>JBBDGP010000299.1:682500-1282500 GCA_037952835.1 Lithobates septentrionalis
AACATATCTCTAATGATAATCTTGAAATAGACCTGTAAGAACACAACACAACACTATTTACAAAGTTACTAATTTTCCAATGTATGAATTTACGAATTTTTGAATGTACTAATTTACGAATTGCGTTCATAACGAATGACTCGAAAAATGAAAAAAAAAAATAAGGAAACGAAAACAAACACATTTTATTATATAGACCACATGATATCAGCTGTATAGGGGCTAGGTTCATGATGCATTATTGCACATGTCAGTGCAAACCATAAAAATGTGTGTTTTACATGTTGCTGCCCTGTGGTGCCATTCATTTTTAAAGTAAAACTGACGTTTAGCCATAAAAAAGAAATGACATACACTTGTAGTGATTTAACTTACTTGTAATGAAGGATGTCCTATGTGGAAATCTTCTTTGCAGAGATGTCTGGTCCTCTTCCTGCTCCTGAACTTTCGACTCGAAGCGTGTTAATAGCTTCTGGTCTTCTGTCAAGCCACTATGAAAAATTCCTGATGAGGACCCGTCCCCTCTTTCCTTCTCATTGATAAAAGTTATTTTATTGCTTTTACTGGATGTAACATGATCTGTGAATAGGGAAGGTCTGATGATCACAGGATTCTCTCCCCTATTCACAGATCATGGTACTGGCAGTGAAAGCAATAAAAGAATGTTTCACAATGTAGGAAGATGGAGGAGGGGTTGGTTCCTCATTGGGAGTTTTTTCACTGCAACTTCATAGAAGATCCAAAGCCATTAACCTTGCAATTCCAGAAATTCAGAAACAGGAAGAGGACAGGGCATCTCTGCAGTGAAGAGTTCTCCAAGATCCAGCTGCCTGCAGATGTGGGACTCACTTCATTAGGGAAAAGTTAGCTTGGTAAATACCGTACTTTGTAGAAGCGCCTTTCACTGCAATTACAGCTGCAAGTCTTTTTGGGGATGTCTCTACCAGCTTTGCACATCTAGAGAGGGACATTTTTGCCCATTCTTCTTTGCAAAATATCTCAAGCTCTGTCAGATTGGATGGAGAGCGTCTGTGAACAGCAATTTTCAAGTCTTGCCACAGATTCTCAATTGGATTTAGGTCTGGACCGTGACTGGGCCATTCTAACACATGAATATGCTTTGATATAAACCATTCCATTGTAGCTCTGGCTGTATGTTTAGGGTTGTTGTCCTGATGGAAGGTGAACCTCCGCCCCGGTCTCAAGTCTTTTGCAGACTCTAACAGGTTTTCTTTGAAGATTGCCCTGTATTTGGCTCCAACTATCTTCCCATCAACTCTGACCAGCTTCCCTGTCCCTGCTTAAGAAAAGCATCCCCACAACATGATGCTGCCACCACCATGTTTCACGGTGGGGATGGTGTGTTCAGGGTGATGTGCAGTGTGAGTTTTCCGCCACACATAGCGTTTTGCTTTTAGGCCAAAAAGTGCAATTTTGGTCCCATCTGACCAGAGCACCTTCTTCCACATGTTTGCTGTGTCCCCCACATGGCTTCTCACAAACTGTAAACAAGACTTCTTGTGGCTTTCTTTCAACAATGGCTTTCTTCTTGCCACTCTTCCATAAAGGCCAGATTTGTGGAGAGCACGACTAATGCCGCGTACACATGAGCGGATTTCTCGTCGGAAAAAGATATGACGGCTTTTCCGACGGGATTCAGCTCCAGTTTGCCTTGCATACACACGGGTCACGCAAAAGTTCGCTGAACTTACGACCGCCAAGAACGCGGTGCCGTACAACACCACGACGAGCCGGGAAAATGAAGTTCAATGCTTCCGAGCATGCGTAGGGATTTTGAGCTTCAGAACTGCCACAGACGATCGCATTTTTTGGATAGGAACTTTTCCAGACCGAAAACATTTACTAATTAGGTGACTTCTGAAGGCAATTGGTTCCACTAGATTTTATTTAGGGGTATCAGAGTAAAGCGGGCTGAATACAAATGCACACCACACTTTTCACATATTTATTTGTAAAACATTTTGAAAACCATTTATCATTTTCCTTCCACTTCACAATTATGTGCCACTTTGTGTTGATCTATCACTTAAAATCCCAATAAAATACATTTTTTTTTGGTTGTAATATAACAAAATGTGGAAAATTTCAAGGGGGTATGAATACTTTTTCAAGACACTGTATGTATATATATATATATATATATATATATATATATATATATATATATATATAAATCTATTTAAAAAAATCTATCTATCTATCTATCTATCTATCTATCTATCTATCTATCTATCTATCTATCTATCTATCTATCTATCTATCTATCTATCTATCTATCTATCTATCTATCTATCTATCTATATCTATCTATCTATATATATATACAAAACAAAACAATATCCTAACAAGGTAAAATGATATTTAATTATCAAAAAAAGAAAAGAAATAATTATCATAATTGTTTTTATTGCACACTGTTATGTGGGATGAATTTCATGTCCCGTATTTTACACCATTGGTATGAAAATGTAAAAAAAGAAGTATATTTGAGCAAATTTGTGAAAATCTGTACTTCCGACAATTCATTGTCTTGTCACCCTTTTCAACTTAATAACCTTTTTACCTAATTATGTTACTTCTCTATGACATTTACCCAGTAAGGAAATCTGCTGCCTTCTAATTGGGTTAATTATATCATAACTATCCCCCTTCTCGACTATCATATAAACAGTGAATCTCTATTTATTGCCTCACTCTTTGATCAGAGGCCAAAGTGTATAGAGACAGGGGTCCCGCTTATGGGCTCTAAAAATATGAGAGTTAACTGCTGAAGGGTTCAAATGGCCGTTTCTAATACTCACTACCAAAAGTATAATATATTGCAGCTTACCAATCTTTACATAGAGTGGCTGCATTCGTTTTCTTTTTTCCGCTCGGTGATCCAGCCAGTAACACTCTTCCTCTCTTTGGTAAAAACGTTTTTTTTTTTTTTTACTGTTTATGGAGGAGCAGAAATGTCACCCTACAGGACTACAGGAAACCTCCCTCTCTCCTTATCTTTAATTCATAGAGAGGAGGTGTTCTGTTGTCCAAAGAGATAACCACAAACAGTGCTAACTGATAACAGTGTAGTGTAAACAAAGAATGCAGGAGACTGGAGCTCACTGAATTTCTACAGGTATTTTTTTTACATCTTTTGAACAGATATAAAAAAAACACCTTGAATGGTATATTTAGCAGTTCAAAGGGAAGCAAATAATGGAAGTTTATTGTTAGTTTACATACTGTATACTAGAAGCAGATTTGTTTCACTTGTCCACTGTGAGTCTATACAATTTGGGTTCAATTTAAAAGGATAAATCCCCACATGTTGATGAGTAATAACCCTGCCTATACACATACAGTGTACACTATCTTATCAAAAGTATTGGGACACCTGTCTTAACACGAACTTTAATGGCATCCCGGTCTTATGCCCTGTACACACGGTCGGATTTTCCGACGGAAAATGTGTAATAGGACCTTGTTGTCGGAAATTCCGACCGTGTGTAGGCTCCATCACACATTTTCCATCGGATTTTCCGACACACAAAGTTTGAGAGCCGGATATAAAATTTTCCGACAACAAAATCCGTTGTCGGAAATTCCGATCGTGTGTACACAAATCCGAAGCACAAAGTGCCACGCATGCTCAGAATAAATAAAGAGATGAAAGCTATTGGCCACTGCCCCGTTTATAGTCCCGACGTACGTGTTTTACGTCACCGCGTTCAGAACGATCGGATTTTCCGACAACTTTGTGTGACCGTGTGTATGCAAGACAAGTTTGAGCCAACATCCGTCGGAAAAAATCCTAGGATTTTGTTGTCGGAATGTCCGATCAATGTCCGACCGTGTGTACAGGGCATTAGTCTGTAGAGTTCAATATTGAGTTGGCCCACCCCTTTGCAGCTATAACAGCTTCAAATCCTCTTGGAAAGGCTGTCCACAAGGTTTAGGAGTGTGTCTATGGGAATGTTTGACTATTCTTTCAGAAGTGCATTTGTGAGATCAGGCACTGATGTTGGATGAGAAGGCCTAGCTCACAGTGTCCGCTCTAATTCATCAAAAAGGTGTTCTATCGGGTTGAGGTTAGGTATATCTCAGTATAAAACTGTTCTGTGAAGCCTAAAAAGGTTTGTTAGAGAACCTTAATGAACAAACAGCATCATGAAGGCCAAGGAACACACCAGACAGGTCAGAGATAAAGTTGTGGAGAAGTTTAAAGCAGAGTTAGGTTATTAAAAATTATCCCAAGCTTTGAACATCTCACGAAGCTCTGTTCAATCCATCATCAGAAATTGGAAAGAGTATGGTACAACTGCAAACCAACCAAAACATGGCCGTCCACCTAAACTGACAGGCCGGGCAAGGAGAACATTCATCGGAGAAGCAGCCAAGAGGTCCATAGTGACTCTGGAGGAGCTGCAGAGATCCACAGCTCAGGTGGGAGAATCTGTCCACAGGACAACTATTAGTCGTGTTCTCCACAAATCTGACCTTTATGGAAGAGTGACAAGAGGAAACCATTGTTGAAAGAAATCCATAAGAAGTCCCGTTTGCAGTTTGTGAGAAGCCATGTGGGGGACACAGCAAACATGTGGAAGAAGGTGCTCTGGTCAGATGAGACCAAAATTCAACTTTTTGGCCTAAAAGCAAAACGCTATGTGTGGAGGGAAACTAACACTGCGCATCACCCTGAACACACCATCCCCACTGTGAAACATGGTGGTGGCAGCATCATGTTGTGGGGATGCTTTTCTTCAGCAGGGACAGGGAAGCTGGTCAGAGTTGATGGGAAGATGGATGGAGCCAAATACAGGGCAATCTTAAAGGAAAACCTGTTGGAGTCTGCAAAAGACTTGAGACTGGGGTGGAGGTTCACCTTCCAGCAGGACAACGACCCTAAACATACAGCCAGAGCTACAATGGAATGGTTTAGATCAAAGCATATTCATGTGTTAGAATGGCCCAGTCAAAGGCTAGACCTAAATCCAATTGAGAATCTGTGGCAAGACTTGAAAATTGCTGTTCACAGACGCTCTCCATCCAATCTGACAGAGCTTGAGCTTTTTTGCAAAGAAGAATTGGGAAAATATTTCACTCTATAGATGGGCAAAGCTGGTAGAGACATCCCCAAAAAGACTTGATGCTGTAATTGCAGTGAAAGGTGGTTCTACAAAGTATTGACTCAGGGGGGCGCTATACAAATGTACCCCACACTTTTCACATATTTATTTGTGAAAAAATGTTGAAAACCATTTATCATTTTCCTTCCACTTTCCACAATTATGTGCCACTTTGTGTTGGTCTATCACATAAAATACCAATAAAATACATTTACATTTTTATAACAAAATGTGGAAAATTTCAAGGGGTATGAATACTTTTTCAAGGCACTATATGTCTTTGTATCCTGTGGTCTTAAAGGGGTTGCAAAGGTTTGTCTTTTTTCACCTCAATGCATCCTATGCATTGAGGTGAAAAAACACCTGTCAATGACTGCCCCCCCGTTTTACTTACCTGAACCCTCAAACTTGTCCCACGGGGACGCGCTGTCTCTCTGCCCGGGGTTCTCAGCTCTTGATTGGATAGATTGATAGCAGCACAGCCATTGGCTCCTGCTGCTGCCAATCAAATCCAATGACGTGAGCGCCAGGGGGGCGGGGCTGAGTCCTGCATTCTGTGTCTATGGACTCCGAATGCTGGAGTCGGGAGCTCGCCCGCAAGGTAACCTCCTCGGGGAAGCGCTTCTCCCAGGGGGTTATCTGATGCGGGGAGGAGCCGCGAGAGCCACCGGGGGGACCCCAGAAGACGAGGTTCAGGGCCACTCTGTGCAAAATGAGCTGAACAGTGGAGGTAAATATGATATGTTATTATTATTTTTTTTTTACCTTTACAATCACTTTAAGGCTCTCCTTACTGGAAATACTTGAACTCAATAAAAGTTGGGCACATACTTTTGGCAATATAATGTGTTAGTGATTATTTTTTAATACTTATAATCACACCCTGTTTCTTTTTCACAAGTTTAGAGAAGGAAACAGATATATATATATAGAGAGAAAAGCATCAGACAGAATGAGCTGGGTGGATCTGCCTTCATTGATTCGTATTCCAGACTGTGTTATGTTTTATTTATGTGTCAGACATAGACTAATTGGGCTTGGATGATCTCTGAAGATAAGGAGCATCTGTGCCGCCAGAATATATACATATGTTTTTGTTTGGAACGTTAATCAATAGAGTAAATATTTTGTCTTCACTCTGAAACATATTCAATTTTGGAGCATTTCCCTCTGTTTCAATGTCATACAGGCTGTTTTAGCTTTTCTAATAGGCTGTAATAATCCTCTCCCACTATAATCCCTCTAAGGACGGCCATTAAACTGTCAAAAATCCTAATGACCTTAGGCTAACGGACACGGGAAAAAATAATCCAAAAAAATGCACATTCAGCTTGTGAGCACGCTCAGCGCTAATTTTGTTTCCAACGGATGCTTAATTCCTTGGGAGCTCAGGAGAAGTGAATTCATCTCTTTACCATTGGAAATTGATATTTTATATCTAGGTGGATGTTGGCGAGTTAGCAAACTTACTATCATTGGCCAGTGATGAAGCATGCAAATAGTATGTAGCTTATAACGTGCCCCCCCCCCCCCTTTTTTTATTAGCAATAAGCAAGCACTATAACACCTGCCCTGTCTATGTTTTGGGTGATTTCTGCATTGCCAGGTATCACTAAGTTACCCTGTTTCCCCGAAAATAAGACCTAGCGTGATTGTCAGTGATGGCTGCAATATAAGACCTACCCCGCAAATAACCCCTACCCTGTTTCCCCGCAAATAACCCCTACCCTGTTTAACCGAAAATAAGCCCTACCCTGAAAATAAGACCTACAAGGACTTTAACTAGGGCTTATTTGGGGGGTAGGGCTTATATTGCAGCCATCACCGACAATCACGCTAGGTCTTATTTTCAGGGAAACAGGGTATCAATGAGCATGGTTTAGTAGACTGAGGGGTATGCATATATCTCGAGGCTTATAACCCATCCAGATGAAGCACGCCTTCCCCCTTCCAGCTCCACTTATTTAAATCTTTATACAGTACTTTTTTTTCCAGGTGTCTTCGATCTGGTCACCTGAACACCTTCTCGTCTTCTTCCTCTGGCAGCGGACATGGTATTATTATTATTATTATTATTATACGAGATTTATATAGCGCCAACAGTTTACTCAGCGCTTTACAATGTATATGAGTGATTCAGTGAGTGGCGCCATGTAATGACTTTGGCACCACTCTCTGCAGCCTTCTCCTATGAGTCCATGGTGGCCCTGACACTCTAGACCAGCGTTTCTCAACTCCAGTCCTCAAGGTGCTCCAACAGGTCATGTTTTCAGGCTCTCCATTATTTTGCACAGGTGATTAGATCAGTTTCACTTTCTCAGTAATTACCACAGCCGTTTCATCTGAGGGAAAACCTGAAAACATGACCTGTTGGGGCGCTTTGAGGACTGGAGTTGAGAAACACTGGCCTAGAGTGTCGGGACCACCGTGGACTCATAGGAGTAGCCTGCAGAGAGTGGTGCCAAAGTCATTACATGGCGCCACTCTCTGAATCACTCATACCATGTCCGCTGCCAGAGGAAGAAAACACCCTAGAGAATAAAATAATGGTAGTTTTAATTTTTTAGGTCACACGATATTACCGCACAGGTCTAGGAAACGCAAAATTTCAGTAAAAAAAACACACTAACGTGAATTTTAGGGCAAACAAACGCAATAAATTACTCAAATTGGTCAAAAATAAAAGATGAGGTTTCACTGAGTAAATAGATACCCAACATACCAAACCTTAAATTGTTGCGTGCCCGTGAAAGGGCGTCAAATTTCAGTACCCTATATTTTCTATAGGTGAAACTTCAAAAGCCCCCTATAGGTATCAGTTTAGTGTTACAGGGGAGGTCTTGCGTTAGAATTATTGCTCTCACTCAGGCATAGGCGCCCCATCGCATGCATTTACATTCGTGCATGTGTATATGTGGGGGTGGGGGGTCTCAACATTTTTTTGGGGGGGGAATGTGTTGGGTGTAACCATTTTTTTTTTTGCAAAGTATTTTTTTTTTACTTAACTTTTTTTTCCCATCACATTTTTGTGATGTTTTCTTTTGGTGACAGGTATATAGAAGAACCTGCTGCAGCAAAACTGAAAAAAAAGACATTTAAATTGCCAGCAATACAATACCATTGCCGGCAACAGAAAAATGTGAAAAAAAGGGCGTTGGGGTCCCCCCCAAATCCGAACCAGAATCTTATCTCAGCATGCAGCCTGGAAGGTCAGGAAAGGGGGGGACGAGCGAGCGCCCCTCCTGAACCAAACCAGGCCGCATGCCCTCAACATGGGGGGGGGTGCTCGGATCATCAAAGAAAACCACACAAAGATAAGATGAGTAAACACAAAAGGCAATTTTTAAATGATGATTGGGGAAGGGAAAAAAGCTGTCCCAACCTGCCTGGCCCTGTGTGAAAAGGTAATTGCCCCCCCCCCCTTGCTAAATCATGAATGAATTGTGATTAACCACGTTTTTTAGAAAGCTGAGTTAAAGTGATTGTTAACCCACTTTCACTTGTTAATATTATCCGTTTGTTTCCTAATACAGTTGCCCCCCTGTCTCTGTGTGTCATTTAAAAAATTCCTCCTTTACCGTATTTCACTGCGGCTCCCGGTGCTCATGTGACCTGCCGTGTCTCCTCTCTGCCCGTCTGACAGAAGCAGCAGGCGGGGCCGAGATTTCCCCGCTGATGTCAGTGGGACACGAGGAGGAGAGAGGAGACACAGCCAGTCACGTGACCGTCAGGAGCCGCCGTAAAATATGGTAAAGGAGGATTTTTTTTTAATAAAACACAGAGACGGGGGGCACTGTATTAGGAAACAAAACGGATAGTATAAAAATATATTGGATATTCCTGCAGTAGGAGGGGGATGGGACAGCACTGTCCCTAGGTGACACGCAGAGAAGGAAGGGGACAGAGGAGACAGACACAGGATAGCAGGCTGCGGATGACGGAGACACATAAACAGAACACAATGTCAGGGTTCAGCAGCCATGATTATCGTGGTTTGTTTACAGAGGGGAGGGGAGAAACTGGCAGGATCAGACAGGTTTTCTAGGTATACAGGGATCCAAATTACACAGCACAAGCACTATACACTGTGCTGTATAAATTGCTTTAAAGGAGCAGGATCCATATTTTTTTTGGGGGGGGGTTAATAAACGCTTTAAATTTCACTAGCCATACACAGGCCTGATTGCTGCCAGACCTGTGGAATCAAAAAAATCACTTAAAGTGTTACTAAACCCACAACAGTAAAATCAGTCTGTATATGCAGTAAAGCATGTTTGTTATACTCACTGTGGAACCTAAGGAGTTTATCCTCTGCATTGTGTAAAAAGGCTGTTTGATCCAATCTGCTCTGTTCTTATCCTTCTTCTACTGTCCTCAATCCATCTCCTGACATTACGGGGCCATGGGGATTCTCTGCATATGCTCAGTTTAGTGTGTATTGCTAGAGAGATTTTTTTTTCTTGGGATGGTGCATGTGATCAGCACAGGGCCAATCAGCACTCTCCAGACATGCCCAGACAAAGGGTCAGGGGTCTTGCAGCATTAAAGGACAGTCGGAGCAGAATCAAAACTCCTCCCATCTCATCCATGTCTTTATCGACCTTGCTTTGTGCACTGGCCCTAATCATTTGGTGGAGGGGGGATTATGGTGTGGGCTTGTTTTTCAGGGGTTGGGCTTGGCCCCTTAGTTCCAATGAAGCAAACTTCTAAGGCGTCAACTTAGAAAGACCTTTTAGACAATATAATGCTCCAACGTTGTGGGAACAGTTTGGGGATGGCCCCTTCCTGTTCCAACATGACTGCGCACCAGTGCACAAAGCAAGGTCCATAAAGACATGGATGAGCGAGTTTGGGGTGGAGGAACTTGACTGGCGGGAGGTTTTGGTAGACCAGGTTGATTTACATAGAAACAAAGAAGAGTAATGGCAGATAAAGACCAAGTGGACCATCAAGTATGCAATTAAACCTTGCAAGAATCCCAGACTTTAGACTTCTATGGACCACCCTAAAAACAATTCTTAATATCAATTATGCACAAAGCAAGGTCCATAAAGACATGGATGAGCTAGTATGGGGTGGAGGAACTTGACTGGCCTGTACAGAGTCCTGAACCCGATAGAACATCTTTGGGATGAATTAGAAACAGGCCTTCTTGTCCAACATCAGAGCCTGACCTCACAACTGTGCTTCTGGAAGAATGGTCAAACATTCCCATAGACACACTCCTAAAACCTTGTGGACGGCCTTCCCAGAAGAGTTGAAGCTGTTATAGCTGCAAAGGGTGGGCCAACTCAATATTGAACCCTACGAATTATGACTGGGATGCCATTAAAGTTCCTGTGCGTGTAAAGGCAGGTGTCCCAATACTTTTGACAATATAGTGTATGTAATGCCGCGTACACACGGTCGGACTTTCCGGCATACTTGGTCCGGCGGACAATCTGCCCGTGTGTAGGCTCCGGCAGACTTTTTCCCAAAAGCCCGCCGGACCTAGATTTGAAACATGTTTTAAATCTTTCCGTCGGACTCAGTTTCGGGCGGAAAGTCTGCTCGTCTGTGTGCTGGTCCGACGGAAAGCCCGCTCGTGTGTATGCTGGTCCAACGGACCAGATACGACGCGAGGGCAGGGTATTGCACTTCGCGCTCGCTGCAATAGGAAAAACAAATTTTCCTATTGCGGCGAGCGCGGAGCATACCAGGCCCTTAGGTCTGGTATGGATTATAAAGGGAACCCCCCTATGCCGAAAAAACGGCGTGGGGTCCCCCCTAAAGTCCATACCAGACCCCGATCCGAGCACGCAGCCTGGCCGGTCAGGAAAGGGGGTGGGGACGAGCGAGCGCCCCCCCCTCCTGAACCGTACCAGGCCGCATGCCCTCAACATGGGGGGTGGGTGCTTTGGGGGAGGGGGGCGCCCTGCGGGCCCCCCCAAAGCACCTTGTCCCCATGTTGATGAGGACAAGGGCCTCTTCCCAACAACCCTGGCCGTTGGTTGTCGGGGTCTGCGGACGGGGGGCTTATCGGAATCCGGGAGCCCCCTATAATAAGAGGGCCCCCAGATCCTGGCCCCCCCACCCTATGTGAATGAGTATGGGGTACATGGTACCCCTACCCATTCACCCAGGGAAAAAGTGTAAATAAAACACTACACAGGTTTTTAAAATATTTTATTAAACAGCTCCAGGGGGGGTCTTCTTCCGGCTTCGGGGGTCCCTCCGGTTCATCTTCTCCCGGCGTCCGGTTGGTTCTTCTCCGCTCTCTTCTCCCGGTGTTCCAGTTCTTCGGCCGCCTCCTCCGCTGTGTTCAGGTAGCTCTCTTGCCAGCAGAGGTCCGGACTTCTGGGCTTCTTGTCTTCTTGTCTTCTGGGCTTCTGGGCTTCTTGTCTTCTCTTCTCTTCTCCAGATGTTGACACGACGCTCTCTCCGGCTGGACTGCAGGGCGCCCCCCCTCCCCCAAAGCACCCACCCCCCATGTTGAGGGCATGCGGCCTGGTACGGTTCAGGAGGGGGGGGGGGGCGCTCGCTCGTCCCCACCCCCTTTCCTGACCGGCCAGGCTGCGTGCTCGGATCGGGGTCTGGTATGGATTTTAGGGGGGACCCCATGCCGGTTTTTCGGCGTAGGGGGGTTCCCCTTATAATCCATACCAGACCTAAGGGCCTGGTATGACCCGCGATGGGGCTCGCAAGGTGTCAATCTCGCCGATAAAAGCGGCAAGATTGACATCCTTTTCTAGTCCCGTCGCACCTGAGTCACGTTCAAAATGAATGGACTTGTCCGTGTGTGGGCAAGTCCATTCATTCTGAAAGTCCGCCGTAACTCCGGCGAAAGTCCGTCGGAAAGACGGGCGGACTTAGCCCGCCGCAAAGTCCGGTCGTGTGTGGGCAAGTCCGTCCGTTTTAAAGTCCGGCGCACCTGGCGGACAAAGTCCGTCAGAAAGTGTGCCGGACCAAGTAGGATAGAAAGTCCGACCGTGTGTACGTGGCATCATAGTCTCCCTCTGATGGAATGTCTCCCTTTTAGCTGAAGCGCTCATTTTTTTTTCTACAGAGCGCCGACATCTCGGGAATCCCCCATAGGCCGATTCCATTTGGAACTCTGTGTTTATGTGCACCTGCCACAGATTATAGCGAGAGTAAGGTGATTGTAATCAGTGACGTGATACTTGGTAAAACGCAGAAGGAACTTGAGCGGACTCGTGGGACAGACATTAAAGAGGCAGTTAAAACTCCTCATTACATGTACAGCTTTGCTTTTCAAATACCGGAAAATGAGTCTTTGCTTACAAACCATTATTTTTTTTATTTTTTTTTATTTTACTTCCCTCTCACGATTTAATTTAATACTGAAGAGACGCTGAATTTTATTTTATGTTTTTCACTTTACGTTAAACGACGCATGCACAATTTAATTAAAACGCCAATAATAGCATAACTTAAACTATATATATTCCACTTAGAAATGGCAACTCCTAATTATCTACGGTAAGCGCGGCTTTGCAGCTCGGGCGCAGGTTCCTATGAGCTGGGTGAAACCCGTTGAATATTTATTTGCCGTTTTATGAGTTTACTTAGCGAACGTTCAGCCACACGTAGATGGTCGATAACGCATTATCCATACGATTAAATGTAATCATACTAATTAAATTGTGAGATAAAAGTTTACAATAGTATCCTAACTTTTATTGAGCTTAAAGGCTCTTAATCAGTAAGGTAAGAGAGTTGTTTTAACCACTTAAGGACCGAGCCTCGTTTTGAGATTTGTTGATTGTTGTTTACAACTTAAAAACAGTTTTTGTTTGCTAGAAAATTACTTAGACCCCCCAAACATTATACATTTTTTTTTCCTAACACCCTAGAGAATAAAATGGCGGTCGTTGCAATACTTTCTGTCACACCATATTTGCGCAGCGGTGTTACAAGCTCACTTTTTTTGGAATAAATACACTTTTTTTAATTAAAAAATAAGACAACAGTAAAGTAAGCCAAATTTTTTTTATATGTTGTTAAAGATAATGTTACGCGGAGTAAATTGATGCACGCCAATATACACCCTAACTTTGAAGAGGAATAGTGTTGTTATGGCAGCAGCTAGCTGACATAACCCCGGTATCTTCTTTTTCGGTCGGCGGTCCGGTTTCTGATAATAGTGGTCTTTTTGGTGGATTCGCCGCAAGATCACTTTTATCGGCGGCAGGAGAGAGGCCCCCCTCCCGCCGCTTACCGGTGCCCTCCGGGCAGCGGCAGAGGCGATCGGATCCTCTCACGTCAGTGGCATGGAGACGAGTGAGGGGAAGATGACCCCCACCCGTCTCCATACCATTGAAAGGTGGAAGCGACATCAAAACGTCACTTCCTCCCATGTTCCTCCCATGTTTTGAGTTACATTGGAAGTCTAGGGCTAGAATTATTGCTCTCGCTCTTCCGCTCGTGGCGATACCTCACATGTGTGATTTGAACACCGTTTTCATATGCAGGCGCTACTCACATATGCGTTCGCTTCTGCACGTGAGCTCGGCGGGATGAGGCACCTTTAAAAAAAAATTTTTTTTCTTATTTATTTTACCTTTTATTTTTACACTGTTCTTTTTATAAAAAAAAATGTGTCACTTTTATTCCTATTACAAGGAATGTAAACATCCCTTGTAATAGAAAAAAAAGCATGACAGGACCTCTTAAATATGAGATCTGGGGTCAAAAAGACCTCACATCTCATATTTACACTAAAATGCCAAAAATAAATAAAAAATGGCCCTTTAAGAGCTATGGGAGGAAGTGACGTTTTGATGTCGCTTCCACTTTGCAATGGTATGGAGACGGGTGGGGGTCATCTTCCCCTCACTCGTCTCCATGCCACTGACGTGAGAGGATCCGATCGCCTCTGCCGCTGCCGAGGGCTCCGGTAAGCGGCGGAGGGCACCAGTAAGCAGCGGGAGGGGGGCCTCTCTCCCGCCGCCGATAAAAGTGATCTTGCGGCGAATCCACCGCAAAGACCACTATTATCCGAAACCGGACCGCCGACCGAAAAAGAAGATACTAGGGTTATGGCAGCTAGCTGCTGCCATAACAACACTATTCCTCTTCAAAGTTAGGGCGTATATTGGCGTCCGTAAGTGGTTAAGCAAACTGGTGTACAACCTTTGTTACCTTTGCAGTGCCTTAAAATGTTTAGCATATTAAAGTGTTACTAAACCCACAACAGTAAAATTAGTCTGTATATGCAGTAAAATAACATCATACATTAGTAAAATAAATTAATAATATGTAACATTAATAAAAAAGAATTGACCTCTAACCTTAAAAAATATGAAATACATTATTATTATTATTATTATTATTATTATTATTATTATTATTATTATTATTATTATTATTATTATTATTATTATTAGTATTGTTATTATTAGTATTATTATTAATAATAATAATAATAATAATAATATAACAATAAACACCCAAACTCAAACTAAAAAATACAGTATTAATAATAATAATAATAATTTATTTTGTGTTAGGGTGTTTAGTTATTTATTATAATTTTTTTAAGGAGTAAGGGTTAAAGTTAAGGGGTAATTATTTATTTATTGTTACTTAGTATTCATTTATTCAATCTATTTCTTTTTTTATTTATGATTTTCTTTTATTCGTGTATTTATTTTACATTTAATTATTAATTTATTATTGAGCAAGGGTGGTGATCTGGACTGGTGACAAATTCATAAGCAGGCACCAACATCCCTGGATAGACATTATAGACAGAGAAATATTTTTGGCGGGATTTTTTAGGTGCTAATATAGTGAAAACACATTAGATTTAGATAAAAAACGATTTTTTTTTAAGACACATTTAATAAAAAAATAAAATAAAATAAAAATAAATAAAATAATAATAATAAAAAACCCTAACTAACAACTCCTAATCCTAACCCTAACCTAAACTGAACTCTAGCCCCTTACCCTAACGAAAAAACATTTTATTAATTGAATAATATTAAGATCCCTTTCACACTGGAGGCGTTTTTCAGGCGCTTTTAGGCTAAAAATAGCGCCGGCAAAGTGCCTGAAAAATGGCTCCCCTGCAGAGTGCTTTCACACCGAGGCGATGCTCTGGCAGGACGTTAAAAAAACTCCTGCAAGCAGCATCTTTGGAGCGGTGAAGGAGCAGTGTATGAATGGGCAGCGCCGACAAAGCGCCGGCAAAGCGCCTCTGCAGCAGCCCACTGCGGGTCCTTTTAACCCTTTTTTGGCCGCTAGCGGGGGTTAAAAGCGCCCCACTAGCGGGCGAAAACCTCCGCAAAAACATAAAGCGCCGCTAAAAATAGCAGCGTTTTACCACAAACGCCCGCTCCAGTGTGAAAGTAGCCTTAAAGAAGAAATAAAAACGGAAAAGCTACAAAAGCTGAAACACCTAGCAACAAATGATGCAACAGATTATAGTTTTCCCTATTGACTAATAAAAAAAAAAACGGCAAAGCCCAAAAACACTGAATAAAAACGCGCAAGTCACGCAAAAAACACGCCAAAAACGCGCGGGAAAAACGCCAGAAAAGACGCTACGCTCAGGTGTGAATGCAGCCTTAATGTTTCTCTTTTTAGTTATTTACGTTTTTCCAACACTCGTTTGTTTGTTGCAGTTATCCTTTTTCTTGTCTTGGCGATGGTTTATTCTTTAAGGAACAGAAAGGATTAAGCGGCAAACTCTTTCTCCTTCGGAGAGATCAATGTCAGAATCCACACCTCCTGGCTTGTACGGAACAGTTCTTACTGTCACTTGGATTTTACCCCAGCTCTCTGACAGATCCTGAGCATTCCGACTCTACTGTACAGGGAATAGCTACTTCTCATTCTTTAATAGGGTGTCAGTCGTGTATTTGTCTTCCAATTCATCCTACCAAGTCAGCATTCACGTAGTGCGCTCCGTGTCACTCAGACCGCCGATTATGTCTCTACACGTCCAAATGCCCCTCCCTCTTTCTTTCTCTCCGGCTTCACTGAACTCAAACTTTCCTGCAACTTGTCATCAAGCGCCCTATAATTTGTAGCAGCGTCTTACTTGTCAGCTGGCTGGCTTTAGAGTAAACTCGGTTGTCCTCGCGCTCTTTTTTCCTTCGGATGGTACAGCGACAGCTCAGATCCAATTTAGCCGGCGCAAATAGAAAATTGGATGTGATCTCAGCCACCTCACCTGTCTTATTTTTGAAACAATAAGCAATTGTGCATCTGTATACGGTTCTGACACTCATTCCATTCAATACAAGGAGGCTTCTCTTCATAAACAAACACCGCAAACTCAAAATGAAAGTGAGATGAGACGGCAAAGCATTTTTTTTTTTTTTTTTTTTTTTTGCAGTTTCTTTTGCAGGGGTTAGGGGTGCTTCAATGAAAGATGTAAACCTTGTGTTCCACCAGACTGCAGATGAACAATTGATCCGTTGGGTGGGAGGTTTTGGTAGACCTGGTTGTTTTACCTAGAAACATAGAAGAGTAATGGCAGATAAAGACCAAGTGGACCATCAAGTATGCAATTAAACCTTGCAAGAATCCCAGACTTTAGACTGCAATGGACCACCCTAAAAACAATTTATGCACAAAGCAAGGTCCATAAAGACATGGATGAGCGAGTTTGGGGTGGAGGAACTTGACTGGCCTGAGTCCTGACCTCAACCCAACCCTGCTTTAAACTTCTCCGCAACTTTATCCCTGACCTGTCTGGTGTGTTCCTTGGCCAACCAAGATGCTGTTTGTTCATTAAGGTTCTCTAACAAACCTTTGAAGGCTTCACAGAACAGCTGTATTTATACTGAGATATAGCTGACCTCAACCTGATAGAACACCTTTGGGATGAATTAGAGCCAAAACTGCAAGCCAGGCCTTCTTGTCCACATCAGTGCCTGACCCCACAAATGCACTTCTGGAAGAATGGTCAAACATTCCCATAGACACACTCCTAAACCTTGTGGAAAACCTCACATAGTTACATAGTTGGCGAGGTTGAAAAAAGACACAAGTCCATCAAGTCCAACCTGTGTCTGTGATTTTATGTCAGTATTACTAATTCCCAGAAGAGTTGAAGCTGTTATAGCTGCAGAGGGTGAGCCAACGCAATATTGAACCCTACAGACTAAGACTGGGATGCCATTAAAATTCATGTGTAAAGGCAGGTGTCCCAATACTTTTGGTAATATAGTGTATCTCCTATTTTGTTCTGAGGTAGCGAGCGCTAACCCAAGAAACTCTTTGAGTATTTATATCCCAATACCAATTTAAACAAGATAATGTGAATGTGGTTTGCATCTGAATATCCACATTAAATTAATCTGTATTGAGGTATTTGGGAGAAATGTATTACATTTTGAATATTTATGTGTTGAGCAGAACTCTATATATGTGTTATGTAATTTCTAGTTTTTTTTTAAATGTTTGAAGACAATGATTGTAGCAATAACTCACAGTGGAGCTGCTGGTTTTTAGCGGGCTGTTACCGTCACCTTCGTTCCCTCAATTTCACCGGAACCGGGTCTAGGGTCCCGTTGAGTTTAACACCAGACAATGTAGGCACCAGACACTTGAGTATCTTTTCCAATGCTTTAATAAACGTAACTGTAGGAAGTAGCAGGAAAGAGGTAGAAGAAGAGTTGCAGGGAAGTTCAAATACCTTTTCTTGATGTAGTATTAAGAATTGGAATCTTATAGATGAATGTACTTTCCTCTTAGAGTTGAATCTTTGCCCGCCTGGATAGGTTTCTCTCACTAAAACTAAAGGAATTATTCCCGCGCTAACAAGGCCAAAATCTAAATTAGTGCTATGGATAAGCTGCATGCACTGAAAAAGGTGCAAACCAAACCTTAAAAGGACATAAAAAATATAATAAATAGTGCTGCGCTAATCCTAAACGCCCCTATTAGGGGACTTTAAAGTGATGGTGAAATAACCAAAAAGTGGTAAAATTGACATAAAAGTGTTAACAATCCTCCACAAAATATCACACTCATCAAAGTGAATTGAAAATTCTAAAACCAGTAGGTCCAAGTCCCTGTGTGAAAGGTCAATCACCATAAATATAGCATAAAATAAATAATCTATTCATAACTAAAATCATGTGCAAACATCAGTGGTGTCATCTCGCAAGTGGAACTCAGTAACTCAAATGAAGTAGTAAATCAAGATTAGCACATAAAGTGACAAGTGCAATGTGAACAAACAAAAAACAAAATTAATTTGGAATACAAAATGTAAGCTAGTGCAATGTTCGCAGGTGGTTATAATACTAGAGCAGGCAATGGTGCTAAAAACTGTGACTTAAAAGGTTTGGCATGAGCCAAAAGTGACAGTGAACAAGGTCCTTATTTGTTTAGAATAACAGTGGTAGCGTCTTGACATGCAACGGTCGCTCCGTGGTGAATGGCTTAAATAACCCGGTGCTCAGCTTCGTGCACACACACTCCTGTGAGAGATGGCCCCTTACCTTAAGGCAATAGGGCAAGCACATATAGCCAGGGGTCTTTGCATAGGGTCCTCCTTGGAGCAGTGGAGCAGGCGTGTATGACCAAGAATCTTTATTAGGGGGGTCCTCCTAGGGTGTAGAGCCCTATCCTCACAGTCCCAATTCCAGGGGGTGGTTCCCTCGGTAGATAGGGGGGATAAAAAACACGGGGAGCCCCAATAGTGTAATATTGCTAAAACAAATAGCTTTATTGAGGTAAAACAGGGTACTCACATAAAAAACAGCAATGGTATTCCTATCTCCGACGAGCGGCGAGCTCGTATTACTGACACAGCGTGTAGAGCCTGTCCCGTCCTTACGCGTGACGTCACACCGCACGTGACTTCATCAGAGGATAAGTACAGGCTAAAATTTTGTCTTTAAATAGTATTATAATGGGCGCTAATGGGCGGCCATTTTCCCGGAGTCCTATGATTCGTATTACGGCGGCCATTTTCCTGGAGAACATACGGCGCGGCCATGTTTGGGTGTATTTTGTGTATTAGACGCCCGCCCATCTTCATACACCAGCTGATCTGCACGGCCAATAGGGTGGAGCCTGCCTCCCTGTATCTCCCGCACTGTCAGCAAGGGAGGACAGGACGATCAAGAGCCAATCTGTCAAAAACAGTGTACGATGACAGGTGTATAGAAAACGGGGATAACGGGCTACCGGAGTAAGGCATGATGTGACAGACAGTAAATACGGGACTGTCATAACTAATATGTTAAAAGCTGGCAATGTCTGCCATTCACTAATAAAAAAAGGGGGGGGGGGGGAGAATGTAAAACGTAGATAGCATATATCTAAAAACAGGGGAAAAAACGTAGAGGGGACAGGCACTAAACACTGTCATAAAAACACTATAACATAAAATCATATGATTAACAGCAGACACATAAAATAAAGCATAGTAAAAAACATAAACCATATATAAAAATAGGCATCAATTAAAATCACATAAAATAGATAGATAATTAAGGCCATAGGGCAAGTAAGACATGGGCTCTTACGCAAGTGGCATACTCATATGTAAATCCAAAGAATAGGGAACTGAACCATGATTGGGAGAGGGAGTTCCGTAAAGAGTCTTAATAAAATAACCGAATAAGACCTGATTGAAACATTTATAAAATCGCATGTGAATAGTGATGTGAGTGGGGGAGAATTTAAAAATCGCTAAGAAAACAGTTGAGGTCAAATTCAATATTTAGGCCACGAGGCGAGAACGTATCGAGAGTAAAAATCCATTGGGATTCGAGTTTGCTCAGAGTCCTCACCTTGTGGCCCCCCCGCCAATGTTTGATATACGGTGTTATACCCCAGAATTTAAGGTGAGTGGGGTCCTTATTATGGTGCGTAAGAAAGTGTTTGGAAACGCTGTGTTTATCATAGCCGTTTAAGATGTTTTTGACATGTTCTTTGATGCGGACCCTCAAGGGTCTTTTGGTGCGGCCTACGTATTGCAGGCCGCAGCTACATTCAAGGGCGTAAACCGCTCCTTCTGTGTTACAACAGATAAAATCCTTTATCTTGTGGGTATCTCCTGTACTCGTGGAAGTGAAATTGAATACCTTTTCGTTTGGGCGTTTGGTGTTTAAGCAAGCGAAACATCTCTTGCAAGGAAAGAAACCGTTACCGGTAAAGAATGAAAAGGGTTTCTTTGGTGGGTCAACAACATTTTTGACTACTAGATCCCTAATTGTAGGTGCCCTTTTATACACAAATTTTGGATATCTGGAGAGAATCTCATACAGCTGTGTATCTGCCAGTAGGATGTGCCAATGGCGTTTAATAATCCTTTCTATTCTCTTATGTTGCACATTAAAGTCCAAAACTAGCGGTATTCCTTCCAATGGGTTACTCTGTCTCTCCTTATCTTTAATAAGTTCTTTTCGGTCTATATTTGCAATCTCGGTAATTTTAGACTTGATAAATTGGCGATCGTAGCCTTTTGAGATAAACCTCTCACCCATTTTTTCAGCTTGTTCGAAAAACGTCTCAATCTTGGTACAGTTTCTTTTGATCCGCATAAGTTGGCCCTTTGGGATATTAAAAATCCAGTTTTTATGGTGGCAGCTATTCGTTGGGAGGTAGCTGTTCCTATCTACGCTCTTAAAGTGCGTTTTCGTGCAGAGTATAGATCTCTCTAATGTAATCTCGAGATCAAGGAAATTGATTTTATTTTTACTAATGTCCCAGGTTAATTCAATATTCCTGTCGTTAATATTCAGTTTTTTCAAAAATTCTGTTAACGCATTTTCTTCACCGTCCCATAATATAAAAATGTCATCGATATACCTTTTGTATATCGCTAATTCGCTAGGACGATTATTAAAGACATTTTCCTCCTCCCATTTTGCCATGAACAGGCCAGCTATACTTGGGGCAAATCTTGCTCCCATGGCAACACCCGTTTGTTGGTGATAATAAGACTTGTTGTACCAGAAATAGTTGTTTTTAAGACTAAATTCGAGACATTTTATTAAGAACTTTCTCTGAATACATGGGAGATCCGTATACTTCCTAAGGCCCCATTTTGCGGCCTCACAGGCTCGATGATGGGGGATCACCGTATATAGGGATGATACATCCGCTGTAGCCATAACCCATGATTTGTCACCTCCTTGGATATTTTCAATAATTTGCAACATCTGTCTAGTGTCTCTCAGGTACGCTTCTGTTTTTTGCACTGCTGGCTGTAGAAAGGTATCAATGTATTGTCCCATCCTTGAGGTCAGTGAGTCTATACTATTAACTATCGGCCTCGGTGGTGGGTCGGTTCTGTTTTTGTGAATTTTAGGTAGTAGATATATGACCGGTGTACGGCAGGAGTCTGGTATAAGGAATCTTACTTCTTTTTTATTCAATATCAATCTTTTCGCACCTAAATGTACAATTTGTTCGAGTGCTTTCCGGCAGCTGAATACAGGGTTCTTCAATAGTTTAGTGTACGTCTTTGTATCATCTAGCATCTGGGTCATTGATTTGTCGTATTGTTCCTTTGAGAGGATCACAATCCCACCTCCCTTATCTGCTGGTCGAATAACGATATCTCTTCTTTTAACCAACTTACGGATACCACTTTTTATGAACTTTGGATCTTCTCTCTTTTTTACCTTCAGGTCTTTCACTTCCTCTAAGACAATTTTTTTAAAAACATCAATGTGTTTGTTATCCTTAATCGGGGGATTGAAAGTAGATTTATTTCTTAATGAGCTGTGTACAATTTCTTGGTGTGTGGGTGCTAGCGTATTTACTCTCGGGGGGTTTCCCAACATGTATTTCTGAATATTCAGTTTACGCACAAATTTCTGTATGCCAATGTATGTTTCAAACTTGTTAAGGTTTTTGGTCGGTGCAAATTTCAGCCCTTTATCTAGTACGCCCACTTCTTCATGTGTCAGGTCTTGCCCACTAAGGTTAAAGATGCCCTCTCCTTTTATGATCTTTTTCTTTTGCTGTCTCTTTCCGGCCCTTCGTCCTCTCTTCTTTCTGGACTTCTTCGCGATGATCGTGTCTCGTCTGGGTATCTTACTGGGTGATTTTCTCTGCTCCTGTCTAAAAAAGATTTGTTATATTCTTGGTCCCCATAATAGGGGGGGTTGGGTCTAGCTGATCTTTCCTCTTCTTCTCTGCCCATCAGAGGGGCATAATAGTTATATGTGGGAGCAGGGCTTCGTTCTCGTCTGTAATTTCTTTGTGCAGGTCCCCTTCTATCATCCTCCCTATATTCTTGGTTCGGACTTCTGTCTCTTGGTCTGTAGTATTCATATCCTGGGTCTCTGTTTTCTCTATAATCATGTATAGGCCTTCTGTAATCCCTCTGTTCATATGGTGGTCCCCTGTAGTCTCGTTCTCCATAAGGTGGTCTATGCCAATTATTCCTATTTTGGGGTCTTCTATTATTTTTCCAATAGTATTGCTTTCTCCCTCCATTTTGTGGTGTCCGATAGTTTTGTTGAGGTCTTCTTTCATTCCGATGTGGGGTATTTCCGTAGTGATCAGTATTTCTCCTATCATTCTCTCTATGCCTTGGTGTCGTCCCACCATTTCCATCTCCGGGTTCTTGGTATCTATTGTTTTCTAAATTTTGCCTAGGTTGTTCGTTTTGTGATTGAGAAAACATTCTGACTGTTTTTTCGGGTGTGGAATATGTGGATGCGATTTCTGTTTTACCTAGCTGGCTTTGCCATTTGAAAACTTGGTCATTCTGGAAGTCATTGGTATCTCTAGTGTGCTTCTTACTTTTCCTTAGTTCGACTTCTTTATCTTTCTTAACCAGGTCTCTGTTTAATTGGGTCATAAGAGTATTGAATTCGGCGCTATCTTTGTATGGTTCTAGTTCTCCTTTAAGATCTGCGATAGTTTGATCTATTTTTTTGGTTTTCCTTCGTTTTCTTTCCAGCAGGAATCCTAGGAGTTCCAGGCCTTTCTGATTAAAAAATTTGAACCATTCATCCTTAGATTCTTGGTCCATAAGGCCATCATTTGGGGGGACATCCCACCTCAACCTTCTTGGGACTATATTCTCTTTAAGATATGTCTCGAATGTGCAGATGTCCCACCATAGGCTCACCTTTTTTTCCATATTGTGGCCTAATTTTCTCATTAAGCTTTCCAGATCTAAATTAGTGTTAGATTTATTCGTCGTAGCATTAAATACTTCCTCTAGGTTGACTCTCCTTTTTTCCATATAGGAGAACACATCCATGTTTGCTGCAGGAATGGGTGGTGGATAACAGAAGGCAATAAAACTAAAGGAATTATTCCCGCGCTAACAAGGCCAAAATCTAAATTAGTGCTATGGATAAGCTGCATGCACTGAAAAAGGTGCAAACCAAACCTTAAAAGGACATAAAAAATATAATAAATAGTGCTGCGCTAATCCTAAACGCCCCTATTAGGGGACTTTAAAGTGATGGTGAAATAACCAAAAAGTGGTAAAATTGACATAAAAGTGTTAACAATCCTCCACAAAATATCACACTCATCAAAGTGAATTGAAAATTCTAAAACCAGTAGGTCCAAGTCCCTGTGTGAAAGGTCAATCACCATAAATATAGCATAAAATAAATAATCTATTCATAACTAAAATCATGTGCAAACATCAGTGGTGTCATCTCGCAAGTGGAACTCAGTAACTCAAATGAAGTAGTAAATCAAGATTAGCACATAAAGTGACAAGTGCAATGTGAACAAACAAAAAACAAAATTAATTTGGAATACAAAATGTAAGCTAGTGCAATGTTCGCAGGTGGTTATAATACTAGAGCAGGCAATGGTGCTAAAAACTGTGACTTAAAAGGTTTGGCATGAGCCAAAAGTGACAGTGAACAAGGTCCTTATTTGTTTAGAATAACAGTGGTAGCGTCTTGACATGCAACGGTCGCTCCGTGGTGAATGGCTTAAATAACCCGGTGCTCAGCTTCGTGCACACACACTCCTGTGAGAGATGGCCCCTTACCTTAAGGCAATAGGGCAAGCACATATAGCCAGGGGTCTTTGCATAGGGTCCTCCTTGGAGCAGTGGAGCAGGCGTGTATGACCAAGAATCTTTATTAGGGGGGTCCTCCTAGGGTGTAGAGCCCTATCCTCACAGTCCCAATTCCAGGGGGTGGTTCCCTCGGTAGATAGGGGGGATAAAAAACACGGGGAGCCCCAATAGTGTAATATTGCTAAAACAAATAGCTTTATTGAGGTAAAACAGGGTACTCACATAAAAAACAGCAATGGTATTCCTATCTCCGACGAGCGGCGAGCTCGTATTACTGACACAGCGTGTAGAGCCTGTCCCGTCCTTACGCGTGACGTCACACCGCACGTGACTTCATCAGAGGATAAGTACAGGCTAAAATTTTGTCTTTAAATAGTATTATAATGGGCGCTAATGGGCGGCCATTTTCCCGGAGTCCTATGATTCGTATTACGGCGGCCATTTTCCTGGAGAACATACGGCGCGGCCATGTTTGGGTGTATTTTGTGTATTAGACGCCCGCCCATCTTCATACACCAGCTGATCTGCACGGCCCGTTATCCCCGTTTTCTATACACCTGTCATCGTACACTGTTTTTGACAGATTGGCTCTTGATCGTCCTGTCCTCCCTTGCTGACAGTGCGGGAGATACAGGGAGGCAGGCTCCACCCTATTGGCCGTGCAGATCAGCTGGTGTATGAAGATGGGCGGGCGTCTAATACACAAAATACACCCAAACATGGCCGCGCCGTATGTTCTCCAGGAAAATGGCCGCCGTAATACGAATCATAGGACTCCGGGAAAATGGCCGCCCATTAGCGCCCATTATAATACTATTTAAAGACAAAATTTTAGCCTGTACTTATCCTCTGATGAAGTCACGTGCGGTGTGACGTCACGCGTAAGGACGGGACAGGCTCTACACGCTGTGTCAGTAATACGAGCTCGCCGCTCGTCGGAGATAGGAATACCATTGCTGTTTTTTATGTGAGTACCCTGTTTTACCTCAATAAAGCTATTTGTTTTAGCAATATTACACTATTGGGGCTCCCCGTGTTTTTTATCCCCCCTATCTACCGAGGGAACCACCCCCTGGAATTGGGACTGTGAGGATAGGGCTCTACACCCTAGGAGGACACCCCTAATAAAGATTCTTGGTCATACACGCCTGCTCCACTGCTCCAAGGAGGACCCTATGCAAAGACCCCTGGCTATATGTGCTTGCCCTATTGCCTTAAGGTAAGGGGCCATCTCTCACAGGAGTGTGTGTGCACGAAGCTGAGCACCGGGTTATTTAAGCCATTCACCACGGAGCGACCGTTGCATGTCAAGACGCTACCACTGTTATTCTAAACAAATAAGGACCTTGTTCACTGTCACTTTTGGCTCATGCCAAACCTTTTAAGTCACAGTTTTTAGCACCATTGCCTGCTCTAGTATTATAACCACCTGCGAACATTGCACTAGCTTACATTTTGTATTCCAAATTAATTTTGTTTTTTGTTTGTTCACATTGCACTTGTCACTTTATGTGCTAATCTTGATTTACTACTTCATTTGAGTTACTGAGTTCCACTTGCGAGATGACACCACTGATGTTTGCACATGATTTTAGTTATGAATAGATTATTTATTTTATGCTATATTTATGGTGATTGACCTTTCACACAGGGACTTGGACCTACTGGTTTTAGAATTTTCAATTCACTTTGATGAGTGTGATATTTTGTGGAGGATTGTTAACACTTTTATGTCAATTTTACCACTTTTTGGTTATTTCACCATCACTTTAAAGTCCCCTAATAGGGGCGTTTAGGATTAGCGCAGCACTATTTATTATATTTTTTATGTCCTTTTAAGGTTTGGTTTGCACCTTTTTCAGTGCATGCAGCTTATCCATAGCACTAATTTAGATTTTGGCCTTGTTAGCGCGGGAATAATTCCTTTAGTTTTATTGCCTTCTGTTATCCACCACCCATTCCTGCAGCAAACATGGATGTGTTCTCCTATATGGAAAAAAGGAGAGTCAACCTAGAGGAAGTATTTAATGCTACGACGAATAAATCTAACACTAATTTAGATCTGGAAAGCTTAATGAGAAAATTAGGCCACAATATGGAAAAAAAGGTGAGCCTATGGTGGGACATCTGCACATTCGAGACATATCTTAAAGAGAATATAGTCCCAAGAAGGTTGAGGTGGGATGCCCCCCCAAATGATGGCCTTATGGACCAAGAATCTAAGGATGAATGGTTCAAATTTTTTAATCAGAAAGGCCTGGAACTCCTAGGATTCCTGCTGGAAAGAAAACGAAGGAAAAACAAAAAAATAGATCAAAATATCGCAGATCTTAAAGGAGAACTAGAACCATACAAAGATAGCGCCGAATTCAATACTCTTATGACCCAATTAAACAGAGACCTGGTTAAGAAAGATAAAGAAGTCGAACTAAGGAAAAGTAAGAAGCACACTAGAGATACCAATGACTTCCAGAATGACCAAGTTTTCAAATGGCAAAGCCAGCTAGGTAAAACAGAAATCGCATCCACATATTCCACACCCGAAAAAACAGTCAGAATGTTTTCTCAATCACAAAACGAACAACCTAGGCAAAATTTAGAAAACAATAGATACCAAGAACCCGGAGATGGAAATGGTGGGACGACACCAAGGCATAGAGAGAATGATAGGAGAAATACTGATCACTACGGAAATACCCCACATCGGAATGAAAGAAGACCTCAACAAAACTATCGGACACCACAAAATGGAGGGAGAAAGCAATACTATTGGAAAAATAATAGAAGACCCCAAAATAGGAATAATTGGCATAGACCACCTTATGGAGAACGAGACTACAGGGGACCACCATATGAACAGAGGGATTACAGAAGGCCTATACATGATTATAGAGAAAACAGAGACCCAGGATATGAATACTACAGACCAAGAGACAGAAGTCCGAACCAAGAATATAGGGAGGATGATAGAAGGGGACCTGCACAAAGAAATTACAGACGAGAACGAAGCCCTGCTCCCACATATAACTATTATGCCCCTCTGATGGGCAGAGAAGAAGAGGAAAGATCAGCTAGACCCAACCCCCCCTATTATGGGGACCAAGAATATAACAAATCTTTTTTAGACAGGAGCAGAGAAAATCACCCAGTAAGATACCCAGACGAGACACGATCATCGCGAAGAAGTCCAGAAAGAAGAGAGGACGAAGGGCCGGAAAGAGACAGCAAAAGAAAAAGATCATAAAAGGAGAGGGCATCTTTAACCTTAGTGGGCAAGACCTGACACATGAAGAAGTGGGCGTACTAGATAAAGGGCTGAAATTTGCACCGACCAAAAACCTTAACAAGTTTGAAACATACATTGGCATACAGAAATTTGTGCGTAAACTGAATATTCAGAAATACATGGTGGGAAACCCCCCGAGAGTAAATACGCTAGCACCCACACACCAAGAAATTGTACACAGCTCATTAAGAAATAAATCTACTTTCAATCCCCCGATTAAGGATAACAAACACATTGATGTTTTTAAAAAAATTGTCTTAGAGGAAGTGAAAGACCTGAAGGTAAAAAAGAGAGAAGATCCAAAGTTCATAAAAAGTGGTATCCGTAAGTTGGTTAAAAGAAGAGATATCGTTATTCGACCAGCAGATAAGGGAGGTGGGATTGTGATCCTCTCAAAGGAACAATACGACAAATCAATGACCCAGATGCTAGATGATACAAAGACGTACACTAAACTATTGAAGAACCCTGTATTCAGCTGCCGGAAAGCACTCGAACAAATTGTACATTTAGGTGCGAAAAGATTGATATTGAATAAAAAAGAAGTAAGATTCCTTATACCAGACTCCTGCCGTACACCGGTCATATATCTACTACCTAAAATTCACAAAAACAGAACCGACCCACCACCGAGGCCGATAGTTAATAGTATAGACTCACTGACCTCAAGGATGGGACAATACATTGATACCTTTCTACAGCCAGCAGTGCAAAAAACAGAAGCGTACCTGAGAGACACTAGACAGATGTTGCAAATTATTGAAAATATCCAAGGAGGTGACAAATCATGGGTTATGGCTACAGCGGATGTATCATCCCTATATACGGTGATCCCCCATCATCGAGCCTGTGAGGCCGCAAAATGGGGCCTTAGGAAGTATACGGATCTCCCATGTATTCAGAGAAAGTTCTTAATAAAATGTCTCGAATTTAGTCTTAAAAACAACTATTTCTGGTACAACAAGTCTTATTATCACCAACAAACGGGTGTTGCCATGGGAGCAAGATTTGCCCCAAGTATAGCTGGCCTGTTCATGGCAAAATGGGAGGAGGAAAATGTCTTTAATAATCGTCCTAGCGAATTAGCGATATACAAAAGGTATATCGATGACATTTTTATATTATGGGACGGTGAAGAAAATGCGTTAACAGAATTTTTGAAAAAACTGAATATTAACGACAGGAATATTGAATTAACCTGGGACATTAGTAAAAATAAAATCAATTTCCTTGATCTCGAGATTACATTAGAGAGATCTATACTCTGCACGAAAACGCACTTTAAGAGCGTAGATAGGAACAGCTACCTCCCAACGAATAGCTGCCACCATAAAAACTGGATTTTTAATATCCCAAAGGGCCAACTTATGCGGATCAAAAGAAACTGTACCAAGATTGAGACGTTTTTCGAACAAGCTGAAAAAATGGGTGAGAGGTTTATCTCAAAAGGCTACGATCGCCAATTTATCAAGTCTAAAATTACCGAGATTGCAAATATAGACCGAAAAGAACTTATTAAAGATAAGGAGAGACAGAGTAACCCATTGGAAGGAATACCGCTAGTTTTGGACTTTAATGTGCAACATAAGAGAATAGAAAGGATTATTAAACGCCATTGGCACATCCTACTGGCAGATACACAGCTGTATGAGATTCTCTCCAGATATCCAAAATTTGTGTATAAAAGGGCACCTACAATTAGGGATCTAGTAGTCAAAAATGTTGTTGACCCACCAAAGAAACCCTTTTCATTCTTTACCGGTAACGGTTTCTTTCCTTGCAAGAGATGTTTCGCTTGCTTAAACACCAAACGCCCAAACGAAAAGGTATTCAATTTCACTTCCACGAGTACAGGAGATACCCACAAGATAAAGGATTTTATCTGTTGTAACACAGAAGGAGCGGTTTACGCCCTTGAATGTAGCTGCGGCCTGCAATACGTAGGCCGCACCAAAAGACCCTTGAGGGTCCGCATCAAAGAACATGTCAAAAACATCTTAAACGGCTATGATAAACACAGCGTTTCCAAACACTTTCTTACGCACCATAATAAGGACCCCACTCACCTTAAATTCTGGGGTATAACACCGTATATCAAACATTGGCGGGGGGGCCACAAGGTGAGGACTCTGAGCAAACTCGAATCCCAATGGATTTTTACTCTCGATACGTTCTCGCCTCGTGGCCTAAATATTGAATTTGACCTCAACTGTTTTCTTAGCGATTTTTAAATTCTCCCCCACTCACATCACTATTCACATGCGATTTTATAAATGTTTCAGTCAGGTCTTATTCGGTTATTTTATTAAGACTCTTTACGGAACTCCCTCTCCCAATCATGGTTCAGTTCCCTATTCTTTGGATTTACATATGAGTATGCCACTTGCGTAAGAGCCCATGTCTTACTTGCCCTATGGCCTTAATTATCTATCTATTTTATGTGATTTTAATTGATGCCTATTTTTATATATGGTTTATGTTTTTTACTATGCTTTATTTTATGTGTCTGCTGTTAATCATATGATTTTATGTTATAGTGTTTTTATGACAGTGTTTAGTGCCTGTCCCCTCTACGTTTTTTCCCCTGTTTTTAGATATATGCTATCTACGTTTTACATTCTCCCCCCCCCCCCTTTTTTTATTAGTGAATGGCAGACATTGCCAGCTTTTAACATATTAGTTATGACAGTCCCGTATTTACTGTCTGTCACATCATGCCTTACTCCGGTAGCCCGTTATCCCCGTTTTCTATACACCTGTCATCGTACACTGTTTTTGACAGATTGGCTCTTGATCGTCCTGTCCTCCCTTGCTGACAGTGCGGGAGATACAGGGAGGCAGGCTCCACCCTATTGGCCGTGCAGATCAGCTGGTGTATGAAGATGGGCGGGCGTCTAATACACAAAATACACCCAAACATGGCCGCGCCGTATGTTCTCCAGGAAAATGGCCGCCGTAATACGAATCATAGGACTCCGGGAAAATGGCCGCCCATTAGCGCCCATTATAATACTATTTAAAGACAAAATTTTAGCCTGTACTTATCCTCTGATGAAGTCACGTGCGGTGTGACGTCACGCGTAAGGACGGGACAGGCTCTACACGCTGTGTCAGTAATACGAGCTCGCCGCTCGTCGGAGATAGGAATACCATTGCTGTTTTTTATGTGAGTACCCTGTTTTACCTCAATAAAGCTATTTGTTTTAGCAATATTACACTATTGGGGCTCCCCGTGTTTTTTATCCCCCCTATCTACCGAGGGAACCACCCCCTGGAATTGGGACTGTGAGGATAGGGCTCTACACCCTAGGAGGACCCCCCTAATAAAGATTCTTGGTCATACACGCCTGCTCCACTGCTCCAAGGAGGACCCTATGCAAAGACCCCTGGCTATATGTGCTTGCCCTATTGCCTTAAGGTAAGGGGCCATCTCTCACAGGAGTGTGTGTGCACGAAGCTGAGCACCGGGTTATTTAAGCCATTCACCACGGAGCGACCGTTGCATGTCAAGACGCTACCACTGTTATTCTAAACAAATAAGGACCTTGTTCACTGTCACTTTTGGCTCATGCCAAACCTTTTAAGTCACAGTTTTTAGCACCATTGCCTGCTCTAGTATTATAACCACCTGCGAACATTGCACTAGCTTACATTTTGTATTCCAAATTAATTTTGTTTTTTGTTTGTTCACATTGCACTTGTCACTTTATGTGCTAATCTTGATTTACTACTTCATTTGAGTTACTGAGTTCCACTTGCGAGATGACACCACTGATGTTTGCACATGATTTTAGTTATGAATAGATTATTTATTTTATGCTATATTTATGGTGATTGACCTTTCACACAGGGACTTGGACCTACTGGTTTTAGAATTTTCAATTCACTTTGATGAGTGTGATATTTTGTGGAGGATTGTTAACACTTTTATGTCAATTTTACCACTTTTTGGTTATTTCACCATCACTTTAAAGTCCCCTAATAGGGGCGTTTAGGATTAGCGCAGCACTATTTATTATATTTTTTAGGTTTCTCTCACTAACCTAGCAGCCGGTACGCAGCACGAACAAAAGTCTCTGCCACAGACTTGAATAGAACAAAACCCGTACGATCCTCTGCCACAGGATGTAATGGTTTACGGTGGATAGCAAACACAGCACTAGAACCTTTAAGCCGACCCGGCAGTACTATGCGGTAGGATAACTTTAGGATACGTCTTCCAACCGAGTCACCAGGCCCCTCTCCAGACCAGCACTCTGCATGATCCTTCCATGACGGGTCCTCCCCTGGGATCTTCTCAGTTGTCCAGCTTCTTCCCGTAGGACAGACAGCCCAGGACCATTCCCTCGCCGCTGTGGTAGGCCCCAGAGAGGCTTCTGGGCCCACCCACACGCTGCAGCAACATGGGCCTCCCGGTCGGAGGACCACGAGGTAGTACTCCTAACACATACCTGTCGGCCAGGAGGGCCAGCAGGTGGAACGAAAACAAACCCTAAAACATGGCGTCTGTCCCATAAATACCCTCTCCCAGAATGCAACTCGGAGGACCACCTCCACCGAGTTATCTCCGGAACAGGGGAGCACTCATACACTTCAATGTGTTGCCTTTCCAACACCGACCCATGGGGACAATGACACCCACAGGCACAGTGTGAAACTACATGCAACTTAGTCAAGTTGGAACAGAGGCAAATGTAAATTAGTATGAACGGATAACCCACTAAATTTACCTATAAGCAGTAGATTGAAAATCTACCAGCGCTACATTATATATGGTTTTATTCACAAAATGTTAATGATTGATAATGAATAATGAATTGATGGTACCTGAAAGTCCTGTTGTTTCTGTAGGTAGGCTTGACATAAAGGCAACTCTGGGCTCAAAAAAGAGGTTGAGTCGTTTGGGTAAGGGGGACTCCGGGCCCTAGAAAAGAGGTTGAGTCGTTTGGGTAAGGGGGACTCCGGGCCCTAGAAAAGAGGTTGAGTTGTTTGGGTAAGGGATATTCTGGGCCATAGAGAAGAGGATAAGTTCTTTAGGTAAGAGGGCCTCTGGGCCCCAGGGAAGACGTGGAGTGCTTTAGGTTGCATCTAAGAAATTCCCAATGTGCTTGCATTCCATTGTAAGAACACTGGTCCCATTGAATGTGTGATATAATCATGACTAACATCATATGAATTAAAACATGAGAATTTCCTAGAATTCCATGTACAGGGAAGAAACTACTGATCATGGGACCCCATCAAAAATTTCTGATGGAGCAAAAACTTTAAATAGGTTGTAGTGGGACTAATAATGAGCATCACAATGTTTCAAATTACTAAACTACTCTATAATTGTAATTCAGTCTTTTTTAATCTCTGGAGTTCTTGTTGCAGAACCTCAAACAAAGGCCAGTTTTTAGCTGAGGAGACTCTCTGGGATTTTTTACAGGTAGACTCTGTTGGGCATACAGGGTTAATTTCAGTGCTGACTGGGATGACCATAGGCTCTAAGGATAATACATCTACACTTCCAAAAAACAAACCAAATTATTCTTTCTGAACAGCCTGCCAAAGGGGATCTGTGACAAGTGAAAACAATTGTGAAGTCTCCTCTAGTACATTTGACATCAGCTCTTCTTTTTTTCAATCAAATTTTTGCTTTAATTTTTATTATTAAACATATATACAGACAAATAACTATATTTAAATCATATAGGGATAAATAATCCCCCCCCCCCCAAAAAAAAAAAGAAGAAGAAAATACATTAAATTACCATAATCAATTAAAGAGGGAAGTTTCAGGAAAAACCTTTTTTTCAAAATTAACCACTTTGAAGCAAAATAATGGTGAGTGCTCATCAATGCAGCCTGATTAGTGCCCATCTGCAGCCTCAATGCAGCCTGATCTGTGCCCATCTGTAGCCTCAATGCAGCCTGATCTGTGCCTATCTGTAGCCTCAATGCAGCCTGATCTGTGCCCATCTGTAGCCTCAATGCAGCCTCATCTGTGCCCATCTGTAGCCTCAATGCAGCCCGATCTGTGCCCATCTGCAGCCTCAATGCAGCCTGATCTGTGCCCATCTGCAGCCTCAATGCAGCCTGATCTGTGCCCATCTGCAGCCTCAATGCAGCCTGATCTGTGCCCATCTGCAGCTTCAATGCAGCCTGATCTGTGCCCATCTGCAGCCTCAATACAGCCTGATCTGTGCCCATCTGCAGCCTCAATGCAGCCTGATCTGTGCCCATCTGCAGCCTCAATGCAGCCTCATCTGTGCCCATCTGCAGCCTCAATGCAGCCTGATCTGTGCCCATATGCAGCCTCAATGCAGCTTGATCTGTGCCCATCTGCAGCCTCAATGCAGCCTGATCTGTGCCCATCTGCAGCCTCAATGCAGCCTGATATGTACCCATCTGCAGCCTCAATGCAGCCCGATCTGCGCCCATCTCCCTTTAATACAGCCTGATGCCCATCTGCAGCCTCACCATCTCTCATGCAGGAAATCACCGAGCTGTCATTTCCTGTTTACTTGGCTCTCAGTCGGAAGTCACATACACAGTCCCACCTCCGCCATCGGCATGGGATCAGCTCCTGTGATTGACAGAACATTGGTTCAATACCGGTGGAGGAGGCGGGACTGTGTGTGTGATGTCAGAGCTGAGTGAGAGCCGATTATACAGGAGATGACGGCTCTGTGAATTCCGGTGGCACTCGGAATCCATGAAGTATCGAAAATAGGAAAGCACACAAAACAAACAAACCTTGCACCTCTCGGACTAAAATAGCTTAGCATATAGTTTACGTGCTCATTTCTTCTCTTCTACTCCTCATCCCTCCACCTCTGCTCTTTGCTCCCTTCTATCTCCTCTACCTTCACTCCTCTCCACTAGGTAAACCATCGTATAGTTGATTACTAGGTTCTATCCAACATGACCATATTTTACCAAACCTTTGGGGTGTACCTCTATGCTTATATGTTAATTTTTCTCTTCTATGTACATAGTTAAGTTTCTCCATTGTTTATGGGATGGAGGATCAGCAGATGACCATTTTTGTAAAATAACTTTACCTGCTAAATATAAGTATCTTATCGACATAGTATGCATCTCTACTGGTAGCGCTCCATCGGAGATTATTCCCAGTAGTGCAAGTTTGGGTGTCCCTCTTATCTCAGTGGAGCATAATAAATTTAGGGTTATAAATATTTTTTCACAGTAACAATGAAGCTTTGGACATTGCCAGAGAATGTGGATAAGAGATCCATTAAATAGAGAGCATCGTGGGCATAATGGTGTTATATATTTTCCCCAAGCATAGAGTTTTTGTGGGGTGTAATGAGCCATATGTATGATAAAGAGCTGGGATAACCTTTAGGAGGGTGAGAGAGATGTCCTGGGAAGTGTTTCCAGGGCACGTGTCCAGTCCTCCTCATCTAGATCCTCTACGTCTCCTTGCCACCGGACAAAACTATTTTTTTGTTTTCCGGTATTCTCTATTATTTGTAAATTAGAATAAAGATCTCCTATTAATCCTCGTTTTGTGCAGGTAACCGAAATTGCCTTTGATAGTATTTTAGAGTGTTTATACTGTAATTGGGTTTTTGAGCTTTGGATTTGTAATGCGTGGCGTAATTGGAGATATTGGTAGAAGTTATTGTTTGTTAACTGATAGCGGTCTTTTAATATATTAAAAGGAAGTAAAACATCCCCTTCATATAACTGGTACAAAAATATTATGCCCGCTTTTTTCCAATCTAAGAATCCCGAAAGTCTATTCAATTCATAAAGGTAGTAGTTATCCCATATAGGCATATGTTTCTCATAACCCTTATGCTGAGTGATATTTCGCACTGCTTCCCATACCCTATGAATCAAGTAAAAAGTAGGGAATTTTCTTTTGTTATAAAAGTGGTGAGCTACTATTAATTGAACTAAAGGGTATTTTGTGAATTGGGATGTTATTATCTTCTGTGGGGGGTCCTGAATGTCCACTACCTCCCATCCGTGCCAATGTTGTAATTGTGATGCAATAAAGTATAATCTTGCATTAGGTATTGCAATTGCCCCCCTATCTATGGCCTGTTGTAATGTTTCAAATCGAATTCTAGGTTTTCCACCCTTCCACACAAGATCCCTAAAAACCAAGTTGATAGTCCTAAGTAATCTTAACGTCAACCAAATGGGGCAATTATGCAATACATATAGCATTTGCGGCAGCCACACCATCTTCACCAAATTTGCTCTTCCTACCATGGACAGCGGGAATTTACCCCATGTTTTGCTCAGTTGTCTACATTTCACAATAAGAGGGAGTATATTCTTATCTGTATATTCTGTAACATTCGGTATAATTATCACTCCCAAATATTTAAATGATGTAACCAGAGTCATCATATGAGCCTGGTGTGGATGCTCCAAATGCGCGGGGTCCAAAAGCAGCATTAATGACTTGCCCCAATTAATATTGAATCCTGAATAAATCCATACAAGTCTATTAAGGACATAACTGCGGACAGGGATGGGCCTGTATCCCCCAAAAACACTAAAGTGTCATCCGCATAGAGTGCTATCTTATCTTCGCCTGTAGACCTACGAAATCCCACCACATTTGTAGAAGAGCAGATAGCCTCAGCCAGTGGTTCAATGGCCAGAGCAAAAAGAAGTGGGGACAGGGGACATCAGCTCTTCTTAACTGAAAATGTCACAGGGGGTACTTCACATGTACACAGATTTTGTGTGTATAAAGTACCTTAACTGCCCCCTTAATGGGGCCTCATCCACTTTTCTAGGGCCCATAGCAGCTGTGTGGGCTGTCTTGGCTATTGTTATGCCACTGGTAAATGTATCTGGCAGAACCAAGATATGATAGAAAGGAGAATTTAATGAAGGTGTACAGTGATTAATGGAAAGATAGGAGACTCTATTTTAAAGCTGAACTCCAGCAAGAACATAATTTGTATTACAATGTTCCCCATAGGCAGCCAAACCACCCTAAAAGTCAAAGCAGAAAGAGAGAAATTTCACATTTATTTTTTGTGATTTCTTCCAAATTCTCTTCTACCTCTGGCACACAGAGTGGGGATCTGTGAGGGACCTACGTTACTTTAGGTACATCTCACTGAACTACATGTCCCATGATTCTCTGAGACTTTATTCATGGTAACATGCACGTGATTGGGCTTTATGATGCCAGATCAGTGGTTGGCAGCATCAGGGAAGCTGTTTTCTTCTCTGTCCCCGCCTATGTATCTTCACACTTCTGGTCTGATAGCATTGACCCATCTTGATGGGTGGGGAACGACCAAGGGGTATCTGCAGAAGGATCCACCTACTCATATCAGTGTTGGCGCAATTATGTCAGCACTGCACAGTTTGGACTACAATGGGCTAGTACATGACTGGTCATTCTGCATAAGGGTGAGAGCATTAAATTATTTTTTTTTATTTAATAATGCAAGCAATGTAAGTACTTGAATATGACATGGTATCAGTATCTTATAGTTCCTGCACAGCAGGACAGGAGTGTGATAGAAAGAAGCAGCACAAGAAGTAAAGCAATTCATATGCTGAGAAGAGAGAAAAAAGAGCTGTGCTCATCACTGTGCTGCTTCTCTTTTCACTGTTCATTCACAGGCTGGGGGGCTCGTCCGGGACAACCTGGGCTCAGTGGATGTTGTCTGATTGACAATGGCCATCAGACTGAAGACATGTAGCATAAAAAAATATTTTGGGGGGAAATATCAGTATTGAAGCTGAATATTTTATCTTTGAATAGACTTTTCATTTTATACTCAAATGTGTTCCTAATGGCTCGATCACACAAGTGGCAAGGACTGACACTCTGAGCATGAATTGCTTTTCAGACCCATTGGACGGGTGTTGGGAAGGTGATATGTCACCTCCTCAGTCTGTTTTAACCCCCTTAATGCCACACCACTGCAACAATGCACGTGGTTGCGGGGCAGTAGCAGCGTGGCCCTATTCACTTGAATGGGTCATGTTCGGCGGGCGGCAGTGCCCACCAAGCATGACAAGGGGTGGTGTCCCTGATGAGGCCACAGCACCTGTACATTCACAGCTCCTATCTTGTAATTGTAAATCAATCCCCATAAGCTGATAAAATAAAAATTGTTAAGAATCAAAAAAGCTAATGAATCAAAATGACAACAATGCGTACTAAGGTATAGGTAGAAATGTAAAACTGTTCACACTTTCTGAAGAGTCTAAGTTACTGCAACAAACCATATTAGATCATCTTCATAGAACGTACTTTGCAGTCTGCGGAACAACTGACATCAATGTGCTGGTCTTTAAGGGGCTGTTGTGACAACCGAGTGAGCACAATGCAATTTATCCTGTGTCTGTCTTCATCAAGCCCTCACTGTACAATGTCATGTTTAGCGTCTGCTGTATTGGGCTTGTTTCATTGCTTGGTGACTTATTTGTCAGTGGGAATAACATATAAAGCAGAAACAGGAAACATGTGCAGAAATCAGTCATTTCAGATTGCTGTGGTGATGCTGGTAATACAGTGCAAAAGGCATCGCTTAAAGCGTATCTATAGTCCACATGTAAAATCCTATATGAATTATTTCTAGCCTTCTCCTATTAATCTGAAGGATCTTGACATTTGTAAACTTACTTTGTGAAGATCCCCACACATTTACTTCCTTGTATTCTGTGATAGGGATTGTCCCGGTGTTTGAATCGGGCCTGAAGGGCCTGGTATGGACTGTGGTGGGGAACCCACGCTGATTTTTTTCCTTGATTTTTTCATCTATATTGCCAGGAGCCGGCAATACATTACAGCCGCGAGCAAGTTTAAATGACATTTTTTTCCTTTAGAAATGTCATTTTTCTGCGGCAACTGTTCTACACATCACACAGATGCGCCACTTTACAGGCTGACTAAGGGGACCCCCATGAGGAAAGAAAAAGATCCTGGACGGCCGCACACCATAGAAGGCATCTTTATTGATACAAAGAAATAAAATCCAAATGCAGTCACCTCATGTACAGGGAGGAACAGGAAAGATAGCTAACATGTTTCACGCCCCATCATGGCGCTTATAAGCGCCATGATGGGGCGTGAAACATGTTAGCTATCTTTCCTGTTCCTCCCTGTACATGAGGTGACTGCATTTGCATTTTATTTCTTCATATCAATAAAGATGCCTTCTATGGTGTGCGGCCGTCCAGGATCTTTTTCTTTCCTCAAGCTTGTGCAGAGCCAGCACCTGTGAGTTCCATTAGGGCGGGAGTCTTGAAACGGATTTGAGAGATTGGAGCGGCAATCTTTTGCTAAGGAGACCCCCAGGCACGATATTTAAAAGAATATTTCATTTTTATTGTTTCACTTTAAGCATTATTAAAATCACTGCTCCTGAAAAAATGGTCGTTTTAAAAACGTATTTTTTGCATTGATACATATCCCCTGGGGCAGGACCCGGGTCCCCAAACATTTTTTATGGTAATAACTTGCATATAATCCTTTAGCCACTTGCTGACCACTGCACACCGATATATATGTCGGCACAATGGCAGCGGTGTGAAAATGGGTGTACCTGTACGCTCCCTTTTATTTTTAGGGCTACCGGGCACGCGCGCCCGCCGCTTACAGCGTGACCATGCCCGCGGGTCTCGGGGGCTCAAAGTCAGCCGGTGTCCCGCGATTGTGTCACGAAACTGCAGAACAAGGAGATAAACAAGGCATTTCACTGTTCTGCCTAGTGACATGAGAGGGATCTACTGATCCCTGTCATCAGGAGCAGTGATCGCTGTCATGTCAGTGGTAGCCCATCCTCCCCACAGTTAGAATCACTCCCTAGGACACACTTAACCCCTTCATCGCCCCCTAGTGTTTAACCCCTTTCCTGCCAGTGTCATTTACACAGTAATCAATGCATTTTTTTAGCACTGATCGCTGTATAAATGACAATGGTCCCAAAATAGTGTCAAAAGTGTCCGATGTGTCTGCCATAATGTCACAGTCCTGATAAAAATCGCAGATTGCCACCGTTACTAATAAAAAAAAATAATAATAAAAATGCCATAAAACTATCCCCTATTTTGTAGACCCTATCATTTTTGCGCAAACCAAGCAATATGCGCTTATTGTGATTTTTTTTAACCAAAAATATGTAGAAGAATACATATTGGACTAAACTGAGGAAAAAATGTTTTTTTTATATATTTTTGGGGGATATTTATTATAGCAAAAAGTAAAAAATATTGCTTTTTTTTCAAAATTGTCGGTCTTTTTTTGTTTGTAGCGCAAAAAATAAAAACCGCGGAGGTGATCAAATATCACCAAAAGAAAGCTCTATTTGTGGAAAAAAAAGGACGTCAATTTTGTTTTGGTGTAACGTCGCATGGCCGCGCAATTGTCAGTTAAAACGACGCAGTGCCGAATCACAAAAAATGCTCTGGTCAGGAAGGGGGTAAAATCTTCCGGGGCTGAAGTTGTTAAAATGAGCACTTTTGATTTTCATGTTCGTGTCCCATAGACTTTAATGGGGTTCGCATGTTCGCTCAAACTTTTTGCCTGTTCGCATGTTCTGGTGCGAACCGAACCGGGGGGTGTTCGGCCTATCCCAATTCTGTGACATGTACTCACTATGTCCTGTGAGTAGGCTCTGCTGTGCCACACATTTCACAAAGCCTGCCTTCTGAACTACAGAGGTGCTGAGAGGAAGAGTTTGAGGAGGCGGGGTCAGTGCAGGAATCACTGCTTGCAGGCAGCAAGATACCATGGGATATGTAGTCCCTAAAAATGGAAAATAAGCAGCAGAGGAAAAGCTGCAAAGCATGCAGGGAATCCACGGAAGTTGTGGAAATAGATGACCGGCAGAACTCACAACATGAAAGGAGATTTTTCAAGTAAACTTCTATTGGATTGTCAAATATAACTATTGCTTGTATTGGTATTTCAATGCTACTGCTATAAAATGAAAGTGTATGCTGTGACTTACTTGCTTACCCGACCAATTCTGATACTTCTCTCATATACTGTATGTAAAAACAAGTGTTTTTTTGCTAGAAAATTACTTAGAACCCCCAAACATTACGTATATATATATATATATATATATATATATATATATATATATATATATATATATATATATATATATATATATATATATATATATATTTTTAGCAGAGGCTCTAGAGAATAAAGTAGTGGTAATTGCAATTGTTTATGTCACTGGGTATTTGTGCAGCGATTTTTCAAACGCTATTTTTTTGGAAGAAAATACACTTAAATAAATTAAAAAAGAACAAAACACAGTATACAACCCACTTTTTTTTATAAAATATGAAAGATGATGTTACGCAGAGTAAATAGATACCCAACTTGTCATGCTTTAAAATTGCGAACGCTCATGGAATGGCGTCAAACGACGGTACTTAAAAATCTCCATAGATGACGTTTTCAAATTTTCTACAGGTTACCAGTTTAGAGTTTACAGGGGAGATCTAGTACTAAAAGATTGCTCTCACTCTGACGTTCGCGGGGATACCTCACATGTGTGGTTTGAACACTGTTTACATATGTAGACATTGCGCGTGAGCACTGGGGGAGGGAAGCCGTTTCAAAAAATCTTTCAAAAAATTGGTTTTTGATCACTTTTATTCCTATCACAAGGAATGTAAAGATCACTTGTGATAGAAATAAGCAGTGACAGGTCCTCTTTAAGGAGAGATGTGAGGTCAATAAAACCCCACATCTCTCCTCTACGATGTAAAGCATGAGCTTAAAAAAAATTGATCTAATGCTTTGAAAAAAAAAAAATGGCCTTGTTTACATTGGGCCGGAACTGGACGTCATGGCGTCGCTCCGGTCCTCCCAGGCTATAGAGATGAGCGGAGGCCGTCTTTCCTCTGCTCATCTCTGTAAACAGCAGCCGCAACTGCCGGATCAGTTTTCGGGCTTGCTGATCTGCCAGGTAAGCTTGAAAACCACCGGGAAGCTTCTAAAAGTGATCCAGTGATGAATCTGCCGCTTGGACCACTTTTAACGGTTAGAGAATTGCCGGGCGGAAAAAAAAAAAAAATACTGAGGCTATGGCATATTGCTGCAGCCATAACCCCGGTATTCCACCTCCTACCGAGGAGGACGTCTATGGCCCGCTAAAGAGGAACACAAAGGAAATTATAATACTACCCCTTCAGTGCCTTCTCCCATGAAGAACCTGGTTGGTCACTATGAGAAACCACTCTATTTTTTTCTCAATAAATTTTTTTTATTTATATGCTTAATAAATAGCCTTTTTTTGCCACCAAAAGACCTAAATACAGTAAATTATGTCTTTAGAGAAATTTCTGAACTTGAGCATACATTTGGCTGTCTTGAACAATCTTTCAAAGTAAACATCTCTTGATACAAAAGATTAACTTTGCCAGTTGGATAGTCCATCATAGAGATTCATCAATTTTGATGAATACAATGGTTTGTTGATCGAATTGATTAATGATATCATTTCTCAAACATATTCTTTATTCAGCCATTATGTTTGTACTTGTATGGCCAGCATTATTCCACACATTAATTAACAAAAAAAATTATAAAAACATGCGTTTTTACACATAGCTGCAGAAGAACAACTGAAACAACCATCCGCGAACAATTGTGGAGGCATTTAAAGCGGGGTTCCACCCAAATTTTGAACATTATCTCTATGCATTCTCTTCCTTGCCTAGATGCTGACATGCTGTGTAAAAAAATTTAAATCGCCGTAATTACCTTTTTTTTTCTAATCTTCTTAGCACTTCCTGGTTTTCCTCCCATGGGAGTAGGCGTTTTTCTAGCCTCTCCCAGACCTCCCACAGTCTCCTGGGAGCTAGTCTCAGGCTTCCCAGCATGCATTGTGCAACAGCGTCATCACAACATCTCGGTGAATGCTGGGAGCACAGCATTCACCGCATCCAGGAAATAAATGCTTGTGGGTTTCAAATGCCCACAATGAAGATGGAAACCGCCTTCAGTGAATTTTATAAGTTATTCTTTACAACGAAATCGGACACAGGCGGATTTATTACACAGAACATGTGAGTAGATAATCATGAGAAGAAAAGTTTGTGAATGAACTCCAAAAAAAAAAAAACGATAGATAGGTGGACCCCCGCTTTAACATCATCTGTTCTCCACATATAATGCCATTTTAACATCTCTATCCTGGCAAGTTGACAATTTTCTCAGTCGGCCATGTGAATCGGATTATTAACACCGATGTAGACCACCAAGGATGGGATTGTGGAACCAGAACAGGGAGATTCCACATCTTTCACACCTCCCATCTTGTTCTTGGAATATCAACATCTACACATTCCATGTTGATTGGATTCAAGTGTTGGTGCTATTGCTGGGGATGTTTCCGACCCTCATTAGAACCAAAGAACTGGCTTTCAGAAGTCATCAACATTATAGAACAAGTTTGGTTAAATGTGAGTAACTACTACTAGCTACTTGAATCTGGCTTTTCATCTGTTTCTGACAATCCCTGGCACTTAAACTGGTGGATGGAGTAGAATTAGTCTGAGCCAATCAGGGCACAGTGCTGTTTATGTAACACTGGGAGCTTCCTTAAAGGGGAGAAAGCAGAGTGAAGATTTCCCCAGTGTGCTGTTGCTCCTTCTCCATTGCCCAATCACAGGCAAAGGTGGAAGTAATACTCCATGGTACTGCCCATCTGCAGACTGTCTGACACCAGTGTCTGGATCAGACTAGCCAATAAGGAATAATTCCAGGTCTGGATATTTTATACATAGTTACATTGGTCCAGTTTGCAAATTCAAACTCCCTCACATGCACTTTCTCTTCCCTAATGCAGTGAGCTCAGCGTTTGAGAGCTCGCTCCTGTGATGGTGGGGATGAACAGTAAGCACAGGGCCTCATTTAGCCATGTCCTAGCAACGTCCTGGGAGTATTCCAGTCAGGCTTCAGGAGGTACATAAATGGCCTACACCTATAGCATGTGCATTATTTAGCTTTGGTCATAGCTGCACAGTTTGTTTTTATCTACAGATGCCCCTTATCTGCATAGACAGTTTTTTGGTAAAGGTGCACTAACCCTTTAACGATATGGCAGGTTAGTAAAACAGCTTCATGTGTGTATGTGGCCATTTTACTCCACGCTCAGGTTCCCATGAGCGCCTGAGTTAAGATTTACAGGCCGTACACTTCTTGTGGTCAGTGTGGTTGTCATATATGTAGTGCTACCCCCGAAGGACCTGCTGTGTAAAACAGGTCCTCTGTTCTCTGTCGTGACCTCCTCCACCCCTTTAATGCCTCGACCCCTCTGACACACCAGGTTAATAGAGAATGAGCAAGCAACACAATAAATGTTTCCCTAACACTCAGTACTGAGATTACCTTGAGTAAGGTGCCAAGACTGTTGGTAAAAGCTGGCTTGTATAATGTTATTCTCAACGGTTATAATAAATCAAATACAACAGGATGACAATTATGATTGCACCATCCAGAAATCTGGACAATTGACAAGGAGGGTCAGGCAACAAAAGTATGATACTCCCAGGTCAGCATAAACAGTAGTAGTACCCCCCAGAATACCAAACAGGCAGGCAGTAAAAGGATCTTTGATTTATCAACGCAGGAACTATACCACCCGTAAGTTCTAACAGTGGCTGTGCTAGCCTAGTGCATTATCCTTGAGTATATTTATTTAAAAACATGATTAAAATCTACTCACAAGGGTAGAAAGAAAAGTCACGCTTATAGCAATCTTATGGCAGTTAGTCTACTGGTAGCAGTTTCCAGTTTTCAGAGCCTTGACTAAGTCAAGGCTCTGAAGAAGGAGGGACACCTTCGAAATGCGTCAGCCAGCAGCGGTTCGTACGTCCTTTCCCTAGGACCTGGAAACTGCTACCACTGGACTAACTGCCATAAGATTGCTATAAGCGCGACTTTTCTTTCTACCCTTGTGAGTAGATTTTAATCATGTTTTTAAATAAATATACTCAAGGATAATGCACTAGGCTGGTGCGCCCTTTTTCTTTTTGTTTGATTACTAGGATATTCCCGTCCTGGAGGGCAGCAAGGCCGAAACTCATTGTCCATTTTGAATTGAATTTTTTGCATCATCTAGCTTACACACTTGTGCACAAGAGTATTTGCTTTTGTAGTAGTGGCTGTGCTATGTGAATGTGGCCTGGCCGTCTTTTGCCCAATAGGCAGCTGTTCAGAGAAGTTGCAAGCCTTATGCTTTCCTTCCTCACCAAAAACCTTTCCCTGCGTCTAGTACTGTCCCTACCAGATGAGGTACCTGTCCCTACTCTACCAACCCGCAAATGTGCGCCAAACCTGGGAGATAGAGCCTTAGATGGCCAAGATGGCTGCCAGACTCACATGGGGCGGGAGCATCCAATTGGATGCTTCCCCAGTGACCAAAGAAACCATCCTCTCCAACTGCAGTGTCACTGCGGAAGAGCACCACCTGCAGTGGAGACAGTAAACTGCACCTGCCTACAAGTCTCTAAAGGGGGTCTTCAACCTGCTAACGTCGGAGCTCTTAGATGACCTTTGGTGCACTAGAGGTAGTCCTTCTACTCTGCATCAGGTCTGGGTCCTCAGGTTCCCTCGGCACCAAGAGAGCGAGGGAACCAGGCAAAAGAGTATAAAGCCCCTCTGGCTTTTCCTGCCACGCACAGGTAGAGCTGTAGTCCAGAAATATTGCTGTTTCATTACATGGCATTACATTACACCTTGAACTACACACCCCAGGATTCCAGGCGTTCTGCATTAAAGTCTACAGGCTTGATGTAACTTGGCTCTTCCCTGCTGGCTGGAGGAGAACTGTACAGCAGTTAACAACTCAGCAAAAAGGAGCAGAAAGGAAATACACTCGGAGAAGAGTCTTTGTCTCATAACACCGTAGTTCTGGGCCTGGCTACATATATATTTAAGTTACTTCTTTTTATATCAATGTGTTGCTGTTGGAGAATCAGAGAGGAATTTAAGCAATTTCATACACTCAGCAAATCTGCGGGGGGACATTTGACCTCCGCCAATGATGCTTGCATTGCTGGTGTATGGAATGATGCTGACATTAGTATCCTCCAAAAATTGCTGATCAGCTTTTATTTTGCATTAAAGTGAACCTGTCAACCTTTTATAACTATTTAAAGTAAAACTTCAACTTAGGATAAAACACCGCAGGGTGTCGGCTGTTACCTTGTTAGCCAGAAAAACAGCAACAAAGTGGATGTAAACTCCAACAATGTTCTTCATTTATTTGCTTCCTTTTTGGTCTGTTAAATATACTGTTGAAAGTGTTTTGTAAAATCTGTATGATAAGTGCAAAAAATACCTGTTGATCCTGCCAGAGGAGCTAATACCTTCCTCCGCTCGTGCTGTTGTGTTGTCAGTTGCATTGTTCCCGTTTGCAGTGGCGGCCCGTAACGCAGTAAGATCTTTTGTCATGTTACAAACAAAAAGGTAAATGTATTTTATTGGGATTTTATGTGATAGAAGAACACAAAGTGGCACATAATTGTGAAGTGGAAGGAAAATGATAAATGGTTTTAAATTTGTTTTTACAAATAAATATGTGAAAAGTGGGGGGGGGGGGCATTTGTATTCAGCCCCCTTTACTCTGATACCCCTAACTAAAATCTAGTGGAACCAATTGCCTTCAGAAGTCACCTAATTAGTAAATAGAGTCCACCTGTGTGTAATTTATTCTCAGTATAAATACAGCTGTTCTGTGAAGCCCTCAGAGATTTGTTTGATAACCTTAGTGAACAAACAGCATCGTGAAGGCCAACGAACACACCAGACAGGTCAGGGATAAAGTTGTGGAGAAGTATAAAGCAGGGTTAGGTTATAGAAAAATACCCCAAGCTTTGAACATCTCATAAAGCACTGTTCAATCCATCATCCGAAAATGGAAAGAGTATGGCACAACTGCAAACCTACCAAGACATGGCCGTCCACCTAAACTGACAGGCCGGGTAAGGAGAGCATTAATCAGAGAAGCAGCCAAGAGGCCCATGGTAACTCTGGAGGAGCTGCAGAGATCCACAGCTCAGGGGGGAGAATCTGTCCACAGGACAACTATTAGTCGTGCTCTCCATATATCTGACCTTTATGGAAGAGTAGCAAAAAGAAAGCCATTGTTGAAAGAAAGCCATAAGAAGTCCCGTTAGCAGTTTGCGAGAAGCCATGTGGGGGACACAGCAAACATGTGGAAGAAGGTGCTCTGGTCAGATAAGACCAAAATGTTAGTTTCTGGTTTAAAAGCAAAACGCTTTGTGTGGTGAAAAACTAACACTGCAAATCTCCCTGAACACACCATCCCCACCGTGAAACATGGTGGTGGCAGCATCATGTTGTGGGGATGCTTTTATTCAGCAGGGACAGGGAAGCTGGTCAGAGTTGATGGGAAGATGGATGGAGCCAGATACAGGGCAATCTTAGAAGAAAACCTGTTAGAGTCTGCAAAAGACTTGAGACTGAGGCGGATGTTCACCTTCCAGCAGGACAACGACCCTAAACATACAGCCAGAGCTACAATGGAATGGTTTGGATCAAAGTATATTCATGTATTAGAACGGCCCAGTCAAAGTCCAGACCTAAATCCAATTGATAATCTGTGGCAAGACTTGAAAATTGCTGTTCACAGACGCTCTCCATCCAATCTGACAGAGCTTGAGCTATTTTGCAAAGAAGAATGAGCAAAAATGTCCCTCTCTAGATGTGCAAAGCTGGTAGAGACATCCCCCAAAAGACTGGCAGCTGTAATTGTAGTGAAAGGAGGTTCAACAAAGTATTGACTCAGGGGGGCTGAATACAAATGTACCCCACACTTTTCACATTTTGAAAACCATTTATCATTTTCCTTTCCTTTCACAATTATGGGCCACTTTGTGTTGGTCTATCAAATAAAATCCCAATAAAATACATTTACGTTTTTCGGTTGTAACCTGACAAAATGTGGAAAAAAACTGCACATGCAGGGCGCTGCTATAATAGGCTTCAAAAAAGGGTGGGCTCGGGGCACAGAGCACTGTCACAATTCGCTAATGTCTTCTTGATTGGAGGGAGGGAGGAGACGCTGTGATGGCGAGGAGGAAACGCAGGGGAAGCCGTCACCCGGGGGGGGGGGGGGATGGGGGGATGTCATGGCTGTGGCCACCCCCCCCAAAAAATATACCACCAGCTACCACTGCCCGGTTGTCTCTGTGAGCTACAGAACACCTGTCTCAATGCTATAGAGATGAGGAGAGAATTAGGTATCTGCAGTCCTAAAACAATTCCAATCATAGGGTGACCACTCTGCCCCTACATAGATGCAGTATAGCGCCTTAAACATCAAATCTACCTTCTTCATAGATAAAGAGGGGGATGGGAGGGTAAGGTATCACAAAAAAAGGCTAAGACCAGGGCTTTTTTTCAGCAAGAACGCAGGGGAACACAGTTCCGAGACCTCTGGCACTGAATGTATTTTATGGCAACTAGTGCTGGGGTGTGCTGGAGGATCTATTAATGCTGGCTGCTAGGGGATCTATTGTCACTGGCGGGGATCTAGTTTTGTGTGGGGGTTTATTGTTGCTGGCTAGGGAATTTATGTGGCTGGGAAGGATCTACTGTTGCGGGAGGGGTCCATTGTTGCTGGGGTGTAATGGAGGATCTATTGATGCTAGCTTCGGGGGGATCTGTTGTCGCTGGTGGGGATCTATTTTGTGTGGGGGTCTATTGTTGCTGGCAGGGGGTCTTATTTTGCTGGGAAGGATCTACTGTTGAGGGAAAGGTCTATTGTTGCTGGCTGTTGCAGGATCTATTGATGCTGGCTGCTAGGAGATCTGTTGTTGCTGGTGGGGGTCTACTATTGCTGGAGTAGTAGTTTGTTGCCGGCTGTCCACTGTTGCTGGGGGGGCAGGGCTGTTGTTGTGTGGGGGATCTATTGTTGTGGGGGTGGGGTCCTTATAGTAAAACATACAGTATGTAAACCCAATAACTAAAAGCTAATTTATTGTGAATATTTTTAAATTTGGAGTTTTCATTAAAGCAGAACTTACTGTTCCTAAATGACTTTTTCCTGCCCCCTTTCTGCACGACCAATTTTTAAAAAGAGGGTGTACACAGATGCACTGCCGTTCTGGCACATCTGCGCACGCGTGACAGATTTTCATGCATTTGTACAAATGCTACCAACTTCTGGTGTGTGGGCACTATAGTGCCCCACTGCATTTGTGCAGATGCACATGTATTACTCAACTAATCAATTATTTTTACTTTCAATAGTTTTATTTGAACATATTAACAGAGCAAGCACAACAATAGCCAGAACCATGGCACATATTAATGGAGACACAGTAAAATAACTAGAACATAAACATGTGCATATGACAATCCAGGGTCAACTTTCGACTCTCTAGGTAGCCCAAAGTTAGAGCAAATTATAAACTTAACATACCTGTGCATTTTTGAAATGCAAAGCTCTGGTTGGTAATTATATCATAGCATAAACCCATGAAACCAAAATATGTCAGGCTGTATCGAACCACAAAGTAAATCCCTTGTAGTTGAGAACACTAGGAAAGAAGAAAAGAAAGCGAAGGGGGAAAAAAAGGAGGAAGAAGAAGTAAACTAATGCCACATACACACGATCGGGATTTTGGTCGGAAAAAGGATATGATGGCTTTTCAGACGGGATTCCGCCGCTCAAGCTTGCCTTGCATACACACGGTCACACAACAGTTCGCTGAACTTTCGACCGTCAAGCACGCGGTGACGTACAACACTACGACGAGCCGAGAAAATGAAGTTCAATGCTTCCGAGCATGCGTCGAATTGTTTCCGAGCATGCGTAGGAATTTTGCACGTCGGAATTGCTACAGACGAACGCATTTTCGGATAGGAACTTTTTCTGACCGAAAAATTGAGAACATGCTCCCAATCTTTTGCTGGCTGGAATTCGGCCAGCAAACGTCCGATGGAGCGTAAACACGGTTGCATTTTCCGACCAAAAGCTCTCATCGGTCTTTTGCTGGCCGAATTTCCAATTGTGTGTACGCGGCATTAGAACAAAGAGCCGGAGGAGAGAAAGAAAGGACAGGGGAACCCGGAGAGAAGGGGGCCACATACAGCTCCAGAAGGATCAGATATAACAGAACCAAGAAGCCTAGAGCTGGAAATGAACATACTCAGCCCAAGGACTCTAAACAGCCTCATAACGTTTAGGGGTATCATTAACGACACTAGTTAGTTGTTTATTTAACATAATCCAGGATACCTTCCACCTATAGATAGACATAGACACAGAAGACTTCTTCCACGTCCAGGCTATGGTAAGCTTGGCAGCTAGGAACATAAAGTAGATTAATCTTCGCATTGACCGGGGTAGGTTCTCTATCGGTTCATTCAAAAGAGCAATACGAGGTTGCTGAGAAACCAGGATCCCCAACACTTTACATATCAAGGCAAATACCTTATTCCAAAAACCCAGAAGTTTTGGGCCCTCCCACCAGATATGATACATAGTACCCAATGAATGAGAAGTCGTGAAAACACAGGGGTGAGGAAGACGGGTAAAGCTTCGATAAACGATAGGGAACCATGTACCACCTGGTCATTACCTTTACATTTGCTTCCATAAGAGAGATATTTATTAAGCACTTACATGCTAAGCGGATGGGAAGAGTTCCAGTGCTCCAAGTCCTTATCAGAGGCCAAATCCGTATCGAACGCCTGCATGCAAGGGATAATCTATTATTTTTTAAGACTCATACATAGATCAATCACACATCGATATGTGTATGGCCACTATTACTCATATTGAAGAAGAACTTTCCTTCAAGTTCAAGGGTTCGCTCCCTCCCTCCCTCCAGCCTGAGGTACAGGTGTTTTTTAGGGGGAAGCGAGATTAGCTTCGAGAGTCGGCTGCCTTCCATTGTTTTCAATGGAGCTGCTTACTTGCAGATAATCGTGGGAGCACCCACTGGGTTTCTCACAGCTGATCGTAAACAAGGTGCATTTGCAAGTGTGAATGCATCCTAATGGCTAAACAAGGCGAAGGAGGAGTGAATAAATGTAAGTATATGCTAAGGGGGAGGGCTAAGTCAAAGAGGAAGTTCACCTGGGACTTTGAAAATTAAAAGATAGCAGCCACAAATACTATAGCTGTTGACTTTTTAGAAAAAGATACTTACCAGTCCATGAAGTCCAGTGCTGTCTTTCCTACAGCCAAGGGCTTAGATCCACGCCACTGCCAACTTGGATATAGGAGCCGGCTGTGACCTCCTGATGATCCACAGTCAGCTCTCAACAATGCATGTGTGAAATTGAGCAGTGCATGGAGACTGGTCCCACAGTCTCTTGGCATATGTGACGTTATCCTAGGACAGTGATGGCGAACCTTGGCACCCCCAGATATTTTGGAACTACATTTCCCATGATATGCAACTATACTGCAGAGTGCATGAGCATCCTGGGAAATGTAGTTCCAAACTACACCTCATGGAGTGCCAAAGTTCGTCATAACTGTCCTAGGAGGTTGTGGACAGGCAGGGGGTTGGTGTTCTGAGGCAACATCATGCTTGCCTAGGCGAGAATTAAGGAAGAGGAAGCGGGTCCAAGTTAAAAAAAAAGCTGCAATTTAGATATTGAATGGGGGAAAGAAGACATAAGGAACAACTTTCTTTTTCTGGTAAAAGTTCACTTTAAGGGCTCATTTACACTTGCTTCTGCTTCAACACACATTAACGGCTAGTTTACACTTGCTTCAAAACAAGGCTTCGGGCAGGCTTTGTTAAAGCCCTCTGAAAGTCAAAGCTCCTGTCACTAAATAAAATGGTTAGCTTACAGTCCTGTTCACACCCTGCTTTTGCTTTGTTTTGCTTCGGCTTCACTTCAAAAATTATACCCCATGTAGCTTTAGTGGTGCTTCAAAGAGTCTTCAAAGCCTCCTCAAAGCCTCCATAGAAGTCTATGGCAAAGCTTGCTTGAAGCCCCACTGTAGCCCCACAGAAGTCTCATCAAAGCCCCATGAAGCCTCATGGAAGCCCTACCAAAGGCTCATCGAAGCCCCATTGAAGCTCCACCAAAGCCTCATCAAAGCCCCACGAAGCCTCATCGAAGCCTCATCAAAGCACCAAGCAAAACCAAGGTGTAAACAGGACTCTAAGCTAACCATTTTATTTAGTGACAGGAGCTTTGACTGGCGTTCAGAGAGCTTTTACAAAGCGTGACCAAAGCCATGTTTTGAAGCAAGTGTAAACTAACCCTAAGTACATCTTTGCATTGCTCTACATTTTTTTTTTTTTTGGACCAATGGAAGTATGCACATTCCATGTCTGGCAGATCCCTATTGAAGTAGGGGTAAGTACTACAGTGCTCCTCACTGTCTTTCAGATCCAAAGCCAAGCAGCTGCCCTGTTGCATAGTATCCACAGGGAGTTGCTTGTTCTGTACAGGTGTCATTCAGAGAATTACTTGCATCTGTCTAAGTGAATAAAAGGCATTCTCTGATTAGATTAGATGGAGATGGTGAAGGCATTCTCTGAATGGAGCCCATGCAGAGGGTGGCATGAGATCAAGAAAATAGCAGGGATTACTGTAGGAGTTGTGGCGACTACGATGATTCTCCATTTCCAAGGGGATGGGCCAGTCATGGAATATTGAATATGCCAGACCAATGTACAGTAGCTATACAAAAAAAAACATGACTTAAGGATTTGTCAACCTCAGTCTTTCTACTAACCCTTAAAATAATAACATAGACTGCGCAATATGGGTTTAACGGCCCATTTTATTAGAATTTTTTTTATAAACAACACCACATTAACATAAACAATAAACAATTTTAACAATGCAACCAGAAGGGGATCTTTGGGTGTCTTTAAAGACACAATTTATAAGTAGATCCGCCCATGTCATCAGACGCGACCCAATCGGCTTATAGACGTTACAAACTCACACACTCTTACTTTTTCCCCTAGCTCATGGGAGAACCACCAATAACCAACTCCATACCCCAGATGGGCCCCACAGTTTTTGTAACAGTTTAGCGATTAACTGACCCCCCCCCCTACAGACCCCCCGACCCACCAAGCTGCTGTGACAAAGTTATGATAATTTTTTTTTTCTCGATAATACCTCCTCACAACCCTTGACTTGTAATGAACTGCAGGTCTAGGGCGAGTGGGGGAGAAACTTCCTCTTTGCCTCAATTTTCCAAAATGAATACCCAGCATCTTTCACTTGACCAACCCTTGCAGCTTCACCCTGTCTACCTGACCCTCGGCCAGCCAATCAGATAAGACCTACATCCCCTTACACATTGAGCTCACGATTTTTATGACCTGTTCCATCCCCTTAGTCATGTAGCTGCTCCATCCATTTGCTCTTCTCCGGGTCTCACTATAGCTGGAATTTAGCTTTGAATCAGGGACTGTCATTTTCCACCTCGGTGCACGACAACTGTTTTCCTACAGGTGTGATATTGTAGCAAATTTCGAGATCATGTTTTACAGACATTTCCCAGCTATGGTGATAATGCTCCCTCCCAGGAATTCCCTGATAGGGTTAACAGATGGCTTTCAAATCCAGAAAGGAACATTTGTGTTGGTGTAATTTGCAGCCGTCTCACATGGCTGCCAAATTTCTAAAGTCAGAACAATGCGCGGGAACATGAATAGCGCTGTTGGTAAAATTATATATTTTATAGCCCAGAGTGTGAAACAAAAAGAAAATTCCCACATTCATTGCCGCTCAGTCTCATTCTTAATAGAAAGACATTGGATCAGTTTCTCCTCTGTATTATTAAGGAAGCAGCTCCGCTGACGGACTTAACCTTTGCATCTCGCTTTTTTTCTTTCTAGTCGTTTCAATGCGCTAAAGTTATTATTATTATTATTATACAGGATTTATATAGCGCCAACCGTTTGCGCAGCTCTTTACAACATGAGGGCAGACAGTACACTTACAATACAAATCAATACAGGAGGGATCAGAGGGCCCTGCTCCTTAGAGCTTACAATCTAGAAGGGAGGGTCAAGTGGAACAAAAGGTAATAACTGTGGGGGGTGAGCTGATGGAGAAAATGAAAATACAGTTGTTAGGTGTGGGTAGGGAAGGCTTCTCTGAAGAGAAGGGTTTTCAGGGATTGTCTAAAAGCTAATAGAGTAGGAGATAAGCGGGCAGATTGGGGTAAGGCATTCCATAGGATTGGAGAGGCTTTGGAAAAGTCCTGGAGGTGAGCATGGGAGGAGGTGACGAGGGAGCTAGAGAGCAGGAGGTCTTGAGAGGAAGTTAAACTTTACTTAGATTATTCTTGTCAGCATACTGAACTCTATGTACTACAGACAAATAATTTTATATTACCGTGCTCTGGGCAGGAAACAAACATACTTCCTTATAGGCCCAGTGTCTTTACCCCCAGTCAGCCAGCCACTTTCTGATGCTGCAAAGGACAATGATATCAACTGATATAAAATTATTTCACAGGCAAAATACACACTGCTTGGAGGTTAGGCCAATAGCACTGCTGTTTGAAATCCTCAACTTACGATTGCATTGAGGATTTATATCTATACCTGCTGTAATAAGGCATATCATAATATTGTAATAGCTTAGGAGTCTTATTTGTGAAGGCTCTCATTGATCCAGGTCATGGTATATTTCTTAATAGTTGGTCACATTCAACTGGACTTGTTCTGTAATATTGAAGACTTCTGTAGCTTGTCCAAGTGATTTCAGTTCTAATGAATGTCGGGAAAAATACCCTATCATATACATATATTCAAAAGGTAGCACAAACCCTTAATACAATTAATATGGAAAGGCAGATTTTTTTTTTTTGTCTAAGGACTGGAAGGGAGTTGTGAAAATTGTGGAACCATCCCGTTCTAGTTAGATAATCCCATCCTTTTTGTCAAGAAGGCTTTATAAATGGCTGAAGGTGTGAATTGTTTGAGATCCTAAAATGGCATTATATGTGGAAGACAAATGGTGTTCAAGGCCTCCAGCTTCATTTATTGATGGCTATTTCAGTCTGCCATAGATAACCTCTTCCATGCCTCTTGTGAGCCAGTTGATGCACCTCAATGTCCTCAAAAGAATGTCCTTTTCCTTAGGATGTAGGAAACTGCTTGAATCTTGACTTTGAATTTGCCCTCCTATGTTGAACCATTCGTTTGTTGAGAGGTTGCTTCATCTCCTCACTGTAAAGGTCTGTGCATTCCTCACTGCACTGCATATATAGTACCAAGTTACTTGGTTTGTATTTGTGTGTTGGATCTTGGGTGCACAAGCTTCTGTCTCTGTGTATTCAACTGGAGCCAAGTGAAAAGTCTTTGTGCTAGAGCTTACACAGAGCTCTGGACCCCACTCTATGTGGCAGATCTTGCAGAAGCTGATTGGCTAACCAGTCCACATCGTGGGGAGATATGGAGAGAACCATGTGCTCCCCACACCCTGAAATTCATTTTTTCTGCCGGGAGTTCAGCTTTTATGAGGGTAGGTAGGAAAAGCAGCTACCCTTCCAGGGCTGGATCTAGCCTGTCTGATCTGGGGGAACAGTAGAAAAGTCAAGGGGGCATAATGCCAAAACGCTATCTTTTTATCCTCTCCTCATTCCCTACATGTAAGTATGCAAATTACCAAGTCACCTCAGTCCTCGACTGTATTTATTGGGCTGAAGGGCACTGGCATCTGTACTGGATGCCCTGGATACATCAGCATTCTCTCATCATATTGGATTCCACCCTTTTACATCCTTTTTACATCAATGTCCCCCCATTACATCACCACCTTCAAAGCAAAGTTGCCCTTTTTCCATCAAAGTCCTGCTACCTATCGGAGTCCCCCATCACAGCAGTGTCCCCCTTATCACAACAGTATTTCCCCATCACAACAGAGTTCCCCCAGCATAACAGCCCCCCCCCACATCACAATGAAGTATCCCTCTACCACAACCAGTGGCGGCTGGTGGTTTTTTTTTTTTGGGGGGGGGGGGGCGACAAACAAACACCCACCCAAGCGGGGCACCCCCCCACCCCCTGTTGTTTGCCAGTCGGTCCGGCACTTAACCCATCGTGGTGGGTGGAAAGCAGCATGGTGCAGCGAGCTCCAGTCCTCTCCTCCATGGCAGCTTCCAGCTCCTCCCCTCCTCCTCCTAGGCGTCCAATAGGATCGCCTGCGAGGTTCAGCCAATTGAGTGACCGGTGTCAAAACCTGCTTCCCGATTGGCCGGGAGGAGGATCAGTGTTACAACAGCGAATATTCATTTGCTGTTGTAACACACCTGGGTGGGATCAGAGCGCACTCTCTGCGACCAAAACCCATCCTATATTGAAGCATATAGGAGCCTCTGGCTCTAATCGGTGCTTAAAAAAAAACAGCCACCCCACATTGGAATCCATGCGCAGGTGTCCTAAAGGGGCCAGACGCATGGATAGGGGAGGCTGTGATGGATAGGGGGGGGCGGTGTCCATGCGCCCTTAATCAAAACAGTCCCTCCCATTCCCCCATCACAACAGAGCCCCTCTCTTCACAACATAGCCCCCCTTTTATAATGATCAATAAATAACGCCATGCATCTTAGTCCATCCCCCCCACCCCTACACCATGGAAACAAGGGATGCAGTGCAGTGGACAGAGACAGGGCACTATAAAACCTTACCAACTTGGCACAGCCGAGGTTGCATGCTCCCCAGCCCATCTAATTAATGACACAAAGGACAATCCTGGAGGGGCACCATTGAATTCGGGGGGGGGGGGGGGGCTCAATGCCCACCACAGGACCCCCCTAGATCTGTCTCTGTACTCTAACCAACCTGTCCTAAAACGTTCATATTAAAAAAAGGCAGTGTCTACCCTCCCAACTCTTTTCCTTTTATATTTTATAACTATTTTGTTTTACAAAACTACAGGTGCGCTTTAAATGCTCCATCCATATGTGTGCACGTTAGCATCTTATCTTATTATAACAGCAAAACCACTGGGCTCTGTCAAAGCAAAAGGCAGATAAATGTGTGATTGATATTCAAATTACAGCACAGTCTTTGAAGGAGAAATACAAAAGGATCCGTAATAGCTTGTATCCAAAATAACTTTTTAAGCTTTTAGCAATCAAACACAAAAGTACAAAGTGTACCAGAACACACATGTATGATCACAGGATCTGCTTCCCGTCCTGATTCAGAATGCTATTTTACACAGGTTATAATCCTTGTGTGAAATGACGGAAATCTGGAGCAGAATATTAATGCAATAGCCGCCCGCATAGAAATGCAAAATTGTGGAATCGGTAAGAGTTGAAAGCGTCCCTCCAGTTTTCATGCAAAATGGTGTTGTTTGTATCTGCAATCTGGTCTTTGCAGGGGCACCAACACAATTTGTTGGATTTAAAGGACATGTAAAGTGGTATTTGCTTTATTTCAAGTAGCGCTAAAGGCAAATCTTTGTTATTTGCCATCTGTGTCCCATTGGGGAGAATTCCTTTTCCTTCCTGTCCGATAGCCAAAACAGGAATGGGGGGGGGGAAATCCTCACCAGGGTCATCAGAACTAGTGTCCCCAATGGAAGCTTTCCCCTCTTTTCCTCTTCTGGTGAGACCCAAAATTTGGGATTTTCTTTCATATTAACCACATCAGCCCGGGAAGGATTTACCCACTTCCTACCAGGCCATTTTTTGCGATTCGGCACTGCGTCACTTTAACTGACAGTTGCGCGGTCGTGTGGCGTTGTACCCAAACAGAATTGATGTCCTTTTTTTCCACAAATAGAGCTTTCTTTTGTTGGTATTTGATCACCTCTGCAGTTTTCATTTTGCTATAATAAATATCCCCAAAAAATATATATAAAAAAAACAAATTTCTTCCTCAGTTTAGGCCGATATGTATTCTTCTACATATTTTTGGTAAAAAAAAATTGCAATAAGTGTATATTGTTTGGTTTGCGCAAAAGTTATAGCGTCTACAAAATAGGGGATTCGATTTATGGCATTTTTATTATAATTTTTATTTTTACTAGTAATGGCGATCTGCGATTCTTATCGGGACTGCGACATTTTGGCGGACAGATCGGACACTATTTTGGGACCATTGACATTTATACAGCGATGAGTGCTAAAAATAGCCACTGATTACTGTGTAAATGTCACTGGCAAGGAAAGGGTTAACACTAGGGGCGATCAAGGGGTTAAATGTGTTCCCTATTGAGTATTTCTAAATGTGGGACAGACTGGGGGAGGAGACAGCAGTAGGAACAACAGATCAGTCTCCTCACCCCTGACAGAATGGAGATCTGTCGGTTTACATTGACAGATCTCCATTCTGTCCTGCTAAGGATCAATCGCGGGTAGCCAGTGGCCACGCGCATTGATTACTACGTCACGCGGCAGGCGCGCCCCCTATACTCCTTAAAGCGCCCGCTGTACAGCTACGGCGATTCGCGCAGGAGTGCCATTGTGCCGCCGTATTTCAACAGCGGGCGGTCAGGAAGTGGTTAAACGATAAAACAGGACATATTGCGGGTAGACATGTCCACTGCCGAAAAATTTGTTAATTTTCGTCTTCTTTTCATTTGTTTTTCTTCTTATTTTTTTTAGGGTCATTCGTTATTATCGCAATTCGTAAATTTGTAAATTTGAAAATTCATAAATTCGTAAATTTGAAAATTCGTAAATTCGTAAATTTCGAAAATTCGAAAATCTGAAAATAAGAAAGAAAAATCTGAAAATTCCAAAGAATAACTAACTAACTAACTAATAATAACTAACTATTAAATTATAGGTATTGGAATTTCCTTTCAAATTTGACTATTAAAGTTACGAATTATCTGAAATAACGAATGCAGCATCTAAACAAATTCAACGGAATAAATTAATAATAAATAATATTAATACGTTTTTATTATTATTATTGTTATTTAATATTATTAATTTGTTACGTTCCATTCGTTTAGATACGGCATTCGTTATTTCGGATAATTCGTAACTTTGGATAAATTCGTATTCTTTACGTTAACTAACAGCCAAATTTGAAAGGAAATTCCAATACCTATAATTTCATAGTTAGTAATAGTTAAGTTATTATAAGTTAGTTATTATTTCAGATTTTCAAATTTTCGAATATTTGAATTTATGAATATTTGGAAAAATTTGTTAAATGGGTTTTCATTAATTTGGATATTTCGGATAGTAATAAATACCTGACAGATGTTTTAGCCCCTCTCCTCTCCAAGTTTTGCCTTTAGTTATACTTTAACTCCTTCCTGCTACCTACAGATGGCCCCTTAAGTGAGTTTTAACATCAGGGTTCCTGATTATGCAATCATTGCGATTGGCTCTCACAGTGGTCACATGTTCACATACAGAGACCGGCAGCTTGGTCAGTGTACTGGGAGCGTGCGGTGAGCATGCTCTCAGCACACATCCTTGGATCCCTAATGATGCACATGTGTGGCAGCTGGGCTGCTGCATATATGCATTATGGGGGCAAGAAGAGGTTTAAGTAGATGTAAAACCAATCACTAAAATCTCATATAAGCTTATGCAGGAAACATTTTGTCTTTGGATATCTAAGTACTGTGGAGGCTGGGATGGGGAGGGGGCAGGCACTCTATACAGCCAAAGGTCTCAGATACCTGTAGTGGCTGGGGATCAGTAACACTGATGAGTTTTAACACATGGAATAGTAAATATATAGCTGATTTGATCACTGATTGTGCAGGAATTGGGTCTGATATGAGGTGTTAGGTTGCAAGAATTAGGGCTGATCAGAGGGTACAGGAATTGGAACTGATTTGTGGTCAGAAGGTAAAAGAACTGGGGCTGATCTGAGATCTGAAGGTGTAGGAATTGGGGTGATGTGAGGTGTGAAGGTGCAGGATTTAGGGCTGATATGAGATGTGAAAGTTGAATGAATTGGGGGTGATCTGAGGGCAGGGCCGGACTGGCCTACCGGGATACCGGGAGATATCCCGGTAGGCCGTCTGAGTTACGGCTGCAGTGCTCCCCTCTCTCCTGCTCCTGTGTGTCACGGAGCTGGCTGGGTCTGTGTTCGGCGGCCGCGCTGTAACACGGTCCTGCCCCCCTAGACCGGCTTGTGTGATAGTAGATAGAATCAGTGTTCCGCCTATCACACGAGCCGGTTTAGGGGGGCGGGACCGTGTTACAGCGCGGCCGCCGAACACAGACCCAGCCAGCTCCGTGACACACAAAGGAGCAGGAGAGAGGGATCCAGTAGATGCCCGCCCGTACAGTCCGCCCTGTGTGCCTGGATAGGAGGATCGGCGGGGGGGGGCCGCATATAGAAGAAATGAGCTTTCTATATTCCTCCATGCAGCCGCTGAATACTTGCAGGAGGGAGAGGAGGAGAATCAAGTATTCAGCGGCTGCATAGAGGAATATAGAAAGCATTTTTCCTCTATATATGTGGCCCCCCGCCGATCCTCCTATCCAACTTCTTTTACTGGCCCCCCCAGTTCTCCTTGTGCTCCCTGGCTCCCCCCCATGCTCTCCTCCCCTCACCACACTCTCCAGCCCCCCCCCCTCACAGTTCTCTCCACCCCTGTTTTTTCTGCCCCCCCTGCTCTCCAGCTCTCCCCATCCTACTCTAGCCACCATCCCAGTGCTCTTCACTCCCCCAGTGCTCTCCACCCATGTTCTTTCTCCCCCCCCCCCAGTGCTCTTCAGCTCTCCCCATCACCCTCCAGCCCCCACCCCAGTGCTCTCGCCCCCCACAGTGCTCTCCAGCCCCCCATTCTCCGCACCCCTGTTTTCGGTCCCCCCCGGTGCTCTCAAGCTCCACCCATCGCTCTCCAGCCCCCCCGTGCTCTTTGCCCCCCATGCTCTCCACCCCTGTTTTTTTTTGGCTCCCCTTCCAGTGCTCTCAAGCTTCCCCCCAGCACTCTCCGCTCCCCACCCCTGTACTCTCCACTCCCCCCTGCATTTTGCCCCCACCCATGTGCTCTCAAACCCCCGCCAGTGCTCTCCAGTCCCCCGTGCTTTCCACCCCTGTTCTTTCTGGCCCCCACTGGTGCTTTCAAGCTCCCCCCCCATTGCTCTCCACTCCCCCCTGCTCTTTGTACCCCCCCCAGTGCTCTCCACCCCTGTTTTTCTGCCCCTCCCCCACTGGTGCTTTCAAGCTCCCCCCATTGCTCTCCACCCCTGTTTTTCTGCCCCTCCCCCAGTGCTCTTCGCCACCCCACACTCTTAGCCCCCACATTGCTCTCCACCTCTGTTCTTTTTGTACCCCCAGTGCTCTCAAGTCCCCCCCCCCAGCGCTCTCCACTCCCCATCCCTGTGATCTCCACTCCCCCTGCTCTTTGCCCCCACCCATGTGCTCTCCAACCCCGCCAGTACTCTCTGCTCCCCTTTCTTTCCAGCTCCCACCCAGTGCTCTCCACTTCCCCAGGACCAGAGGACAGGCTGACTGGGGCCGGAAAATGAGGATGGCTGAGGGTGCAGGTGGCCAGGGACCACTCCATCTCACAGCAAACAGATCCTCTGGAAGGAGCACTGTCCCCATCCAAAACGAGAACAGACCCTGCCTGCTGTTGGCCATCATGGATATCCTGCTGGCATGCAAGGTACCGTACCGAGCATCAACAACACACCTTCCCACAGACAGGGACTGCTGACTGGGCCATGGGGCACAGGAGGGGCTGCAATGATGGGCACAGTGAAGCTGCATTTCTGGGCACAGTGAGACTGCATTCACGGGCACAGTGAGACTGCATTCACTGGCACAGTGAGACTGCATTTGATGGGCACAGTGAGGCTGCATTGATGGGCACAGTGAGGCTGAATTGATGGGCACAGTGAGGCTGCATTGATGGGCACAGTGAGACTGCAATGATGGGCACAGTGAGGCTGCAATGATGGGCACAGTGAGGCTGCAATGGTGGGCACAGTGAGGCCGCATTCATGGGCACAGTGAGACTGCATTCACGGGCAGAGTAAAGCTGCATTTGATGAGCACAGTGAGGCTGCATTTGATGAGCACAGTGAGGCTGCATTTGATGAGCACAGTGAGGCTGCATTTGATGGGCACAGTGAGGCTGCATTGATGGGCACAGTGAGGCTGCATTGATGGGCACAGTGAGGCTGCATTGATGGGCACAGTGAGGCTGCATTGATGGGCACAGTGAGGCTGCATTGATGGGCACAGTGAGGCTGCATTTGATTGGTACTGATGAGGCTGCATTTGATGGGCTCTGGTGAGGCTGCATTTGATGGGCACTGGTGAGGCTGCATTGAGCTCCTGTATCATGTCTGCAGTCTCTGACCATCTCCTGTATCATGTCTGCAGTCTCTGAGGGAGTCTGCAGAGGAGTCAAGAGTGGGAGCACCGCCGGGATGGGGGTCATGGGAGAAGTCAGACAAGTGTGGACTGTGGAGAGGAGACTATAGGATAAAACCAGAGCCACCGAGCTGGAGCCGACTGACTGAGCCCTACACGGTGCACCTGAGAGGAGGTCAGTGACAGCACCGCTAGGCCAGTCTGAAGGGGGGGGGGGTCACTGATGTAAGGGGGGAGTGAATACGATAATGTAAGGGGGCACCGATATAAAGCAGAGCCTTATATCAGTAACCCATCCCCCCTTACCTTAGTGTATTCTTTCTGTGGAAGGTGGTCCCCCCCCCCCCCCACGTTCTGAGTTCCTGGGGTCCCCCTTGATGTTTGATCACTTACCACTTTTAACTGGAATTTGCTTTTATATATATATATATGTATGTATATATATATATATAAATATAAAGCCCTATGTGATTTCATATCTGTCTTATCTATATATAATACACTCTTCAAATGTGCATTTTATGGTTTTCCCTTTCATGAACAAGAAATCAATGACGTTATGCTGTTGCGGTGGTATAATAATGCTGTGGGGCTGGTATGAAATTTTTTCCAGGGCTGGATGTTATTCCCAGTCCGGCCCTGTCTGAGGTATTAAGGTATGTGAATTGGGACTAATATGTGATCTGAGGGTACAGTAATTGGAACTGATCTGTGGTCAGAAGGTACTAGAATTAAAGCTGATATGAAATCTGAAGGCTTAGGAATTGGGGTGATCTGAGGTGTGCAGGTACAGGAATTGGGGTGATCTGAGGTGTGCAGGTACAGGAATTGGGGTGATATGAGGTGTGAAGGAGCAGGAATTGGGGTGATCTGAGATTTGAAAGCTGCAGGAATCAGGGCTGATCCAAGATTTGAAAATACCAGAATTAGGGCTCATCTGAGATGTGAAGGTGCAGGAATTGGGGCTGATCTGAAGTATGAAGTTGCAGGAATTGGGGTGATCTGAAGTATGAAGGTGCAGGAATTGGGGTGATCTGAAGTATGAAGGTGCAGGAATTGGGATGATCTGAAGTATGAAGGTGCAGGAATTGGGGTGATCTGAAGTATGAAGGTGCAGGAATTGGGGTGATCTGAAGTCTGCAGGTGCAGGAATTGTGATGATCTGAAGTATGAAGGTGCAGGAATTGGGGTGATCTGAAGTATGAAGGTGCAGGAATTGGGATGATCTGAGATATGAAGGTGCAGGAATTGGGGTGATCTGATGTCTGAAGGTGCAGGAATTGGGGCTGATCTGAAGTCTGCAGGTGCAGGAATTGGGGTGATCTGAGGTATGAAGGTGCAGGAATTGGGGTGATCTGAGATTTGAAAGCTGCAGGAATCAGGGCTGATCCAAGATTTGAAAATACCAGAATTAGGGCTCATCTGAGATGTGAAGGTGCAGGAATTGGGGCTGATCTGAAGTATGAAGGTGCAGGAATTGGGGTGATCTGAGGTATGAAGGTGCAGGAATTGGGGTGATCTGATGTCTGAAGGTGCAGGAATTGGGGTGATCTGATGTCTGAAGGTGCAGGAATTGGGGTGATCTGAAGTATGAAGGTGCAGGAATTGGGGTGATCTGAAGTATGAAGGTGCAGGAATTGGGGTGATCTGAAGTATGAAGGTGCAGGAATTGGGATGATCTGAAGTATGAAGGTGCAGGAATTGGGATGATCTGAAATATGAAGGTGCAGGAATTGGGGTGATCTGAGGTAGGAAGGTGCAGGAATTGGGGCTGATCTGAAGTATGAAGGTGCAGGAATTGGGGTGATCTGGAGTATAAGGGTGCAGGAATTGGGGTGATCTGAGGTAGGAAGGTGCAGGAATTGGGGCTGATCTGAAGTATGAAGGTGCAGGAATTGGGGTGATCTGAAGTATAAGGGTGCAGGAATTGGGGTGATCTGAGGTATGAAGGTGCAGGAATTGGGGTGATCTGAAGTATGAAGGTGCAGGAATTGGGGTGATCTGAGGTATGAAGGTGCAGGAATTGGGGTGATCTGAGGTATGAAGGTGCAGGAATTGGGGTGATCTGAGGTATGATGGTGCAGGAATTGGGATGATCTGAGGTGTGAAAGTTGCAGAAATTGGGCCTAACCCGAGATCTGAAATTAGCAGAATTAAAGGGGTTGTAAACCCTTGTGTTTCTTCACTTTAATGCATCCTATGCATTAGAGTGAAAAAACTTCTGACTCTGACCGGCCTCCCAGCCCCCCCCCCCCCATTTTACTCACCTGAGCCCGTTCGCTCCCTCGGCAGAGACGCACTCTACCTCTCTGCCCATTGTCTCTGCTCTTGATTGGATAGATTTCTAGCAGCACAGCCATTGGCTCCCGCTGCTGTCAAACAAATCCAATGATGCGGACGTCGGGGGGGCAAGGCCGAGTCCTGCATTCTGTGTGAGTGTACACAGAAGCAGGACACGGGAGCACGCCCACACGGGTGTCCACCTTAGGAGAGCCTTCCCCAACATGGGCACTCGATGCAGGGAGGAGCTACGAGCTCCACCGGGGCCCCCCAGAAGTCGAGGATCGGGGGCCACTCTGTGCAAAACAAACTGCACAGTGGAGGTAAGTGTGACATGTTTGTTATTTAAAAGAAAAACAAAAAAACAAGGACCCTTTAACAAGGACAACCCTTTAAAGTTGATCTGAGGTGTGAAGGTGCAGGAATTGAAACTCATCTGGGTTCTGAAAATACCAGAATTGGTGCTGAAAGGTCTGAAGAAGCAGGAATTGGGGCTGATCTTAAGTCGGTATTGTTCCGTGGAATGCCAATTGTCTAATGCTTGAAAATTGATACCTAATGTGGAATGGATTGCTGACCCCTGGCAGAGAAGCCCCACGCTAACAGACCTGCAGCAAAATAGCAGTGCCATAAACCAGTGATCTGTGTGCTCTAATACAGCAGAATAACGATATGAGATGCATTGTGGAGGCACCTGCAATTTATATTACTCTGTGTGTTTATAGAATACAATAAACGCCTTACGCATATACGTTAAAATACAGCACTATGCTTCTCAGGAGAGAAGAGAACATGTGGCAATCTCCCGATACAGTTTATTCTTGCTCTTTTATATATGTGATAAATAAACTTTATATTCCCATTTAACCAATTTGGAGAAAGAATTACAAGGCAGCTCTTTGCAGCTCTGTGCAGAAGAAACAATGGAAAAATGAGAGGGAAATATTTCAGGGCAGGCATTAGGTGGAAGCTTAACGAGGACCTTTCAATAAAAAAATAAAATGTGTCAGTTTTTGAGTACATGAGATTTGTTACAGATTCTTCCCAATTTTTGGGACCGTCTTAAAGAGGAAGTAAACCCTGATCGGTTTTACTTCCTCTTTATTCCCCTGCAAAGTAAAAGCATAATGTTAAATTTAATTATGTGCCACCTACCTGCAAAACGAAGCCGGCAATGTCCCTGATGTCCCTGCTGGTGGCCTCGTCCATCTTCACCACTCTTACTACCGAGACCGTGGACTCCGGCTCCGTGACTGGCCGGAGTCACCTGACGTCTCAGTCACGGCATAGGCCCTATAGAAACGCCACGACCGTGCCCTCTCTTTAGTGCGAATACGCCAATGACGTTGGTGCAAATGTATATGGTAAATATCTCCCAAGCCGTGCAGGTTTAGGAGATATTACCAGCACCTACAAGAAAGCCTTATTATAGGCTTACTTGTAGGTAAAAGTGGTGTGTAAGGGTTTACAACCACTTTAATGCTGGAAAATGTAATTTAGTCTGTCTGCCTAGAGAGGCCAAGAACAAGTGAGGGTCTACTGGTGGGGCTAGCTTGAGTTTTCAAGTGGAACTCCAGTAAATGTATTTTTTTCAGTTTGAGAATTATTATTATTGTTATGCAGGATTTATATAGCACCAACAGTTTGCGCAGCACTTTACAATGTAGAGGGGGACAGTACGATTACAATTTAGTTCAATACAGTAGTGATAGTAGGGCCCTGCTCATGGAGCTTACAATCTAAAGGGAGGGGGTGGTGGTACATAAGGTAATAGCTGCGGGGATGATCTGATGGAGGTACTCAGGTACCGTTCTTAGGTGGAGGAGGGGTAGGCTTCCCTGAATAAATGAGTTTTCAGGGATCGCTTAAAGGCGGACAGGGTAGGGGCTGACCGGACATCCTGGAGCAGGGAGTTCTGGAGGATGGGAGGGGCTCTGGAAAAGTCCTGGAGGCGAGCGTGTAAAGGAGGGTAGGAGATAACAAGGGAGCTAGAGATCAGGAGGTCTTGGGAGGAGTGGAGAGGACGATATGGTTGAAATCTGAAGATGAGGTTGGTGATGTAGCTGGGGGCGATGTTGTGGATGGCATTGTATGTTGTGGTTAGTATTTTGAATTTTATACAGTGGGGTAGGGAAAGCCAGTGAAGAGATTGGCAGAGAAGGTTAGAATTAGTGGTGAAGGATTAGTTCCTTTGCCACCACCCTCTTCTTGTGAATCTAGAAATGAAGTACCACACTGTTGTGATATTCAAGTCCAGATACAGGTTTATTCCAAAAAAAAAAAACATTTATTTTGGAGGGCTACACCTCCTCCCCCTTCACCAAGGCTTAAGAAAATGAAACAAAGTTTGTGGACTCAATAGTAAATGTATAGTTGGGTGTTTTAACAATGTTGTAAGTTTGCCTAGAATCCATCAACAGTAGGTCCTAACTCACGGCATTGTTAAAACACCCAACAAAACAATAACTAACAAGTTCACATACGTTGTTTCATTTGCTTAAAGCCCAACTCCAGTAAACCTGAATATTTCCCATTACAGTGGGGCTGTGCCTGCACTGCAAGGGTGCACTGCGTGTTTTTTTTTTTTTTGTAAGGGCACTTTTACTTAACTGATGCTGCACTTTCATCTGCAGATGGTGCTCCTTGATGCTCCGGTGGTGGACTGTCCCTTGGTGTCCTCACATCCAATGCAGGGCTTTAAAACCTTGCATCTGTCTTGATTATACCATGGCCTTAGATGGGTGGAGCATGAGGGAGAAGATGCTGTGGGTCGAAGTAAATCTACGTTTCCATGCCCCTTAGACCTAAATGAGTAGCCCCAATGCAAGGGAGAATTTACAAGTTTCCTAGAGTTTATCTTCAAGCCTTTATGAAATGGCAGAGTGGTAGCACCCCAAAATACATTGACCTCGTCAACAGCCTGCCATTAGAATAAACGTTTATCTGGATTCGAATATCAAGGTGTTTAGTTTCAATTTCTAGATTTACTCATCCCTATCAAAACCCAAGGTGATTGTGAAAATCCTTTGGCGTGTAGAAGCTACCAGCCCATTATACAGATACCCTACCACTATGTCAAATCTACTGGATGATAATAATTAATAATAATATGAAATAAATACAAAAAAAGATACAGGGTTCTAGTGTAATCACTTCCCGTTACCAATCTTCCACTCCTTGTCTCTCTGACCTCTATTTATGATGCACAATGTGGGGAAAATCTACCCAATGGGGGTGCTGAAGATAATTAAAACATGGCAGACGTTTGAACGTTCATCCACTTTTCCACCAAACAAAGAGCATCCATGACAACTACATAACATTAGCTGGTGTTTTCATGTTCTGTGGTTGGTTCGAATAAAGGCTAAAGTGTATGTATAGTCTTTATTTTTATTTTTTTAGAAAGCATTAATGAAAAGGAGCCACACACCAAACGTCGCTTTTTCCTAAATGTTATTTATTGAACTATCAATAGTTTAGGTGCCTCAATGATGTCCCCGACCAAGGATCACATTTACTTAACGCGTTTCACTGATTGTGATCAAGCTGTTTTGGTGAAATGTGTTAAGGAAAGGTCAGGAACATCATGGAAACAGCTATAGTATTGATGGTTCAATAAAGAACATGTAGAAGGAAGAGATATTTGGTGTGCGGCTCCTATTCATCTATACTTTCTAATAGCAAATGGAGACGGGTTTTTATTAACAATAGATGACTAATAATAAGTCCTTAATAATCATTCATGATGACCATATCATCAGGATAGTGATACCATCACTCCAGTGCACCTCTGCAACCAAATCAAACATTGTGCTCCACCTTTGTGCTCCTCTTCTGTGCTCCTCATGAATGATTAATATGGACTTTTATTTTCACTTGTATGCATGTTTTCTTGTATATAAATATATATATATATATATATATATATATATATATATATATATATATATATACATATATATATATATATACATATATATATATATATATATATATATATATATATATATATATATATAAAACGATATATATATATATATATATATATATATATATATATATATATATATATATATATATAGTACATTGCTACTTAAAACCATTGGAGTGTTGGAGTGTTGTAGTGCGGTATCTATATACCGTATCACTATTTCTTTTTTCATATACTGCTTGTAGTGCAGGAGTTGTGGTATTAGTCAGTGTATCACATCTTTATGTATTGTGCTTAGAATCTTTGCTCACAGCATTGTGCACGGTGCTTTCTTTTCTCAGAAAATACATGCAGGTAGTTCCCCCTTCCGAATCACCCCTTGTCTCCGCCCCCTACCCTGCCCACCATCCAGTGCCGCCCCTTTTAATGAATACAGAACCAAGTATCATTTTGTGGTGCCAAGAAATTTGTATGGGATGTGTTAACCACTTCAGCCCCGGAAGATTTTACCCCCTTCCTGACCAGAGCACCTTTTTGCGATTCGGCGCTGCGTCGCTTTAACTGACAGTTGCGCGACCGGGCGACGCCGCACCCAAACAAAATTGACGTCCTTTTTTTCCCCCACAAATAGAGCTTTCTTTTGGTGGTATTTGATTACCTCTGCGGTTTTTATTTTTTTGCGCTATAAACAGAAAAAAACCGACAATTTTGAAAAAAACGCAATATTTTTTACTTTTTGTTATAATAAATATCCCTCAAAAATATATAAAAAAAAATCCAATGTTTTTTCCTCAGTTTAGGCCGATATGTATTCTTCTACATATTTTTGGTAAAAAAAATCGCAATAAGCGTTTATTGATTGGTTTGCGCAAAAGTTATCTCCCAGAAGCCAGCATCACTAGACCCTCCAGCACCCAGCAACAATAGACCCTTCCCTTGACAGTAGATCCCTCCCAGCAACAATTGCCCCCCCCTGCATCAATAGATCTCCCAGCGACAATTGTTCTCACAGCAGCCAGAATCAATAGACAGCATACCCCAGCACCCCTTGCCATTACATACATTCAGTACGGAACATGCCCCCACAATTCCTGCTGAAAAGAAGCCCTGATTGGGCACATTTTTTTGCATCTGTACATTGTTATTTAAAACTTTTGGAGTCCTGTAATTGGGATATCACTTACTTATTTAAAATCATTTTTTAAATTATAGAAGTTGCTGCATTAGTCACTGTATCACGGATCAACATTTTGTGACACATTTCACGTTTGGTAACTTTGTGTAATGTTGGTCTTTGTTTATACATATAGAGCAGCAGCACTATTCGCCTTTAGTTATTTTAGGTTGTACGTGGGAACACAATTAAGGTGTTATCAGCAGCTTTGTGGGTTTATTTTGGGGATATTTAGTTTTTTGAGTGGCAACGCAGGAGTAATTATCTATATATTAATAGTAGCAGCATGGTCATGTGCAATGATGTCAATGCGACTTTAGCAACCTATACACAGCTAAAGAAAATCCAGGATGTCTTTCTTTCTTTTTTTTTTTTTTTTTAAATTGTTTTTATTGAAAATAATCAAGAATACAATACTGGACAAAGATTGTAGTCCAAAGAATGTTTGGATACAAAAGAGAAAAAACAATATAAGGCAACAATAGATAACACACATCCCTGAAGATTGGCTAACGGCCTTCTCTCCCTTCACCTCTCGCACCCCAAATGGGATCAAACTGTGCGAGAGATAGCCGGGTGAGTCTGCCCGAGACTTCTGAGTCATGTAGTGCATTAGTATAACTGAGAAGCCGTCATTTAGAAAGGAACTTATAACTTGAGGCTCTGGACCTAGAATACTAAGAACTTAAAAGCCTTTTGAACTGTAAGCCAAGGTGGGAAGAGGGAACCCCCTCTCACCTTAGCTCGTCTAGGCGGAATTGTAGGATTAAACAAGAAGAACCTTCGCCAAAAATTTGCAAAGAGTTAAGCCTGCAGAAGCTCATGGCTGCACCGGGTATGTATGTGTGTGTTTTATATGTTTGTGTTTATATGTGTATTAGTGTGTTTTATATGTTTGTGTTTATATGTGTATGTGTGTGTTTTATATGTTTGTGTTTATATGTGTATGTGTGTGTTTTATATATTTGTGTTTATATGTGTATGTGTGTGTTTTATATGTTTGTGTTTATATGTGTATGTGTGTGTTTTATATGTTTGTGTTTATATTTTATTTTATTTTTATTTATTTCAGTTACTTATATAGCGCCGTCAATTTACGCAGCGCTTTACATATATGTGTATGTATGTGTGTTTTATATGTTTTATATGTTTGTGTTTATAAGTGTATGCGTGTGTTTTATATGTTTGTGTTTATATGTGTATGTGTGTTTTTATATGTTCGTGTTTATATGTGTGTGTTTTATAAGTTTGTGTTTATATGTGTATGTGTGTGTTTTATATGTTTGTGTTTATATGTGTATGTGTGTGTTTTATGTTTGTGTTTATATGTGTATGCGTGTGTTTTATATGTTTGTGTTTATATGTGTATGTGTGTGTTTTATATGTTTGTGTTTATATGTGTATGCGTGTGTTTTATATGTTTGTGTTTATATGTGTATGTGTGTGTTTTATATGTTTGTGTTTATATGTGTATGTATGTATCTGTGTGTATACATGTATGTATAAGTGCGTGAAAAAGGCAGAGGAACCCCAAATCTCCGAACAGGGAGATTGGAGTAGGGGGATGTAAAAGTGTCATACAATACACAAAAAATGATATGGTCAGGATATGGATACAATATCTACAATAAAATCAAAATAATTACAAAACAGTACATCACATTATTACATATTAAACTTGGTATTATATACCAATTTATAGGTTTAAGCATTTTTTTTCTCCTCCTCTTCCTTCATTTGGGGCTTGGTACCTCTCACAATGGTGTTTACCATGTACAATTGTATTATGTAACAATGTGATGAACTATTTTATTATTTTATTATTTTCCTTGCATTGTAGATATTATATCCGTATCTTTATAGAGAGAGTTTGAGGATCTAAAGAAGCAATGGATCTATGCGAAATGCGTTGGTCCACTAGGCTCTATATTTGTAGTTTGTATACTTCTATCATGTGGATATGGATCGATTTTTAACAAGACAATTATTTTATGTATGAATAAAGATGTATTGATTTTTAATATAATTTTTCTGTATTGTATGACAGTCTTACACCCCCCTACTCCAATCTCCCTGTTCAGAGATTTGGGGTTCCTCTCCCTATTTTTTGTCTATAAAACAATTACATGGGGGATGGTAGTGTCAGATATTTTGACCCTTCAGTCCCTTCTTCCACTTATATAATTATATATGCGTGTGTGTGAGTTTATATGCCGGTGTATGCATACAGTATCTCACAAAAGTGAGTACACCCCTCACATTTTTGTAAATATTTTATTCCATCTTTTCATGTGACAACACTGAAGAAATGACACTTTGCTACAATGTAAAGTAGTGAGTGTACAGCTTGTATAACAGTGTAAATTTGCTGTCCCCTCAAAATAACTCAACACACAGCCATTAATGTCTAAACCGCTGGCAACAAAAGTGAGTACACCCCTAAGTGAAAATGTCCAAATTGGGCCCAATTAGCCATTTTCCCTCCCCGGTGTCATGTGACTCGTTAGTGTTACAAGGTCTCAGGTGTGAATGGGGAGCAGGTGTGTTAAATTTGGTGTAGTCGCTCTCACTCTCTCATACTGGTCACTGGAAGTCCAGTCCTCATGGCAAAGAACTCTCTGACCCCAATGCTGTAAGATCAAAAATGTCTTTTTTGAGAGCCCCTTCATAATAGCGGCAAGGACTGCTGCATGCAGTTGCGGCACGGTGATGTTGCATTTAGGAGGTTAAAGCAGGCATTGAGGAGACAACATATCACCTCTTCACCACCAAATGCCTTTGAAAAGCGATCAGAGCACGATTGCGAGGCAGTTGCAGCGCAGCCCCACTCACATGGGGATATACTTCAAGCTGCTGCCACAACATGTGTATGACTCTAGCTGCAGCTAAAGGGGGAACAGTTGAGGGTGGTTAAAATGTGGCTCAACCATGTAGTTTTAAGACCCCCCCAAATCTTTTGTGTGAATTAGTCCTTGGCTCGCATCTGCATGGCTGCGTGCTGTATGTAGGGTGGCCTATTCATTTTAATTGGCAGAAACACAGGGAAAGAAGTCCCTAACTTTTTTTTTAAATCACCAAAAATGCACTGTGTTTGCCAATATGTGGGGGGAACCAATAAGAAGTAATAACACTTCTGCGTGTCTGCTAAAGTGCAGCGCGTTTGTCTGCCCGATTTTGTGCGTGTCCCCTGACACACAGTAATGTGAACTAAGTCTTAAGCCTCGTACACACGATCGGATTGTTGGCCAACAAAACCGTGGAATTTTGTCCGAAGGGCGTTGGCTCAAACTTGTCTTGCATACGAACGTCCACACAATTGTTGGCCAACAAATACGAACGTAGTAATGTTCTACGTGGTTTTTCAGCTCTTTAGCGCCACCCTTTGGACTACTTCTGCTAATTTCGTTTTAGTAGAAGTTTGGTGAGTGTTGATTTGCACTTTTCATTTCGCGCTTTTCAGTTTGTTTCTGAACGGCCGTTCGTCAACCAGACATGTTGCGGAATCGGAGTAGATAACATGTTATTTATCATTGGCCTTGGAGTTATTGCTTTGACATTATTTTTTTGGTTGAATAATGATTTGATTTGGTATATTTTCTATATTTTTGGATGCATAGAATGCACTGTCCGACAACAGACATTTGTCCGGGGAAAATTTGAAAACCTGCCATCCAACATTTGTTGGCGGAAAATCCGACAACAATTGTCTGATGGAGCGTACACACGGTCGGATTTACTGCCAACAAAGTAGAGTATGCGACACAAGCTCACTTTCCTATTCCCAAATGAAGTTAAAACCCCCCTGAAGAAGACCAGAAAAAGACAAAGGGTCGAAATGCATTGGGGTATTCATGGGGATCCATATTGATAGTATTGATACAATGTAACTGTACAATTAGAACTTTTTCAATGAATTGATTGCCATGGCAGATGGTCCTTTGTTGTTGCTGATGTCGACTACTGGAAATTTTATGTGATATTGATTGTATTTATGTAATGCATTCTATGTCTGAATTAAATAATATTTTTACTAAACATGGTTACTAAACATTGTTTCAGAAATATTTTGCTGCTTAACTACTTCCCACCCGGCCAATGTACATAAACGGCCGGGTGGGCGCTCTCTCCTTCTGAGTGGACGTTCAGGAACGTCCCTCAGAAGGAGCGGGATCGCGCGCGCGCGTGCCCGCGCAGTGGCGCGATCCCGATGCGCTCGTGTCCCCCGGACACGGCGCATCTCGGATCGGCAGGAGGGCTCTGTGATTGGCCCTCCTGATCACATGACGGCCGTGTCCAATCACAGCCGTCATGTGATGTAAACACAGCCGGTTGCTAGGCGATCAGCTCTCCTCTCCTCACACGGAAGTTGTCGCTGAGGAGGAGAGGAGAGGGGATCGCTGCAGCCGGCTGATGATCAGTGAGTATGAGCTGTTTTTTACAGCTTTTTACTCACTGATCACCAACCTAGTGTCAACACACATGTAAATACATACATGTAAAACACACACATGTCCCCACATAATGTAAAACACAAACATGTCCCCACATAATGTAAAACACACATGTCCCCAAAACACATGTCCCCAAATAATAAAAAAAGCTGTCCCCCACATATGTCACACTAAAATCACATGTCCCAATGGTAATCTGCACACATATGTACGTGATCACCTGCACACATCTGTACATGATCATTTGCGTACATATGTCCGTGATCACACAAACCAATTATTATACACTTAACAGGATTTTTTTTATCAAAAACATGTAGCAGAATACATTTTGGCTTAAATTTATGACAAAATTCGATTTTACTGGATTTCTTTTAAAACAGAAAAAAGAAAATATTGTTTTTTTTCCAAATTTCCACTATTTTTGCGCTTATATCGCAAAAAAAAAAAAAATGGAGTCGTGAATAAATACCACCAAAAGAAAGCTCTATCGAGTAATTGTCATTAAAAGTGCGAGAGCACTGAAAGCTGAAAATTGGTCTGGGAAGGAAGGGGGCGAAAGTGCCTAGTATTGAGGTGGTTAAAAGCCCCCTGGGGAAATTTTTCCACTACGATTTACTGCCAACAGCCTGTCATCACACATTTCCCGTCGGAAAGTCCGATCGTGTGTACGCGGCTTAAGACTGTGGTGCCTCAAGACTTTTCAAGACAGTAAAAAGGTTGAGAACCACTTCTCTAAAGGGACACAGACCCTGGAGCATTTCTCATCAGAACACACGGTGGGACATTGATCGGACATTCCGACAACAAAATCCATGGATTTTTTCCGACGGATGTTGGCTCAAACTTGTCTTGCATACACACGGTTGTCGGAAAATCCGATCATTCTGAACGCGGTGGCGTAAAACACGTACGTCAGGACTATAAACGGGGCAGTAGCCAATAGCTTTCATCTCTTTATTTATTCTGAGCATGCGTGGCACTTTGTGCGTCGGATTTGTGTACACACGATCGGAAATTCCGACAACGGATTTTGTTGTCGGAAAATTTTATAGCCTGCTCTCAAACTTTGTGTGTCGGAATATCCGATGGAAAATGTGTGATGGAGCCTACACACGGTCGGAATTTCCAACAACAAGGTCCTATCACACATTTTCCGTCAGAAAATCCGACTGTGTGTACGAGGCATAAGAGTGCACCAGGTGATTATAATAAACCCGATCCTCCCATTCAGGATCAGTCTGCAAAAGAACATGGTGAAACAAACATGAAGCAAAATTCAGAGCAACAAAAAGCAGGAATCTGCTACACAGTTTGTTAAAACCCTTGCAGTGTACATTGATCACCCGAAAGAAATTGTGAAGTTAGGTCGGCCATATATGGTGCAAATTTCTTTCCTGCAACCGTGGGTTGCAGGAAAGAAATTTGCTCTATTATCCCATCAATCTAGACTGAGCTGTCAGAGGAATCCCTCCTGCCAAGCAATTGTCTGCCCCTGGCGGGGGCAGAGGGTGGGGGAAGCCATCCCCGCTGGGAGAAGACAATGAATATCGCTAGTGGCTATAGCAGCCGCTAGCTATAATCGTAAGAGAATCTGGCAGGCTGGTTGTCAATTGATCAACTTGGTACATTCAGCCTGCCCAATAATGGCGCATACACACGCGCGGACTTTTCGACGGAGTTCCAACGGAACGGACATGCCTACACACGATCACACCAAAGTCCGACTGATTTGAACATGATGATGTACGACCGGACTAGAATGAGGAAGTTCAAAGCCAGTAGCCAATAGCTGCCCTAGCGTCGTTTTTGGTCTGTCGGACTAGCATACAGATGAATGGATTTTTCGATAGGACTCGAGTCCGTCGGAAAGATTTAAAATGTTCTATTTCTAAAGTCCGTCAGATTTTTCGACAGAAAAGATCCAATGAAGCCCACACAGGATCGGAATGTCCGATGGATTCGTTCGGTTGGACCTTTGCTGTCGAAAAGTCCGGTCGTGTGTACACGGCATAAGGGTTTGAATCTGGGCCGGTTCCTGCTGAAGCGGCCGAGATTCGAACTGTCTATGGCCAGCCTTGCATTTATAAACTTGTTTTCAGAGTATAGAGTACAGAGAAAAAAGCTCAGATTACACCCACAGCTAAATAAAACATACACTATATTACCAAAAGTATTGGGACACCTGCCTTTACACGCACATGAACTTTATTGGCATCCCAGTCTTAGTCCGTAGGGTTCAATATTGATTTGGCCCACTTTGCAGTTATAACAGCTTCAACTCTTCTGGGAAGGCCATCCACAAGGTTTAGGAGTGTGTCTATGTGTCTATGGGAATGTTTGACCATTCTTCCAGAAGCACATTTGTGAGGGCAGGCACTGATGTTGGACGAGAAGGCCTGGCTCGAAGTTTCCACTCTAATTCATCTCAAAGGTGTTCTATCAATTGAGGTCAGGGCTCTGTGCAGGCCATTCAAGTTCCTTCACCCCAAACTCGCTCTCCCATGTCTTTATGGACCTTGCTTTGTGCACTGGTGCGCAGTCATGTTGGAACAGGAAGGTGCCATCCCCCAAACTGTTCCTACAAAGTTGGGAGCAGTAAATTGTCCAAAATGTCTTGGTATGCTGACACCTTAAGAGATCCCTTCACTGGAACTAAGGGGCCAAGCCCAACCCCCAAAAAACAACCCCACATCATAATCCCCCCTCCACCAAATGATTAGGACCAGTGCACAAAGCAAGGTCCATAAAGACATGGATAAGCGAGTTTGGGGTGGGGGAACTTGACTGGCCTCCACAGAGCCCTGATCTAAACCCGATAGAACACCTTTGGGATAAATTAGAGGAGACTGTGAGCCAGGCCTTCTCAGTGGTCAAACATTGAATGGTCAAACACTCCTAAACCTTGTGGACAGCCTTTCCAGAAGAGCTGAAGCTGTTATAGCGGCAAATGGTGGGCCAACTCAATACTGAACCCTACAAACTAAGACTGGGATGCCATTAAAGTTCATGTGCGTGTAAAGACAGGAGTCCCAATACTTTTGGCAATATGGTGAATTAGTGACTTGTCCCCTCTCCGCCCCCGCCCCCCCTCCCCAGCTTAAAGAAATAAGCTGTTGCCATGCAAACCCTATTTTGTTCCAAACCCTGTGTCATGGTTTTACAATACAAAAACTGTATTTGAAACAGTTTCTAAACCCTTTAAAAAATAAAGTAATGCAACGCTAACTTACCGCTATATTTTGTGACTGGCAGCCAGTATTTACTTCGACGACTATTGGCAATTCAAAGAGAAATGAAAAAAAAAATCCCAAATCTTTTGCCACCTCTGTATCGGCGCGCATGGCGTCAAATTAATGCCAGGCGGCCATAAGTGCAGCCGTGCCTACTAAATATAGCTTCCTTGAAGGAGTTGGTGGCTCTTTACTTCCCCTCGGATGGAAGCATTCAGTCATCCCTGACATGTAGCAATTATAGTATTCCTCCGCTGCTCACTTGAAAGCTTGCCTAATGTAACGGCGATGGATATAATCGTGGCTCACCCAGGCATTCATTTTTAAAACTCCATTTTCTATTTTCTCACACAGTGCAAAAACATTCTCTATCAAAATTATGTTATAAATGGAGAAAAAAAAAAAAAAAAGAACGACCATTTCACAGATTATAAGCCATGTAAAGAGCTGGTTTACTTTAACAATAGCTGTTTTTCAGTGAGGAACCAAGTGAAGAAAAAAAAAAAAATGACTTGTCATTATAACAGAACTACAGGTGGTAGGAATTGCATTGGCGCTATTTAAATCAAGTTTTTTTTTTTTTTTAAAGAGTAACTCCACTTTTTGTTGAGAAAATAAAAAACTTCCCCCTCTGGGTGATCTAGGTACATTGCAGGGATGTTAACAAACTTTGTCGCAGATTTCTACCTTTTGTTATTCTGAAGGATTAACTGTTTGTTGGTCTGTGTCCATGTGCTGAGTGAATCTATGTGGGAGTGATTCTGTAATTATCAATCTTAATCCAGGGCTGGAGGGTGATGGCTACACACCACTTGAGGCGTGCCTCAAAAAAAATCATAAAAGTGTTTATGCCACAATTTTGAATCCAAGATTTATTGTTTTTAGATCAATGTCAAAAGATCCCAAGGATATAAAGAGTTCAAATATGGCTGAGAGACAATCAACTCAAATCAAATCAATCTCACCCAAACCCCGAAAAGCTAAATCAGGCTGTCAGGGCCAGTGCTGGGGGTGGCCAAAAGCAGTGGCGGCTGGTGCTCAACATTTTTTTTGGGGGGGGGGGGGGGGGGGGTTGCGCAAACGAACTGAAAAATTCTGAAAAATACTAAAACAAAAACATCAAATGCAGTGAGGCTGTGCCATCATATGCAGCCACTGTGCCCATCATATGCAGCCACTGTGCCCATCATATGCAGCACAGTGTGCCCATCATATGCAGCACAGTGTGCCCATCATATGCAGCATAGTGTGCCCATCATATGCAGCCAATGTGCCCATCATTTGCAGCCACTGTGCCCATCATATGCAGCCATTGTGCCCATCATATGCAGCATAGTGTGCCCATCATATGCAGCCAATGTGCCCATCATTTGCAGCCACTGTGCCCATCATATGCAGCCATTGTGCCCATCATATGCAGCCACTGTGCCCATCATATGCAGCAAACTGTGCCCATTATATGCAGCCACTGTGCCATCATATGCAGCCAACTGTGCCTATCATATGCAGCCACTGTGCCCATCATATGCAGCCACTGTGCCCATCATATGCAGCACAGTGTGCCCATCATATGCAGCCACTGTGCCCATCATATGCAGCCACTGTGCCCATCATATGCAGCCAACTGTGCCCATTATATGCAGCCACTGTGCCATCATATGCAGCCAACTGTGCCCATTATATGCAGCCACTGTGCCATCATATGCAGCCAACTGTGCCCATCATATGCAGCCACTGTGCCCATCATATGCAGCCACTGTGCCCATCATATGCAGCACAGTGTGCCCATCATATGCAGCCACTGTGCCCATCATATGCAGCCAACTGCGCCCATTATATGCAGCCACTGTGCCATCATATGCAGCCAACTGTGCCCATCATATGCAGCCACAGTGCCCATCATAAGCAGCCAACTGTGCCCATCATAAGCAGCCAACTGTGCGCATCATATGCAGCCACAGTGCCCATCATAAGCAGCCAACTGTGCCCATCATAAGCAGCCAACTGTGCCCATCATATGCAACCAACTGTGTTCATCAAATGCAGCCAACTGTGCCCATCATATGCAGCTGACTGTGCCCATCATATGCAGCTGACTGTGCCCATCATAAGCAGCCAACTGTGCCCATCATATGCAGCCACTGTGCCCATCATATCCAACCAACTGTGTCCATCATATGCGGCCAACTGTGCCCATCAAATGCGGCCAACTGTGCCCATCAAATGCAGCCAACTGTGCCCATCATATGCAGCCAACTGTGCCCATCAAATGCAGCCAACTGTGCCCATCATATACAGCCAACTGTGCCCATCATATGCAGCCACTGTGCCCATCAAATTCAGCCAACTGTGCCCATCATATACAGCCAACTGTGCCCATTGCCCGCCCGCTCGCTGTCTGCCCAGCACTGACCCCATCGTGGTGGCAGGTCAGGCAGCGGGTGACAGCGGCGAGCTGTGGGACGGGTAGCGCGGGTCAGGCGACGGCTCCTGTGTCCTCTGTGCGTCTCTTCTTGCCTTCTGCTAGGCGGCCAATGGGATCGCTTGTGCCTTCAGCCAATCAGGTGATGGGTATTAGTCCTGTGCCTCCTGAATAGGGGGTGGTGCTATGCATGAATCTATCCATGATACTTATAGGGGGATGGCTGGAGAGAGGGGGTGGCACCTGTGCACCCTTAATGGACGCACCGCCACTGGCCAAAAGGTGTGAAGGCACCAGGTGTCGCATGGGCATCCACCCAATGAAAGGGATGACCGGCCACTGGTAGAACCCGTGAGGGTCAATGATGTGGAGAGGCCCTCAATGGACCGGGCACAGGACTCCAAACTACCGGATGGTGCAGCTGGTGTAGTCGGGCAGAACGCTAGATGAAATGTGATGGAAACAACATGAAGTGATGTCGGACCGACTCACCACAATGAGGCTTGATATGGAATGCAGATGCGGTGGTAGAGCAGATGGAAGACTGTCACCTTTTGGCCACCCCCAGCACCACCCCTGACAGCCTGAGTTAGCCTGCCGAGGTTTGGGTGAGATTGGGGTTTATAACCAAGCATGATCTTCAACAACTGATTGTCTGTCAGCCATATTTGAACTCTTTTTATCTTTGGAATCATTTGACCTTGATCTAAAAAATAATAAATCGTTTATTTAAAACTGTGACATAAACACTTTTATGACTTTTCTGAGGCACACCTCAAGTGATGTGTAGCCATCACCCTCCAGCGCTGGATTAGGAGGAATCTCTTGTTGGTTGGTTATTCCTTTGCACAACACCATCCCTGGTGTTTTGGTTCCCCTCCAGCTGCAGAGGATTAATATTTATCGCACAGACTGCCATATGTTGGATCTCTAAACAGCACCTGAACTCTTTAGGACTATATTTATCAATTAGCCACAGCAATTTCAGAACTCTACTGAGGAAAGTGGCAAGACCTGCATCCCTTTAGATGCGATTTACCTTTTGGGATTATCTCACCAAAAATGAAAGTAGGTGAGCCAATCACACAAGCAGTAAATGGCATTTCTAAGGGGACATTCTGTGCACCATCTGTATACAGAACACCTCCAGGTAGCCATATTGCATTTTACAGAAAATTACAGCGCTACAGACTGAAAAGGAAAGGTCATTTTTTAATAACAATTTTATTTTTTCCTATGAAAGTGTAGTTACCCTTTAAAGCTGAACTTTGGAATCCACTTTCCAGAGCTTCAGATTCTACCTTTCCCCAAACTCAGTTAATTCCATCTCATTTTTTTTTCATCGCAAAACCACTAATACATAGAAAAAAGCTCTAAGTAATGTACTTAGAGCTTAGGCTATCATGGGTTCCTTGCAAATCTCATATTTTTAGCTTAAATGTTTTCAGGTTCACAGCCAAAAATATTGAACAACATATGATGCAGTGCAAAGCATTTTTCCTGGTGGTGAGTTACAAGAGCCAATAATTTGAAGGAATGGATAAACCGGCACCCTTTATATATAAGATTGGGCCCACAGGATCCATATCATCAACATTTTCTTTTGTTCAATTTTTTTTGGTACCTACATAAACATATACTAGGGTTATAATGGGTGCAGTGCTACAAGACTTTTTTAACTCCAAGAGTGTTATGTGGTCAACCTATTACAGGTAATATGACTTTCCAATCATAAATAAATAGGATGATCTGATATAGGAGCTATGGTGGGAAAAGAGCGGGGGGGGGGGGGAGGAGGGGTGTCAGGCACAGGATGTGTGGGGAGGGCTAGTGAAGGGGTGGGTTGGAGCAGTGTTGCCAACCTACCAGACTGAAATTTACTGACACGACACCCAGAATTTACTGGCACATCCACGTTTTTACTGGCAGTTCCAAAAGTTACAAAATTACAGTTTTAAGTGCAAATTACAGTATTTAGGCTACAAAAAAAGTACAATATGCAATTAGCAATGTGATTTAGAGTAGATATTAGACATGTGCAATTTGTTTCATTCCGAATTAGTTTTTTAACGAATTTCAACAAATTCGTTAATTCAGAGATATCAGAATTAACGAAAACCCGTTTAATGAATTTTTCCGAATATTCGTAAATTTGAATATTCGAATATTTGTAAATTCGTACATTCATAAATTCGTACATTTGCACATTCGTAAATTCGCACATTCGTAAATTCGTACATTCGCACATTCGTAAATTCGTACATTCGTAAATTCGTACATTCGTAAATTTGTAAATTCGTAAATTAGTAAATCCGTAAATTTGTAAATTCGGAAATTTGGAAATCTGAAATAATATTTAACTAATAATACCCTAACTAATAACTAACTATAAAATTATAGGTATTGTAATTTCCTTTCAAATTTGGCTGTTAGTGAACGTAACAAATACAAATTTATCCGAAGTTACGAATTATCCAAAATAACGAATGCCATATCCAAACAAATGTAACGTAATGAATTCATAATAATAAATAACAATAATAATAATAAAAGCTTTTTATTATTAATATTTATTATTCATTTGTTACGTTCCATTTGTTTAGATACAGCATTCGTTATTTCGGATAATTTGTAACTTTGGATAAATTCGTATTTGTTACGTTCACTAACAGCCAAATTTGAAAGGAAATTACAATACCTATAATTTTATAGTTAGTTACTATTTCAGATTTTCTCATTTTCGGGTTTCGAATTTCAAATTTCCGAATTTTCTAATTTACGAATGTACGAATTTACGAATGTACAAATGTACGAATTTACGAATGTATGAATGTGCGAATTTACGAATGTACAAATTTACGAATTTACAAATTTACTAATGTACGAATTTACGAATTCACAAATTTCCGAATGTGCGATTGTGCGAATTTATGAATGTACGAATTTACGAATTTACGGATGTACGAATGTACGAATTTATGAATTTACGGATGTACGAATGTACGAATTTACTAACTGCGATCATAACGAATGACCCGAAAAACGACAATGAACTAATTTTTTGGCAGTGCACATGTCTAGTAGATATTAAGGCAAAAAGCATATTTCTTATTTTATTTTTAATATAGTAAGTAGCTCAGGGACAAGATTCAGGAGGGCAATACATTAGAATGGGTGATGCACACATGAAATTGACTCTCACAGTGACACTGACAGCAGTGTGCAGCAGCACAGATCACGGACAAGACACGCCCCCTCCTGAGTCACAGTGACATTCTCTCTCCATGCCAGCTGGTCCCTTCAGCACACCTCCCAACTTTTTGAGATGACAATGAGGGACACCTATTAGCAATAGTATGTAGGCATGGGACACACCCCGTGCCACGCCCCCTTAAAGGAGATTTATATTAAAAATGAATTAGTTAAACCCACATGTGCTTTTTTACCACAACTATTCCTTTATATTGGCTTTTGAAATGTAAAAATACAGCAATTTATAAATTGGATGAAAGGTTTAGCACTGGGAAACACGTTTTGAAAGATAAAGTGCATTTTATATACAACTATATAGATCAGACCAAAATTTGGGACAAATGAGGAGGAAAGAGGGACAGAGGGACATTGCTCCAAATCAGGGACAGTTGGGAGCTATGCCTTCAGTCCACTCCAGTCCAAACAGCAATGACAGTCCCGCTCCTGGCTTGCCTTAATCCCGTCCTGCAGACCCGCACACGAGGCTCCGGCCACTCGGCTCGGCTCCCTTGCACCATGAAATCACACGACACGCTCAGACACCGCCTCCACCTGCCCCGCCCCCCACCGGCACCACCGGAACACACTGTAGCAGGCACTTGGATAGTCTCGGTTAGCTCCAGACCTGAGCTGGGCATGCGCAGTTCTAAACCAAGCGTCACAGCCATATTTTTTTTACTAGCAACCTTTACCTCTTACTGGCATTTATTGGCAGGAGAAAAGTGCCCATTTTTTCCTGGCTGCCAGCAAAAATACTGACGGTTTGGCAACACTGGGTTAGAGGGGCGGGAAAGGAGGCAATGAAAGAGGAATATACAGTAAGGCTCTTTTCACACTGAGGCGTTTTTCAGGTGCTAAAGAGCTAAAAACAACGCCTGTAAAGTGCCTGAAAAACGCCTCCCCTGCAGCCCCAGTGTGAAAGACCGAGTGCTTTCATTATGGAGGAGTGCGCTTGCAGGATGGGGAAAAAAAGTCCTGCAAGCAGCATCTTTGGGGCGTTGCGGGAGTGGTAAATACACCGCTCCTAAAACACCCCTGCCATTGAAATCAATGGCCAGAGCTGCCGAAGCGCCCAAAAAGCACTTCGGCAGTAGCACTTTGCGGGCGCTTTTAACCCTTTTTCCACCGCTAGAGGGGGATAAAAGCGCCCCGCTAGCGGCCTAAAAGCGCCACTAAAACGACGGTAGTGCGCCGCTAAAAAAAAGCGGCTCTTTACCACTAACGCCCCCCCCTGCCCCAGTGTGAAAGTGCCCTAAATATAAAAACAATCAGCGCAAACCTCAATATATATACATATCTGGATAAAAGATGGTAAAGCACTATTTGTGTTGGTGGCGGGCACATTGTCACAATTGGTGTTTTGTCGTCTATGGGATTTCAAGCACACAGATCTTTCCAGGACTTTCCTTTTATGTCATGTTCTGCTATGGACAATTCTAGTACAACTTTATGTGCCGCACCTCTTTGATTTTATATGTTTTAAATGAAAGAGGAATAGTGGTTTCAGAGCTCAAGCCATGAACTCCCTATTGGTGGTTCAAATGTGTGTTGAAGTCGGGGGGGGGGGGGGGGTAGAAACTGATCTATCCAGGGTTACCATTTCACCAAAAATGTTGTCATGTATCTAAAAGTCTAGCCTGGATCTTCTCATGAAGCACTACCTGCGTGATTATGGACCTGACGTCTGTTAAGTTTAGAGTGCGACTTTTCCAGGCCTGCCTCACAGCTGTAAGCACAAAGACCACTAGTTTGAATTTTGGGTTAGTCAGGCTGAGAAACTTCAGATGAAGAAGTGCCCACTTCGCTTGTGCGGTCAGTTCATTTCCAAGTAGTTTAGTAATCATGTTGAATAAATGGGACCAGAATTGAGTCACCATGGGACCGTTCTGCCTGTAGCCTTGGAAACATAGAGGAGTCCCCTGGAACATAGATTGCAATTACAGTAAGGCAATGCAAGGTCCTTTTGAGGACCATATAGGTCAATTTTACTGCTTGCGCACTACGCAAGCTAGACATCTGTTCAAATTTGGAACTAATTCATGCTCTCTAAAGTCTTGTCTAGGTCATGGTGCCATTTTTTGGGTATAGGAGGACATATTCTCTGGGTGTGGGTCTTGTGTACATTTGTGAAAATAGCTTTCTTTTTAGCCCTACAAATGGGCAGAATTGTATAGAAAAATGTGTCCCCCTTCTACTTCAGTGGGATTCACCACAAAGTTTGCAAACATTGAGCGAGATTTGCGATAATGTTCACATCCTGGACCCCAGCAGGTTTGCTCATCCCTAGCTGTGATGTCATTGAGGGCTGGTGGCATAAAAGGGCCCTAAATAGTTAGCCCATCAAAGAATGTAGGTGCAGATGGGTGCGGAAAGATGTTGATGGATGAAAGGAGTGGTCAGAAACAGCAATTGACTCCATCCCTGGTCCCAGGTAATGTAATGACTTCTGCGCTGTAAGCCCAAAATACAGTAGGAAAGTTACACCCTCAGGGGAAGCAAGCAGTGGGAACTGGTCTCTCAAAACAGAAAAAAGGGAGTGCACAACACTTTTCTTAAGTTTTTGAACAGATCTGATACAATAATAAAGGAAACTACAGGAAAATTCGGTAAAGTCTATCTCTAGAAAAAAACTATTTTTTTAAACATATTTTAAGTTTTGGATAAAGAAGAGAAGGTTAGATGCTGTCTATCAAGTTTTTATTGCTTTATGTGTCCCCATTAGAGAGATTCACTGCTACGTTTGTACTGAAGACCATTCCCACCAAGAATGAAAGTGAAGGGAAATCCAAAATGTTAGTGTTATCCATAGACCAAGCGGTGAGGAGATGTCTTCCAAGTGGGACACCTGTTCAGGGGACAGCTGTCTAAGAGGGAAATTACCTTCACTTTGACAGATTTCCACTAACTTCCTGTCTCATCTCTGGGATGAGGAGTGTAGGATGGTGTGACAGACCTAGCCAGGACAGAGGCTTTTGGAAGGGACTGAATGCCAGCCTCTTGCCCACCGATTATGGGCCCTGGCATTTGGGGGAACGGTGCTCAATGTGAGCTGTATGCCTGGGGACCCTGGAGGTGGTGTCACTTTAGATACAGATCCATGTCCCCCAAGACACACAGACTCTGGGGACCCTGAATATGCCATTGTGATGGGACATTGTACATTGTAATAGGGGCACAAGGTGAATGAGAATCTCACTATGATCTGTGCTAGTCAGACTCAATGCTGTATATATGTATATATAATGTGTGCTGTCTCATTGTGTTATGTGTTATTTGCTGTGCTAGTTTGGGGTGTGGCTGTATTCCAATGTTCTATTGTATCTGTCTGCCTTGGATTATGGGATGTTTATCTCTATGGAGGGAGGGGGGATTCCTCCAGCAGCCCCCCTGCTAAGACTGTTTACTGATGGAAAGTTAAACACACCTGACCTGTGTGTCCATTGTCATTGGACAGTTTAACCCGCCCTGTTTTCCAAGGGTGGGGGGAAGTGTTTTAAGGTGGGATCTGTATAACATGTGTGTCAATAAAATTCATTCCAGCTTGAACCTCAAGACAGAACCTTGTCTCGTATTTGGGGGAGAATTATTTGTATGATTCCCTTGTTCGGCTGATTGAAGTGCTCGGTAGCTGCCTTTGTGTTTGGGTATGGAATGTCCTAAACGACTTTAACCCCTTTCATACACCCAATGGTACACAGACAGCAAACAGAAAAGCTGGTTGGGGTTTTAACCTGCCATGTGATTACTCAATCCAAAATCAAAAAGATATGACCATGGATGCACTTTATAGTTTTAGGTATAAGGATGTTTTAAATATAAGGCTGCTTATGAAAATTTTTTTTAATAAAACTTCCTTTGAGAATCCATCATCCAAATCTATGCCAGCTAAAAGGTGACATGCTTAAAATAAAAATGTGATTTCCTGCAATGTTTTTGGGTCTATCTAACCACCAGAAGTATTTTTAATGTGCACATCGTGTACAAATAAAACAGCATTAATTGTACACAGCTATTATTAAAGAAGATTGTAAAAATACTATTCGGATAAATCCTCAGTGAGTTATACACTGGGGGGGGTGTACTGTGTGCTGTGTGTGCGCTTATCAAGTGCACATGGGTTGCATTTCAGATATGGCCCTTTGCTAGCTTTTATCTGGCCCCTGGGTCACTATTTCATCCACTGATACCAAAATGGGGCACAACCCCCCCCCCCCCACACTGACACCACCGATAGGCACAATTCCTTGCAATGGCATAAACAACTGGGCTAACGACACCAACAATGGGGCACATTTCCTCCCAATGACACCAACATTGGGACATGCCTCCTCCCACTGACACCAACGATTGGGCCCAATGACACCAACAATGGGGCCCAATGACACTAATGATGGGGCACAATTCCTCTCAATGACACCAAAAATAAGGCATTGTTTTTTCCCACTGACGTCAAACCTTTTCTACTCCCAGTGGCCACAGTTTGCCCCCCCTAAAGTCTGAAGGACAGAAAACTGGCACCTTGTTTAGAAAATTTGGAGACCCCTGGCTTATAGTGTACGTCAGACTCTGCAACATTGAACACTAGGAGTGTCAGATGCCTTTCCCACCTCCTGTCGCATGCCCTGGTTCTTTCCTCTGACCCCGATATCACTTCTGAGTCCTGTAGTGATGCATGGCTCAGAGGGAGAGACCAAGACACGTGAGACACAGGGATCTGACACTCCAGGAAGTGTCAAATCCCAAAAAATCTTATGGAGCATGCAATACTAGAGTGGAGCCAAGATAGGAGACATGGGCCACCAGAGAGTATATTACCTCCTCATTCATAGAGGTCCTAGGTGTGAGACTTTAAAGAGGAACTTCACTTTAACCCTCCCCTTTTTGTTTTAACCCCCACTTACCTGATGTTAGGTTGACCTCAATTTAGATACAGCACCTGTCCACCCAGCAGATCCAGCAATGTCCCACTACAATACGCTTTTCAGCTGCCGCCATTCAGGTCCTGCACTGTCTTCTTCCTTTATGACATCATCCAGAGGAGGCCATCTCTTCTGGGTTTAGATGACTTGCTGCCCCACCCCCCTTCCCACACTCCGCTTCTTTTATGAATGGGAGCCAAGGCCTCCTAGAATATATAACGTGCATATCTCAAGAGGCTTCAGATCACATCATTGTAGGCCAGAACGGAGGAGGGTGGTGGGCCAGAATGTGAACAATAAAAAAAAAAGTTTAATAAACAACAACAAAAAAAAAAGGCAAGAGGGGATTTGTGTCGGGGGTGGAGGTGGGGGGGGGGGGGAGTTGTGGAGGGGAGGAAAGTTTGATTTTTGAGTTAAGAGCTGGGGTCTGCTTTAAGATCTGCCATAAAAAGGAGCCATAGAGAGTGTTAGAGTGCTAAAAAAAACATGACTGATTCAATAATCCCTGATGTTGATGTCTCTCTCTGAATTGCAAAGTCTGTTTAAACTGAGCTGGAAAACACATACATTGTATTTTTAGTCCTTTCTTCCTGTTTTAAATGGTGGTGTCAGATAACAGGCGGATTGTTCATGGACCAATACACATGAAGCCCTCCTGCCTCAAAGGCCTGTACACAGCTTTTCAGTTCTCAGACAGGCTACTATTAAGCTGAAGATGATTAACCACTTAAGGACCGGAATGATTTGCCCCCTTAATGACCAGGCTATTTTTTGCGATAGGGCACTGCGTCGCTTTAACTGACAATTGCGCGGCCGCGTAACGTTGCACCCAAACAAAATTTATGTCCTTTTTTCCCACAAATAGAGATTTCTTTTGGTGGTATTTGATCACCTCTGCGTTTTTTATTGTTTGCGCTATAAACAAAAAAAGACCAACCATTTTGAAAAAAAACACAATATTTTTTAATTTTTGCTATAATACATATCCCCCCAAAAAATTTAAAACATTTTTTTTCATCAGTTTAGGCCAATACAGGCGGTCCACTAGTTACAAACATCCGACTTACAAACGGAGGGAGACAACAGGAAGTGAGAGCAAATCTACCCCTAGGAAGGGAAATTCATTCCTGTAATGCCCCGTACACACGGTCGGACTTTGTTCGGACATTCCGACAACAAAATCCTAGGATTTTTTCAAACTTTGCTCTCAAACTTTGTGTGTCGGAAAAACCGATGGAAAATGTGTGATGGAGCCTACACACAGTCGGAATTTCCGACAACAAGGTCCTATCACACATTTTCCGTCGGAAAATCCGACCGTGTGTACGGGGCATAAGAGTTATTATGGGGAAAAAGGTGTCTCCACTGATGCTTTATCACCAATCCTTGTTTCCACAACAACCCAAAATTTTCAAAATCCAATTGTCATTGGGACAGAAAGTGAGGCAAAATCTTCTGAACAGGGGCACAGACAGCAAAACAAATGTTACAGGGGTGTTACCCTTCCTTATACTATCCAAAAAGCTTAAAAATATTTTTTTTTGGCTGGAGCTACACTTAAAAAATGTACCTGTACCAAATTACAAACAGATTCAACTTAAGAACAGAGTTACAGGCCCTATCTTGTTTGTAACCCGGGGGGGGGGGGGGGGCCTGTATGCCTTCTTCTACATATTTTTGGTAAAAAAATTGCAAGAAGTGTATATTGATTGGTTTGTGCAAAAGATATAGCGTCTACAAAATAGGGGATATATTTATGGCATTTTTATTATTAATTTTTACTTTACTAGTAATGGCAGCGATCAGCGATTTTTAGCAGGACTGCGACATTGCGGCGGACAGATCAGACACTTTTGACACTTTTTTGGGACCATTGACATTTATACAGCGACCAGAGCTAAAAATAGCCACTGATTACTGTATAAATGTCACTGGCAGGGAATGGATTAACACTAGGGGGCAATCAAGGGGTTAAGTGTTCCCTAGGGAGGTGCTTTCTAACTGTGGGGGGGGGTGTATTGACTGGGAGTAGAGAGAGATCTCTGTTCCGGATCACTAGGAACAGCAGATCTCTCTCTACTTCCCTGACAGAACGGGGATCTGTCTGTTTACATTAACAGATCCCCGTTCTGGCTCTCTGTGGAGTGATCGTGGGTAGCTGGCGGACATCAAGGCCGCCGGCCATGTGCATCGGCTCCGACACGCCCGCTGAAGCTATTTAAAGGGCTGCCGTACAGGTACGGCCATTCGCTCAGGAGAGCCAACTTGCCGCCGTATTTTGAAGGCGGCTGGTCGGCAAGTAGTTAATTAAATTCCTGGTGTAGAAACCAACATTTTTCTTTCTTACGTGTCCTAAAAAATATCCTTAGTATGTTAATGCAAATACTTTTAATTTCGAGATGCTCAGGTTAAACAAGAAAAAAAATATATTTTAATATTTTCCAATAAGGTGAATATGACATATACAATATGATAAGCACTACTTTGCTGAAGGCCCTTTAAGTTTTCAGGGTGCTAAAAATAGACCGGCATAGAAGGAGAGATCAGTTTACATTGACTGCTGAATGACCCAGTGATAGAACACACACTCTTTTATTCTCTAGCACAGCCATTCTCAACCAGGGTTCCATGGAACTCTAGGGTTCCTCCAAAGATTGATAGGGGTTCCTTGAGCTGTGGCTGATTGACCTCCCATCTGATGGTGCCTGCAGAGTTCCTGGGTCAACACCACTTGACAAAGCCAACAGCATGACAACAATTTATCTTTTTAGCTGTCTGTAATGGTGGCATTCTGACCACCGCTGTGAGGGTTGCATTCTTCCTACTGACCACTAATGTAAGGGGCATTTTTCCCATAGACACCCCAAATAATTGGATTTAGTAGCGGTTCCACTAGACCTGAAAAATTTTTTTGTCTTGGGTAAAAAGGTTGAGAAAGGCTGCTCTAGCAGAAGAATAATCCCCTGTCCACACGACCGGTTTTCCCGTCGGAATAAACTCTGAAGGAATTCCGCTGAAACTGTCTTGCGTACACACGATCACACCAAAGTCCGACCGTCCAGAACGCGGTGACGTACAACACGTACGACGGGACTAGAAAAAGGAAGTTCAATAGCCAGTAGCCAATAGCTTCCGTCTCGTACTTGCTTGAGAGCATGCGTCGTTTTTGGTACGTCGGAACAGCATACAGACGAGCCGTTTTCCCGATAGGAATTGGTTCCGTCGGAAATATTTAGAACATGTTCTATTTCTAGGTCCGTCAGAATTTTCGACGGAAAAAGTCTGATGAGGCCTACACACGATTGGAATATATGATGAAAAGCTCCCATCGGACTTTTTCTGTCGGACATTCCGCTCGTGTGTACGCGGCATTACAGAGAAACGCATATATGTCCCCTTTCCTAGTAGAGATGGGGCTATTACACAAAGGCTGCCAATAACTATGATGGTAGGGCTGGCCTTTCCTTCTAGAAAGCCCAGCTTGCTTTGCAACATGAGCACAGGACATGGTGGGGAACAGCACTAGAAACAACGTGAGTACTCTAGAGAGAACTGCTATATTTTTATTTTTAAAAACGTCTGGGCAACTCAAAAAAATGGAGCTCTGCTTTAGTTGCTTGAGCTCAATGGACATGTATCATTTTTTTTTTTTTTACTTTTGTTGCTTGGTTAGGCTGATAGTTGAATTGAAACTAGATCTATACGCTAACCCAGCCTTTTTTCAGCCCTTTCTTAAACAAGAAGGATTCTTAAAATAATTTTCAGGTCTGAGGGAACCCCTACTAGAATAAATTAGTTGGGAGCCATTGGGAAAATGCCCCTTTCATTGATGAACAGCAGGAAGAATGTCCCCCTTACAGACAGATAATGAAGATCATTGGTGTCATGCTGCTGGCTCTGCCAAGTGGCATTGAACCTGAAAGTATGGAGGCACCAAGAAATTGGAGGTCAATCAAACACAGCTCAAGGATCCCCTAGTTTCCCCTAGAGGAACCTTAGGGTTCCACAGAATCCTACGTAAGAATGACTGCCCTACCTAGATGACCTTTAGATGGGTAAAGCACTGTGTACCATTACCATTCGTCATGTTTTTCCCCATAAAACCTTTTTTCAACCTTTGTTGCATCAGTACTTCTGATCTCCTCCAGCCTCTTTTATCTGCTTTCCATCTAAATTCATTTGTTCCAACATCAGCTGCACATCACTGCTCTGATCTGGTTTTATGAAAGTGACAGCAGTGAAACATGCCCACACACAAAGTATATCAGCATGAAGGATTGTAGTCTCAACCAAGGGTGCATGTGACATGGTGACAGCATGGTAGCACAACTGAGAGATAGTTGTCACCTAATAAAGTACATAAACATCATGGCAGAGTCACCTGGTATTCTTTTAATGAAGACTTCAGATATGTTATGTTGAAATTACATAAATATGCTAAAGCTTATATATGCGATTTAGTGATTGATTTTAGATCAACAAATAAATAAGAGAAATGGCAGAAAAAGCACACAGTGCTGTAAAAGCAGTGTCCTCCGCTGGCAAGCCTAAGGCTGGGTTCACACTATTGTGAATTGGATGCGGGTTTCCCCATGTCCAATTCGCATAGCAGGAGATTGTAACTGGCTCCCTATGGAGCCGGTTCACACATCCCCGCAGCGGCTCCGGTGCAAATTGCACAGGAGCCCTGTGTGTCTTTTGGTCCTTTTCAGGTCCGAATTCAGCCCAATATTCGGGCTGAAATCAAACCTGAACCAGTGAATGGAGACGCACCGGACCCCTGCTGTGAGCCACTGCGTGTTCTAGTGTGAACCCAGCCGTATAGTTCCCACTTATGGAAAGAAAGGTAGAGGTGCAATAGATCCGTCTGCTCCAAAAAAAATGTATGGTATCCAAAAAAATAAATAAAAAAACACAAAAATAGCTAAAAGACAAGAGTGCACAGATCTCATGAAATAAAACAGGGAAACCTGTATTTTGTATAAAAACAAAGTGGTAACTTAGAGTTTCCCAACTTTACCAGCACACATCAGGCCAGAGAGAGACAAATTCAGCCCACACCCTTTGGCCAGTAGCAGGGCTGATAGTTAGATAGATAGTATCCAGCTGTCAATTCTTCACACACTTGAGGAAAGTGAAAAATGATGCTGGACCCACAAAGTTATATTATTAGTATTGCTACCTTCAAAGCGGAGCTCCACCCAAAAGGGAAGGCTCCGCTTGTTTGCTTCCTCCTCTCCCTCCGCTGACACATTTGGCATATTTCAGGGGGGAGCAGGTACCTGGAAGTTCGACCCCCCTCCTCCTTCAATAAATTTTACCCTATTTTAGACCACTAGATCAGTGGTCTCCAAACTGTGTAAAAGAAGAGAAGGCACCAAGTGTTATAACAGTGTAGGCTGTTATCAATGTATTTAGCAACAAGTAAAATTTGAGCAGATAAAACAGGCACTTCAAAATGTCCAAAGATCAGAACTTGCGCTGTGTCTTCTGGTATTGCCGCTCAGCTGGGTCCAGAAGCCAGGTTCATGCGTGGAAAGATCAAGGAAAGAGGGCTGGAACTCTCATGGAGCGCAGCATCAAGCATAACAACGTCACAGGAGTTCCAGCCCTCTCTCCTGGATCCTTCCACACATGGAGCTGCAATACCAGCGTACACAGCGTGAGTGCTGACCCACGGACGTTGGACCATTTTGAAGTGCCTGTTTTATCTACTCAAATGTGAGTTGTTCTTACACTTTTTGCTAAATACATTTTATAACAGTCAACATTTAGAGGCACCTCTGCACCTTCTCTTCTTTTACATGGTCCTGGAGATTGCTTCTACTCCCCTCAATAGACTTGACCTCAGCAAAGTACATTACTGAGCCCCAACAACCCTATAGTTGGATGGACTAGTCTTGCATTGCAATTTAGGTCATGTATAGATGGTTATAGTGTTAACAGTGTTAACTAGTGTTAACATCCATTGAGCCATTTTTTACTGTTTGTTATGTCTCCAAACTGTGGCCCACAGCCGGAAGTAGCCCTTTGCTTGCCTTCATACAGCCCTTGGAGAACTTTCTCTTCTACTGATATAAGGCACTGTTCCTCCCTCTGTCATCAACAATGAGGCATCATTCCTCCCACTGGAAACGACAATGGGGTACTATTCCTTCCACTATTACCAATGATGGGGCACAAGTTATGCTCCTACTGACCACTGACCACCAAGCTTATGGCATGGTTTACTCTCAATGGCACTGCTGCATTTTCTACTCCCGTTGGCCGCAGTGCAGCCCCCCCTATATTTTGAAGGATAAGCAAATTGGCCTTTTGTTTAGAAAGTTTGGAGATTCTTGCACTAGATCAATGCACTTTTGTCTTATTGTGATTATTGGTTTTAGATTCACTTTTATCTCCTCTGCATTTGCCAACAATTCGAATATCAGCGTTAGGTGGGCTAACTTAAAAAAAAAAAAAGAAGAAGCGGACTTCCTCATGAGTTAAAGTTTTGTAAAACTTCTTAATAGCCCCTTTTGTGGTTAGAGACTTTTCATTTGCATCTTGATGCCTTTATATCCGCTGAATTTGAATCCCTTTTATCTCGATAATACAGCGCCATAAAACTGGGCCAGCCGTTTTGCATATTTCCTCTCCATGTTTAATGTAAACATTGCTGACTTTAGCCTGTAATAGCCTTTCCCTTTGCTCGTTTCTCACGCGTTGGCAGTTGGCATTGATTACAGTGAGTAATCAGATCACAATATAGCCCCACTGAATAGGTTTATAATGTAGAAGTAATCCTTGTGTTGAATGTCAGGAAATTAACTAACAGATGGAGAATTACAAAAAGTATGCAGATGAGGAAGAGGCGCTTCTAACGAACGGCTAAACAAAAGGACAAGCGAGAAAGAATTGGAAAAGATAAGAATGTTTTTGTGACACATTGAAAAGTGCTTAATTATGAAACAAAATTTAATATGTGTCTTCTGAACCAGTCTGGAATGTGGCTTCCGCTATTATGTATCTTAATTACAACTTTTTGAGCCTCAGTGATTAATAAAGTTTTGGTCAGTTTTATAACAATAGGGCGCCTCTGGAGTTGTATTGGTCCCACCCAGATTGCCACCTAATTTGAACCATTTAAAGACCACCCCATAGCAGAGTTACTGCTACAGGGTGGCCATTCTGTGCAGAATCATGTGTATATATATATATATATATATATATATATATATATATATATATATATATATATATATATACGCGACTCTGCAGTTCCAGGTAGGGGGCACACACACACGCCGTTTCTGCTGTGATTAGTCACAGCAGAAGCCGATCAGCAGGTGTCGGCCAATAGACATGTGCAATGCCAAAAAATTTGTTCATTTTAGTTTTCAGTCCATTCGTTTTGATCGCAGTTCGTAAATTCGAAAATTTGTATATTTGAAAATCCGGAAAGAAGAAAGAAAGTTCGAAAAAATAACGAACTAACTAATAATACCTAACTAATAAATTCTAGGTATTGGAATTTCCTTTCAAATTTGGCTGTTAGTGAACGTAACGAATACAAATTATCCGAAATAACGAATGCTGCATCTAAACAAACGCAATGGAAAGAATTAATAATAAATAATAATAATAATTAAAAGTTTTTATTATTATTATTTATTATTAATTAGTTATGTTCCATTCGTTTAGATACAGCATTTGTTATTTCGAATAATTCGTAACTTCGGATAAATTCGCATTTGTTACATTCACTAACAGCCAAACTTAAAAGGAAATTCCAATACCTATAATTTAATAGTTAGTAATAGTTAAGTTATTATTAGTTAGCTAATATCAAATCAAATTTTTGGGTTTTTGGATTTTAAAATTTAGAATTTACGAATTTACGAATATTCGAATTTAAGAATATTTGGAAAAAATCGTTAAAAACTGTTTTTTTTTAATTTAGATATTTCCAAATTAACTAATTTGTCGAAATTTGTTAAAAGACGAATTTGGAACTAAACAAATTGCACATGTCTACCGACCAATGGATGTCCGCCAACACCCACAGATCATCAAGGCGAGAGGCTGGATTGAGCTCTGACTCTGTAAACAAGACAGAGCTTCGTCCTGACAGGAGGGATGTGATGGATTTTCTTTTCCTGCAAAGCATCCCTTAGTAAAAGCAGCACACATAGTGCACATAAACACTGGTTAGGCACACATTTAACCCTTTGAGTGCCCTACATGTTTAACCCTTTAACCCCTAAGCCTGCAGTGTATGTGCACCTGGGGTGGCAGTCCAGGGGTGCCAGAAATTCTCACAGTGGGGAAACTCACTTTGAGTGTATTGGCACCATGGTCACTACACCATTGCATTATCTTTTCTCACCTGACTCTAGTGTCAGGTTTTTTTGGCTAGGACCATAGGAATTATTTTATTCCAGCCGGAAGGCCCACCATGGTCTCACGCCTTGGCACTAACAGCACTTATCCACCTCCCCCTTCCCCTTTTTATTTTTGTGTGTCTGGCACTTTCTCACTTTTTAATTTCTAGGGTGTAGGTTCTTGGGCCTGCCCTGAAAGTCTTGGGGGGTAAGGCACGTGTCCTTTTGGTCAGGTTCTCCCCCCTTCCTTGGAATCTTCCTTTGGGGGAGCCCCACCTAGTATTTGCTTCGACCTCCCAGAGAAAGGAGTCTTTCTGGTTTCCGCCGGGTGGACCAGTAAGTACCCCATTCCCTCCCAGGAGCTTTGCACCCTAGGGGGATCGGGATTGGGGCCTTTTCTCTTCAGAGGAGAGGTATGCATATATCCTGTGTATTTTTTTGTATGCTCACTTTTTTTATGCGCCGGGTGTTACTTTTTTGTGAGTGTGTTTCACTACACCGTGGATCTTAAAAAAAAAGGTTGGATTGTCACTTAAAGTGGTTGTAAACCCTAGCAAAAAAAACCAAAAAAACCTGCAAGGCAAAGGCATAATGAGCATAGCATACTAGCTCATTATAAACTACTTACCTGAGATTGAGGCTCCTGCAGCCATCCTTGTACACCGCTCCGGCGGCCGACATCGCTCCCAGAGTTACTTCTAGTATCGCGGGCTCCGGCGCTGTGATTGGCCGGAGCCGCGATGATGTCACTCCCGCGCATGTGCGCGAGGGCCGCCGGTAACATCACATAAAATCTGGCCTGTTGGTGGGTCCTGAGGACTGGAATTGAGAACATCCTAAACCATAAAAAAACATGGGGATAGTGGCGCTGTCACTTGGTATGCATAATAAAATGTCCATCAATACAGTCCTTGTTATGAAGTTCTTTTGAACTTCAGATTTTAAGATGGAAACGAGGGAAAACAGGGGAGGATAAAGGACCTGTGTATATAGCAACCCGTCCGTATACCAGGGCAAGCCTTCAAGGGGAAGTCGAGAGCAAACTCCAGGGTATGCAAAAGAAGAAAAAAGCAGGTGCCTCCAGGTTAGGACCAGAAACATTTATTACAATACAGGTACATTTATCCACTTACATAAAAGTAATAGGTTTCCAGCACTTGTCTTGTCCAAAGATGCAGCGTCCGTGCAGCGCTATAGCGTTGTATGCAGCTCGTCCATAAGCAGGAAGACCTGTCCAGCAGGGTTTACGGAAGATTAGTAAGCTGTGAACGAGGCTTGGTGAGCTCAGGTCAGTGGTGGTACGCAGCGTCTGGCCCGGTGACGTCACAGGTGGCAGTGACGACGTTTCGGAGCATGCGCTCTGACTATTAAGACAGGCGCGCTCCTTTTTCAAGCTCTCTTATTATAGGCTTACCTGTAGCAAAACGTGTGGTGTAAGGGTTTACAACTGCTTTAAGAGTCCTAAAAACTTTGTTTTCTTTAAAAAAAGTCATCGGCACCAGAGAACCCGTAGAAGTTTCAGGAAACTATTCGGCACAGTGATGTCATATTTTATAGCCAGCAGTCTTCGTCTGCATGTGCACCGCAGGGGGGCGTGTAATCAAATTGTTAAAGAACTATTAAACCTTTGTCATTTTTTTAATTTGTGAATTAAACCTACAAATGGATTAAAACTTATTTGCAATGAAGTGAAACCACTTGATAGAAAAACAAATAGAAACGGCCATTTAAGGCGTGCAATTTCTAAGCGAAGCCATTAAGAAGCACATTAGGAGCAGTTTGTGAGCTCTGTACAGGAGGCACCAGGCAGAAGGCTATTATCCCTGCGAAAGTGACAAGGAATCAGCATGTAACAAATGTAGCGATGTTGCAAAGCTGCTACACTCCCAGCACAAAGGAGAAAAGGAAAAAAAAAAACTAGGCTAAAAATATCGATGGAGAGACAAGGTTCAGCTGCACGGCAATAGCCAGGGAACTATTTCTTATCGATACAAATTCCTGAGCAGTTGTAGTCAGTCTTTAGTTGGGGAAAAAAGAAAATGTAAAATGTTTTCCTGAAAAGAATTCATGCACCATAAGGCGTAGAGAGAAGAGAGTAATGGAAAAGTCCGCTCCAGCAGTCATTGAGCGGGTTGGGGGCCGTTGACTTGCTTTGTACGTATAAATGAATTGATGCAGCTTGGAACAAAGGACCACTTACTGGTCCACCAAAGTAGAGTAGTAGTGTGCCCCAAGAGAGGAAGCCAATGCTTGAATTACATTCTTTGTATAGGTTCCACCCGTGTCATGTGATTATTTTGTAAAGCACTAATGCTAAATTGGGCAATTCGAAGCTTTATGTTTTTTCAACTGTACAGACCACCAAATCAGCAAATGGAGAGATACGTTTATGTTTACTGAGCTAAAAAGGGTCTACATTTCCCTGTACACCCAAATACAATGCAGGGTATTGTATGTGCTGGAGCCAGGAATGCGACTGCGGCCCGGGAGCCGCTTACAGAGGAGTCTCCAAGGGACCGGGCACACAGAAAAAGTGAGTCTGCTTGAACGAGGGGCCAGATAAGAAATACGGCCTCTTCTGCAACCCCTAGACTTAAAGAGGAGCTCCAGTCTCTTAACCCTTTGGAGCACGTGCCTAACGTCCCCCGTAAAGGGTTGTCAGAAACCATGAAATCAGACCGAGACAGAAGTTCAGTTAAATCACACTTGTTTAATAATAAAAGTAAAAAGAACAAACGTACTCAAAACATAGCCAAAGTTCAGTAACCGGAATGGATAGTCAGCCAAGCCAGAAGTCAGGGTTCAACGTAGTGAAACAGCAAGCAGGATCTGGAGCCAGAAGGGATATCAGCAAAGCAAGTCTTTACACAGGAACGCAGGAGATCGTCTCTGTGATGTTCACCAAGGCGAAGGCAGAGAATCTCTGGACTGGACGGCTTAAGTAGGCAGGACTGACGAGCAGGATCATCAACAGCTGAGTAACTGTGGCGAGAGATGGGAGCTGGCAATTAGCTGAAAGCTGAGCAGCCAGCTCAGAGAAGGAAGGACTGAGCCCAGTCCTGACAGGATTTTAGAATGCCGGGAGGCAGGGCGGGGCTTATGGTCATGTGATTGCCACGACTGCCTGTCACGGTGGTCACATGATTGGAAAGCGGTGATCGACAGCTCTCTGTTAGCCGCTGGTAACTATCCCGGGAGCGCGCAGGGTGCACGCTCTTGGCACAGCGCTATTTGCACTATTGAACGCAAATATGCGGCCGCTCAGTGACAAGGCTCGCCCTCTGAGAGGCTGCATATTTGCGGGCGCTCGGCACCAAGAGGTTAAGCGAAAATTACAATTCAGCAGCTACAATAACTGTAGCTGCTGACTTTTAATAAACAGCCATTCATCTGCCCCACGATCCAGCGGTGTGCTCACCCCAGACGTTTTCTCCCTGTGTCCTCTCTCGCTGGCACCAGCATCTTTACTATGGGCACCCGGCTGTGACAGCTTGCGTGTGTGTGCAAGCGGCACTGTGCTCTGTGACTGGTCCTGCATGCAGAACCAAATGCATGTGTAAGTCGCGCCCGCGTATGTTCAAACCACACATATGAGGTAGCGTCGCGATCGTTAGAGTGAGAGCAACATTTCTAGTGCTAGACCTTCTCTGTAACTCTGAACAGGTAACCTGTAAAAATGTTTAAAAACGTTGGCTATGGAGATTTTTAGGTACCTTAGTTTGTCACCATTCCATGAGTGTGTGCAATTTTAACCACTTCCCATCCTGCTTATAGTAATGTGACGTACTCGGCTTCCCGGTCGTCTAGGGGGTGCGCGCGTGCCCGCCGCGTCACTCAGGAGCTGATGCGTGTGCCCGTCGGCCGCGATGTCCACCGGGCACCGGCGATTGCTTGCCACAGAGCAGGGACGTGTATCCACACAGATCCATGTCCTATCAGGGGAGAGGAGACTGATCGTGTGTTCCTTGTATATAGGAACACCGATCGGTCACCTCCCCCAGTCAGTCCCCTCTTCCCACAGTTAGAATCACTCCCTAGGTAACACATTTAACCCCTTTTCGCCCCCTAGTGTTTACCCCTTCCCTGCCAGTGACATTTATACAGTAATCAGTGCATTTTTATAGCACTGATCGCTGTATAATTGTCAATGGTCCCAAAATAGTGTCAAAAGTATCCAATTTGTCCGTCGCAATATCACAGTCCTGACAAAAATCACATTACTAGTAAAAAAAAAAAATAATAATAAAAATGGCATAAATCTATCCCCTATTTTGTAGGCACTATAACTTTTGCACAAACCAATCAATATACGCTTATTGCAATTTTTTTTTTTACCAAAAATATGTAGAAGAATACATATTGGCCTAAACTGATGAAAAAAATTGTTTTTGTTTTTTTTAAAATTGGGATATTTATTAAAGGAAAAAGTAAAATATGTGCAAAAAATAAAAACCGCAGAGGTGATCAAATACCACCAAAAGAAAGCTCTATTTGTGGGGGAAAATTTGGGTACAGTGTTGCATGATCGCGCAATTCTCATTCAAAGTGTGACAGCGCTGAAAACTGAAAATTCACCTGGCCAGGAAGGGGGTGACAAAGAAATTTGTTTTTGTTTTTTGAAAATTGTGATATTTATTATAGCAAAAAGTAAAAAATATTGTGTTTTTTTTCTCAAAATTGTCGCTATTTTTTTGTTTGTTTATAGAGCAAAAAATAAAGACCGCAGAGGTGATCAAATACCGTATATACTCGAGTATAAGTCGAATTTTTCAGCACATTTTTTTGTGCTGAAAGTGCCCCCCTCGACTTATACTCGAGTCAAGCACTTTTCTGCAGCAAAAAATTTAATTTTCCGAATCGACTTTGGGGCCCCGTATCTCAGGGCCACTTGGTGCTAGGAACCCCAAATTTGGTGTGCAAACCCAGTGGAACTGGTATCACAACATGGGGTTCCTTGCATCAAGTGGCCCTGAGATACGGGGTCCCAAAACCGGTTCGGAAAATGTCATTCTCTGCTGCAGAAAAGTGCTTGACATTTTCTGAACCGACTTTGGGGCCCCATATCTCAGGGTCACTTAGCGCTAGGAATCCCAAATTTGGTGTGCAAACCCAGTGGGACTGGTGCCATAACATATCCACAGTGATGCTGCAAATGGGCATTGTTGACCCTCTTTTCCACTTACAGAACCTGTGCATTTCTCACCCTCGTCTTATACTCGGGTCAATAAGTTTTTCCCATTTTTTTGTGGTAAATTAGGGCCTCGACTTATACTCGGAACGACTTATACTCGAGTATATACGGTACCAATAAAAGAAAACTCTATTTGTGTGGAAAAAGATAATCACAATTTCATATGGGTACAGTGTTGCATGTCCATGCAATTGTCATTCAAAATGTTACAGTGTTGAGAGCTGAAAATTGGTCTGGGCAGGAAGGGGGTGAAGTGGTTAAAGAGTGACATGTTAGGTATCTATTTACTCGGCGTAACATCATCTTTCATATTATACAAAAAATTGGGCTACCTTTACTGGTTTTTATTTTTAAGTCATTAAATTTTATTTTTTCCCTAAAAAAAATGTGTTTAAAAGGCTGCTGCACAAATACAGTATGACAGAAAATTTTGCAACAACCGCTATTTTATTCTCTAGGGTCTCTGCTACAAAAAAAAATATAATGTTGGGGATGCTAAGTAAAGTTCTAGCAAAAAATACAGATTTTTACCTTTAAATAACAAATGTCAGAAAAAGCCAGGGTCAGCAAGTGTTTGAGATAAACTCCCGCCTCACTTCCAGTTTCACCGCCTACGTTACCAGCTCCGCCCTATAAAAAAAAGCCCAAAAAAAAGGGTTGTGTCTATAGCGATCTATGGTATCACGTTTGTTACCACCTGTGTTCATTTTGTCAGCAAATTTCAATTTAGTTTTAGTCATAGTCTTTTGACTAAAATGCTATAGTTATATTTTAGTTATAGTCGTATTTTAGTCATCTGAATTGTTTTAGTATTAGCTGTAGTCAGCCAAAATCTCTAGTACATTTTAGTCAACTAAAATCAAATGGGTTTAATGAAATTGTAATGCATTATTTAAGCATTTCTCTAGAATTTCCCATAAATCATTATATACCTTGGGATAAAAATACAATAACATCTTATTATTTGTGGTATTAAGGTTTGGAGAATTTTTTTTGTCAGCGTAGTAGATGCGCCCTACTTATTCTTATGTGGTAGTGCAGTGTTAACTTTGACGATAAATTTTGATTTCTTTTAAGTCATAGACCTTTGACTAAAATGCCATTAAAATAGCATTCATTTAGTCAACAAAAATATTTTAGTCACTAGCATTGAAGAGGTTAAGTTATTTCAGGGAGCGCCCTAAAATTCCAGGTTGCCGTGCCATGCAGCCTTCCCCTTTGATGAATGCGTAAGGACGAAATGCGTCGGGGAGTGGTTGCACAGCAACCGGAAGTGACATTCAAACATTGATCCGGGAGTGACACGATCATGGACTGGGTGAGATTCCAAGCCAGGCCTTCTCATCCAACATCAGCATCTGACCTAACAAATGCGCTTCTGAAAGAACAGTCAAACATTCCCATAAACATACTCCTAAACCTTGTGGACAGCCTTCCCAGAAGAGTTGAAGCTGTTATAGCTGCAAAGGGTGGGCCAAGTCAATATTGAACCCTATGGACTAAAACTGGGATGCCCTTAAAGTTCATGTGTGTGTAAAGGTAGGCGTCCCAATACTTTTGACAATATAGTGTATATCCCATAGTTTGTGGACTCTATAACTTTACTACAGACTAAATAATATACACTGATTTGGGTTATTTTATACCCCAAAAATGTAGCTGAATACATTTCGGCCTAAATTTATAAAGAACGATTATTTGTTTGCAAATAACAGAAATATAGAAACAAAGTTTTTCACAATTTTCAAACTTTGTTTATTTCGCAAAAAAAAAAAAAAAACAGTGGTGATTAAATACCACCAAAAGAAAGCTCTATTTGTGTGAAAAAAATGATAAAATATAACATTTGGGTATCAATGTTGCCTGACCGCGCAATTGTCATTCAAAATGCGGCAGCGCTGAAAGCTGAAAATTGTCCTGGGCAGGAAGGGGGTAAAAGTGCCCGGTATTAAAGGGGTTAAAACAGAGGGGGAACAAGCCTAAAAAAGAAAACGAATGCAGCCACCACATCTAATGATTGGTAAGCTGAAATATATTAAACCTTTGGTTTTGGGTTTAATACCACTTGAACCACTTAGCGACCGCCCACCGTAAATTTACTGTGGCAGGGCGGCCGCTCTCTGCCAGATCACGTACCTGGTACTGAAAGTTCCGGGTTTAGGGCTCGTGCCGCCGGCCAATCAGCGGATCCGGCGGACGCCAACCATTCAGGAGAAAGGCAGAACGGGGATCTTGTGCTGATCTTGTCAGGAACACGGGTCTTTGCCTTCCCCCAATCAAAGCACCTCCCCCTCAGGGAACACATTTAAACTTTTGATCACCCCTGATGTTAACCACTTCCCTGCCAGTGTTTTTTTTTTTTTTTTTACCAAAAATATGTAGCAGAATACATATTGGTCTAAATTGATCAAGAAATTAGATTTTTTACATTTTTTTGGGGGGAATATTTTATAGCAGACAGTAAAAAAAAATCTTTTTTTTTTATATAAATACGGTCTTTTTTTTTTTGTATAAAGCACAAAAAAAATTAAGGTGATCAAATACCACCAAAAGAAAGCTCTATTTGTGGGACAAAAAGAACATCAATTTTTTTGGTGGGTACAGCGTCGCTCAAGCGCGCAATTGTCAGTTAAAGCTACGCAGTGCCATATCACAAAAAATTACCTGGTCATGAAGGCCAGGGGGGGGGTTAAATCTTTTGGAGCTGAAGTGGTTAAACAATTTGTATGTCAAAATACTTAGAACAAGTATGCTGATCAGGAGTTCTGACTTTATTTGCTGCATGCTTGTTCTTAAAAACTTTGAGGTTTATCTCAGCCAGGCAGGCGGCAGTCAGAACAGTGGCGGCTGGAGGTTTTTTTGGGGGGGGCAAACAACCACCCCCCCTATTGGTCAGTCGGTAGACCGATCAGCGGCACCACCCCCCTACCCCGGCACTTACAGGCGGGCGGACAGCGGCCGGATTGCGAGCTCTTATGGGCAGCGTACAGCGCTCTGGTTGCAAGCTCCTTCAGGCGGCAGGCAGCGGCCTGGTTGCGAGCTCTTACAGGGGGCGGTCGGCGGCCTGGTTGCGAGCTCTTACGGGGGGCGGACAGCGGCCTGATTGCGAGCTCTTATAGGGGGCGTTCGGCGGCCTGGTTGCGAGCTCTTATGGGAGGCGAACATTGGCCTGGTTGCGAGCTCTTACGGAAGGCGGACAGCGGCCTATGGGTGGCAGACAGCGGCCTGGTTGCGAGCTCTTACAGGGGGCGGACAGCGGCCTGGTTGCGAGGTCTTACAGGGGGCGGTCGGCGGCCTGGTTGCGAGCTCTTATGGGAGGCGGACCTTGGCCTGGTTGCGAGCTCTTACGGGGGGCAGACAGCGGCCTATGGGTGGCAGACGGCGGCCTGTTTGCAAGCTCTTATGGGCGGCGGACAGCGGCCTGGTTGCGAGCTCTTATGGGCGGCGGTCAGTGGCCTGGTTGCGAGCTCTTACGGGGGTGGACAGCGGCCTGGTTGCGAGCTTTTACGGGGGGTGAACAGCGGCCTGGTTGCGAGCTTTTACGGGTGGTGGACAGTGGCCTGGTTGCGAGCTCTTAGGGGCGGCGGCCTGGTTGCAAGCTCCTCCTCCTAGGCATCCAATAGGCCTGCCTGTCCTTTCAGCCAATCGGGTGACTGGTGTCAAAATCCGCTTCCTGATTGGCCAGGAGGAGGATCAGTGTTACAACAGCAAATATTAATTCAATGTTGTAACACACATGGGTGGTATCGGAGCGAGCTCTCTGTGACCCAAGCCCACCCTATATTGAAGCCTATTCGAGCCTCTGGCTCTAATTGGAGCTTAAAAAAAAACAGCCCCCCCCCGTTTAGGAATCCATGCGCCGGTGTCCTGAAAGAGGCTGGACACATGCATAGGGTGGGGGGGCGGCGCCCGTGTGCCCTTAATGGACGGGCCGGCCCTGGGTCAGAATGGCAGCCTCCATTTTTCTTTTCTCTATAGGCTTTCTCTATAGTCATTTCGTTGAATGTAAACCCAAAATCTATTTTTCCTATTTTTCCTATGCAATTTTTTTTTTTTGTGAATCTGTAACAAACTTTCTTCCATGGAGATCCTGCAAATGACATCACTTCCTGTTTCAGGCTGATAACGCTAAGCCCGTTGCCTTGCGCGGCAGACCGACAACGATGGGAACATAAATCTGACACGAGGTCCTCCGTAACATCCTTATGTCATTCCAAACCTGAAATATTTTTTTTTTTCTGCATCCAAGCACATGAACTGCACTGTGTCCTTGACATTTGGAATACTTGGAATACGTCTCTTTGCCCCCCCCCCCCCCGACCGCAATTACGTCGCTGCTTATGCAAGTCGTGCATTAAAGACAAATAACTCACGTCTACAGAAAATGGCTAAATGCTTAAAATATTCTTAACCGTGTCAAGAAAATGGATTCTACTCTCAAAAAAAAATTCAAAAGCACAAAGCAGCTCTCAGGCTGTGTCATTATTTACACAGTTATCTCACCTCCCAGGTTTGCTTTGCAACATCCTTCAATGCTTATTCCTTGTATGGTGGATACCACAGCGCCCCCGGTGTATGAATGCTGAATTGCTTGCTGGATGTATGCTTTATGTTATAAAGGTTATCCAAACCCAAGAAAGGAAATGTAATATATCGCAGCTTACCAGTCCTTGGAAGTGAAGGCTGCATAAGATTTCATTTTTCAGACTAAGTATGTTTCCTCCTGTCACAGTGTCCTTGTAACTTACTGTGCCCTGATCTGAAATCTCCAAAAATGCTGTCAGCCTTTACAGCTATCGCCTCGTCTGTGAACTATAGAACACCTCCTCATATGAAATGGAGATGAGAAAAGCCCATATCAGGAGAGCAGCTGAGGGTGACAACACTACACTTCTCCTTTTCAACCACTTCAACACCGGGCATTTTCACCCCCTTCCTGCCCAGGCCAATTCAGTTTTCAGCGCTGCCGCACTTTGAATGAGAATTGCGCGGTCATGCAACACTGAACCCAAATTCCATTTTTATCATTTTTTCCCCACAAATAGAGCTTTCATTTGGTGGTATTTGATCATCTCTGCGGATTTTATTTCTTGTGCTATAAACAAAAGAAGTTTGAAAAAAAAACACAATATTTTTTACTTTTTGCTATAATAAATATCCCAATTTAAAAAAAAAAAAAAAAAAACATTTTTTCCTCAGTTTAGGCTGATATGTATTCTTCTAAATATTTTTGGTAAAAAAAAATCGCAATAAGCGTATATTGATTGGTTTGCACAAACGTTATAGCGTCTGCACAATAGGGGATAGATTTATGGCATTTTTACTATTATTTTATTTATTTTTTGCTAGTAATGGCGGTGATCTGCGATTTTTATTGTGACTGTGACATTGCGGCGGACAGATCAGATACTTTTAACACTATTTTGGGACCATTCACATGTATACAGCGATCAGTGCTGTAAAAATGCAATGATTACTGTATAAATATCACTGGCAGGGAAGGGGTTAACACTAGGGGGCGATCTAGGGGTTAAATGTGTTCCCTAGGGAGTGGTTCTAACTGTAGGGGGAGGGGACTCACAAGAGGAGGACACCGATCCTCTGTACTGGGAACACAGATCGGTCTCCTCTCCCCTGACACACACAGATCCAAGTCCCTGCTCTGTTACCGGCAATCGCGGGTGCTCCCGAGTGACGTTGGGGGCGCGCGCACCCCCTAGACGGCCGGGAAGCCCAGGACGTCATATGATGCCCGCCCAGGATGGGAGATCCCTCCTGCGGACTTCATATTACTATGGGCAGGGAAGGAAGTGGTTAAATACAGCAGAGTGAGTGGTAAGCTGGCCATACATTATACAATTTTCCTTGAGATTTACCAAAACCATATAATATGAGGTCAAACCTAAACACTTTCAATTTGATTGCAATCAGGCAGGCCCTTGCGCCACATAGTTGAAGGTATATCTAAAGGAAATTGAATGAGAAAGTTGTATAATTTATAGTCAGCTTTAGGACAAGTTGTGTGTTAGTCAAAATAGAGGGAAAAAAATAAACCTGGAAAAGAAAAGAAAATGAATACAGCCACCACATCTAAAGGCTGGTAAGACATAATATATTTTAGTTCTTGGGTGTGAATTACACTATATTTCCAAAAGTATTGGGACGCCTGCCTTTAGGACCCTTGAGGTCAGGACTCTGTGCAGGGCAGTCAAGTTCCTCCACCCCAAACTCGCTCATCCATGTCTTTATGGACCTTGCTTTGGGCACTGGTCCAAATCATTTGGTGGAGGGGGGATTATGGTGTGGGGGTTGTTATTCAGGGGTTGGGCAATAGTTCCAGTGAAGGGAACTCTTAAGGCGTCAGCATACCAAGACATTTTTGGACAATTTCATGCTCCCAACTTTGTGGGAACATTTTGGGGATGGCCCCTTCCTGTTCCAACATGACTGCCCACCAGTGCACAAAGCAAGGTCCATAAAGACATGGATGAACGAGTTTGCGGTGGAGGAACTTGACTGTCCAGCACAAAGTCCTGACCTCAACCCGATAGAACACCTTTGGGATGAATTAGAGCGAAGACTGCGATCCAGGCCTTCTCGTCCAACATCAGTGCCTGACTTCACAAATGGGCTTCTGGAAGAATGGTCAAACATTCCCATAGACACACTCCTAAACCTTGTGGACAGCCTTCCCAGAAGAGTTGAAGCTGTTATAGCTGTAAAGGGCGGGGCCAACTCAATATTGAACCCCATGGACTAAGACTGGGATGCCATTAAAGTTCATGTGCGTGTAAAGGCAGGTGTCCCAATACTTTTGACAATATAGTATATATTGCATAGTTTGTGGAATGATTTTGGGTTATTTTATACCCCAAAAATGTAGCAGAATACATTTTGGCCTAAATTTATAAAGAACGATTATTTGTTTGCAAATAACAGAAATGAAGAAACAAAGTTTTTCACAATTTTCATATGATATCTCGGCCATTGCTGCATCTACAGCAATGATTTTTTTTTTTTTGATTTTTTTTTTTTTTGCCGGAGCAGAAATTCTCTTTAACCACTTCAGCCCCGGAAGGATTTACCCCCTTCCTGACCAGAGCACTTTTTACAATTCGGCACTGCGTCGCTTTAACTGCTAATTGCGCGGTCATGCAATGCTGTACCCAAACGAAATTTACGTTCTTTTCTTCCCACAAATAGAGCTTTCTTTTGATGGTATTTGATCACCTCTGCCGTTTTTATTTTTTGCGCTATAAACGGAAAAAGACTGAAAATTTTGAAAAAAAATGATATTTTCTACTTTTTGTTATAAAAAAAATCCAATAAACTAAATTTTAGTCATACATTTAGGCCAAAATGTATTCGGCCACATGTCTTTGGTAAAAAAAATGTCAATAAGCGTATATTTATTGGTTTGCGCAAAAGTTATAGCGTCTACAAACTAGGGTGCATTTTCTGTAATTTACACAGCTTTTAGTTTATGACTGCCTATGTCATTTCTTGAGGTGCTAAAATGGCAGGGCAGTACAAAACCCCCCCAAATGACCCCATTTTGGAAAGTAGACACCCCAAGGAAATTGCTGAGAGGCATGTTGAACCCATTGAATATTTATTTTTTTTTGTCCCAAGTGATTGAATAATGACAAAAAAAAAAAAAAAAAAAAAAAATTTACAAAAAGTTGTCACTAAATGATATATTGCTCACACAGGCCATGGGCATATGTGGAATTGCACCCCAAAATACATTCAGCTGCTTCTCCTGAGTACGGGGATACCACATGTGTGGCACTTTTTGGGAGCCTAGCCGCGTACGGGGCCCCGAAAACCCAGCACCACCTTCAGGATTTCTAAGGGCATACATTTTTGATTTTACTCCTCACTACCTATCACAGTTTTGAAGGCCATAAAATGCCCAGATGGCACAAACCCCCCCCAAATGACCCCATTTTGGAAAGTAGACACCCCAAGCTATTTGCTGAGAGGCATGGTGAGTATTTTGCAGCTCTCATTTGTTTTTGAAAATGAAGAAAGACCAGAAAAAAAAATTTTTTTTTTCTTTTTTCAATTTTCAAAACTTTGTGACAAAAAGTGAGGTCTGCAAAATACTCACTATACCTCTCAGCAAATAGCTTGGGGTGTCTACTTTCCAAAATGGGGTAATTTGGGGGGGGGGGTTTGTGCCACCTGGGCATTCCATGGCCTCCGAAACTGTGATAGGCAGTGAAGAGTGAAATCAAAAATCCCCGTACTCAGGAGAAGCAACAGAATTTATTTTGGGGTGTAATTTCACATATTCCCATGGCATGTTTGAGCAATATAACATTTAGTGACAACTTTGTGAAAAAAAAAAAAAAAAAAAAAAAAAATTGTCTCTTTCCCGCTACTTGTGTCACAATATAAAATATTCCATGGACTCGACATGCCTCTCAGCAAATAGCTTGGGGTGTCTACTTTCCAAAATGGGGTCATTTGGGGGGGGTTGAACTGTCCTGGCATTTTATGCACAACATTTAGAAGCTTATGTCACACATCACCCACTCTTCTAACCACTTGAAGACAAAGCCCTTTCTGACACTTTTTGATTACATGAAAAAATTATTTTTTTTTGCAAGAAAATTACTTTGAACCCCCAAACATTATATATTATTTTAAAGCAAATGCCCTACAGATTAAAATGGTGGGTGTTTCATTTTTTTTCTTTTCACACAGTATTTGCGCAGCGATTTTCAAACGCATTTTTTGGGGAAAAAACACACTTTTTTAAATTTTAATGCACTAAAACACACTATATTGCCCAAATGTTTGATGAAATAAAAAAGATGATCTTAGGCCGAGTACATGGATACCAAACATGACATGCTTTAAAATTGCGCACAAACGTGCAGTGGCAACAAAATTAATACATTTTTAAAAGCCTTTAAAAGCCTTTACAGGTTACCACTTTAGATTTACAGAGGAGGTCTACTGCTAAAATTACTGCCCTCGATCTGACCTTCGCGGTGATACCTCACATGCATGGTGCAATTGCTGTTTACATTTGACGCCAGACCGCCGCTTGCGTTCGCCTTAGCGCGAGAGCAGGGGGGACAGGGGTGCTTTTTATTTATTTATTTTTTTTCTTTATTATTTTTTTGCTTTTTTATCTTATTTTTAAACTGTTCCTTTCATTTTTTTTTTTTAAATCATTTTTATTGTTATCTCAGGGAATGTAAATATCCCCTATGATAGCAATAGGTAGTGACAGGTACTCTTTTTTGAAAAAATTGGGGTCTATTAGACCGTAGATCTCTCCTCTGCCCTCAAAGCATCTGACCACACCAAGATCGGTGTGATAAAATGCTTCCCCAATTTCCCAATGGCGCTATTTACATCCGGCGAAATCTAAGTTATAAAATGCTCGTAGCTTCCGGTTTCTTAGGCCATAGAGATGTTTGGAGCCACTCTGGTCTCTGATCAGCTCTATGGTCAGCTGGCTGAATCACTCGCTGCATTCTCAGGTTCCCTGTTGAGACAGGAGAGCCAGAGAAAAACACGGAAGACGGTGGGGGGGGGGCGTTCCCTCCCACTGCTTGTAAAAGCAGTCTAGAGGCTAATTAGCCGCTAGGATTGCTTTTACATGAAAGCCGACCGCTGGCTAAAAAGAATGATACCAAGATGATACCTAAACCTGCAGGCATCATTCTGGTATAACAACTCAAAGTCGTGAATGGCGTACCTGAAGACAAAAAAATGGTTAACAATAAAGCACAGTAAACGGTAAAGTATAAAAAATTGCATACCTGAAAAGCAAACATGATAAAACATAATAACAATAAAACATTGCAGAATAGAATACAGTAAAAAAGAGCAGAACAATAGAGAGAGAGAATAGAGAGAGAGAACAATAAAACGACAACTATTTTTTTTTATTTTTGTTTGTGTTTTTTTTTTTTTTACACTTTTTTTTGTAACTGTAACTTTTATAACTGTAACCGGTTCCAGGTTCGGGTCTCTCAAAATGCGATGGCATCTTGGGAGACCCTGTGAAAGTGTGCCTAGTCTGTGCAATGCTGTACCCTACACTAATACTCAACTAGTGAATGGTAGCGTTCAAAACATTCACCAATGCAAAGACCAGGATTGTCAGGACAGGAGGGACAATAATAGTGAGTGTCACGCCTATATCCGCGCTTGCTGCAGACACAACATTTTTTTTGGGTAGGGGTACTTGGGAGGATATATAAATGCCTCTCATGCAGCCGACTGCATTTGGTTGGGGATGTGAATGGGGGAAGTACGGGCGCTGCAGAAGCGGTGGGTTCCCAATTAGGATTGGCGAATGCAGCAGGAAGGGCATTGTGGGCACGACAGGCCTGTTTGTCTTTTTGGTGGCAGCGGGACACTACTTGTGCTTGCCACCTCACCAGCTTGAACTGCACTTATGGGACTCGCCACGTCACCAAGTGTTACTGCAGTGCTGGTTTGACTACGACCGGGGTGTACTAGGCCGCTGGTGCTTGCCAGTTCACCAAAACGCTACAAAAAAAAGTGACAGTGATCGATCGATACTGCACTTGGGTGGGCTGGACTGGGCTGGGCCGGGCGGAGGGGCAAAACACAGGTGCTAGCAGGTATCTGGGCTGATCCCGCTAACACTGCGTTTTTGGGAACCCTAAACTGCTGGGGACGCTAGTATAGATCTGATCGGATCAGATATTGATGCGTTCAGATACTATACCACTAAGGGAGGTGTACGGTGCGTGTACGGTGCGTGCGTGGGTGTTCGCGGTACTGGTGCTAATCTGACGCTGCCTAGGGCGACGCATATCACCGCCGGGCGATCAGGGGGCTAAACCTTTTTTCGGTAATAAACGGCGGGTGCCCTGACACTATAAAAAATAAACGAACTAACCAGCGTCACCCGTAACGGTTATACGGTGATCAGTGGTAAAAGGGTTAACTAGGGGGCCATCAAGGGGTTAAAACATTTATTAGATAGTATATGGGGGTCCCTGTCGCTATAAAACACTGACGGCGAACCTAAATATTTACGTCCCTAACTAGCGTCACCACCGACACTAATACAGCGATCAGAAAAATGATCGCTTAGCGACACTGGCGACAGGGGGTGATCAAGGGGTTAAAACTTTATTAGGGGGGGTAAGGGGGGTACCCTAGACCTACAGGGGGCTAAACCTTTATTTGGTAATAAACGGCGGGTGCCCTGACACTATAAAAAATAAACGAACTAACCAGCGTCACCCGTAACGGTTATATGGTGATCAGTGGTGAAAGGGTTAACTAGGGGGCAATCAAGGGGTTAAAACATTTATTAGATAGTATATGGGGGTCCCTGTCACTATAAAACGCTGACGGCGAACCTAAATATTTACGTCCCTAACTAGCGTCACCAGCGACACTAATACAGCGATCAGAAAAATGATCGCTTAGCGACACTGGTGAGGGGGGGTGATCAAGGGGTTAAAACTTTATTAGGGGGGGTAAGGGGGGTACCCTAGACCTACAGGGGGGTAACAGTCACTACCCTAACACTGCTAACTGTCACAAACTGACACTATGCAGTAATCAGGAAAAAAAAACAAAAAAAAACCTGCTTGGTGTCAGTTTGTGACGGGGGGGAGGTGATTGGGGGGGGATCGGGGGGCGATTGGGGGGGGATCGGGGGTGTAATGTATGCCTGGCATGTTCTACTGTGTGTGTGTGTGTGTGTTGGTGCACTTACATGTCATCTCCCCTCGGCGCTGGAACGGAAACTCCAGAGCCGAGGAGAGATGACATCACATCCTCTGCCTCTGTGTACTATACAGAGGCAGGGGATGTTTCTCATTGGCTGGGAGCGATCGCGAGGGGGGGGCCACGATCGGATGGCCTCCCCCTCGTCTCTCATCGCTTCCAACCAAATGCCGACCGCAGCTGGCACCGGGGGGGGGGGTCCGATCGGACCCCCCACCCGCGGGAAGGCAATCACGTTTCAGGTACGTAATTTTGCCTGCCCGTGCCGCTCTGCTCACGTATATAGGCGTGAGGCGGTCGGCAAGTGGTTAATGTAAAAGTAATCCTAGTGGCTACAGAGCTGCTAGATGACTTTTACAGGTGGCACAAGGGGTTCCCCCTTCCCTCTGCCGCCACCTTTATGGGGCTCCCTGATGTGTAATCTGGGGGCCCGGTAAGGATGAGTTTAGCAGCATCCTGTTCCTGGGACACAGTGAGAGGAACTGATGTTGTTCCTCCCACTGTGTGACATCAGAAACTGGAAGCGATGAGGTCACTTGTAAACAAGTCATTACCGTCTTGAACAAGCATCTGAACAAACTGATCAGGGTTTGATCTGATGCTTTGGAGGCCAGAGGAGAGATAAGGGGTCTAATAGACCCCAGATCTCTTTATAAAGAGGACCTGTCATTGCCCATGCTATTATCATAAGGGATGTGGTTAATCCCTTCTGATAGCATCCGAAGAGATACAAAAATAAAGATAAGTTTTTTTATACTAAAGTAAGTAATAATAATAATAAAAAAATAAAAAGTGCCCCAGTTCCCCGGCGCTCACGCGCAACTGCGAACACGCACGGCCGGACATGTATATGTAAAGGTATCGCTGCAAGCGTCAGAGTTAGAGCATTCATTTTAGCACCAGATCTCCTCTGTAACTCTAAACTGGTAACCTGTAAAGGCATTTAAAGCATTGTTGAGGTACCATAGTTTGGTCCCAAAATTTTGCGTTTGAAGAACCGCTGCGCAAATATCGTGTCACATAAAAATATGCAACACCCACTATTTTATTCCCTAGGGCCTCTGCTTAAAATACTATATATAGTGTGGGGGGTTTTTAACGGGTAACTCCACTTCCGTGGGGAAAAAAAAAATTGCAAATAATGAAAACATAATCTGGGTATATAATTGTGACACATGTCACATTGAAACTAAATATTACCTTTCCATTTTCAATCTGTAGCCGTTGTAATTTTCTGAAAATGCAATATGGCTACTTGGAGGTGTTCTGTACACAGAGGGTATACAGAGTTCCCCCTGCAGAAGTATAATTTCCTGCTTGTATGATTGGCTCACTGATTTTTGCCAGAAGTCTACCCTAAGATAAAAGTCAGATTTCAGGCATCCCCTGCAACAAAAATTTCACTTTTGGTGAGATACTCCCAATAGGAACACGTCTAAAGGGATGCAGACCCAGCAGATTTCCTCAATAGAGCCCTGCAGGTGCTGCAGCTGATTAATAATTACGAAACCACTCCCATTAGACTCACTGAGCACATGGGCACAGATTAACACACAGAGATTTCTTCAGAATAACAAAAGGTCTGCAACAAAGTTTGTTAAAATCCTTGTAATGTACATAGATCACCCAGAGGGGAATGTTTTTTTCTCAACAAAAGTGGAGTTATACTTTAAGTAGTTTGCTACTTGCTAGCAAAAAAAAAAATGATGTTTTTTTTACATGTAGGAGAGGAATGTCAAAGCTGGTCCGGACTGGAAGTGGTCAAGTGGGCAGTGACACCCAAGGCCAGTAGGAAGGGCACTGCAATTGGCTGCACAGTGCTGACCTTATCAGGAACCTATCCTGCTGGTTACCAATTGTCAGTAGTTGAACTTGAGCCTTGGGTGACAGCTGGGTCACAGTTCTGGGGGTGCCGATGAAGTGCGCCCCATAACGACATAGCACAGTGCTGACATCATCAGGTCTTTTCTAATGAGTCCTCTCTTCGCATTATTAGGTGGCCAAAGTATTTGAGTTTCAGCTTCAAGACCGGTCCTTCCAATGAATATTCAGGGTTGATTTTGTTCAGGATTGACTGGTTTGATCTTCTTGCCGTCCAAGGGACTTTCACTTTCTTTCAACTACCAACCTATATAAGGGGCAATTTTCCCACTGGTCTGCCAATGGGATCTCATTGCCCAGATGCCCCATTGGGATACTACCAATACAATTTTGTCAAGTACATTCATTGGGACCCAAGGTTCCAGGACCATCCATCAAACAATGCATTGGTTTTAGCAGGTTTTCCCCAAAACCTAAAAATTATTTCAAGGATTTCTGAAGGAAATTGGTTGAGAAAGGCCAATTTAAACAACTGAATTAATTATATATAGAATAAACATATGAGCAAATTAGGCAGAGGCGGCTCTAGGCTTTGTGAGGCCTTAGGCAAAACTTACACATGAGGCCCCACGGAATGGGACGCTCCGTGATGAGGCCGCTATTCCTGAGGCTGCGGGCAGTATCTGATTTGTCCGTCAGCTCCTAAGCCACAGAGTCCCAGTGGGGGTAGGCGGAGCCGCCGGCGTCAACTTCAGTGATTGAGAACAGGCAAATTAGGTGGCCGTGAGGCCCCTGTGAGTGCGAGGCCTTAGGCGACCGCCTAATTTGCCTAATTAGAGAGCCGCCTCTGAAATTAGGCCAACATAACTTCAAATGAGTCCTAGAGAAAATAGGTTTATAAACATATAATTTTATATTTATAACTGAGAAATACAAGATTTATTTTTTACATGTAGGAGAGGAATGTCAAAGCTGGTCCGGACTGGAAGTGGTCAAGTGGGCCAGTAGGAAGGGCACTGCAATTGGCTGCACAGTGCTGACCTCATCAGGAACCTATCCTGCTGGCTCCCAATTGTCAGTAGTTAAACTTGAGCTGTGGGTGACAGCTGGGTCACAGTTCTGGGGGTGCCGATGAAGTGCGCCCCATAACGACATAGCACTAAAGCCCGTCTGCCCTGCTGCCTATATGGATATTGCTGTCATAAAGGGGTTAAAATGCTCACATTGATCCCTGTCGGGAACTGACATTTTTTTTTTTTAAGTAATGATAGTAATAAGAATATGACTAATGATATCAATGAATCATCTACACTTTAAAACAAGAAAACACAATAAAGTCCAAATACCATGAATTCCTCTGTGGCCTGTTCTCAGCTTAAACTGAGATGGTGCAACATCTTTTACAAACAAAATTAATTTAAGGTCCATAGGAATGAATGAAAAATAAACCATAGCTTATTTTTTTATGTATTTTAGGACATTTTAAAATATTCATTTTTGAAAATTTCTATACCAATTTGCAGATTATATAAAAAATGTTCACAGGTGGTACCTAATAATCAGGGCTTTTTTCCCCCCAGAGAATAGGTGCAGGAACTCCCCCTTTCGGAGTTACCCCTACCTACCTCCGAGCACCCCCTACCCACCTCCCATTACTGGTCCTTTTAGAGAATACAGAACCTTCATGTATTCATACCCAGAAATAAAATTTGTGGTACAAAAGTCTTTTGTATGCAATTTGTTAATAATAACAAGATAAAAAGAAAAAATACCCCCCACCCCCAGCAACAATACTGTAGATACCCCAAGCAACAATGGGCTACCCGCAGAAAATTACCCCCCCACCCCCCAGCAACAATAGACCCCCAGCAGCAACAACAGATCTCTCCATAGAGAGTATCAATAGACCCTCCAGCAGACAGCTACAATAGACTGCTCCCTCAAGAGTAGATCCCTCCCAGCAACTGACAACTGACCCCCCCAGCAACATAAGACCACCAACAATAGACGCCCCCCCCCCCTGAAAAAATAGATCCCTTCCAGAGACAATAAGTCCCTCCAGCAGCAACACTAGACCTCCCCAGCAACATTAACCATCTTGCAAAAAAATTTCCCCTCCAGCAACAATAGATTCCCCAGCAGTCAGCATCAATAGACACTGTAGCACAACCCAAAAGCGCACAGGGGTGTGCCTCTAAGTGCAATATTTATAAGAACCTTAATGGAGCATCCAAATAAACAATCACATGTGTTCCATATAAATGTGCATATCTAGTATTATCAAGGGGGGGGGGGGAGGGGTGTTATCCAAGTTCCAGGTCGGTAGCCAGCTGCCATTGGTGGTGTCGGACGGTGTGAGCCAGGTCATCGCTTACCAGATGTAGAGGAGGACTTCCTTAACCACTGTGGAACGTGGAAGTGATGCCACACCCTGAGGATGGGCCTTGTAACGCGTTTTGGAGCGCCAATGAATTCCTTTATCAAACCAAAGCACAACCCAGCACCCCTTGCCATTACATACATTCAGCGCCAGAGGTGCCGGAACTGCGTTCCTGCTGAAAAAAAGCCCTGCTAATAATAATGCATTGTAGGTAGCTGCTGTGTTCCAATGTATGCTACTAGCCTTGATAACCCTCCTTCTCAATGCCATCAGTAGATGTCACGTTTGCTCTATCCCCAAGCCATGTGGCTGACAGCACAGCATTGTCCTAAAGGGAGGAGCAAGTTTGGTCCTACAGGGCACCATGAATCCAAGGGGCAGTCTATAGAATCACTTCCCTTGGCTCCAGTGCTCTGAGGGGTTTTTCTTACCCCCGTCAGAAGGGGTAAAGTGGATTTCTGCAATAGAGGGTAAAAGCAAAGTCAGCAAAATATACAGAGTTGGAGTGATTATAGGAAGAAAAAAAATGTGCTCCTAGAGAGACTAACCAATACATTGTGCTACTTGTGTAGCTTTCCTTCCTGTCCCAGTGGCAGTTGTCACCAGGAAATTTACATAAACATCCAGTCAATTTAAACCAGTCATTCTCAACCAGGGTTCCTCCAGCGGTTGCCAATGGTTCCTTCAGTTGTGGCTTACCATTTGATGGTACCGGCATAGTTCCGGAGCTAAGACCACTTGGTAGAGCCAGTGGAATGACAACAACGATCCTCTGGGTTGTCTATAGGGCAGCATTATCACCACCACTGTAAGGTGGGCATTCTTTCCACTTTATTGTTCAGTCGTTTAGTCATGTCTGACTCTTCGTGGTCTCATGGACCATAAAGCGCCAGGCTTTTCTGTCCTTCACTGCCTCCCGGAGCTTGCTTAACTTCATGTTCATTGTTTCAATGATGCTATCTATCCATCTTGTTTTCTGTCATCCTCTTCTCCTTTTTTCTTCCATCTTTCCCAGCATCAGGGTCTTTTCCAATGAGTCCTCTCTTCGCATTATTAGGTGGCCAAAGTATTTGAGTTTCAGCTTCAGGATCGGTCCTTCCAGTGAAAATTCAGGGTTGATTTCTTTCAGGATTGACTGGTTTGATCTTCTTGCCATCCAAGGGACTTTCACTTTCTTTCAACTACCAACCTATATAAGGGGCAATTTTCCCACTGGTCTGCCAATTGGATCTCATTGCCCAGATGCCTCATTGGGATACTACCAATACAATTTTGTCAAGTACATTAAGTAGGACCCACGTGTAGCTACCTAAGGTTCCAGTACTCCTTTTTTCTTCCATCCTTCCCAGCATCAGGGTCTTTTCCAATGAGTCCTCTCTTCGCATTATTAGGTGGCCAAAGTATTCGAGTTTCAGCTTCAGGATCGGTCCTTCCAGTGAATATTCAGGGTTGATTTCTTTCAGGATTGACTGGTTTAATTTTCTTGCCATCCAAGGGACTTTCACTTTCTTTCAACCGAATTAATTGTACATAAAATAAACATCTGAGCAAATTTGGCCAACATAACTCCAAATGAGTCCTAGAGAAAATAGGTTTATAAACATAATTTTATATTTATATCTGAGAAATAAAATCGTGAAACAAAAAAAAATTCTGAAGTTGGATTCCCTTGTAGCCTCAGCATTACAGCTGCTGTGATTACATGAGAAATGGCCGTATCTGATTATTCTTGATTTGAGATACTTGAATTTAAATAACCAAAATGGATTGTCGTTTGTTTTCAAACACAAATGAGATGTTGAGTGGCTTAAAGGATGCTAAGATATTCAATACCCTTGATTTATCCTCTGCTCACCATCAATTTCACTGACAGAAGACAGAAACATATACCTGAAAATTCAGAGGTGGAATATTTTCTTTTTCTGAAATGGTGCTTTGGGTTTGTGTAACCAAAAAAAGAAAGAAAGAATGAGGGGTACTTCTATAGCTACCAAGTTATTCCTCAGACAGCAGCTCAATGTATCCAATGGTAATGAGTGCAGTGATTTTAATGAAATGTATTTTGTAGTGAAATCACTGATTTTGCTTATATATATATTTCATTTAGAGATGATAGTGTTCTTTATACTTGTGTTTTCCCCTCTTTTTCACTTGATAGTTATTTGTGTATTGTTTTACATGCTTATTTTAATTTTATTACTGTCTACTTTTTTTCCATCTGTTAAAAAAAAAAAAACACATGAAAAAATAAGGCTAATGAGGTCTTTTTTTATTATTATTTTGTTTTGCACAAGAACTTGTCCAGGAATATTGAAAGATGCTTCTGTAACCCTCAGACCTTTATAAACCACCACAAGAAGCTGAAATCTAAACAGATATAAAAGACACAAAAAAAAACTTTAATAAGTAAAATCAAAGCAACAGCACACAAATTAGAGATTTTTTTGGCATAAGAACTGGACTACGAAAGTTAAAAGGAGCTTCCGAAAACCTCAGGTCCCATTTACAGACCACAAAAAAAAAACAAAGCTGAAATCTTGACAGATATTAAAAAGACACAAAAAAGCTAAAATACAAAATCAAAGCAATAGCACACAAACAAGGGCTTTTTTGCACAAGAATTGGTCTAGGAAAGTTGAAAGGAGCATAACCCTCAGGCCCCATTTACAAACCACTGAAAAAAATAAAGATGAAATGTAGACAGATATAAAAGACACAAAAAACAAAACAAAATAATGAATAAAAACCATCCAAACAGTACACACAAGGACTTTTTTGGCAAAAGAACAGGTCCAGGATAGTTGAAAGGAGCCCCTGTAACCCCCAGTTCCCATTTACAAATCACCAAAATTTTGTTAACTGAAATCTAAACAGATCTAAAAGTAATAATATATATATATATATATATATATATATATATATATATATATATATATATATATATATATATATATATATATATATATATATATATATATATATAATCAAAGCAATGGTACACAAATGAGGGCTTTTCTTGGCCCCAGGTCCCATTTGCAAACCACCAAAATAAAAGAAAAAAAAAAAACTAAAATCTAGACAGATATAAAAGATACAACAATAACTAAAAGAATTATAAGAATCAAAGAAATAGTGCACTAATGAGTACTTTATTTTCACAAGAACTGGTCCAGAGATAAAAGACTCAATTAATGCAGCCATATAATTAGATTATTATATTTATACAATATTTATTGTACAAATAACATTTTACAAAGGGTTTATCCATTGCACTCAGTTTGCAAATTAAGTAAGCATGTAAGGACCCTTTGTAAAGCTTTCTAAACCAGAAAGTCCCATCCCTTGTAAGTCCACATATATAATCTGATCCTGCTGCTTTTAAAGTTTATTTGAATACACCGCTGTAAAATGAGTGAACACTACTGCTTTCTTTGGAGCTTGACACCCGCTGGCTGCAAGTGGTAAATATAGAAATATTTTAAAATATTTAAAACTATTACTAACAATACACATTTATAAAGGACAAGTCATTTACCCAGAGACATAAATTTGAATCAACCATTAAAATGATTGCAGAGAAAAAAAATGTGTCCTTTTACCTACAGAAGAAAAAAAAAGAAAAAAATATGCATTGTTACATAACATATTAATTAATAACAGCAAACAACTAGGTATTATCAGGGCACTAACATTAATCAATACACATGTTACAATTATTCCAATGTTTCATTACACAAACAGAAGCTCTACGCGTTTCTTAGACCAAAGGTCTACTTCCTCGGGAGTAAGTGAATGGCATTGATCTATAGATACACACATAATTCAAATTAGTATCAAACATCAATTACTTTTTATAATTGATATTTGTTACTAATTTTAAATATTTGTGTATTTGTAGATCAATACCTCCTGCATATCCCCTGAGGAAGTAGACCTTTGGTCTAAGGAATGCGTAGAGTTTATGTTTCACCCAATCAACATATTTTCCTGTTTGGATTGCAAGCTGCAAGAATAACATTAATAATTGGATTTTTTCATAGGGATTGAAAATTATTGTTTTTAATGACATGTACTGTACAGACAGAATTCTAGGGCTACTTGTTATTATGAGGTGCGTGTAATATTTGATTAAACGGTATAGGTATGCGACATGGAATGCTGCTATACGTAAGAAAAATTGTATGTTTTTTAAATTGATTTGTGTAATAAAAATAAGGAATACTTTTAACAAGTTTTTAACATGATTATTGATTGTTTACTGCCCTGAAAATCCCTTTGCTCTTTGCTGTTGTTATTAGTTTATTGCTTGGGATGCTGGCACAAAGTAGAAACTTAGATAGGCTTTATTAAATCTATTTGATATATACTGTCTTAATATATATATATATATATATATATATATATATATATATATATATATATATATATATATATATATATATATATATATATATATATATATATATATATATATATATATATATATATAGTATCTCACAAAAGTGAGTACACCCCTCACATTTTTGTAAATATTTTATTATATCTTTTCATGTGACAACACTGAAGAAATGACACTTTGCTACAATGTAAAGTAGTGAGTGTACAGCTTGTATAACAGTGTAAATTTGCAAAATAAGCACACAGCCATTAATGTATAAACCACTGGCAACAAAAGCGAGTACACCCCTAAGTAAAAATGTCAAAATTGGGCCCAATTAGCCATTTTCCCTCCCCGGTGTCATGTGACTCGTTAGTGTTACAAGGTCTCAGGTGTGAATGGGGAGCAGGTGTGTTAAATTTGGTGTTATCGCTCTCACTCTCTCATACTGGGCACTGGAACTTCAACATGCCACCTCATGGCAAAGAACTCTCTGAGGATCTGAAAAAAAGAATTGTTACTCTACATAAAGATGGCCTAGGCTATAAGAAGATTACCAAGACCCTGAAACTGAGCTGCAGCACAGAGGCCAAGACCATACAGCGGTTTAACAGGACAGGTTCCACTCAGAACAGGCCTCGCCATGGTCAACCAAAGAAGTTAAGTGCATGTGCTCAGCGTCATATCCAGAGGTTCTCTTTGGGAAATAGACGTATGAGTGCTGCCAGCATTGCTGCAGAGATTGAAGGGGTGGGGGGATCAGCCTGTCAGTGCTCAGACCATACGCCGCACACTGCATCAAATTGGTCTACATGGCTGTCGTCCCAGAAGGAAGCCTCTTCTAAAGATGATGCACAAGAAAGCTCGCAAACAGTTTGCTGAAGACAAGCAAACTAAGGACATGGATTACTGGAACCATGTCCTGTGGTCTGCTGAGACCAAGATAAACTTATTTAGTTCAGATGGTGTCAATCTTGTGTGGCGGCAACCAGGTGAGGAGTACAAAGACAAGTGTGTCTTGTCTACAGTCAAGCATGGTGGTGGGAGTGTCATGGTCTGGGGTTGCATGAGTGCTGCCGCCACTGGGGAGCTACAGTTCATTGAGGGAACCATGAATGCCAACATGTACTGTGATATACTGAAGCAGAGAATGATCCCCTTGCTTCAGAGACTGGGCCACAGGGCAGTATTCCAACATGATAACGACCTCAAACCCCACTCCAAGATGACCACTGCCTTGCTAAAGAAGCTGAGGGTAAAGGTGATGGACTGGCCAAGTATGTCTCCAGACCTAAACCCTATTGAGCATCTGTGGGGCATCCTCAAATGGAAGGTGGAGGAGCACAAGGTCTCTAATATCCACCAGCTCTGTGATGTCGTCATGGAGGAGTGGAAGAAGACTCCAGTGGCAACCTGTGAAGCTCTGGGGAACTCCATGCCCAAGAGGTTTAAGGTAGTGCTGGAAAATAATGGTGGCCACACAAACTAGTGGAACTTTTGGCCCAATTTGGACATTTTCATTTAGGGGTGTACTCACATTTGTTGTCAGCACTTTAGACAATTTTACACTGTTATACAAGCTGTACACTCACTACTTTACATTGAGTAGTAGTGTACTCACTTTTGTGAGATACTGTGTATATATATATACACACACACACATATACTGTATATTTAATTTAATATATTGTGGAGGCTATAGTGTATTAAGTATGTTATTTTTTGCAGTCATTTTTAAGAAAGAAAATTGAAAAACAGACATATAGAAAAGGTTATTGACGTTCATATACAGCAGGAACCATTGTATGAATTTAAGTCATTCCTATCTGGTTTATTGAGGTGCTCATTATTAGTTACCATGGAGACGGGGTAGTAGACTGGTCAGGATCTTTTGCCTTTTGTTCACATTTAAAAAAATATCAGAGTGCGTCCTGATTCCCAGAGTCTTTGTTGAAAAGCTCTACTCTCCAAAAGCACTTATGTTTCAAGTATTCCGCTTACCTGCTGCAATTACATAAAACAAAGCATACGAGTGCTCATCAAATTTACATAGAACTAAAGTAGCAGAAGCTTTGCTGTGCGGTGGGGTGGTGACTCAACTTGCTCTGGTAAAATGCCAGGCTCCTTGGTGTTATTTAATGCCCGTATCTGGAGTCACTGGAGCAATAGTCCAGTTCCAAACTTTTCATCTTTGCACCTGTTTATCCCCTTATATACAAAGCGGCAAAGTGAACAATTTGTCCTTACCCACTGGTAGAGGGAACGACCCTGGAAATTATCCACCATTTCTTCGCATTTTTACTTTCCTTTCCTCACTTCTTTTCATCCCTCCTATCACCTCTTCTCCCCTCCATTCTCCTCTTCTCTCCTCTCCTCTACTCTCCTCTACTCTACTCTTTTATCTTTTCATGTCATCTCCATTCCTGTCTCTTCTTCCCTACTCTCTCTTCATCCTCCATCTCCTCTCCTTTTTTCACTTCTTCATGTTTCTCCCCACACCTTGTATCCGCTCCCTTGCTCTCCTCCTCTTTCCTCACATCCTCTCCCCTCAGCTCATCTCCACTCCTTTCCCTTCTCCTCTCAGCTCTTCTTTTCTCCTCTCCCCTTTCTTTCCCTCTCATTTCCTCTCCCTTACCCTCACTTTAGCCTCCATTTTCCCTTTCCTCTCATTTCCTCACTTATTCTCCTTTCTCCCTTCACTTCTCTCCTCCTCTCCTATCTCCTCTCTCCTCTCCTCCCCTCTTGTCTCTTCTCACCCCCCCTCTTCTCATTTAATTTTTCCTCATGTCTCCTCACTTTTCTCCCCACCTCACCGCTCCTCTCCTCCTCTGTTGCCTCTCCTCTTGTCTCCTCTCACCTCCCTTCCTCTGCTCTCCTCTTCTCTCCTTTCCTCTCTTCTCTCCTTCTCTCCTGTCTCCTTTCTTCCGCTCTTGTCTCGTCTCTCATCTCTCCTCCCCTCTCCTCATCTCATCTCCCCTCCTCTATTTTCTCCCCTCTTGTCTCTCCTCTCCCCTCCTATCCTCTCTTCTTTTCTTCTCTCCTTCCCTCTCCTCATCTCATGTTTCCTTCTGTCTCCTCTCTTCCCCTCTTGTCTCTCCCCTTGTCTCTCCCCCCCTCCTCATCTCATCTTCCCTCTTGTCTCCTCACTTTTCTCCCCACCTCACCTTTCCTCTGCTCCTCTCTTGCCTCTCTCTTGTCTCTCCTCTCCTCTCCCCTCCCCTCCTCTCCTTTCCTCTCCTCTTCTCTCCTTTCCTCTCCTCTTCTCTCCTTTCCTCTCCTCTTCTCTGCTTTCCTCTCCTCTTCTCTTCTTCTCTCTTGTCTCATCTCTCCTCCCCTCTCCTCATCTCATCTTCCCTCCTCTCTTTTATCCCCTCTTCTCTCTCCTCCCCTCTACTCATCTCATCTTCCCTCTTGTCTCCTCTCTTTTATCCCCACCTCACCTCTCTTCTCCTCCTCTCTTGTCTCTTTTCTCCTCCTCCTCTCCCCTCATCTCCCCGTCTCCTCTTTTTTCTCTGCACCTCTCCCCTCTTCTCCCCTGATCTTTCCCCTCTTTCTTCTCCTCTCCTCCTTCCACCCATTGCTCTAATCCACTCTCCATCCTCTCCTCTTCTCCTTCTCTATAGTCTTACCTCTCCTTCCCTCCACCTATTCTATCCTCCCTTCTTTCCTTTCTTTCTTCGTGGACCCTACATTTTAAAATTGATATCAAATCTTCTTTTTATAGTTTTCGATAGAGTACAAAAGGGTTAAAACCAATGTCAAGTTTAAAAAAAAACAGTTTGGGCTTTTACCCAAATTACACATTTTAATTGCACACCTTTGTCACTTTCAATGCAGTGTTTTACTCAGCCACCTTGAAAAATAAATGTTATTTGACCAACTGAAATTATACATTTCTCCCTTCCTTCCTTCCTTCCTTCCTTCCTTCCTTCCTTCCTTCCTTCCTTCCTTCCCCTTCCTTCCCTCTCCCCTCCCTCCCTTCCTTCCTTCCTTCCTTCCTTCCTTCCCCTTCCTTCCCTCTCCCCTCCCTTCCTTCCTTCCTTCCTTCCTTCCTTCCTTCCTTCCTTCCTTCCTTCCTATTACTTTCTTACTTTGTTTCCTCTTTCTTTCTTTCTTTTCTTCACCAACTTATACATTTCTTCCTTCCTTCCTTCCTTCCTTCCGTCCTTCCTTCCTTCCTTCCTTCCTTCCTTCCTTCCTTCCTTCCTTCCTTCCTTCCCTTCTTTCCTTTCCTTTCCTCTCCCCTTCACTCCTTCCTTCCTTCCTTCCTTCCTTCCTTCCTTCCTTCCTTCCTTCCTTCCTTCCTTCCCTCACTCCTTCCTTCCTTCCTTCCTTCCTTCCTTCCTTCCATTTATCTTTCTTTCTTTCTTTCTTTCTTTCTTTCTTACTTTCTTTCTTTCTTTCTTACTTTCTTTCTTTCTCTCTCTTCTTTCTTTCTTTCTTTCTTTCTTTCTTTCTTTCTTTCTTTCTTTCTTTCTTTCTTTCTTTCTTTCTTTCTTTCTTTCTTCCTTCCTTCCTTCTTTCTTTTCCTTTCCCTTCCTTCCTTCTTTCCTTTCCTTTCCCTTCCTTCCCTCTCCCCCTCCTTCCTTCCTTCCTTCCTTCCTTCCTTCCTTCCTTCCTTCCTTCCTTCCTTCCTTCCTTCCTTCCTTCCTTCCTTCCTTCTTTCTCCCTTTCCTTCCTTCCATCCTCCATACCTTCATATCACTTTATGACTTTCTTTCCTCCTTCTTCAATGTCTTCCATTTCCTTCCTTCCTTCCATTTATCTTTCTTTCTTTTTCTTTCTTTCTTTCCTTCTTTCTTTCTTTCTTTCTTTCTTTCTTTCTTTCTTTCTTTCTTTCTTTCCTGCTTGCTTCCTTCTTTCCTTCCTTCCTTCCTTCCCTCATTCCTTCTAACCTTTCTTCCATTTATCTTGCTTTACTTTTCTTTCCTTCCCTTCCTTTCTTCTCCCCTTCCCATCTTTCTTTCTTTCTTTCTTTCTTTCTCTCGCTCTTTCTCTCTCTTTTTCTTTATTTCTTTCTTTCTTTCTTTCTTTCTTTCTTTCTTTCTTTCTTTCTTTCTCTCTTTCTTTCTCTCTTTCTTTCTTTCTTTCTTTCTTTCTTTCTTTCTTTCTTTTCTTTCTTTCTTTCTTTCTTTCTATATGTTAGAAGACATATACTCTCTCAGAAATAAATGTATAGATTTACTGAGTGTATATATTGTGATTTTTAGTCAAAGGTTTCAGATGTATGTGTCCCGCTGCGTCGCATTTTGTACCAAAGGACACTCAGTACTGAGACAAGAGTCTCTTGTCGCTTTTGTGGGAATGAATGGCTCAGTGGTAACTGGGATCATTATGATAAACTCAGAATAGGGAGCCACATTGTATTCATCCGCTGCACAAATCCGCCACGTTGAAGATTATTATGTTTTTCTTTCTCTTACAAGAGATTGAGATTTACAAGAGCGTGCGATACATCTAAATGCAAAGAATGTCCAAACAACATTTTATTAAAAAGGGAGTAAAGAAAAATAAAAGAAGGGCTGCAGCAAGTGTTTAACAAAGGCTGACATGAGAGCTGCCGCTGGATCCGGCTTATCATAGAGGAGACTGGAGCTGGCTGCTTAGGTAAGGCAGGAAATAATGTAATGAAATAAAACAGAAATTGATTTGGTACATTTGATATCAGTGCTGGTAATATTAAAGCCGTATTAAACCCAGAAACAAAAATGTAATATATTGCAGCTTACTAATCCTTAGATGTGGTGGCTGCTTTCATTTTCTGTGTTTTTCCTTTATTTTCACCTGGTGATCCTGCCAGTAAGTCTGTAATTGTGCAACTTCATTTAACTTTTCACTTTTTTATTTTCTTTTTCTTTTTTTTATTGAACTTTTTCTTTTTTAACTTTCCTTCCTTCCTTCCTTCCTTCCTTCCTTCCTTCCTTCCTTCCTTCCTTCCTTCCTTCCTTCCTTCCTTCCTTCCTTCCTTCCTTCCTTTTCTTTCTTTCTTTCTTTCTTTCTTTCTTTCTTTCTTTCTTTCTTTCTTTCTTTCTTTCTTTCTTTCTTTCTTTCTTTCTTTCTTTCTTTCTTTCTTTCCTTTCCTTTCCTTCCTTTCTTCTCCGCTTCCCTCCTTCCTTCTAACCTTCTTTCTTTCTTTCTTTCTTTCTTTCTTTCTTTCTTTCTTTCTTTCTTTCTTTCTTTCTTTCTTTCTTTCTTTCTTTCTTCCTTCCTTCCTTCCTTCCTTCCCAAATGGGCGTACCCGTACGTCCCCTTTAAGAGGCGGGGATAGCAGGCACACCCGTGACCGTGCCCGCGGGGCCGGTGGACTCGCCAGTCTCCCGGCGATTGTTTGACGGAGCGGCAGAACGGAGAGTGCCTATGTAAACAAGGCTTTACCCGTTCTGCCTAGTGACATGAAAGAGATCACTGCTCCCTGTCATCGGGAGCAGTGATCTCTGTCATGTGAGTGGAAGCCCATCCCCCCCACAGTTAGAATCACTCCCTAGGACACACCTAACCCCTTCATTGCCCCCTAGTGGTTAACCCCTTCCCTGTCAGTGTCATTTACACAGTAATCAGTGCATTTTTATAGCATTGATCGTAGTATAAATGACATTGGTCTCAAAATAGTGTCAAAAGTGTCTGATGTGTCCGCCATAATGTCGCAGTCCCAATAAAAAACGCAGATTGCTGCCATTACTAATAAAAAAAAAATGAATAATAAAAATGGGGATAAAACTATCCCCTATTTTGTAGACGCTGTAACTTTTGCGCATACCAATTAATATGCGCTTAGTGTAATTTTTTTTAATCAAAAATATGTAGAAGAATACATATCGGCCTAAACTGAGGAAAAAAAATGTTTTTTTTATATATTTTTTGGGGATATTTATTATAGCAAAAAGTAAAAAATAATGCATTTTTTACAAAATTGTCGCTTTTTTTTGTTTATAGCGCAAAAAATAAAAATAGCAGAGGTGATCAAATACCACCAAAAGAAAGCTCTATTTGTGGGAAAAAAAGGACGTCAATTTTGTTTGGGAGCCACTTTGCACGACCACACAATTGTCAGTTAAACGGACGCAGTGCCGAATCGCAAAAAGTGCTCTGGTCTTTTGCCAGCCAAATGGTCCGGGGCTGAAGCGGTTAAAAAAAAAAACATTGCGATATTTATTATAGCAAAAAGTAAAAAATATTGTGTTTTTTTTTAAAATGTCACTCTTCTTTTGTTTATAGCGCAAGAAATAAAAACTGCAGAGGTGATCAAATACCACCAAAAGAAAGCTCTATTTGTGGGGACAAAACTGATAAAAAAACATGGTTACAGTGTAGCATGAGCGCGCAATTGTCATTCAAAGTGTTACAGCGCTGAAAACTGAAAATTGGCCTGGGCAGGAAGGGGGTGAAAATGCCCGGTATTGAAGTGGCTAATACCGATTTAAGTATAGGGGCTCTTGGGTTCAACACAAAGGTGCAGCTGCTCCCACAGTAAAGATACAATGAATGTACTTACAACACTAAAGAAACTCCCAACTACAACCGAAACCATTTCTTCATAGAGTGGGGAAGAGATAGAACCTCCTTTAGCTTTTTATTGGTGGTCTTTGCTTCCATTAGTGAGAGATGATCTCAGTTCCTTTCAGGACAGGAAGTGATAACACATCTCTCCTCCAGGGGCGACATGCAGATTGGAACGTCTGAATCCACAGACGTTGGCAGCCATGACTGAATATCTCACCAAGGCCCCAAATATTAATTTTTGGTATCTCAATTTAAGAATACTACAAAATATTTCATGATGAATATTCAGGACTTCGATGTAATTATTCACTCTGAATACCATCATACCTAGAATATTATTCATGCAGATGTTAAAGTGCCCATGGTAGTTGGAAGCCCACTGGTGCGGACCAGTAGTCGATTCCACCTTAATATTTAGGTGCATAATTACTAAGGTTGAGTGTATAAAAATAAGACATGCTGATGCACACGGACAATGTAATGCAATAATGACTTGACTATGAATGAAATGTGTAAGAATGTAACAAATGACTGACAATCTCTGGATCTCGCCGCAGTGTTGACTGTCGACATATGATGAGGGCTAAGTGTGCTTTCACTTTATATAGTACAATTACATTTTATTTATTTTTTATATTATTTTTTTTTAATGAATTAAATTAATTATATTTTTTTAAGTTACATTTTTTCAAATGGTAATCGTAATAATTAAAAAATAAAAACTAAAATAATAATAATAATAATAATAAATACACATAATAAGGAGAATAATAATAATAGCAAAAAATTGTGAAAGGTCTAAGAGATAAAACATATCAGGAGAGACTGCAAGAACTTAATATGTACAGAATGAAGGAAAGAAGGTAAAGGAGAGTCATGATTGAAATCTTTAAAGTGATTGTAAACCATTGAAATAAAAAAAATTTACAAATTATGTCATTCTATAGTGTGTACTTGCCTCTATCCAAATCACTTATGCCCCGTACACACGGTCGGACTTTGTTCAGACATTCCGACAACAAAATCCTAGGATTTTTTCCGACGAATGTTGGCTCAAACTTGTTTTGTCTACACACGGTCGCACAAAGTTGTCGGAAAATCCGATGATTCTGAACGCGGTGACGTAAAACACGTACGTCGGGACTATAAACGGGGCAGTGGCCAATAGCTTTCATCTCTTTATTTATTCTGAGCATGCGTGGCACTTTGTCTGTCGGATTTGTGTACACACGATCGGAATTTCCGACAACGGATTTTGTTGTCAGAAAATTTTATCTCCTGCTCTCCAACTTTGTGTGTCGGAAAATCCGATGGAAAATGTCCGATGGAGCCCACACACGGTCGGAATTTCCGACAACACGCTCCGATCGGACATTTTCCATCGGAAAATCCGACCGTGTGTACGGGGCATAAGTGTGATTTCTGTCTGTTCTCTCCTCCCTCTGCTGTCCGCATAAGTCACAAAGTACCAGGGGATAGCGTCCCCACCCCCACATACAGCAGGTGATTGGCAGCCTTAGCTGTGCACGTTCCCTATGAGACTGTGTAGAGGAGGGCGTGTCCATTCTTTCCCCTCAGGTGCCAGATTACACTCAGCTCTATGCTGTGCAATGTGTGACATCATATCCCTGCCTCCTGCAGGTGTCAGATTACACTCAGCTCTCTGCTCTTTGCTGTGCAATGGGTACAGTATGGAGGAAAGAAGGTAAAGGAGAGAAATGATTGAAACCTTTAAAGGGATTAAACCTCTAAAGTAAAAAATGAACAAAGCATGTCATTCTATAGTGTGTACTTACCTCCACCTAAATCACAGTGTGATTTCTGTCGGTTCTCTCCTTCCTCTACTATCTGCATGAGACACAAAATACAAGGGGATAGCCCGTCCAGACACAGAGCAGGTGATTGACAGCCTCAGCTGTGCACGTTTCCCTATGACACTGTGTAGAGGGTGTGTCCATTCTTTCCCCTCAGGTGTCAGATTACACTCTGCTCTATGCTGTGCAATGTGTGACATCATATCCCTGCCTCCTGCCTTCTACTGCTGAGAAAAAAGCCTTTGATATGTGTGATTTAGGAGGCTGTAGAAAAGAGAGGGGTGCAGATAAACAGGTACAAATTATATTATATTAGAATTTGTTTCATCTCTGTGTATCACCAGAAACTAATCACTTCAGTGGGTAAATGTAAGGCCCCTTTCATACGTGCTGTCCGATCAGGTCTGCCTGTCAGTTTTTCATGCGGACCTGATCAGACCCTCCAGTGTCTTGTATGGAGCGTCAGAGTACATGTGCGCTGACACCCGCTGCCATCCGATCTGATCCTGTCTGCCAAAAACAGATGGAATGTGGTCCTATTCCCTATCCGTCCAGCAGATCAAATCGGATGGCATTGGATGAAAATGGACAGGCAGTCCATTTCCTTCCGAATGCCCCATAAAGGAGAGTGTCTGTGTCTGTGTCTGCTCTGCTTACCAGAGGGGATATGGACCTGTCATCCGTCTGCTCAGCGGGGATCAGCGGAGAGATTCCCTGCTGGGCAAGTAGATTTCACTTAGCAGGGACTCCCGTGTGAATGGGGCCTTAGAGTTTACAACCACTTTAAATACATGAAGGGAATGAGGTTCAGAAGGGCATTAGTGTTAATATGCAGCTGAGGTCAAAAAACACTGAGACATGAGCTCAGGCAAGATGGAGGAGAGTTCTAATCCTAGTAAAGTATTATTTTACCAAAGAGTAGTTGATCCTTGGAATAGACTCCCAGCAGTGAGGAGTTGACAGTAATTAGATTCAAACATGCTTTGGCCAATCATAGATCTATACTCAGACAAAAGAAAAAATGTAAAAATATATGATCATTAAAAAGAAATGGGATAGACTCGATGGACCTTTCTGCCTTGTGATATTCAATATTATTATTATACTGTTATTTTTTTTTTTTTTTTTACTGTTATTTTTTTATATCTAAGTTTTTTAATTTGCTTTGTTGCTTGTTTTTGTTTATGTTGCTGTTATATAACAGGCTAAGGTCTCATTAGCACAAGGAGCAAGGGAGTGGTAAAAACAAGCGGTTGGTGAGTTAAAAGTAAGTGGATCCAAACATTTGCTTGGGATAAACATAGATCTATATAAAAAACACACACACACACACGCGCACACACACACACACACTATATTGTCAAAAGTATTGAGGCGCCTGCCTTTACACGCACATGAACTTTAATGACATCCCAGTCTAATGCCGCGTACACACGAGCGGAATTTCCGTTGGAAAAATCTTGGATGTTTTTTTCCGACGGAATTCCGCTCAAGCTTGCCTTGCATACACACGGTCACACAAATGTTCGCTGAACTTTCGACCGCCAAGAACGCGGTGATGTACAACACTACAGCGAGCCGAGAAAATGAAGTTCAATGCTTCAATGCTGTGAGATTAATAATATAATATAATAATAATTTTGATTCCTTCAACACACCAGTTGTATGACCATATGATTGTTCTATTCTTATACTGTATGTACCAAAAACATTTTTTCAATAAATCTTGTTTGTGGGAAAAAAAAAGAAGTAAGTCTTATGCCGCGTACACACGGTCGTACTTTTCGTCTACAAAAGTCAGACAGCCTGTTCGACAGACTTCCGACAGACTTCCGGCAGACTTTCGACGGACTTGCGGCATACTTTCTAACGAACAGACTTGCCTACACACGATCACACAAAAGTCAGTCGAATTCTTACGTGATGACGTACACCGGACTAAAATAAGGAAGTTCATAGCCAGTAGCCAATAGCTGCCCTAGCGTGGGTTTTTGTCCGTCGGACTAGCATACAGACGAGCGGATTTTTCGACCAGACTCGAGTCCGTCGTAAAGTTTTAAAGCATGTTTCAAATCTAAAGTACGTCGGATTTGAGGCTAAAAAAGTACGTTGAAAGTCCGGAGAAGCCCACACACGATCGGATTACCAGCCAGCTTTAGTCCGTCAGCGTCCGTTGGACTTTTGTAGACGAAAAGTACGACCGTGTGTACGCGGCATTAGGCTTGAATTCTACTTTAAATACTTTCAAAGTATATACCGGGCTTGGAGAGAGTTGATTTTTTCTTTCTAAAACTTGAACCATAACCTATAGCAGGTCCATTATTAAATTTTATCGGTCACTGTTGTTGCAGCAGACGGTGTCATTTTCACCAAATATCATAATGCACACAAAGCTAGAACCTATGTACACAAATCCAGAGTGTTCAGTTGATTTTGTGAAACTTTTTTCTCCCTAAAATAAATATAGAACAATCACTTCACTCTAGAAATGCTCCAGTTAGAGCATGATGAATATGGCTCATTATGTTCAGCAATTTATCAGTGTGTCGCTCCTGCAGGAGACTTGGCACAAAGGGGACTCAGCAGCTCGCACTCCAGAGCTAAACGCCAGACTAAACAGATCTGTATTGGGTGTACCGTGGATAGACTATGAATCATGCAGCTGCAAAGAAGCCAAGGTTCCTCCTTCTGGGGGCTTAGAACACTTGGTGTGCTTCTAATGCCAGCAGGGTGGAGCAAGCTGTACTCAGACCCCACTGAGCACTCCTCTTTAGGGGTTGAAGACCTCCCCATAGGCTCTATAGAGGGAGTTTGACCCATGCCAACAAAACCATAGCCACAATAAAATCTTGGCTCCTCTATTAAAACTTAACTCCAGGATAAACAACTTCCCTGAATCCCAGTGTGCTTTCTGCATCTCTCCAGAGACACGTGAAGTAATCCAGGGTAAAACTTTACATCTGTGCAGGAGCTTCCTGTAATAAAGACCCCTCAGTGCTGCTCTCTCTCCTTGTGCAGGGTGACTGGTCTTTTATTTGCCTGTAGGCAGGTGCAGTTAGCCTTCCTGCCTATAGGTGGCACAGATTGCATGGAAAGGGGAATCTCATAAGGGAACTGATCCCCCTAAGGCAGCCTTTCTCAACCCTTACAACAATAACTTTCTGGTCCCAGGGAACCCCTGCTAAAAATTACTATATCTACTTATATGTATCATAACTCATGATACATTAGTGTGATGGTCAGTGGGAAGAATGCTTCTTACACTTGTGGCCATTGGGAAGAATTTGCCTCCTTACAGATAGCTAAAAAGATCAATGGTGTCAGTGGGAGCTTTTACGAAGGGCAGAAATTGCTCATTGCTCAAGGAACCCATAGCAACCTCTGAAGGAACCCTAGGGTTCCACGGGACCCCTGTTGAGAAGCCCTACAGTATATATATATATATACAGTGCCTCGAGAGAAGAAGTGTTTCTGACTGGACACTGAACTCTTGAGAGGCTTCAGCAGCCATCTTGGATGAGGGAACCTTTTAAATAATGGAACCCACATCATTTTGTCATGCTTCTGGAGAGTGTACAATCAGGGGCAGGAACCCGCTTGTGAAGGACAATACTAGGCATATTGATAGCTCAGGGCAGGCTTCTTGTCCATTTGCTGATACTCTGGTGGTCAGAAGGAAGGCATGTAGCCAGTGTAAGGTGTGATGGTCAGTGGGAAGAATGCTTTTTACACTTGTGGCCATTGGGAAGAATTTGCCTCCTTACAGATAGCTAAAAAGATCAATGGTGTCAGTGGGAGCTTTTACGAAGGGCAGAAATTGCTCATTGCTCAAGGAACCCATAGCAACCTCTGAAGGAACCCTAGGGTTCCACGGGACCCCTGTTGAGAAGCCCTACTTTAGAGATTTTATACAGTGCCTCGAGAGAAGAAGTGTTTCTGACTGGACACTGGACTCTTGAGAGGCTTCAGCAGCCATCTTGGGTGAGGGAACCTTTTAAATAATGGAACCCACATCATTTTGTCATGCTTCTGGAGAGTGTATAATCAGGGGCAGGAACCCGCTTGTGAAGGACAATACTAAGCATATTGATAGCTCAGGGCAGGCTTCTTGTCCATTTGCTGATGCTCTGGTGGTCAGAAGGAAGGCATGTAGCCAGTGTAAGGTGCTAAATAATCCTATATACATTTCCTTGAAGGAACGCTATCCCTGCTAGCTGAAGACAATGCTCTGGAACCGCTAATGATGAATACTGAGACTATACAATTCTGCAATACTGTGCATTTTTCCAGCATATCTGTACCAAAGATGGGTTTATCTGCTTACGCAACAAATCTGCAAGGACTCATATAAAGAATGCTAGTGCATTGTACAAGGTGCGCAAGTGGTTACTTCTAAGTAAGGTACCTAATATAGGTCCCACCTACATGCCCTCTCCTGTATTTCTCTGCAGGCATCCTGTAGCGGGTGGAGCTTGCTGGGCCCCTCTCAAAGCTCTGTTTCCTGCACAGGCTATGCACAGTAAGCATGTGTGGAAGGAGATGTGAAGCCGGAAACTCGTTCATCCGGATGTAGAATTTTTTTTATTGCAGGTGGAGTACAGAAAATAGCCTAAGGCCAACAGCCGAAACACGTAAGCTACTGTATTTCCCATACTCCACCTGCAATAATAACATTTCTTTATTCAGATGAATGAGTTGCCGGATTCTCATCTCCTTCCTCCATGTTGTATTCCGGTGTTAGGAAGACATCATAAGCCAGTGCACCGTCTGCTCGCCTCCTCTGGGAATCTGTCCCGGTGTTGTCTCTTTCTCCACAGTAAGGATGTCACTGCTACTTTTAAAAGGCAGTAACTGGGTTTGCAAAGGCATTTGGCGCACACAAAGTGGGTTTTTATCCTTTTTCATGATTGAGGAATATTTCTGAATATACGTTTTTGTGCCAGGAGATGATCTTTAAGTGTGGACTTTTTAAAGTATAACTATATGCATTTTAGATGTAGATTTAGGATTAGAGTGGATTAGACCACCTGTCAGGTTTTCATTGCTGTCTGTGTTTCCGTTAGAGAGATTCACCCTCTTTTTGTTCTGTTTGCTGTTATCACTGAGAATAAAAATGGAAGATAACCCTAAATTTTAATTTGTTCTAAGAACAGAAATAGGGGGGAAATCTTCCAATGAGGACACTAGTTCTGGTGACCCTCACTTTGTAGAGATTTCCTCTCACTTCTTGTTTTGGCTATGGGAGAGGAAGTGAAGGGAAATCTCCCCAGTGGGGCACAGATGTCAGGAAAAACTGATGGAGTTATAACCCTCCCTTATTCTATACAAAATATAAGTTGAATTGATTGAAAATTCACAATATTGTGTTGCATCAGAACAGGAATAAAGAGGAAATCTTCCAATGATAACAGTTGATCATATAATAACTGCCTAGGAGGAAAGTTGCCTTACTTTGGAGAGATTTCCTTTCATTTCCTCTTGTGTCTATAGGACAGGATGTGAAGGTAAATCTCCTTGATTGGATGCAGATGACAGGGGTTTTAAAAGAAAAGTTTGGGTTTATAAAAGAATAAACATTTACGTATACTCACCTAGGTGGATGCAGCATATGTCCCCTGCCAACTATGCACTGAGAACTGAGTAAAGACTGCTGATCGCTCAGTTCTCCCCCAAGCAGAGAGCCAGTGACTGTCAGGCCTTCAGCTTAGAGCTGAGGGAGACTTCTTCTCATCTCTAATGTCTCACATGACACAATAGAAGGTAGGATTTCTCCTCACTTTGAACTTCTGTGGAATCTGAGGTTTTGCAAGACTAAGACCAATTTATTATGTAATGATGTGCACAGGGAAAGGGGGAAAGTTGGGGGGGGGGAGAGATGTGTACTGTGAGACGAGGGGGATGATGGATGAGCACTGAGAGGGTTGGACGGGGGAAAAATGTGCACTGATGATGAGAGATGTGCCCTGGGGAGGAAGAAAAATGTGTACTGGGGAGTCTGGGGTAAGAAGGAAATATGTACTGAAGAGTAAATGTGTACTGGGGGGGGGGGTTTGATCACTGCACCCTATGTAATGCATGCTCACTTGTACACACCCCTGCACTTCGCAGTTCATGTACTTCTGGCCCCAGCACTTTGTAGTTTATGTGTTTATGTACTCCAGACCCCTGCACTCTGGGCTTTACACACTTCTAACCTCTGAATTCTGTGTGTTAAGCACTGCTAAGCTCTGCACTCTGCATTAAGCACTCCTAACCTCTGAATTTTGTGAGTTAAGCACTCATGAGCGCTATACTCTGTGTGTTACATACCCCTGACCCCTACATTCTCCGTGGTACACATGCATGACCCTTGCACTCTTTGTATTATGTACTCCAGACCTAGCTTTTGACCCCTGCACTCAGTGCATTATGTACTCCTGACTCCTGCACTCTATACTTTATATACTCCTAACCCCTGCACTCCGTGTGATATGCACTCCTGACCCCTGCAATCTATGTGTTAGCATTCCTAACCTCTGCAATCTGTGTGTTACATACTCCAGACCCCTACACTCTCTGTGGTACACATGCATGTCCCTTGTACTCTTTGTATTATGTACTCCAGACCTCTGCCCTCTTTGCGTTACCTACTCCTGACCCCTGCACTCTGTGCTTTACCTACTTCTGACCTCTCACTCTACACACTGCACACTATATTGTGTAATACATACTCTAGACAAAAGCATTTATTGTCTTATCTGCATCTGCAATGGAAAAGTTCCTTTTTTTTGTTTAGAGGGTTGTGCTGATGTTTATGTGTGTCTGTGAGACACTCAAGTGTGGCATCGTAATTACGACATATTCTATGGGTACAAGCACTGTGGCATGTGTGTACTGTGAGTTTTATTTAATCAGACCCCTTTAAACTCCTTCCACTGTTAAGCCTTGTACACGCCACTATTTTTTTTTTTTTTGCTCAACCCAGGGTTGAACAGTGGGATGAACGAAAAAAAAGCCCTGAAAGCTTCAATCTCAGTATTAACTACCCGACGTTAATACAGTGATCTCCTCTGCTGTTCTATTGTGTTCTGACACTCCGGAAAACTTCGGTCAGCGCTCTCAGCCATTGGCTGGGTTTTCCAGCATACATATCTGACAGAAGCCGGCCGCACTGACGGACCAGCTGCAATACACACAGGCTGAATGTTGGCCGGTTTTTATTGAACCAGCCAATATCGCCAGACATTTGGCCCATGTGTACAAGTCTTTAGCACAACTTGGCCACACCCATTCTTTGGTTGACCTACTGCCCTTTCTTTGACTGTCCATGCAAGCCCGAGGTCTTCACCCTGCATTTAAAAGCAAGATTAACATGCACTTTCTAAACTTACCAAAAATGCTCTTAGCCTGATAAATGAAAATACAGCCACCACATCTAAGGACTGATAGGCTGCAATATACTTACAGTATATAAATTGCAATAATATATGCAATATACTATTTTTCTTTTTGGGATTAGATATCTTTTAACTATAGCAGTGGTTCGCAACCTCAGTCCTCAAGTACCCCCAACAGGCCATGTTTTGGGAATTTCTCTTATGCCGCATACACACGAGCGGACTTTCCGTCGGAAAGAACTTGGATGGCTTTTCCGACGGAATTCCGCTCAAGCTTGCCTTGCATACACACGGTCACACAAAAGTTCTCTGAACCTTCGACCGCCAAGAACGCGGTGACGTACAACACTACGACGAGCCGAGAAAATGAAGTTCAATGCGGAATTTGTACAGACAATCGCATTTTCGGATAGGAACTTTTTCCGACCGAAAAATTGAGAACATTCTCTCAATCTTTTGCTGGCCGAAATTACGATCGTGTGTACGCGGCATAAGATAAAATAGCTGTCCAAAATACCAAGCCATTGACTCTGATTTAAAGCACCTGTGAAAGATAAAGGAAAACCTGCAAACATGGCCATTTGGGGATAGTTGAGAACTGAGGTTTAGAGCCATTGAACTATAGTACCTAAAATGGTAAGTAGTATAGTTTGGGCCCTTTGGATTTGCTTGGGTTGGATTAACACCTTTCCCCACATCAGTGACCCTGATTGTGACACTATTTTACACCAATTATACCCGGCATATTGTATCTCCTGCTGTAAATTATATGGCCATTAGAATTCTTTGTAGAGTTCAGTGAGCGTATAAAATGTATGAGGCTGCAGACTGGGCACTTTTATAACAGCTACAGAGCTTCTCACTTAGAGCAGCCCTGGTCCTGAGCCAGAAGTGCCAAGCTGACATAACCTTATATCATGTAATTTGGGGATTTTTTTTTCCTGATTGCAGTATTCTCTTAATGTCTACATAAACTATATATATATGTATAGCACTAACTCACGGTGGAGCTGCTGGTTTAAGCGGGTCTGTTACCTTCACTTTGCTTCCCTCTATTTCACCGGCACCGGGTCTAGGTGTTCCGTTGAGTTTACTGCTGGACGACACACGCACCAACACTGGAGTACGTTTTCAATGCTTTATTAAACAGTCAAACTTTAGGAAGTAGCAGGAAAGAGACGGAAAAGGAAACTCTCAGGAGAAACTCAAATATCTTCTTGCAAAATCTTAGCGACAAATGTCCCGATAGAATTCAGATAATTATGTGGAATGCGTTCCCCTCATGGGACACACTCCTTGCTCATCTGGATAGACCTCTCTCACTGGTCTAGCAGCCAGTACGCTGCACGAATCAAAAGTCTCTGCCACAGACTTATTTGGGGGGGGGTAAATCTGCACGATCCTCTGCCACAGGATGTATCAGATCTTCTGCAATGAAGGTCAGTCACAGTGCCTGAACCTTTAAGCCGAACCGGCGACACTATGCTGTATGGTTACTTCTTTTGGATACGTCCTCCGGCCAAGTCACCAGGCCCCTCTATAGACCAGCACGCTGCGTGATCTCTCCAAGACGGGTCCTCCCCTGGGATCTCCTCGGCTGTCCAACTTCATCACACAGGACCGACAGCTCAGGACCATTCCTCGGCCGCGGTGGTAGGCCCCAGACAAGCCTCTGGACCCACCCCTGCGCCGTAGCATCGTGGGCCTCCCGATCGGAGGACCACAAGGTAGCTCCTTAACGCATACCTGTCAGCCAGGAGAGCCAGCAGGTGGCTGTAAAACGACCTTAGAACATGGCGTCTGTCCCATAAATACCCTCTTCCCAGAATGCAACTCGGAGGACCACCTCCACCGAGCTTGTCTCCGAGACAGAGGAGCATCTATACACTTCGACACGTTGCCCTTCCAACACTGACTAGTGGTAACAGCGACACCCACCGGTCAGCACGGAAGCACACACAACGTCAGCCAAGCCGGAACAGAGGCGAACTTTTAACCTTCCTAACACACAATTTACTAAATTTACCTAATCTGCGGTAGATTGTAAATCTACCAGCGCTACATATATATATATATATATATATATATATATATATATATATATATATATATATATATATATATATATTCTCTCAATTCCACTACAATCTTCCCTTCTAAGTTCTATTTCCCAGCTCAGCCAGCTCTCCTGTCGACTTCTGAAACCTTTAAATACAATAAAGCCATCATGCTAATAGTATTATTTCAAACAGATCAGTATTTATGAGTCGATTCTGGCTTTGTATAGGACCATTTGGTGCATGGCATAGGCTAATACACGGCAGATGGCAGAGCCTCAGCTCTCATAATAATAGCGTCTGTTATTTTCATGGCTGTCACTTGACAATGCGCTGTACAGTAGGGTGGAAAAGCTTGAACTAAGCAATCACAGTCAATATGTTTGGAGGCCTAACAAACTGTATTTTACGCACGTTGTTTGGTGCGAGCAGCTTGGCTCAGCTGAATGTGACAATAATACACACTGAAAGAAAGAACACGCTGAAAACACATTTGGTGACTTACAGGGAGGCTGATATGACTCAAATGCTTGCTGATATGCTTTGGGGCTTTATAGGTCACTTCCACCCGAGACCTGCAATTCAATGAGTTCACAAATTACTTCTCAGGGGGCTCATTGGCAAAGGCCCCTGAAGAAGACTGGTTTACATGTGGGCGGGGGGTACCTTTTTTAGTGGAGCACCCTCATCATTGACCCAGACCAGGTGAGGACTGCATTCATGTGAGAATAAAACAATAAAACATCATGGCGGTTCCCTGGCTTAGAAATGAGCCTGATACAGTGTGCAGTAGAAAATAGAGTCCTTCTGTGAAGTATCTCTGTCCCGTGTCACTACGCACCTTAGCTTGATAGATGTTGCATTTAGGGAAAACACTGCTGAGCCAATGCCATCTCCACCAGCCCTGTGTACCTCTGTCACCTCACTCCCAGTGAAAGAATAGGTTGCCACTAGTGTGGACCCCATTCATGCACATATTTAACTCCTTCTCTCTCATACCATGCGGCCAGGTGCACAAGATCTCTGGTTCGGTTTCAGTTGCTTTGGGAGGGAGCCAGATCACTGACCCTCTCACTCCCGGAGGACCTGCCACCTACACCAGGTACCACACTTCACAACTGAGTGCAATGTACCTTGCACTAGTTCTTGGTTAACCATAGCAACTGCATGACTCCTCCTGCTTGTCTTCAAGTGCAAACCTTTTGTAGTGGCTTTGTGTCATACCCCACATGTGCTTTACTGACCCTTGTTCTCTCATAGGCCAAAAACCATCATGCACCCCTTTGAATGACTTCAGACCAGGCTTTAAATAGTTAATGCAGCTTTACTTGAACATGTGCAAGAAAGTCCAACAAGTACCTTTAGTGCATTTCCAGTGCCACATGTCCCTCTCTAGCTGAACTAGGCTGCCCAGGCATACCTCAACAAGGTGGTAGTCCATAGCTGAGATTTCCCCAAGGCTTGGCAGTTCTCCAGATTCCCAGTGTCTTCTGATGGACTGCTGGGTGCAGCATTCCCACTCAGAGCTTCATGACAGTGACAGCATCTGCAGGAACCAAAGCTCCCGAACCCGGCCTTCCCCCACAATTTATATCACTGGGTAGATAGGCAGGGCCCAAAAAGCCTGGTAACTGATGTGCAAAATGTTACCCCGTCCTCAGCCTGGGAAAGCCAACTTTTTAAATAATACACTGGAGGCAACCTGCCTATTTTTGCACATTCTTTTTAATGTAGATATGACCTTTAACACACACTGGGGAAAGATATGATGGCCTTGCAGATGAAATAATAAATGTAGTGCAAAAATAAAAACAGAAGGAGTTGTTTTACAGTTTGAAGGGTAAGAGTACTCATAAAGGACGGGTCCTTTCCTAACCCCCCCCCCCCCCCCACGTATATACACTAAATGGCCAACCGTTTGTGGACACTTGACCATCGCACCTACTTGAGCTTGCTGGACATCCTGTTCCAAAACCAAATTATTGAATTCAAGTGTTTCCAGTCAAGGGTACTGTTAATGTTACAACATACAAAGACATTTTAGAAAATTGTGCGATTTCAACCTTGTGATAACAGTTTGGTGAAGGCCCTTTTCTGTTGCAGCCTGACTGTACACTTGTGAAGAAAGCCAGCTCCATAAAGACATGTTTGACCCTAACAGTACTCAACACCTTTGCGATGAACTGAAATGCCAATTGTGAGCAAGGTCTTCTCATCCATCATCAGTACCTGACCTCACAAATGTTCTTTTAAGCTATATGGTCACAAATTCCCACAGATTTCCATCAAAATCTTGTGGAAAGCCTATGGTTCTAAAATGGGATGTACGACAAGTTCATACAGATGTGATGGCCAGGTGTCCAAACTATTTTGCTTATACTTAAAAAACCCACTGAAATCTTCACTATACAGTCTCCAACTTGGTGTAGTTACTTACTTCCCTCAGTCCAGCAGAGTGTCTCCTATGGTGTGCAGCTGCTCACACTTTCAGGTTTTGATGCCCTGGCCACAGCTAAAATCGTGTCACTCCGCTATGTCCTTAAAGCAGTGTTTCTCAACTCCAGTCCTCAATGCGCCCCAACAGGTCATGTTTTCAGGCTTTCCATTATTTTGCACAGGTGATTGGATCAGTTTCACTGCCATGGTAATTACCACAGCTGTTTCATCTGAGGGAAATCCTGAAAACATGACCTGTTGGGGCGCCTTGAGGACTGGAGTTGAGAAACACTGCCCTAAAGGGTCAGGGTACTCTGTGGACAGGCATCCATTTAATGTTTGTAGTTGCAGACCCTCACTAGAGTTTAGATATAAGTGGTTTGTTTCGTTCTGAATTGAAATTCGGACACATTTTTCATTATTCGGAGATTCGGATGTATCGAATTCCTAAATTACAATAGTAACGAATTTAAACAAATCTGAAATTCGCCTGAAATTCAAATCGAATTCAAATTTAATTTAAAAACCAGAATAGAATAAAATAGAATAGAAAATAAAGGAATAGAAGAGAATAAAATAGGAAAGAATAGAAAAAATTTAATAGAATAAAATAAAATAGAAAGAATATATCCATCTTCTGAAATTTGAATTTAGAATAGAATAAATTTAAATTCAAATAGAATAGATTAGAATGGAATATTATAACCGTCTTCTAAAATTCAAATTTTGAACGGAATAAATTTGAATTTGAATTGAAAAGATTATAAAAGAATAGACTAGAAAATGAAAGAATATAATAGAATAAAATAGAATAGAAAAGAATAGAATAGAATAAACAATATCGTAAAATACAATAGAAAGAATATAACCATCTTCCGAAATTCGAATTTCAAATTGAATAAATTCAAATTCAAAAAGAATAGATTTGAATAGAAAATAAAAGAATAGAAAATAAAAGAATAGAACAGAGAAGAATATAATAGGAAAGAATATAATAGAAAAAGAATTGAACAAAATAGAAAGAATATAACCGTCTTCTGAAATTTGAATTTCAAATAGAATAAATTCAAAATTTGAATAGAAAAAGAATAGAATAAAAGAGAAAGAATATAACCATCTTCTGAAATTCGAATTTCAAATCAAATAAATTCAAATTAAAATAGAATAGATCCTAATAGAATAGAAAAAACACTAGAATAGAATAGAAAAGAATATAACCATCTTCCGGAATTCAATAGAATAAATTTGAATTTGATTTCAATTTTCAGAATTCAGTCAAATTAAATTCAATTTAACCAAATTTGGAAAATTCCAATTGAATTTGAAAATAAATGAAACAAATCTAAACGAATTCCAAAAACAATTTAAAGGAATTTAACGAATTTAACTTAAACAAAATCATTTAAATAATGAATCGAAACGAAAATAATTTTTTCACTCTGCATATGTCTATAATGCCCCGTACACACGGTCGGACATTGATCGGACATTCCGACAACAAATTCCTAGGATTTTTTCCGACGGATGTTGGCTCAAACTTGTCTTGCATACATACGGTCACACAAAGTTGTCGGAAAATCCGATCGTTCTGAACGCGGTGACGTAAAACACGTACGTCGGGACTATAAACGGGGCAGTGGCCAATAGCTTTCATCTCTTTATTTATTCTGAGCATGCGTGGCACTTTGTGCGTCGGATTTGTGTACACACGATCGGAATTTCCGACAACGGATTTTGTTGTCGGAAAATTTTATATCCTGCTCTCAAACTTTGTGTGTCGGAAAATCCGATGGAAAATGTGTGATGGAGCCTACACACGGTCGGAATTTCCGACAACAAGGTCCTATCACACATTTTCTGTCGGAAAATCCGACCGTGTGTATGGGGCATTAGAGTTACCTGCATGCCTTGATGTCACCCCAGTTCCTGAGCCTTTACTCGAGCCTTGCCATTGTCAGCTGGTCTACTCTCTCTATGGCCATCACTGCCTGGTACCCGCAGCCGCTTTTCTTGGTATACTCCACCTTTAAGCCACTTTATCTGGTATGTTCCATCCACTGCTCATGGTACACTCCACCAGCCAACCTTGTGTCAGCAAGTCATTACAGCTGGCCACACATGAGCATTTCTTTTCTTTACTCCTGTTAGTAACTTTATCATATCTTTCTGCTAGTAACTGGGAAAGTGATCTAGGGAGCTGGTGGGATACCTGCACCTTGGTGACCACAGTTGCAGTCAGGGTATGGTTCCCTCCATATGCCGCGTACACACGATCAGTTTTCTCGTCAGAAAAAGATATGACGGCTTTTCCGAAGGTATTCCGCTCGAGTTTGCCCTGCATACACACGGTCACGCAAAAGCTCGCTGAAATTACAACCGTCAAGAACGCAGTGACGTACAACACTATGATAAGCCGAGAAAATGAAGTTCCATGCTTCCGAGCATGCGTCGAATTGTTTCCGAGCATGCGCAGGGATTTTGCGCGTCGGAATTGCCACAGACGATCGCATTTTCGGACAGGAACTTTTCCCGACCGAAAAATTGAGAGCATGCTCTCAATATTTTGCTGGCTGGAATTCCGCCAGCAAAAGATCGATGGAGCATACACACGGTCGCATTTTCCGGTGAAAAACGCTCATCGATCTTTTGCAGGCCGAAATTCCGATCGTGTGTACGCGGCATTAGTGTTTTCTTGGATACACAATACTCGGCCAGTGTACTTTTTGGATGGGTGTGCTATACTGGAATATGATAAATGCTACCCCCTAAATATAGGTGTAACATGTAACATCTTGTAAGGGTAAACCTATCCTTTAAATTATGCTGGGTGTCGTTTAAATCATAAAAAGGCCAGCATTGGATTACAGAGCAGGTGAATCTGTATGGGGCAGGTAAAGGAGGAGGAGGAGGTGATTATTGCAGCCAGAGCTACTTTTTTTTATAAGAAGGTATGAATATGTGCCTCAATATATTCCGGCAGTGGCAGTAGTAGCACATAAACCTAAGCTTAGCTACAGCTCTTCCTACTAAGTTGCCACCTCAAACGTCTATAAGGACCTCCAAAGTGCAACTACTAATGTGTTTTGGATTTCAACCTCATCTTCTTCACTTAAAGAGCAGCTAAGCACATTCCATTCTATTGTGTTTAGCCAATAAATAGTACTGGATGTTAAATACGAACTGCAATAAGCCATATCAATCATTCTTTAGATCAGGGGTTTCCAAACTTTCTAAACAAAGGACCAGTTTACTGTCCTTCAAACTTTAGGGGGGGCTGGACTGTGGCGAGCGGGAGTAGAAAATTATCTGGTGTCAGTGGGAGTACCCATTTTCGGTATTAGGGGGAGGAATAGTGTCCCATCGTTGGTGTCAGTGGGATGAATAGTGCCCTATCGTTGGTGTCAGTGGAAGGAATAGTGTCCCATCGTTGTTGTCAGTGGGATGAATAGTGCCCTATCGTTGGTGTCAGTGGGAGGAATAGTGCCCCATCATAGGTGCCAGTGGGATGAATAGTGCCCCATTATTAGTGTCAGTGGGATGAATAGTGCCCCATCATTGGTGTCAGTGGGAGGAATAGTGTTGGATCATTGAGGAGTAGTATTCTATCGGTGTCGGTGGGAGGAATAGTGCCTCATCGTTAGTGTCAGTGGGATGAATAGTGCCCTATCATTGGTGTCAGTGGGAGGAATAGTGTCCTATCATTGGTGTCAGTGGGAGGAATAGTGTTGGATCATTGCTAATTGAGTAGTACTCTATCGGTGTCGGTGGAAGGAATAGTGCCTCATCGTTGGTGTCAGTGGGAGGAATAGTGCCCCATCATTGGTGTCAGTGGGAGGAATAGTGTCCTATCATTGGTGTCAGTGGGAGGAATAGTGTTGGATCATTGCTAATTGAGTAGTACTCTATCGGTGTCGGTGGAAGGAATAGTGCCTCATCGTTGGTGTCAGTGGGAGGAATAGTGCCCTATCATTGGTGTCAGTGTGAGGAATAGTGCCCTATCATTGGTGTCAGTGGGAGGAATAGTGCCCTATCATTGGTGTCAGTGGGAGAACAGTGTCACAGGAACTATGGCAGACTGATGCTGACAGTGTGGAAAATAATGCCCCAAGCTTCTTGAATCTGACCTCCCAAGGGCTGGATAAAGGCAAGCAAAGGGCCACATCCGCCCCCCCGGGCTGCAGTTTGGAGACCACTGCTTTAGATGTTAGAATGGAACAAGATGTTTTCAACAAGCTGCAGCAATTTCTTCACTGTCATTCCCAGATTTCCTTTATTTTCTCCTTGTACTCAAGTGCCAATACAATCATTTTGACAAGAAGTGGTATCACCCATACTTCACATACTGTCGTTCGTATTTACAATGAACGCCACCAGAAAGATTGATCTGTTAAACTATAAGAAGATGACAAGCAGGCCCCAGACGGCGTCACTCACAGCGTTTAAGCTGCAGCTCGGCGTTCTCAGCCCAAGACAAATAAAGATCGTGTTTATTTTATACCTTTGAAATTAAATTTCTCCTCTCTAAAAAAAAAAAAAAAAAAAAGAAAAACTTATCCTGGCTTGTAGCACGGGCTCTTGTCTGCACATACAAGGTTCAGTGTCTATACTCTCATTTATTAAAATCTCAAGGAGAAAATTATGATAATCCGGCACCGAGGACCGAAGAGACGCACTCCTTCTAGAAAATTAATTAGATCATATTTGAATACTCCTATTTCTCTTTTGTATTTAGCTAAGCAAAAAATAGTTCTTCTTGATTGCCTTGGGGTTTTGGGATGACCCACTGCCGACCCAATTAAAAAAAATACACAACACAATAGCTAATTTTCCAAGCTGCTGCAGAGTCTATGTACCTATGTGATTCTTAAACGAATGTTATGTCTTGGATATTGTAGATTAAGGAAAGCTTAGTGGAGATAAGTGTTTTTTTTTTATCTTAAATTCAGGATGCTATGTCTCATCTGGTCGTAATGATCTATATCTCATTTGCCCTCCCTATGGACTTGTTCCACTGCCTCTTATGTTCTGCTATGGATATATAAACCATATGTTTTTGCAAAGGTCACTGCTGCATCCTCTATCAGTCTCCAGTCCCCTGCTGCTAATGATGTAACATCGGTCATTGAAGACCATGCCAGTGCTAGGGTGCCCAGCAGCAAGCCACTGGAGGCTCATTGCAGCAAATTAACTTTCATTTGTTGAATTTAAAGTTCAGAAAAGCATATACACAGAACCTTCTGGGCTTCAAATAGCTATACAGCTTAAATAACAAAAAGGAACACAACAGTAAAGTAGGCTACACACTATGATAAAAGCAGGCAAAAGATCTTTCTGAGGACGGAAATAACAAACGAAAATTTTCGTATGACAAAGGCTTTTTTTTTTTTAGTTGTTTATTGTTTCTGATCATGTGCAGTCTTTGGTCTCTGATTTTTCTGGAAATGGTATATTAAAGCAGAGCTCCACCCAAAAGGTGCCACATGTGGCACCAGAGGGATCGGGTACCTTTTTTTGACAGGTACCCGTCCCCACTTCCAGGAGACCTTCGCCATGGCGAGATCTCTAAGTTTGGCCTTCCTCCTGCTTCCCCCGCCGCCGGGCCATTCAGAAAGTGTAGCGTGCTTCGGACATGTGCAGTAGGGAACCAGCTGTGAAGCCCAGAGCTTCACTGCCGTTTTCCCTTTACATTGTATGGCGGCGGCAGCACCCGAGAGACGATTGGAAAATCGACTAGGGTGCTAACATCGCGGGATCCCTGGACAGGTAAGTGTCCTTATATTAAAAGTCAACAGCTACAGCTTCGGACATGCGCAGTAGGGAACCGGCTGTGAAGCCCAGAGCTTCACTCCCTGTTTCCCTTACAAGGAATGGTCGGCGGCAGCACCCGAGAGCCAATCGGCAAATCGGCTGGGGTGCCAACATCGCGGGATCCCTGGACAGGTAAGTGTCTTATATTAAAAGTCAACAGCTACAGTATTTGTAGCTGCTGACTTTTCCATTTTTTGTGGGTTCCCGTACAAGGAAAATGTTGTAGTTGGTCCCTTTGGAAATTTTTGTTTGGAAGGTTGGAATCGACTGAAGAAAGTTGTGTACACACTATAAGAAAAGTCTACAATTGTTCCTCGTAAGAAAATGTTCGCCTAATTTTCTTATATTGTGGACAAGCCTTAAGGCTTGGGCGTCATTTACCGCGGGCATGGGAACACGCAAAACATGGAAAAATCACGGTTTTGCCCCTCATATGAGATTCATTCATACCAAATGTTTTGCCATACACTGGCTTGGAGCTAATATTTAAAAGTCTTCCTCAGTCCCTATTACCCAATTAAGAGCGAGAGCGAACTCCATTTGTCTCATGGAAAAAATATTTCACACTCTTTAAAGTTCTATGCAATTTTATAACAACAAATGGGATCCTTGGTTTGAACACTCTGGTGACCTTCTTCAAATTAAAGATCATTAGATCATTCGTGATTTATTCCAACCTTGTCACTACATTTGTGCAATGTTTATATTTTTGCTCATGTCACTGCATTGTATGATATCCATTACTTACGTTCTATAAACCCATTCTATATACCACTATTATTCTTTTTTTTTTGTACCTTGAAACAATCCTTTTTCAATGTATCTATTGTAATATGCTGTTTTTACCTGTACCATAAAGCTAATTTAATAAACGTTTGTAAACAAAAAAGAAAAATCACGTTTTTGCCGCATTTTGCGCTTTCCCTCTGCCAGCGGTCAAAACATTCCTATCCGGAATGTGATTTTTCCGCTTTCGAGAGAGGGAGGTTGAACCTCACCTAACCGCAGCAGCTCCTAAAGTCTGCTAAAAGCCTATGGGGTTGATTTACTAAAAGTGGGGAGTACAAAATCTGGTGCAGCTGTGCATGGTAGCCAATCAGCTTCTAACTTCAGCTTGTTCAATTAAGCTTTGACAATAAGCCTACGTTCACAATGGGGCGATTTGGCATGCGATTTGACATGTCAAATCGCATGCCAAATCGGCAGCTATTGCCGGCAATGGCGATGGTGTGGATTAATCAGAGATCCATCCACACTCGACCTGATCTGTTGACAATTGTTAGTGAAGTCTTTAGGACCATTGGCGTTTTTAAATCTTGGTCCCATAAATTTCCACTACAATAGCTATAACCCCTAAGTCCATGCTGCAGAAGCCCTCCAATAAGCCGGGAATTTGCATGTTTTCTCCCGGTGCATGTGTGGGTTTCCTCCGGGTACTCAGGTTTCCTCCCACACTCCAAAGACATGCTGGTAGGTTAATTGGCTCCTATCTAAATTGGCCCGTGTATGTGTGTGTATGAATGTGAGTTAGGGACCTTAGATTGTAAGCTCCATGAGGGCAGGGACAGATGTGAATGTACAATATATACTGTATGTAAAAGGCTGCATAGAATTGTCAGCGCTATATAAATGCCTGCAAAATGAATAAATAAATAATAAGGGATGATTTAATAACGTCAAATAGGCTGTTAACTTTTCAAGAGCAGTTGCACTTTCCAAAGGAATTTGCCCCAGAGCTTAGTGAATGAGGTGAAGCTTTACTGACTTCTTCCATCCAATCATGTGTAAGCAAAAATGCTGTTTTTTTAATTTTCTTGCACATGATTCACCACATTCACTAAGCTCTGAGGCAAATTCTCATTCAAAGTGCGACTTCCCTTGCAAAGTTAAGAGTATATTTGCCTTTTAGACCCCTTTCACACTCACAGCGCGGCTGCGTTAGCGGTAAAGAGCTGCTAGTCTTAGTGGCGCTTTACTGTCGCTTTAGCTGCACTTTTCGGTTGTTAGTGGGGCGCTTTTGACGGCCGAAGAGAGGGTTAAATACGCCCGAAAAGCGCCACTGCCGAAGCGCTTTGCAGACGATTTGGCAGCGGTGCCCATTCATTTCAATGGGCAGGGGAGGTGTAGGAGCAGTGTATACACCGCTCCTAAACCACTCCAAAGATGCTGCTTGCAGGACTTTTTCTAACGTCCTGCAAGCGCACCGCTCCAGTGTGAAATCACTCAGGCTTTCACACTGGGGCTGTAGGGGAGGCATTTTTCAGGCGCTATTTTTAGCCCTTTAGCGCCTGAAAAATGCCTCCAGTGTGAAAGGGCTATAAGTGGAAGTAAACCCTCCTGTGGTTTTCAGCCAAGGAAGCTGCCATCTTGGTCTCTATTTAATCTTCAACTGCCATGATGCTGCACATGTGATCAGTTATGACACCAGCCATTGGATGTTTGACAGTTTGGTTGAGAGCACAACCAATGTGACAGTTAGCATTCCCAGCATGCCGGTGTTCTGCCGAGAAAGTTCCGCTCGGCGGATAAGGACCCCCCTCCGGCGGAAATAGCCGAAGATGAATAGGGGAAAATCAGCTGTACACGGCGCCTGTAAGAGGGCCCCTCGCGGGCTCGCTTCGCTCGCCACGCTTCGGGCACGGCCTCGCTTCGCTCGGCACTTTTTTATTCCTCCTCTAGGTCCACTTGAATGGTGGGGAAGGAACCTGGACCTAGGGCGCAGGCGCCGTGTACAGCTGATTGTAGATTTTGTGCTTTGGCTATCTCCGGCGGCTGACCGTAGTTCGTACTGCGCAGGCGCTGCGTCTGCGCAGTACAGGGGGGGAACTTATCCGCCGAGGGAGCTTTCTCGGCAAGACACCGGGAATGTAACTGTTTTTTTAAACTGTTAATGAGTGGTTTACTTACGCTTTTAGTAAACCAACCGCTATGGGGGGCAGCATGAGCTTAGAAGTTGGAGCTTTTGGGTACTAGGGAGTGACCTGTGCTAAAGTCAAATGTAAGTAAACTTAGTATATTTACTATAAACACTAAGCATTGGGGTTATAAGGGTACCAATAAAAAAAAAAGGGGTTCACTTGACACTTGTGAATAGATTTGTCAGGTAAGCGAATTGGAGAATACAACAGATACTAAGAAGAATCACACGCCTCCCTGTAGCTCTAGTGACAAATGACCACCTCCTTCCACTCCCCAGATCTGTATAGTCCAGCAGCAGATGTTTTACAGTTGATGGGTTTTAAAACAGAACTAAAGCTGCAGCTATTCACCTCTGCTCCTATGATTTGTCATTAGTGAGGTCCCTCAATGGTGCTGACATCTTCTCCCTGGCTTCTCTTGGGTGCTGGGTCTTCGGTTTACTTGATTGGCCCGGTCCTGGATGACGTAACTCCTACGCATGCACAGGAGTCCACACATCCCAACATGGCTTGTCTCTTCTGTGATTAATAGCGTGCCTTTCCTCTTTAGTTCCACTTTGAAGGCTAAGTTCTCCTTTTAGATCAACCAGTCCATGGAGACAATAGGCCCCATTGTAGCATTCTGCCATTTAAATAACCTGTAGGCCATTTCTCTCACCCATGAAGCCTAGCTAAATTACAACCAATGTTTACATTCCTACATCTTGGTCTATTTTCAGGACACCGCACTCAATGGGTAGTCGCCCTCAGCATCACAGGAGTGTGAAAGCCGCACTTGCGTAGTGCAGTCTCTCCCATCGCAGCAAAGACTCTCCAGTCGCACATCCCTACCAGGATTCTTACACTGCCGTAGCCTCTTTCCATTTCGTACCCTGGCCTACAGAAAAATGGCCACCAAGTCTTTTTCTTTGAAGACAACCAAGGAGATTATCACTTTGGTTGTCCTCAAAGAAGGTGACTCAGTGGCCATTTTGTTGTAGCCCATGTCCTGGAAATAAGGATGTAGGAAAGTAAACACTGGGCTTAATTTAGCCAGGCTTCATAGGTGACAGAAAAGGCCTACAGATATATTTTCACAAATGGCCCAGTGTATTTTAAACTACTAGGGCCATTTGTCTGGGACAGTTAAACACAGTAAACCCTTACATATATGCAGTGACTGGTCTCAGCTGATACACAGAGATTAAACAAATCCCCCTACATAAGTTGTACCTATTTATCTGCTGTCATCTCTTCTCTACAGGCAGGGAGATCAGACGACACACACTGCGCTACACAAAACCTAGAAATTAGTGTAATCTGAGATCAGAGCAGTGGTGGCCCGTCCATTAGGGGAGCAGGGGCGCCGCCCCCCTTAATCCATGCACCTGGCCCCTAACCTACATGCAGGGTGGCGGACGCATGGATTTCAATGTTTTTTTTGGTTTTTTTTGAAGCACGTAATTAGAGCCTGATGTTCTAATTGGCTTCAAAAAAAGGGTTGGCTCGAGGTGCAGAGCACTGCGCCCTGAGCCTACCCAGTTGTGTGACAATAGCAAAATAATATTTGCTATTGTCTTCCGGTTCTCCTCCCGGCCAATCAGGAAGCAGGTCCTGAGACGCAATTGGCCAGGGAGTCTTAGGACTCCCGGGCAGAAGCAACTTCCCTCACAAATCAATCTCCTGCTCTGTGAAGTGTGCCTCCACATGAACGTACACTCTCTGCTTTGACACTTATTGGTGGATAGTGCCCTTCTCGCTGCCCTCCACAGACTGGAGAATCCAAAACACTGGAACATGAAAAGAAACAGAAGGCACGTGGACCTAGTGCATTATCCTCAAGCAAGAATATTTATTTAAATACGAAGGTAGGTGTCATACTCACAAACATAGACTTGATAAAAGCATTGTCAGAAACCATGAAATCAGACCGAGACAGAAGTACAGTTAAATCACACTTGTTTAATAATAAAAGTAAAAAGAACAAACATAGTCAAAACATAGCCAAAGTTCAGTAACCGGAAAGGATAGTCAGCCAAGCCAGAAGTCAGGGATCAATGTAAAGAAACAGCAAGCAGGATCTGGAGCCAGGGGGGATGTAAGCAAAGCAAGTCTTTAAACGGGAACGCAGGAGATCGTCCCTGTGATGTTGACCAAGGCGAAGGCAGAGCTCCTCTGGACTGGACGGCTTAAGTAGGCAGGACTGACGAGCAGGATATCATCAACAGCTGATGATCCACAGATGGGAGCTGGCAATTAGCCGACAGCTGAGTGGCCAGCTCAGAGAAGGAAGGGCTGAGCCCAGCCCTGACAAGCATATCATAATGGTCCTCCACATGAGTCCGTAAAACTGTCCACATCTAAGGAAGAGGAATTAATCGAAACGCGTTGGCCAGTCTACACCTCCACAGAGGTAGTCCCATGTGATGTGGACAGTTTTACGGACTCACGTGGAGGACCATTATGATATGCTTTTATCAAGTCTATGTTTGTGAGTATGATACCTACCTTCGTATTTACATATATATTCTTGCTTCAGGATAATGCGCTAGGTCCACGCGCCTTCTGTTTCTTTTCATGTTCCAGTGTTCCGGATTCTCCAGTCTGTGGAGGGCAGCGAGAAGCGCATTATCCACCAATAAGCATCAAAGCAGAGAACGTACGCTCATGTAGAGGCACACTACACAGCACAGGAGATTGATCTGTATCGTTTTTGGATCCAAACATTCAATGCAGGTGTATCTTCCTCTTACATGGTTACAAATTACAATGATTGATTCACTTGCAATGTGTATTTGGTGAATGTCACATTCACCACTCTACCGTACAAACTTGCCCCAATATAGTTAACCTTAAAAAAAAAAAAAAAAAAAGCAAGAGATATTTAACTATAAAACGCTTATGTTTTCTCTATTATTAATTCAGGATTTTTTAATACAATAAGATTTGCCATGGCAAAACAACTTAGTAAAAAAAAATATACAAGCAAAAAAAAAAAAAATTCTTAATGAGGATTTATGCAGATATTCTTGGAGTTGCATTGTCTTTTGCAGAGCAACAAACTTCACGGAGAGATTCTTAATTAATAGTTAATCTTGTTGTTATTACTATCTAAGCAGCAGAAGCTTAGAGATGGGTTTTTGTGAGATTTTAATTTTGATTAGATATTTCCTAAGCTGCCATTCTTTGAACGGGATTTTAATAGAAGTGTGATTTAAAATAACAGAAGGGTATTTAATCATTTTCCTTTTTGCATAGGATTTAGAGGAGCCATTGCTCCATATGACTGCGCTACGCACCTCTGACGTGACCTTTCTATAGACTGGTGGAGGTCAACAAAAATCAGTTCCATGCAAAAAGTTTATGTATGGCCTGCGTTAAAGCAGAGCTTCGGGCAGATGAATAAATATACAGAAGACATATGGCCCTGCTCAACTGCCAAAAGATTTGTGTTTCTGTCCATCCAGTCCTGAGATTTACGCAGCTCAGCCCTGTCTGGCAATGGAGGAGACCTGATCTTCTCTATTGCAGTTAGATAACACTTACAGGTTATGTCCCTCTCTCAGCCTGTGGACGGACAGTGAAAGTAGAAGCAGCAGATGATCACACCAGTCTGCCACTTTGCTCTTTACTCATATCAGCATTCACTCTTTGTATTATACAGTAGCACAACTTATTAGCTTCCTGTGCTGCTTTTAGGGGACAAGCCATCCATATGATAGCACAGTGAAAGTGACAGGTTCTCATTAATGATACATCAGGGGTCTATTGTCTCCCCTGCATTCTAATGAAGCTAATCAAGCACAGTCCATGCTTGATTAGCTTTTTCTTTGACCACAAAGGCTGGGGAGTGACAGTACTGAAATTGGAAATTAGGAAATTCCCATCACTTTCGGGTTTATCCACTGATGGGTCAGTTAGCAAACAGGTGTTTACTGATCCTGTCTACCCACCAGCACCTACGAGGCCATCCTTGGCCATCAGAAGAGGTAGTGAAATCCAAGATACATGGTGTTGGGGTTGCACATTCTGGTGTGTGTGAAAGTGATAGGGCAGCTGTTTCAGCAGAAAGCTGACTGAAGGAGTATTAGATGAGGCAAGAGTGCACTTAAAGGCCTGTGCTGCCGCAGACATAAGCCTTAAATCAGTGGCAGTGATAGGATTGAAGGCAGGGAATGCAAACTGCAGTATAGGGTCACTGAACTGGTCAAAAACATTTAGCCTTTTCTACCATATAGGATCTTCTTCCACCAAGTTGTTCCAGCAGAAAGCTGACTGAAGAAGCCCTATAGTAGCCGGGAGTGCGCTTAAAGGTGTGTTCTGCCTTGGACGTAAGCCTTATGTCAGTGGTAGTGAAAGGGTTGTTGGCGGGAATGCATAATGGAGCATTGGGGCATCAAACTGGTCAACAAAAATGACCCTCTTCCACCATAGAGGGTCTTCCTTCACCAGGTTGTTCCAGCAGAAAGCTGACTGAAGAAGCACTGTAGCAGCCTAGAGTGTGTTTGAAGGCCTGTGCTACCCCAGACGTAAGCCTTACGTCAGTGGTAGTGAAGGGGTTGATTGTGGGAATGCATAAAGCAGCAAAGGGTCATCAAACTGGTCAACAAAGATTACCCTTGTCCATCATAGAGGATATTCTTCCAGCAGGATGTGCCAGCAGAAGACTGACTAAAGAAGCACTATAGTAGGAGGGAGTGTGTTTGAAGGCCTGTGCTGCCCCAGATGTAAGCCTTACGTCAGTGGCAGCAAAAAAGTTAATGGCAGAGGGTGCATAAAACAGCATATGGCCCCTGAACTGTTTAACAATAGTTAGCCTTGTCCACCATAGGCATGGGCGTCCGCAGGTAGGGGCAAGAGGGGTCAAATCCCCCCCCCCCCGATCAGGCATCGGATCGGCACATTCAGCACAGTGGCATCGCTATGGGGGTGCGGGCAGCCAGTGGGGTGACACCATCAAGGTGCTGTCAAGCCTACCCATCAGTGTGGTGTGACTGCTGGCTCTTTTCCCTGCTCAGTCCAGCAGAGAACTCGGCAGTGCAGTGTCAGAAGAAGGGCGAGCTGTGGGCTGTCAGAGGTTTCCCCCACTCGCCGCACCTTTGACCTGTCAGGGAGAAGAGACGGCAGCTCTCACCAGGTTCCCCGCCCAGCTTCCTGCCCCCTTCGTTCCTTCCCCATTGGCCATAACTGAGGGCCAATCAAAGGAGACTAGGAGAGGAGAGCATCATGGTACATGTAGTCCCGGAGATTGGCAGCCCCATTTTCCACAGGAAGGAGGCTGCAGCTCGATCGAGATTGAGAGACTGCGGCCTGGAAAAAAGCTGAGAGAGTGAGTGCTACAGGACAAAGAACGAGGAGTGTGCTGGGCGGAAGCCAGAGAGAGAGCCACGCTGCCCAGTGTCACCAGAGAGAGCCACGCTGCCCAGTGTCACCAGAGAGAGCAATACGCTGCCCAGTGTCACCAGAGAGAGCGTCACGCTGCCCAGTGTCACCAGAGAGAGCGTCACGCTGCCCAGTGTCACCAGAGAGAGCGCTACTCTACCCAGCGCCAACAGAGAGAGAGCAACGCTACCCAGCGCTTCCAGAGAGCGAAAGACTGAGGCACTGCCAGGGTACAGACATGCTACACTACTGACCAGAATCGCCCCGGGGAACCCAGAGTGAGCGATCGTCCAGCCGGAGGGATCACTTCTGTAGTTTCGCCGAGTCTGGTAAGAGGGCCCGTCGGGCATTATCCATTACTTATCCTAGGGACTTTGTCGAAAAGGGGTGGCGCATGGGTGACCCTAAAATGATGCCCCCCCCCCCTGAAAAAACTTCTGTGGACGCCCATGACCATAGGGATTCTTCTTCCACCGAGCTGTTCCAGGAGAAAGCTGACTGAGAAAGTGCCTTAGCAAATGGGAGTGCAATTAACGGCCTTTGCTGTCAGCGACCTAAGCCTTACATCAGTGGCAGTAAAAGGGCTAAGGGCAGGGAATACATAATGCAGCATAGGGTCACTGAACGGGTCAACAACAATTACCCTTGTCTGCCATTGAGGTTCTTCTTCAAACAGGCTCCATAGTTGTAGGTCTATCTACAATACCACTGCAAGGCAGAAAGTCTTTGTGTGTGTGTGTGGGGGGTGGCTGCAGCTACAGTCCTTGCTTCCTTTATAAAAAACGTGAATACATATACGTATTTGTAGGCAGTTGGTACGTGAAGTACAGATTTCCTGTGTATCCTTGACACTTCTGCAAAGTTCTTGTGGCCAAGATATACACCATCAAAGTAGCACAAACATTTCTTTATTAAAGAGGCTGAATTCCCAACAGGACCCGTTGACTCACGCCCGTGATCATCGATTTGAAAGCCTTCCTCGGGAAGGTCACCATCATCTTTAACCTCATAATAACCTTCCTGATTACTGTCAGTTGAAAGACATTGTTTCATGTCATCACGCTTAGCCTCTTCAAAGCTTCTTGCTTTGCTCTACGGAATCTAGTTGTGGCCGGGCTTAATAATGTCTGCCGTTTTCTCATGCGGATCTTCTGTCAATCATTTCGCCCTGTTGCCAGGGTACGGGGTTTCATCGTGACACCTGAGCTGAGAGAGTAGAGATCGCACTACGGCTTCTCAAGGATGACAGTATTGTTGGAGGAGATCATTTAAACATCAAAACATGAAATAAAATGTATAACTATACATCTATATCCATATATCTACATATGCTTTAAAGCAGTGTTTCTCAACCTTTTTTTAGTCAAGGCACCCTTCAAAATTATGCACAAACTTGAGGCACCCCATTCTGAAATGTTAAAAAAAAAGCGAAACTAATAGTTTTACGTAGTGCACATAGGACACCCAATATTAGAGGTGATTTATGTTGGGTGTCCAGCATTTCTTCCCTCATTTTCTCTCCCCCTCGCAGCTAGCATGACCACAATGCTGGCAGAGAGGGGCAGGGGGGGCTGATGTCCTTCTTATCAACCATTGACATCAGTGATCCTTAGGATGCTGGTGGCTGGCCTGCACAGTGCCCAAGGTTATAATGCTGCACAATGAAACCTATGGCTTTCAATAACAAAAAAGTAGACTTGATCTAACAGCTGGCTTGTACACAATTTTAGGGCAATTTGGGGCAATTTTTTAGGCATTTTGCCAAGGCGCCCCTGAAGAGCCCAGAAGGAACTCCAGGGTGCCTAGGCACCCTGGTTGAAAAAGCCTGCTTTAATGTATATGAAAATGTGATAACTAAAAACTCAGTTGTTGCAGTTGCCATTTAAGACTTGATATATGATGGCTTTTCCGATGGGATTCCGCTCAAGCTTGCCTTGCATGCACACGGTCACACAAAAGTTCACTGAACTTTCGACCGTCAAGAACGCAGTGACGTACAACACTACGACGAGCCGAGAAAATGAAGTTCAATGCTTCCGAGCATGCGTCGAATTGTTTCTGAGCATGCGTAGGGATTTTGCGCGTCGGAATTGCTACAGACGATCGCATTTTCGGATAGGATCTTTTTCCGAAAATTGAGAACCTGCTCTCAATCTTTTGCTGGCTGGAATTCGGCCAGCAAAAGTCCGATGGAGCGGTCGCATTTTCCGAACAAAAGCTCTCATCGGTCTTTTGCTGGCCGAATTTCCGATTGTGTGTACGCAGCAAAGGGTTTTTTTTTGTTTTTTGTTTTGTTTTTTCAAATTAGCACAAGGGATGATACTTACATACAGAGCCAACCATCATTAGAAATCATGGGGCCCCGTATGGCTTACTTGACCCCGTACCCCCTATTGGCGACCCTGCCCACTACCCCACACTCTGTACCCCCAGCTCCCCCCATTATCCCCACATCCCCTGCATCCTCCTTACACCTTAATTTACCCCTCCTGCATTCCCCTTTACCCTGCACCATCTGCATCTCCCAATGTTTGTACCTGCATTACACCTTACTTGTATCCCTGTCCACCACCCCTACCCCCCTCCACACACACATTCGCATGCACGCATCCCCTATTAAACCTCACCCTGCACCCCCTGCAACCCCCATTACCCTGCAACCCTCATTTTGTACCCCCTGCATCCCCCTAATACAGAGAGCTCCCTGCCTGAGGTTTAGGAAGTTGGTGAACAGTGAGATGCCCACAGGCAGCACCTGCTGACTTGATGGGACCTGGGCCCCCGTTCAGGAAGGCTGCCGGTACTATTGGCAGCCCTGCTTACATTTAAAGTGTTATTAAACCCACAACAGTAAATTCAGTCTGTATATGCAGTAAAGCATGCTTGTTATACTCACTGTGGAACCTAAGGGGATAATTTCCCAATAACACAGTCTATAGAGTCAGGCTGCACATGCTCAGTTTGGTGTGTATTGCTAGAGAGGTATTTTTTTTTTTCTTGAGAAGATGCATGTGATCAGCACAGGGCCAATCAGCACTGTCCAGACAGAGGGTCAGGGTTCTTGCAGTCTCATAAGACAGTCATAAAACTCCTCCTACAAGCTTTAACCAGTACTTGGCTGAACACTGATCAAAGTCACAAGACTGCTATATACTGCTGATAAGAAAAGGTATTTAGCAGTTTATATTTACAGGTGGTCCACGGGTTACAAACAAGATAGGAACTGTAGGTTTGTTCTTAAGTCGAATTTGTTTGCAAGTCAGAACAGGCAAATTTTTTAAGTGTAGCTTCAGCCTGTGCAGTGATGTGGGATGTTCCGGGCGATTCTGGGTGTGCAGTTATGTTATTTGGGGCTCTTGTGGCCATGCAGTACTGCAGTGTGGGATGTGTTCGGTGCTGCAAGATGGCTGCTTGGTGGTATCCAGGGCCAGTGTGGAGCGCAAGCGGCCGGCAGTAACGTCATGCCACCTCCGTTCGCAACTCTTGGATGTTCGTTACTCGGGTAATGCCTGTACTAAAATAATTTTATTTCCATGTTTTGTGTACTGTGGGAGACCAGATATAGTGAATGCAGGGTCCTGGGTTTAGTAACACTTTAACCACTTCAATACAGGGCACTTATACACCCTCCTGCCCAGACCAATTTTCAGCTTCCAGCTCTGTCGCAGTTTGAATGACAATTCAGCGGTCATGCTACACTGTACCCAAACTAAATTTTTATCATTTTGTTCCCACAAATAGAGCTTTCTTTTGGTGGTATTTGATCACCTCTGTGGTTTTTATTTTTTGCTAAACAAATAAAAAAAGACTGAAAGTTTTGAAAAAAATATTAGGTTTGCTTTTGTTTCTGTTAAAAAAATTTGTAAATAAGTACGTTTTCTCTTTCACTGATGGGCACTGATAAGGCGGCACTGACAGGCACTGATACGGCGGCACCAATAAGCGGGCACTGATGATGGGCACTGACGATGGGCATTGATATGCAGCACTGATGGGCACTGGTAGGCGGCACTGATGGGTGGCACTGATATGCAGCACTGATGGGCATTGATAGGCGGCACTGATGGGCACTCATGGGTGGCACTGGGTGGCACTGGTTGGCACTGATGGGCACTGATAGGCAACACTGGGCACTGAAAGGCATCACTGATGGGCACTGATAGGGTGGCACTGATAGGCGGCACTGATGGGCACTGATAGGCGGCACTGCTGGGCACTGATGGGCACTGATTCGTGACACTGATGGGCACTGATACGTAGCACTGATGGGAACTGATACGCAGCACTGATATGCGGCACTGATAGGCATCCCTGGTGGCACTGGCAGTGGAAGGCATTGGAGTGGGCACTGATTGGCAGCTGCCTGGGCACGGATTGGTATTTCCCTGGTGGTCTAGTGGGCATACCTGGTGGTCCATGTGGTGGCTATCCTGGTGGTCCTGGGCGGCTTCCCTGGTGGTCCTGGGTAGGATCCAAGGGGGGGCTGTGCTGATAAACAATCAGCACAGACCCCCCCTGTCAGGAGAGCAGCCGATCGGCTCTTCTCTCCTCGCGTCTGTCACGTGGTAAATCTTTACCTAGATCGGTGTTGCAGGGTGTCAGTCTGACACCCCGCAACAACGATCGCCGCAATGTGCACCCCCGGGGGCGCACAGCAGCTCGATATCCTGATCACGTCATATGACGTCCGGTCAGGTATATCAAACCACTTTGCCGCCGTCATAATAGGGCCGGTGGCAAGTGGGTAATGAGAAGTTCCCTATGCCAGCTGTTCTAGTTGAAATCTTGACTCTTCCATCCTCTGACCCAGCAGCAATAATCTTCTGGTGCTATGTGGATTAATACAAACACTGGACTGGTCATAGACACTGCTCTTTCTATCCCCCCATACTCCATTGATAGAAGCTGTACTATAGCTTCCATTAATGAAAAGCACTCTATGAATGGAGGAGGTGGACCTTTCATTCATCTGCTTGTCTTCCATTCATAGAGCACTTGGGCATAGTCCTTACTCTTGAGGAGTGCCTATGACAGATCCAGTGGCTGTATTAACCCCTGCAACAGCAGAATATTAACCTTACTGAGGTATGGACGTGGTTAAAGTTTCAAATAAGACAGCAGCCACCAACACAAGGGACACAGGCACTTTTTTGTACATACCGTAAATAAATAAGACATCCCCTGAAAGTAAGTCCTAGTGTGTTTTTTGTAGCCAAGATAAATATAAGACCCGATCTTATTTTCGAGGAAACATGGCATTGCTGACCTCTCCTGAAATTGCTAGCTGACTGGTCGTAGTGCACACCTTTGTATGTTAGTACTCTGAGTTATTGACTTAAAATCTCTATGCACACCTACAAATACACCTGACTGGTCATGAACAGTCAATGCAAAATGACTTTAATTATAACAGGAAACCCAGCTTGAGTTAAAAATTATAGAATGCAAGCATTACGTAAGTCAACGACCCCCATGGGCCCTGCAGGGTTTGAAAAGAACTTTAGTAGGCAATTGATTGATTTTGGAAAGGCCAGTATATTAGAGGCAATTGTAGTCATGTGTCTTACTTATTGAGAAGCCTAAAGTTCTCGCTTTGATTTTGTGATGCCTACTTCAAAGTTCTGTATAGATTTGCCTTGCTCGGAAGTATTATAGTAATGATAATGTTCAGTACTTAACATCTACAATACAGATCTTTTTTTTTTTTTGTCAGCACATCGATCAATATGATTAACAAAAGCATTTGCCCGTTGTGCTGTAGGTTTCCGTGTGTAATGAGGGGGTTAATCCTGGCTGCCAGTAGGTAGCAGTCATTATCGGGTAGTTTATGAGTTAGCTTTTGTCTCTGGGTCATCGATAGTCTGTTATGTTACAATAAGACAAAAAGACAGTGGGAGCCCTTAAATTGTTTTTATCGACTAAGCAAACAGCGAGATTTTTATTCACGCAGAGCTTTTGATACCGCAGAGTCACAATTCCAACTTGCCTTAGCTCTTTCAGAAGGAACGCTTTTAATAAACCCAATACATTGAACCTGCACATCAAAATATTACACCGAAGGTTGTAGCACTTCTTTTTCTCTGGGTTACAGAACGGCACGCAAAAGTCTGTGATCCAAAAAAAGACGTCGTTTTTCATCATCCTCTTTTCTAATCCTTGTCATTCGGGTTAGTCAGTTTTATGCCATACATTTAGTTGGCAGTACATCTCCTCCTATTGACTGCAGGCTTAGTTTATAGTCTTTGTGAGTGCCTCTACTGTGTTATCTTCAGAACATCTGTTCACCGCTTTAATAAGATCCTTACTCCTTTAGAAAGCATTAACAGGTCCACAAAACTCTCTGGGATGATTTCCAACCAGTCTTCAAGTGCTTTAAAATACACAGATCTATGCTGTAAGAGCGGGAGATTGAAGCACCTGTTACATTTTGGCATTTGGCCTACCGGTAGCAGCTCACAATAGACCATTCGACAAAATATAGATTGAAGCCTCTGGGCCTAGGTAAAAGTCAGAAATTATGCTTGCCTCTATGTTCCGGGCCACCTACCCCTAAAACACCACTCTTTAGCCATATTAATTCCATTATTATCAGAGAGTTCATCAAGATGGGTAGTTAGAGGATAAAGCATCATGAAATTGGCTTTCTGAGGTAATGCTGGGCTTCATGTTGGCATTTAGTCTACAAATAACAGCTCACAACAAAACTACCCTATAAGACAAAGATTGAAGCTTCCAGGCTTAGGTAAAAGTCAGGAATGATGCTCTCCTATACACTTTATTCCTGTCCAACTACCCCTACAACACTACCCATGGGCCATATTATTATTATTATTAGTATCAGAGACCTGCAGAGGGTTCCTCAAGATGGGTGGTTGGGGGATCAACCATGGTGAAGTTGAAATGATGCTGGACTTCATGTTGGCATTTAGTCTACAGATAATAGCCAACAATAGACTACCCAACAAGAATGAAGCTTCTGAACTTAGGTAAAAATGAGGAGTGATTTATAAGGCATGCTTTACTTCCATTGTTAAATTGTTCTATGAAGATATGGCCATATGGCTGTTATTTGTATATTGAACTGATTGTTTTTCCTGAAAGCTTCTTTTTCTCTTTTGAAGCATTTTGTATGATCCTGACCCTTTGGGTCATTTGTCATTTGTAATATTTTTCATTCGTAAAAAAAAAATAGGTTGTAAACAAAAAAAATAAAAAATCAGGAATTTTGCTCTCCTCTACACTCTACCTGAAGGGTTAATGATGTTTCAATTCTGTAAATGTCCCTCTCATTTGTATTATCTGGGTTTGACTTGGTATGTGTTTACTGGTTACATATGTTTAGGCTAGTAGATTAGTGTGGCTGGTTTCTCATGAGAACATTCTGGCCTGTACTTTTTACCAAAAATATTATGAGACTACACGTCATATGGAAATAAACTCCTTTTCTTAGAATTGCCATCCTTTTTCTCTGTAACTAATCCCTAATGTATTGAAATCCATCCTACCTTTCATTTTGTATAAAGCTAAGGGATATTCCCCTTAATAAACAAGCATATTTTAATCTCATTGTGTGTTCCTGGGGTCCTGAGTGGGAGTTATCCAGCCGTCCGGTTCAAGTCCCCATAACTACCTGCCCCTAAAACACTACCCGTGGACCATATTATTATTATTATTATTACTGCTATCAGACACCTGCAGAGAGTTCCTCCAGATGGGTGGTTGGGGGATCAACCATGTTGAAATTGGCTTTCTGAGATAATTTTGGGCTTCATGTTGGCATTTGGTCTACAAAAAGCAGCTCACAATAAACTACCCTATAAGACAAAGATTGAAGCTTCCGAATTTAGGTAAAAGTCTGGAATGATGCTCTCCTCTACACTTTATTGCATAAGCAACACCTGCCCAACTATCCCTACAACACTATCCATGGGACATATTAATAATATTATCAGAGACCTGCAGAGGGTTCCCCCAGATGGGTGGTTGGAGGATCAACCAAGGTGAAATAGACTGTCTTAGATGATGTTGGGCTTCATGTTTGCATTTGATCTACCAATATCAGGTCACAATAGACGACCTAACAAGATGAAGATTAATCCTTCCAGGCTTAGGTAATCGTCAGGAATAATGCTCTTCTCAACACTCTATTTTGTAAGCAATTCTTGACCACCAACCCCTAAATGCAGCAACTCAAATATTAACCCAACTGGCTATGTATAAATGAAGAGAACATACCTGAGCCAGGTAAGGTTAGGAAAGAGACAGAAAACAAGGGTTGCAGAGAGCAAGGTACAGGGAGCTGGAGGCAGGGAGCAGGGTACAAGGAGCTGGTCACAGGAGCAGGTCTCAGGAACAGGTACATGAGCAGGTACAGCCAGGAACAAGAATCAAGATCAGGCAGGGACACGGTTCACAAGAAGAACACTGAAGCATGGAACTTCAGTCAAGGGTGGGATTATATACCTTCCAGCAGCCTATCTTAGGTGCAGCCTAATTACTCGGACAGCCCAACTGCTGGGAGACACCCGCTGGTGGCCATCAGAACTGTGCCCTTCGACTCTGGGAACAACAGTGTCACCAGCAGGTGACCCAGGAAATGACAAAAGTCCTGACACTCCCTGTCCACTCCCAGCACAGTGTCCAAGCTGTCTTTGACAACTTCCAGTCTCTACTATGATCAAGAGCTGGCAGGACTGACTGCCCATCATGTGACCCCTTTGACAGCCATTCACTTTGGTCTTGTGATTGGGCAGAACGTCCCATCTCCCGGATCTAATAGCCCAGTTAAAGGGACACTGAGGCTAGGTGGGAAGGGGTTAATGTATAATTAAAGGCAACGTTTTTTTCATTTTGCATGCATAGAGTAAAGGAGAGTTATAACTCCCGTCTGTGTCCCATTGGGGACATTTCTCTTCTCTTCCTGTCCCATAGCCACAAAAAAAGTGAGAGGAAATACCTCCAAAATGAGGGAAATCCCTTGAGGTCATCGGGGTCACCAGAACTAGTGCCCCTATTAGAAGATTAATCCTCTATTCTTGTTCTGACAAGATTTTCTTTTACTTTCAGTGATAACAGTTACAAGGAAAAATAGAGAAGGTGAACATCCATAATGGGGCCAGCAATAAAAACCTGACAGGAATGGTCAGGGGTGGGTAGTGGGGTTCCCCAGGGTTCTGTGCTGGAACCAATCCTATTTAATTTGTTCATAAACGATCTGGAGGATGGGATAAACAGTTCAATCTCTGTATTTGCAGACGATACTAAGCTAAGCAGGGCAATAACTTCTCTGCAGGATGTAGAAACCTTGCAAAAAGACCTGAACAAATTAATGGGGTGGGTGACTACATGGCAAATTAGGTTCAATGTAGAAAAATGTAAAATAATGCATTTGGGTGGCAAAAATATGAATGCAATCTATACACTGGGGGGAGAACCTCTGGGGGAATCAAGGATGGAAAAGGACCTGGGGGTCCTAGTAGATGATAGGCTCAGCAATGGCAGGCAATGCCAAGCTGCTGCTAACAAAGCAAACACAATATTGGCATGCATTAAAAGGGGCATCAACTCCAGAGATAAAACGATAATTCTCCAGCTCTACAAGACTCTGGTCCGGCCGCACCTAGAGTATGCGGTCCAGTTCTGGGCACCAGTCCTCAGGAAGGATGTACTGGAAATGGAGCGAGTACAAAGAAGGGCAACAAAGCTAATAAAGGGACTGGAGGATCTTAGTTATGAGGAAAGGTTGCGAGCACTGAACTTATTCTCTCTGGAGAAGAGACGCTTGAGAGGGGATATGATTTCAATTTACAAATACCGGACTGGTGACCCCACAATAGGGATAAAACTTTTTCGCAGAAGAGAGTTTAACAAGACTCGTGGCCACTCATTAAAATTAGAAGAAAAGAGGTTTAACCTTAAACTACGTAGAGGGTTCTTTACTGTAAGAGCGGCAAGGATGTGGAATTCCCTTCCACAGGCGGTGGTCTCAGCGGGGAGCATTGATAGCTTCAAGAAACTATTAGATAAGCACCTGAATGACCACAACATACAGGGATATACAATGCAATACTGACACATAATCACACACATAGGTTGGACTTCATAGACTTGTGTCTTTTTTCAACCTCACCTACTATGTAACTATGTAAGGTGTTCTAATCCCCGTCCACTCTATCCAGAACTATAAAAAAAAGCTTTGCCTTCAGTTATACTTTAAAGCGGAACTAAAGTCCTGATTTCAAAAACTGCGAGGAGGCAGGGTATATATTGCAGAAGAGACATGCAAAGCCTCTTCAGCAACAAATGAAACCTATCTGCCTGCTTGCAGTCCTCTTTGTAATGTACACTTGACCTCTTTGGGTTCCTTTCTAGCAACTGGTTGTACTCTTCCTATTGTTGTTGATACCTTCCCTGCCTTCCTGATGCCTGCCTTCTCCAGACCCTTCTCCTCCCTCAAGTTAACTTCCCCTGCAAGTTTATGCACTAGCACCTTATTTTTGCACTCAGGCCATCCACGAACACTTAAAAATTGTGGCAGATGTTTAGACACCTATGCATTTCCTCTCTGACTGGATATATTTTTTTGCAACTTAAGCACACCCTGTTTATCCACTGTAACTTTGACCATCTAAAGCAGTTGACAGATATACCTAGTTACTAATCCTGCTTGTTCTGACCCAACTTGAAGCCCACCTGCCTAGGTGTACTTTTTTTTCAGTTGTGGGTCAAATTAGCTTTAGTTTTTCGACGGCAGTGCTAGAAAAATTATAAGGAGCTGAATTTTCTCAAATGGACAAATTTCTAACAGTGTATGTGTTTTTTGTTCCAAAAAAATCCATTCATTTCAAAATCAAATGTTAAAAGCAAACAAAGTTTTTAAGGACATTGGTCAGGTCATTGACCTGCAAATTTTGCTAATTTCTGCCTAATCTTTTGTTTGAAAATCTACTACAGCCAGCCTAATTCTTTATGCTCATTTTAGCTATGGACTCACAGTTCCTGCAGCCCCCAAAAATACCCTTTAGTTCTAACCTTTACTTTGATTCTTTTTTTTCTCTTGGCACCAGTTAGCTTTGACCCTCGCTGTCACTATCTGGTTTTGTCATGATCTGGAGTCAGACTCGGAGGCCAGTAGCTACAGCACTAGCGAGGCACCCACTGACCAGCTGGACCCTGCCAGATGACGCTTGCTCCTCTAACCACACGCAGAATCAGGCCTAGACCGTTACAACCCTGGCAAACTGACAACACTAGAAATCTCAAGAGACATTGTCGTGCTCTTGAACGACTGTGGCGTAAAACCAAATGCCTTGACTATTGCAACTCCCTTCTCATTGGCCTGCCTCTCCATAGGCTATCCCCTCTTCAGTCTATCATGAATGCTGCTGCCAGACTTATCCACCTTAACAACCGCTCAGTGTCTGCCAACCCTCTCCTCCAATCCCTACACTGGCTCCCAATCACCCAGCTAATAAAATTCAAAATACTAACCACAACATACAAAGCCATTCACAACTCTGCCCCGAGCTACATCACCAATCTTGTCTCCAAATATCACCCAAATCTTCCTCTCCGCTCTTCTCAAGACCTCCTACTCTCAAGCTCTCTCGTCTCCTCCTCCCATGCACGTCTCCAGGATTTCTCCAGAGCCTCTCCCATCCTCTGCAACTTGTTACCTCCACTGGTCCGGCTATCCCCTACTCTTGCTACGTTCATTCGAAAACTTTTCAACATTCATTGAAAACTCATCACTTCAGGAAAGACTATCACGTCTCTCCAACTAATCTTCTACCACTTCCATCAGCTCATTCCCCACAGTTACAACCTTTTGTACCAACTGCCCCACCCTATTAGATTGTAAGCTCTTCTGAGCAGGGCCCTCTTAATCCTTTTGTATTTTATTGTATTGTAATTGTATTGTCTCATTTTATATTGTAAAGCGCTGCATAAACTGTTGGTGCTATATAAATCCTGTATAATAATAATAATGACGCAGGCTCACCTGAGGTGCAGTGTTTAAGTACTAACCGCTGTTCACCTGATGGTGGAGATGGGTTTTGCTGCATGTTAGTACCAGGTTGTGGTCCTCGGGATCACCCCAACAGAAGGTGAACAAGCCGGGGTCCAGTAACAGATATAGCTGGTAGAGATCAGGCAGAAGTTTAGTCAGTAAACAAACCAAAGGTCCGTAATGAATGGTTGCAGCATGAGGCAAAAAGGAAGTTCTGGGCAGCTATGACTAAGCACTAGGCATGTGCAATTCGTTTCGTTCCAAATTAGTTTTTTAACGAATTTCGACAAATTCGTTAATTCGGGAATATCCTAATTAACGAAAACTTGTTTAACAAATTTTTTCCGAATATTCGTAAATTCGATAAAATTGGACATTCGTAAATTCGTACATTCTTACATTAGTAAGTTAGTGAATTCGTAAATTTGTAAATTCAAACATTCGGAAATCTGAAATAATAGTTAACTAATAATAACTTAACTATTAGTAATTACTAGTAACTTTTAAATTATAGGTATTGTAATTTCCTTTAAAATTTGGCTGTTAGTGAACTTAACACATACAAATTTATCCAAAGTTATGAATGATCCGAAAAAATGGAATGGAACGTAATGAATTAATGAATAATAAATGAATTAATAATAATAAATAACAATAATAATAATAAAAACGTTTTATTATTATTATTTATTATTAATTTGTACCGTTCCATTTGTTTAGATGCAGCATTCGTTTTGGATAATTCGTAACTTTGGATAAATTCATATTTGTTACGTTCACTGACAGTCAAATTTGAAAGGAAATTACAATACCTATAATTTAATAGTTAGTTACTATTTCAGATTTTTGAATTTTCGGGTTTTTGGATTTTAAAACTTCAAATTTACAAATTTCTGAATTTTCTAATTTACAAATGTACGATTTTACGAATTTACAAATGTACGAATTTACAAATGAACAAATGTAAAAATGTACGAATGTACGAATGAACGAATGTTCGAATTTACGAATGTACGAACGAACGCATTTACGAATTTACGAATGAACGAATTTACGAATCGCGATCATAACGAATGACCCGAAAAACGAAAAAAAAATAAACTAATGAAACGAAAATGAACAATTTTTTTGGCTGTGCACATGTCTACTAAGCACTGTTAAGTGTGAAATGTATAAGCTGGTTTGTTCCATTTTTTGCTGTGGCTTGTATCTGTTGGACTTTTTACAAATAAAGACTATATTCCGGAGTGCGGCTGTCCAGAACTTCCTTTTTGCCTCATGTTGCTATATGTTTAGCCGGCACCTGGTGTTCCAGTTCTGAGGAGAGTTCTATATCCACATTTCCACCTGGAGCGGTGATCCCCTTCCCTTTCCCTAATGAATGGTTGCAGGCTGAGATCAAGCAGAAGCACAGTTGAGGAATAAGCTACAGTAAGAATAAGTCGGTAACGAGTGATTGCGAAGATATGGATGGGAACAGAAGTGACAAGAGCTGGATATTAGCTTGAGAGAGCACAATAATCTGCCAAACTGGAAGTGCAGAGACATGGCTTAAATCAGGAAGTTAATGGGAGGGGAAATGAGTTCAAAGTTAACCAAAAAGCAAGAGACAAGGCAAGAAAGTCTGAAACAATCAGACAGGGAGCTGTCTAGCAGCTCAGGTGGCTTAGCAAGTTACTGCCAGTCATTGCAGAGGTCCTTGGTTCAGATCGAGGCCCCCCTAACGGCTTTACTTGCTCTTGAGTATTGGACCACATGCATTAGGTTGATCTAAAAGGGTTTGTTGCGTATTAGTTAGCTTCCATACCCTAAATGTATCTTTCTATTTTAAGTCACTTTTCAAAACCATTCTGTTAATGAAACAGCTTTATTTTGTACCGTATTTTATTTGCACACACGTGATAGACAGTACACTGTAAATAATTGTACTGATCAAAAGCATACTATAATTAATAATGACCAGAAGACCAGTTGCCTAGACACACGTGATAAAATAATCTCTTTCTCGCTGGAGTACTGATAAACAGGTTAAATGATTCAGAACATTCCATATTGTCCTCTTATGCCGTGTACACACGGGCGGACTTTTCGCCTGGACTGGTCCGACGGACTTTCCGATAGGCTTTCGACGGACTTTTGACAGACTTCCGACGGACTTTTTAACGAACGGACTTGCCTACACACGATCACACCAAAGTCCGACGGATTCGTACGTGATGATGTACACCAGACTAAAATAAGAAAGTTGATAGCCAGTAGCCAATAGCTGCCCTAGCGTGGGTTTTTGTCCGTCAGACTAGCATACAGACTGGCGGAGTTACGACGTAAAGATTTGAAGCATGTTCCAAATCTAAAGTCCATCAGACTTTCAACAGAAAAAGTCAGCTGAAGGTCCGATGAAGCCCACACACGATCGAATCGTCCGTCGGACTCGGTCCGTCAGACCAGTCCGATAGAAAAGTCCGCTCGTGTGTACGCCCTATGAAACTTACATTTGTATCCTTGTGTCTGATAGGGAATTGTGAGCACTTATTGCTCTCATTAGCAGAACATGTCTTTGATGTGGGTGATTTTAGGTTTTTGTCTTTTCAATCTGAAAGTAGTGTTTCAACGAGATATAGGAAGATAGTCCACTTTTCCTAATCCCATAGATCTACAGGCATGTTTAGAGGGAATATGTATTCTATTTTGTCTCTCTTTGTTTACCTCCAACATGTCTGTAAAACCTAAAATATAAGAATATGTTTTTTTGTTTAGCCAGGTAGAAATAAAATATTATATAGCAATATTTTGCCATCCTCTGTCCATCCTTCAGGTTCTCGTAACCTTTTAGAATGATTAACTTTAATATGTGCTGAAAGAGATCTGTTGTTTACAGACCTCAATGACTCATTCAAAGGAATGACTCATCCAGTATCAAATGGCTTATCTGAGTTATCAACCAGACAAAAGGAGCTGCAAAGCAAGCTGCTCTTACGTGCTGTCTCTTTAGCTAACCCAGTGGTCTCCAAACTGGGGTCAGATGTGGCCCTTTGCTTTCCTTTATCCAGCCCTTAGGGCACTATTCCGACATTGGGCATTGTTCCTTGCACTGACACCAAAGATAGAGCACTATTCCTCCCACAAACACCAATGATGAGGATTATTCTTCCCGCCAATACCAATAATGGGGCACTGTTTCTCCACAAATACCAATGATGGGGCATTATTCCTCCATTAATACCTATGATGGGGGACTAATCTTTTCACTGATACTAATGATGGGGCACTATTCCTCCCACTGATACCAACAATGGGGCACTATTCCTCCCACTAATAACGATGATGGGGCACTATACCTCTCACTGGTTCCAACAATGGGGCACTATTCCCCATCACTAATAATGATTATAGGGCACTATTCCTCCCACTGGTACCAACAATGGGGCACTATTCATCCCACTTACACCAACAATGTGGCATTCTTCCTCCCACTAATAATGATGATGGGGAACTATTCCTTCCACCGATACCAATGGTAGGGAGCTATTCCTCCCAGTAATACCAAGGATGGGGCACAATTCCTCCCACTGATACCAACGATGGAAATTCTTCTTCTCACTACTAGCAATGATGGGGCGCTATACCTCCTCCTACCTCCCACAGGTGTTATCTTATTTTTTTTTTTACCCCCGCTGACCACCAAGTTTGAGGCATTTTCTTCTCCCATTGGTCACAATTAGACCTTTCAAAAGTCTAAAGGACAGTAAACAGGCCCTTTGCTCAGAAAGTTATGGAAACCCCTGAGATAACCCATAGTGCTTTGAAATCAATTAAAATTAACCTAAAATCCTTTAAAAACATAATGAAATTTGCTCCAGTTAGGTAAAAGATTATACTGTAGTAATTCTTATAAATATCAGAACACGAATCTACTAGAACCAATTAATGTGATATATGTATACATTTTTTTTCTCACTGTAATGAAGTCAGGATGTATAAATGGTAATAGTTTTAAATTTTTTTAGTTTTTTTTTTTTTTATACTGTGCATGCCGTGTTCTGGTATCACATTGGAGATCTAAACCACCGTTTCATAGTTTTATAGTTGGTAAAGACACCACTACCCCAGTAATCTCCACTTGCTTCCAGGTCCCATGCTGAGCAGCTTCCCAGCTATTTTGCTTTGTGTCTTTTAATGTTTTTTTTTGCAGCAAAAGCAAGGAAGCATAACATCCTCTGTAGTATAACAATGTTTGCTTTACAAAACAAAAATGCTGCACTCACACAAACAAAGTCCTTTTCCCTCCCCTTACTTGCTGCCAACATAATTTTCTGTCCAGAGCTTCATGAACCAGTCCAAAGAGTTCATTAGCACATGAAAAGGGGACACCCAGCTTCTACTTCTATTTATGCTATAAACATCCCTAAAATAACCATAGCAACACACCCGCTGAATGCTGAACACAGAAGGTTGGTCACTTGACACAGGCCCCATTCAGAGAATGCTTTGTACTTTCTGAATTAACACAAAGCGTTCTCTGGTTGGACCGGGTGGAGAGTGTGATGTCACCACCCTGCCTCGCCACCTTGTGTCAAGCAACTGACCTTCTGTCTTCATGATATAGCAGGGCAGCCATTCCGTGTGGGACCCGGAAGCAATTGGAGATCACTGGAGTATCGGGGTCTACTTCAGTGATTTCAAGCCTCCAGGGGCTTCTGCCAAAACTGGTATATACATAGTTACATCGGACCAATGTAACTGTGTACAAAATATCTACAGTATACTTGGAATTCCTCTTTAAGTCATATCTCCATTATTTTCCTTCAGGAAATTACATATGGCAGGCATCTTAAAGGAAACAAGTCAACCTATCTGTAGCCGATCGGTTAGTCTGCAATTAATCACGTTCTTGTTGAGATTTAAGGCAGAGGTCTCTATAGCTCCAGCCGACGTGAAGGATTTATGATTTTTGCTGGGACGTACACTTTCTCTAGAAGGATCGGTAACAGCTGTGTTGGGGTTTTCCGATAAACGTTTTACAGCCCATCAAGCAGCTATGAGGCAAAGCGGAAGAACATTTGGGGCTGTGCAAGGCCTATTACCCTTCACTAACAAAACATCTGGTGGAGACCTCATGTTTTCCAAAGTAATCATTTTTCATACTAATAACGATGGAAAAGATTTGTCTAAAAAAAAAAAAAAAAAAGTTTTATTTTATTTTTGATTTTATTTTAACATTTTTATTTAGCTTGAGGGGCAATTAGAGGGATGTCGACAAGAGTTGAACTTTGCCTCCGAAGCAATTGTGTTGTGCTGGGCGCAAATCACAAACGAGTTTACACGATCCAATATTTGTTCAGTGATGAAACATTAGCTTCCTACTCAATTTCCTCTTTCACAGTTTTGTTGTTGGAGATATAACAAGAGAGCGATCACCTGCTTGGCTTGTGTGATACCACGGCGAGACTCAGATGTTGTTTTTGTAATTTTTTTTTTTTTATTGCAGATAAAGGCATTGAATAAATAGAAGAGTTTAACAGTTATAACACTAAATGGCTATCAGTTTACAGTTATAGCTAAACGCGGTTTTAGAAGGACATCATTATGTACAGAGTTCAGACCATAGTGAGACTTGTAGCTTTGAATGAGCTTTTATCAAAGGAGGTGATAAGATATTCAAGCCCTGATTTTTCTAGGTTATCAAAGGAGGTGATAAGATATTCAAGCCCCGATTTTCGCAGTTTAATTTTGAGATGTGAGGAAGAGTAAGGGCTACTGTAGGTAGGCCCCATACACCCTACCTGAAAAGGCACCCCCACCCCCTGTCAAATCCTCTCTGATGAGTGACTCAATTGCTGACAGCTCTTCATAGAGCAAAGATCGGAACCGAGCGCTCATTGTGTTCTTCCATGAAAGGAAGGGGCTGGCAAATATGACCATGCAGGGGAAGCCACGAGAGGATCGGTGTCAGCAATAAGACTGTACAGTCAGCCCACGTGCTTGGTAGGTGCCCCCCTTTTGAACTGATGAGGCTGGGCCCGGTGCAGAAAGGCCAGCTGTACTGCCTTATCAACAGCCCTGTTCCCACTAGCTGATGATTGGCGGTAACACTCCAAGATTGGGCTGCATTTTTATCGCCCCCACCCGATCCCCCTTTAGTTGCAGAGCAAAGGCCTGGGGGGGTGTACATATACTGTGGCCAGATCATACCCCCACCATCACTTGTATCAATGGATCTATCTATATCTATCTATCGATCTATTATACTGTATACCTGTGTGTGTGTATATCTATCTATCTATCTATCTATCTATCTATCTATCTATCTATCTATCTATCTATCTATCTATCTATCTATCTATCTATCTATCTATCTGTCTGTCTGTCTGTCTGTCTGTCTGTCTGTCTGTCTGTCTGTCTGTCTGTCTGTCTGTCTGTCTGTCTTGTCTGTCTGTCTATCTATCTATCTATCTATCTATCTATCTATCTATCTATCTATCTATCTATCTATCTATCTATCTATCTATCTATCTATCTATCTATCTATCTATCTATCTATCTATCTATCTATCTATATATATATATATCTAGATATAGATATATATATATATATATATATATAAAAACATATAGATAGATAGATATACACAGTAAAACCTTGGATTGCAAGCATAATTCATTCCAGAAACATCCTTGTAATCCAAAGCACTTGTATATCAAAGCAAATTTCTCCATAAGACATAATGGAAACTCAGATGATTCGTTCCAGATCCTTTAGTTTAAAGTCCATATAAAAAGATTATAGCAATGTGACCAGGTTGTGTAACCATAAAATTTCCATCCACAAATGGAAGCCTCCACAAGGGAATTAGAGGCAAAATCCAGCAGGAGCTACAGAGTATAAAAGAGGAGAGCGGCGCCTCTAAGTGTAGCAATATGTTGCTAAATGTTGTACCTTTATTAAATGTAACCATATTGCTACACTCTTCTTTTTTATACTCAGTTGTAATGTGATGCTACTTGTACATCAAGACATTGCTTGTATATCGAGTCAAAATGTATTAAGAAAATGTTGCTTGTCTTGCAACTGCTCTCAAACCAAGTTACTCTCAAACCAAGGTTTTAGTGTGTGTGTGTGTATATATATATATATATATATATATATATATATATATATATATATATACAGTGGGGTCGGAAAGTATTCAGACCCCCTTACATTTTTCACTCTTTGTTATATTGTAGCCATTTGCTAAAATCATTTAAGTTCATTTTTTTCCTCATTAATGTACACACAGCACCCCATATTGACAGAAAAACACAGAATTGTTGACATTTTTGCAGATTTATTAAAAAAGAAAAACTGAAATATCACATGGTCCTAAGTATTCAGACCCTGAAGATGCAACAAGTTTTTCACACCTGGATTTGGGGATCCTCTGCCATTCCTCCTTGCAGATCCTCTCCAGTTCTGTCAGGTTGGATGGTAAACGTTGGTGGACGGCCATTTTTAGGTCTCTCCAGAGATGCTCAATTGGGTTTAAGTCAGGGCTCTGGCTGGGCCATTCAAGAACAGTCACGGAGTTGTTGTGAAGCCACTCCTTCGTTATTTTAGCTGTGTGCTTAGGGTCATTGTCTTGTTGGAAGGTAAACCTTCGGCCCAGTCTGAGGTCCTAAGCACTCTGGAGAAGGTTTTCATCCAGGATATCCCTGTACTTGCCACATTCATCTTTCCCTCGATTGCAACCAGTCGTCCTGTCCCTGCAGCTGAAAAACACCCCCACAGCATGATGCTGCCACCACCATGCTTCACTGTTGGGACTGTATTGGACAGGTGATGAGCAGTGCCTGGTTTTCTCCACACATACCGCTTATAATTAAGGCCAAAACGTTCTATCTTGGTCTCATCAGACCAGAGAATCTTATTTCTCACCATCTTGGAGTCCTTCAGGTGTTTTTTAGCAAACTCCATGCGGGCTTTCATGTGTCTTGCACTGAGGAGAGGCTTCCGTCAGGCCACTCTGCCATAAAGCCCCGACTGGTGGAGGGTTGCAGTGATGATTGACTTTCTGCAACTTTCTCCCATCTCCCGACTGCATCTCCGGAGCTCAGCCACAGTGATCTTTGGGTTCTTCTTTACCTCTCTCACCAAGGCTCTTCTCCCCCGATAGCTCAGTTTGGCCGGACGGCCAGCTCTAGGAAGGGTTCTGGTCATCCCAAACGTCTTCCATTTAAGGATTATGGAGGCCACTGTGCTCTTAGGGAACCTTAAGTGCAGCAGAAATTTTTTTGTAACCTTGGCCAGATCTGTGCCTTGCCACAATTCTGTCTCTGAGCTCTTCAGGCAGTTCCTTTGACCTCATGATTCTCATTTGCTCTGACATGCACTGTGAGCTGTAAGGTCTTATATAGACAGGTGTGTGGCTTTTCTAATCAAGTCCAATCAGTATAATTAAACAGTAGAACCATCTCAAGGATGATCAGAAGAAATGGACAGCACCTAAAAGTTAAATATATGAGGGTCACAGCAAAGGGTCTGAATACTTAGGACCATGTGTTATTTCAGTTTTTCTTTTTTAATAAATCTGCAAAAATGTCAACAATTCTGTGTTTTTCTGTCAATATGGGGTGCTGTGTGTACATTAATGAGGAAAAAAATTAACTTAAATGATTTTAGCAAATGGCTGCAATATAACAAAGAGTGAAAAAGTTAAGGGGGTCTGAATACTTTCTGTCCCCACTGTATGTATATATATATATATGTGTGTTCTTGAAAACGTTTTCACACTTTTTTTTTTAACTCTATAAAATATTAAAAAAATTGTGGAAACTTTTTTATGACCCCCGTATATATACATATACTGTACTAATTATTTATTCATTTTTCGTTTTTAATGCTAAATAATCCTGCATCCATACCATCCATACCTAACAATTTCATTATGTATCTTGCCACTAATATGATCATCATGAGTCAAACATTGCACAGAATGGGAAGTGATAGGAATCAGTTATCTCTCTGGTCCCCGGGGCTATACAACATGTCATCCATTCTCTGTCATCTGTCTGTGCCTGGACAAAATATCTCTGATATATCTCTGTACAGATTCCTCCACCCGCCTCGGGACATGTGTGTCCCGTGTACTGCGCACAACTGGAAAATTGTATCACTTAAATGAATAGCTACGCTCCCTGGAACTATATATAAAGCTAATATATAATTTATGGAAACGAGATAAAGTGTAGCAGGGATTGGTGTCATAGCGCTGAATGGGGGGCGGCCAGTGTGCATGAGGCCTAAGAAAGAAAAGCAGCATGGAAATAGTTAAGGCCCCATTTACACTTGGAGATATGGAATCACTGCGATTCTGCCCGTAATTCCAAATCACGTGATCATCGCTGCAAAGCCCGTGACACATGTTTGGGTGCTATTCATTCTAAATGGCACCCAAAACATGGTGCGATTTTGCTGCGATGATCGTGAGACAGGATTACACCGCAATTGCGGCAAAACTCGCTTTTAAAAATCGCGTAAAGCGTGTCCCCCAAAAATGGGGCGACCAACGTGCATAGTGCAGCCTATTGAACGGTATGGGCTGCCCTATGAGCGACAAATGGAAACGCGTGAAAGACGGCCACACAAAACCACGAACGGGAACGTCATTTTCAGCTATGCGACTGTGAATAGGGCCCAAGTGTACTCGTTTATGTACACTGTATTACATATTATTGTCATTCTCTATGGGGGGGGGGGGGGTTAAAGTATCACTACACCCATACAGTACCTCCCAACTTTTTGAGATAGGAACAAAAGACACCTATTAGCAAAAGTATGTTGGCATAGGACACACCTCCTGTCACGCCCCCTTATAGGAGAATAAAAAAATGATTAGTTAAACCCACAAGTGCTTTTTATTTACCACTACTTTTCCTTTATATTGGCTTTTGCCATTAACAAATGCAGCAATTCAGAAATTGGATGAAAGGTTTAGCACTGGGAAACACTTTTTAAAAGCTAAAAAATTGCATTTCATATATAAAAAAATTAGAGACAAATGAGGAGGAAAGAGGGACAGAGGGACTTTGTTTCAAATCAGGGACTGTTGGGAGCTATGCTAAACCTACAAAGGTAAAATCAGTCTGTATATACAGTAAAGCATGCTTGTTATACTCACTGTGGAACCTAAGGGGTTAATCCTCTGCATTGTGTAAAAAAGGCTGTTTGATCCTGTCTTCTCTGTTCCTCCCCTTCTTCCACAGTCCCCAAACCATCTCCTGATAGTACGGAGCCTTGGGGGCGCTCTGCACATGCTCAGTTTGGTGTGTATTGCTAGAGAGGTTTTTTTTGTTCTCTTGGGAGGGTGCATGTGCTCGGGGGGGGGGGGGGATTTGTGCTTGGAGGGGATTTATGATGGGTAGAGGATGTGTGCTAGGAGGGGGAAGAATTTTTGGGGGGAGAGAGAAGATATGAGCTGGGTGCTTAGAGGTGAGCATGCAGATTAGTGCTCGATTTTCTTTGTGGGGAGGGCATAGTCACGGGCACATAATGCTCATACAGCTTGGAGGGGGGGGGGCGCAATGCCATGTTTGCCATGTTTGCCCCGGCTCTAGATGAGTTTGTCCCAGCACTTAGTAGAAGTCACAAGACTGCTATATACTGCTGATAAGAAAAGGTATTGAGCAGTTTATATTTACTAAAATAATTGCATTTCCATGTTCTGTGTACTGTGGGAGACCAGATATAATGAATGCAGGCTCCTGGGTTTAGTAACACTTTAAAATCATGGCTCAACTGTCTTTTTTTACCGCTTCCCAACTACAAGTCTAATCTATAGTGCCTTGAAAAAGTATTCATTACCCTTGAAATTTTACACATATTGTCATGTTACAACCAGAAACGAAAATGTATTTTATTGGGATTTTATGTGATAGACCAACACAACGTGGCACATAACTGTGAAGTGGAAGGAAAATGATTTTCATAATTTTTTACATAAATATGTGAAAAGTGTGGGGTACATTTGTATTCAGCCCCCCGGAGTCAATACTTTGTAGAACCAACTTTCACTGCAATTACAGCTGCAAGTCTTTTTGGGTATGTTTCTACTAGAGAGTGACATTCTTCTTTGCAAAATAGCTCAAGCTCTGTCAGATTGGATGGAGAGCGTCTGTGAACAGCAATTTTCAAGTCTTGCCACAGATTCTCAATTGGATTTAGGTCTGGACTGTGACTGGGCCATTCTAACACATGAATATGCTTTGATCTAAACCATTCCATTGTAGCTCTGGCTGTATGTTTAGGGTCGTTGTCCTGCTGGAAGGTGAACCTCCTCCCTAGTCTCTAGTCTTTTGCAGACTCTAACAGGTTTTCTTCCAAGATTGCCCTGTATTTGTATTTGGCTCCATCCATCTTCCCATCAACTCTGACCAGCTTCCCTGTCCCTCCTGAAGGAAAACATCTCAACAACATAATGCTGCCACCACCATGTTTCACAGTGGGGATGGTGTGTTCAGGGTGATGTGCAGTGTTAGTTTTCCGCCACACATAGTGTTTTTCTTTTAGGTTAAAAATTTAAATGTTGGTCTCATCTGACCAAAGCACCTTCTTCCACATGTTTGCTGTGTCCCTCACATGGCTTCTCGCAAACTGCAAACGGGACTTCTTATGGATTTCTTTCAACAATGGTTTCCTCTTGTCACTCTTCCATAAGGGTCATATTTGTGGAGAGCACGACTAATAGTTGTCCTGTGGACAGATTCTCCCACCTGAGCTGTGGATCTCTGCAGCTCCTCCAGAGTTACCATGGGCCTCTTGGCTGCTTCTCTCATGAATGCTCTCCTTGCCCGGCCGGTCAGTTTAGGTGGACGGCCATGTCTTGGTAGGTTTGCAGTTGTGCCATACTCTTTCCATTTTCGGATGATGGATTGAACAGTGCTCTGTGAGATGTTCAAACCTTGGGATATTTTTTTTATAACCTTACCCTGCTTTAAACTTCACTACAACTTTATCCCTGACCTGTCTGGTGTGTTCCTTGGCCTCCATGATGCTGTTTGTTCACTAAGGTTCTCTAACAAACCTCTGAGGGCTTCACAGAACAGCTGTATTTATTCTGAGATTAAATTACACACAGGTGGGCTCTATTTACTAATTAGGTGACTTCTGAAGGCAATTGGTTCCACTAGATTTTAGTTAGGGGTATCAGAGTAAAGGGGGCTGAATACAAATGCACGTCACACTTTTCAGATATTTATTTGTAAAAAAATGTTAAAAACCATTTATCAAATTTTCTTTTACTTCACAATTTTGTGCCACTTTGTGTTGGTCTATCACATAAAATCCCAATAAAATACATTTACATTTTTGGTTGTAACATGACAAAATGTGGAAAATTTCAAGGGGTGTGAATACTTTTTCAAGGCACTGTCAATTTAAAACGATTAATTGGTGGTTTCGTGATTTTAAGGCTCTGTATTTTACCGATACCAGCCTTTCCATTAGATCCCTGCTCTGTTATAATTCTACTCATTATCTTATTTTATCCTACGTACAGAAGAAGAAGCCGTAGATGGATACACTGTTGATCTTTGTTTAAGTTGAGCGCTACAACCGTTCTGGGAAAGGTTCTAGAACACACCTCCTGGCCTATATATATCCTCCATGTTGAAGAGATACTTTGTGCCGTATAATGAGAGGTTCATTGAACTCCCCACCCTGGTCTCCTTCACACTCTCTACCATTTTCTCATCACAAAGCCCGGCCGTTCTTTAGTCCTATTAAAGTCTGGAATGTCTGCAGTCTGTTCCTCGTCCGATTTTGTCTGATTTCCTCTGATTTAGACGTGAAAAGGACTACTGGAGTGAACTATCCTACTTTCTGAGCTTGTTAGGCGAAAAATCCCATTGCCTGGGCCAAGCCGGGAGACACGCCGCTTATTTTTTATTTTTTTGCCAGTTCTAATAGAAGAAAGGTGAGGTGCTGAATAATTATACGGCGCATCTCTTCTTCATATCAGTTCCCTGATGGCGTAACTGAAATATAATAAAGCTGTGTTAAACCCAAAGCCAAAAATCTTTATATATTGCAGCTTACCAATCATTAAATGTGGTGGCTGCATTTGTTTTTTTTTTCTTTGGCTTTTTTCCCCCCTCTGTTTTCAACTGGTGATCTGGCCAGTAACACATCTCCTGTGTTATTGAGTCACAACTCTGGAGGAATAAGAAACACCACTGGTCCAGGCAGGTCGGCCGAGACTGAAACCTCTCCTCCAGTTTTAGAAGCCACAGGTGCTGGCAATGCATGCAGCAATGAAGATAGGGAGAAAATTCTGGACAGCCGCACTCCGAAAGAAATGTGCCTTTTATTCAAAAAACAGGATCACAAAATACAAGCCACAACAGGGCGGACAGAAGAGCTGACGCTTTTCACACTACAAACAGTGCTCACTCATAGCTCAGCTATAAGTAAGCACTATTTGTTGTGTGAAACGCGTCAGTTTTTCTGTCCGCCCTGCTGTGGCTTGTATTTTGTGATCCTGTTTTTTGAATAAAAGGCACATTTCTTTCGGAGTGTGGCTGTTCAGAATTTTCTTCCTATCCGGAGGAATGAGAACAGGAGAAACAGCAGGCAGCAGCATGGTTAGTCTGGGGGGGATGGGTAGTGTTAAATGTACTAGCGGATTTAGATACACAAACAAACCAAACAAAAAAACGCAAACTTCAGCTCACACTTCATAATCAGTTAGGCCTCATGCACACTGGTTTCTTGTAAACAATGTTCTAAGCGCATAAAAGCGTTATAAACTCACCTAAGGCCTCATGCACACGAGACGCCGGTGCAAACTCTGCTGAACACATGTTTTTATAAGCTGAAACCGGCGTTTAGCCCATTGTGCCGCGTTTAGCCGCGTTTTACCGCGTTTGCGTCTAGAAGCGTCTGCAGAGCAGAGAATGACATTTTGCGACCCAACTTTGGGGCCCTGTATCTCGGGGCCACTTGGTGCTAGGGACCCCAAATTTGGTGTGCTAACACAGCACAACAAACACTGTCAAACACTTCTGCAGCAGAGAATGACATTTTGTGACCCAACTTTGGGGCCCCATATCTCAAAGCCACTTGGTGCTAGGAACCCCAAATTTGGATATGTTATAGTGTTAGTTCAACTGTGTTAGCACACCAAATTTGGGGTTCCTAGCACCAAGTGGCCCCGACATATGGGGCACCATAGTCGGGTCATAAAATGTTCCTTTAAAAACACTTATAAATGCAAACGCGGCTAAGCGCGGTACCGGCGTTTAGCCGCATTTAGCCACGTTTGGCGTCTGAAACGTGGAAAACGTTTGCGTCTGAACCCATTTTTTTTGCTTCTGGAAAAACGAGGTTAAACGCAATTGTCTAAAATGCCAAAAAACAAGACTGTGTACATGGACACCAAGGATAACATTGAATGGGTTCAGGGGCAGTTTAAAAAAGTTTTGGGCGTTAATGTATTTCATCGGCTAGTATTTTAACTTATTCTGGCTGTTGAAATAAATAACGTGCCTAGCATTTAGGCGCGTTTAGGTAAACGGACGTTTAGGAGCAGTTGGGCATTTTTTTCAGCTGCTCCTGAACTCTCTTCTATGTTATCTTATCAGAGGGCCGTTTATAGACTTTTTTTGGAACGCAAAAAAATGGGTTCAGAAGCTGAGTTTAGAGGCATTTCAATCGCCAAATGCTTCTAAACGTGGCTAAACGCTGTAACTTGCGTTTAGCCGCGTTTCGTTTACAGGCGATTTTCATTTCTGGCTATTTTGAAAAAAATATATATATATATTTATTTTTAAATGCTTCTAAATGCAAACTTGGCTAAACGCGGCATGTAAACGCAGAAAACGGACATTTTAAACATGGGTTACTATCTGTCAAGTTAAATTGTTCGGGAGAGGTTGTAAAAACGTCCCGTGTGCATGAAGCCTTACGGCATTTTTTTGTGGTCAAAATTCCCTCTCTTTTTAGGGTGTTCAGAAAACGTCCTCTAATCTCCCCTGCTACTAAATGTAGCACCCTCTACATAGGTAGATGCTAGATTAGGTTTTTTTTTTGTAAGTGTAGGCAAATTTAGGCAGGCTTAGCTGGAAGCTAGGCCTGTTTGTTTTGGTTTTTGTGGGTTGGTTGGGAGTGGCTCAGAGTCAGCAGCTGATGATTCACAGGCAGCATCACTAAGACCTCCCTCTTCTTCCTAGAGCCTTCTGGAAGGTACTAGAAAGAGAGGAGGAGAGGAGAGGTGGAGCTGCCTGGGGTGTGTTAAGGAGCCCTGACCAATCCCTAACCTGGATTGGCAGGGGGCAGGCCTCCTTAAATACCTAGAGTTAGCCCAGCTGGGGAGGAGTTGTCGGGTGGGAGAACTGGAGATGGAGTACTAGGCTGTCAGGGTCTTTCAGGGAGCTCCCCAGTCTGGGGGTGACCTTGGGCCTGGGCCTGGGTGCAGGACGGAGACTTTAGGGAAAGCATGAAGGTTCTGGACAGGAGGCACAGGAGGAGCAAGAGAGGACAGCAGGTGCTAGTACTGCCGGGCAAGTCTTCAGGAGGCAACCACCAATCGCAGCCAGGAGGGCTGGTGAGTGACATGTGCAGTCAGGAGGACTGGGGAGCCACGCCTGAAAGGGCTGGGAGCATGCAGTCTGAGCTGGGTGCAGAGCCAGTAGTGAGGACTGCAATCTCATGGGCAGTGAAGTCGGGCAGCTGCAGCCAGGGGGGGCTGGCAGAGCCTGAAGAGGGCTGACTGGGAGCAGTAGTCCACCAGTAGGACAGCTAGCACTGAAGACTTTTCATTTCTTGCTTCACCATAGGGGCCCGCGGTCCCTGCCTCCAAAAGGCAATTGCTAAGCCAGTGTCAGGCCTAACTTTAAATGTGCTAGCTGCTCCTGGGAGTTAAGAGTTGTGCAGGAGGAAGGAAGAGGAATAGTCTGCAAGCAAGGAAAGTGCTGGAGGAGACTGAAGTGGTAACTTGGACAGAGAACGGTATATAGTTGTCCCTATTTATTGATATACAATCCGCCAATTGATTGATATGCAATCCACCAATTTATTGATATACAATCCGCCAATTTATTGATCTACAATCTACCAATTGATTGCTACACAATTCACCGGGCATCCCACATTTCCCTCACCCCATCCAAGTTCAATTCCCTCAATAAAATAAACAAAAACAAGCACATGGACTGTTTTCTACCTGAGAGTGACTGAGGAGAGAACGCCGGGCTGGGCAGGGTGACAGGTGGACCACTACACTCAGCGGCTCCTACGGGGGCACCACTACATAAACTTCTTAAAACGCCCATGTGTGCATGGACACATAGCATGACATTAGGGGAGTTTGAGGGCAGAAATAAAAAAAACGCCTAAACTCACAAAAACGTTTACCAGCAGCAGTGTGCATGAGGCTTTACAGCAAACAGATGTATTTACACAGCTCTGCTACACAGCACAGGAGACCTGATTTGCATCTACTGCAATTGGGTAACACTTACAGGTCTTTTCCCACCCACGGTCTTTGATTGGACAGGGAAGGAGAAGCAGCAGACTGATGGGTGCCTCTCTCTGTCACTCTGTTCTCTCCTCCTATCAACATGCTGCTTACATTGCAGTAAGACTGATTGGCTCCTTGCTCTGCTTCTTCCTCTCCTGGTCTCAGCTCTGCTGTACAGGGAATAAAAGAGGATGATACCAAGTCAAATTAGGGTACTTACACTGCTCTAATTAATGAAGAATCTAAAAATATATTAATGAACCTATTAATCTATTTTATATTTTATATCTGCCTGGAGTTCAGCTTTAAAGAAATGCCAATGCATAATAATATTAATAATAATAATAATAATAATAATAATAATTTATTATTATTATTATTATTATTATTATTATTATTATTATTATTATTATTATTATTATTATTATTATTATTATTGTTATTATTATTGTTATTACTATACTACTACTACTACTACAAATAATAATAATATACTACTACTACTAATACTACTACTGCTACAAATAATAATAATAATAATAATACTATTAATAATAATACTAATTATTTATTTGTATTATTATTATTGCTATTATTATTATTATTATTATTATTATTATTTGTCGTAGTAGTAGTGTATTATTACTATTATTATTATTTTAATTATTATTAATATTATTATTATTATTATTATGATTTGCAGTATTAGTGGTATTTTTATGTTATTACTGTTATTATTATTATTATTATTATTATTATTATTATTATTATTATTTGTAGTAGTAGTAGTAGTAGTAGTATTTTTATGTTATTACTGTTACTATTATTATTAGTAGTAGTAGCAGTAGTAATTGTATTTTTATTTTATTAGTGTTGTTATTATTAATTATTCATATTATTTTATATTTTTTATAACTCTGTGTGTTCTTTGACACTCACACTAGGAAAAAAAAAATCACATCTATTTTCACCTTTCTATGCTTTCACTCCCATTTTTGCTGCTTTTGTGTTTCTGAATGTATTCGGAAAACCACGTCTATTCTTGTTATCAAAATATTGTTTCGAAGAATGGAAAAAAATCAGAATCTTGTGTAATAAGATGACAACATATCAAATATCTGACAGTGATAAAGGCACGGATTTCCGTCAATTGTATAATGGATTTTCTGACAGTGATTAAGTCGTGTATTTCGGTCTAGCGCGCCCCCAGGCAATAAAAAGGAAGGAGCAGACTTTGCAGTACTAACTACGAAGATAAAGAAAAAAAAAAAGGCTAAAAGAATGAACACACACACACTAGAAAAGAGAAGAGAAGGCAAAAATAGTAAAACAATGTACATACACAAGGAGGAAAAAAATACAGATTTACAGAAATATATTTCAACACAAATTGTTCTTGCAGTGGAATTTCCGACTTAATGTTCGGTCACAGTATTATGGAAAGTCATCCATTCCCCAGGAAGACAGATTTCATTTCGTTCTCTTTTAATTTATTTTGACACACCTAATTAACTGGATTGGATTTAGTGCCTTGTCTTGGCATTCGTCATTTTGTATCTGTGGAATACTAAATTGTAATGACCTAGTAGAATATGCTATCATCCTAAAAGAAGAAAATAAGTTTTGAGGATGTAAAAGCATTGTGTATATCCATCTTTTATTTTTTATTATTATTATTATATTATTGTAATCTACAATAGAGGGGTACATAAAACACCCCGGGCTTATTCAATAAGATGCAAAGCTGCTAACATACTGCACCTGTAACAACCATTCAGAACACACATTAGCCAGTCAAATCAATATAACATAGATTCTGATTGGTTGCTCTGCATATTTTTTTGAATGCCAACTTTTTTGTGTTTATTAAAGAGTTAATTCACCCATGGTAAAAAAAAAAAAAAAAATAGCCTATGCCAGTAGTGGTCAACTTTCTTGACATGGGTGCCTCAAGTGGGGCCCTCCTAAATTACCAAAGGGCCACACATACAATTAACTACAATATTTAGTCTCAGAGACAGCAGGCACACAACATGATATAGTCAAAGATTATGGACATGATACAAGAGATGGTCAGAGACTGTGGGCATTATATAAATGATGGTCAGAGACTGCGGACATAATACAAGAGATGATAAGAGACTGTGGGCATTATATAAAGGACGGTCAGAGACTGCGGGCATGATACAAGAAATCATTATAGACTGCAAACATGATGCAAGAGGTGGTCTGAGACTACATGCATTATAAATGAGATGGTGAGAGACTGCAGACATGATATAAGAGATGGTCAGGGACTGCAGACATGATACAAGAGATGATCAGAGAATGTGGGCACAATACAGGAGATGGTCTGGGACTGCAGACATGATACAAGAAATGGTCAGAGACTGCGGACATGATACAAGAGATGGTCAGAGACTGTGGGCATTATATAAATGATGGTCAGAGACTGCGGACATAATACAAGAGATGATAAGAGACTGTGGGCATTATATAAATGACGGTCAGAGACTGCGGGCATGATACAAAAAATCATTATAGACTGCAAACATGATGCAAGAGGTGGTCTGAGACTACATGCGTTATAAATGAGATGGTGAGAGACTGCAGACATGATATAAGAGATGGTCAGGGACTGCAGACATGATACAAGAGATGATCAGAGAATGTGGGCACAATACAGGAGATGGTCTGGGACTGCAGACATGATACAAGAAATGGTCAGAGACTGCGGACATGATACAAGAGATGGTCAGGGACTGCAGACACGATACAAGAGGTGGTCAGAGACTGCAGATATGATACAAGAGATGGTCAGGGACTGCAGACACGATACAAGAGATGGTCAGAGACTGCGGACATGATACAAGAGATGGTCAGGGACTGCAGACACGATACAAGAGATGGTCAGAGATTGCAGACATGATTCAAGAGATGGTCAGGGACTGTAGACATGATACAAGAGATGATAAGAGACTGCGATCACCATACAGAAGATGGTCTGGGACTGCAGACATGATACAAGAGATGATCAGAGACTGTGGACATGATAAAAGAGATGGTAAGAGACTGCGGACATGATACAAGAGATGGTAAGAGACTGCGGACATGATACAAGAGATGGTCAGAGACTGCAGACATGATACAAGAGATGGTCAGAGGCTGTGGACATGATAATTTTTAATTAATATCATCAATTTAAATTAATATCAATTTATTTTTGGCCATTATTGGAACCTTTAGTGCGAGAAAAGCTCAAGAAAAATGCAGTCTGCAGTCTCTAACCATCTCCTGAACCGTGTCTGCAATCTCTTACTGAAATTTAAACAAATTGCTAATAGTATTAGCAAAATTTCCATTCAGTGCACAGGCACAGTGCGTTGACATAATCTCTAAATGAATAGTACAGGAGATGGTCAGAGACTGCAGACATGATACAAGAGATGATCAGAGACTGCAGACATGATACAAGAGATGATCAGAGACCGTGAACGTGATATAGAAGTTGTTGGAAATATTCAAAAAGAGAGCCATAGACTGGAGATATATTACACAAGACTGCAAGAGATCACTGCTATAACAGGGCAATAGGGAAACACAGATTTGTTTCTGCAAGGGCGCTCTGAGGGCCGCACAAAAAAGTGCCATAAGGTCACATGGGGCCCCCAGGTAGCATGGCAAGTTGGGAACCCGGGGCCTATGCAGTCAAGAAGCCTCAATAGGTAGAAACAGCAAAATTGACATGGACGTATCTGTCATTCCTGTAGGCCATGCCCCCACTGTAAGCTCACAATATTCTGCCTTGATCTGTTCTGTTGCCAGGATGATCCAGTCGTTGGATGATTGGCACCAGCGAGTGCCATCCATGTTCAGTGCTCTGTATATACACGTTCTCTCTCCTGTCGCAGGCGCTAAGATTGACTGTGGTGACAGGGGAGAGAGGGTACTGCGCATGCATGGGGCTGTGAACAAGAATGAGGTTCACTTCTGTGATGCTGGGGGGCAAGAGTCCAATGGCTGGCATGCATCCTTGGCATGTTGGGTATCTATTTACGCAATCTCATCTTTTTTATTTTACCAAAAAATTGATATTATCTTGTGTGTGTTTGCACTAAACTTTATTTTATTATATTTTTTTACTGAAAATGTGTGTTTAATAAACAGTTGAGTAAATATGTGACAAAACTTTGCAACTATTTACCCTACGGGGCTGCGGCTTTTAAAAATTATTTAATGTCCTGGGGTTTAAATAATAATCTAGCCAAAAATGAAGATTATTGGTATGCAGCTGCACTTTTGATGTTTTGATAGAGCTTTTAGAAGAAACTGAAAGTTCTTCCTCTGTCTCCCAATCGCGCCCCTTTATTGTCACCCTGTCACATGGGCTGGACATTTCGAGCATACGCAGGCATAGTCCGCTGTTATCACCATCAGGAACCCATCTTGAGATCCTTTCAATCTTCCAAAAGCTCTTATAAAAGCATCAAAAGGGCAGCTGCATGCACATTGTCCCCACTCAAGGACCGCCCCTCATGGACATGTTTCACTACTTCTGGCTTGATTCCTTTGTGATCAGGCCAGTAGTGGTGAAATGCATCAGTGGATGCAGTCCCTGGGTGGGGACAATGTGTACGAAGCTGTACTTTTGAAGCTTTACTAAAGTGCTTTTGGAAGAATTGAATATTGGTGCACAGCTTCCACCAACCAGTGTCCTGCGATGGTAAGCTGAGAGGAGCTTCTTAAGCCAGCACCCAACAGTCTGCAGCCAGCAAGAAAGGTAGAGGTCTTGAGTGGTACTGTATGGTCGGGAAGGTTGAAATAAGAGGAAGAACATTGTCTCCCTATAACAGGAAGTGCCTGAACAAGTTCTTCAAGCCACGATTTTACAGAGGAATTTCAGTCCCAGTAATGCTGGCCCCACCCCCTCCCGTGCCACCATGTTTGAAGGTATACCAAAGGGTTCTGGAAAAGACCTGCTGCACATCTGTGAGTGTGCCAAGATTACCCATGCATGCGCTAAGAACAACCTTTTTAGAACCTCCACAACCACACGCGTCTTTGCTCTTGGCAAACCCACACGTGTGCAGTTGTGCTGAAGGTCTCTGCCGGTTCCCAAAGACTTGGCAGAGCATTTCAGCTCACCTGCGCACATGCATGGAATGGAGCAAAGTCAAAAGTCACAATCACTTGAACAAAGGTTCAGGTTCACATAATTAGTTTTTTGGGTTGAAGGTCCACTTTAACGAAAGCTACAAAATCCACAATTACACATTGGCTTTTGAAATAGCCTTAGCATGTTAAAGTGATTGGGTTTTACATATACTTTAAATAAGACATTTTTTATATGCCAACATCTGCCATAATCCAAAATAAATCCTCATTTTAATATAGTGGGAGGAGCCATGTATATCATCCCTTCATACCCTGTAACCAATTAGGCATCCAGGACTGCTGGTTTATAGCACAGACTAAATTTATGGAGCCATTTATTAGAACTTGCCTAAAGTTGTTTCAGCATTCCTGGCAACCATCGCCTGTAAGCAGATTGGCTATATTATTAAATATCTAGGATAAAGTTTACAAGAGTTCCTTCTTAATTTTTATTATTTTTTTTTCTGTAATGTGACTCAGGCACGAAGTTTACCGCTGCAAGCCAAACCTCGAGATAGTTCTCCAGCTGTAACCCATCAATCATACCATCAATTATCCCCCTGATTCCTCATAAATCTTTCTCCATAAGTTCAAACAGATAGCAATGAATATCTGCCTTCCAAATTAAATTGAGTTCTATAGCTGGGGGACTTTGCTGTGTAAGTGATTACGTTTTTTTCTTCCGTCTACGGTCACCGAGCCACCGACCTCTACACATTAACCATGCTGTCAGCGGGTCGAGGATAGGTAGTAACAAATACGTCAAAGACACATAGCATCAGCAAAGGTTAATGAGAGTATTGGAAGACTGAGAAAAGATTTCTGTGATTGGCACTGGGCACAGCGGGTTAAGCTACAAATGCACTGATGCAATGGTGGTATTTCAAAGGAAGAGGTGTGATTACAAATTAGGAAAGGTAGTGAAATGAGAGTAATGTGTCAGACAGAATTTATTTGGGAATATTTATTGGTATAGGATTAGCGCTGTCAGAGTCGGTGTCTGTAACCAAGCCTATTTTCAAATGGGGAACAAATTACATTTTCATTTTTTGTACAATAAACAAAACTACTGCATTTATAGGAGTCTAGGAGTGCAGAGTAAGTACATCAGCCACCCAAAAAACAAGTTTCTCCACAAAGATCCTTCACACCATGGCCAATGGCAGCACTAGGGTTTGTGAGTCCAGTTCTTGGTTGTGACGTCCAGTTCTTGGTTGTAAGTCCTTTTCTTGGTTGTAAGTCTAGTTCTTGTTTGGGATTGCAGTTGGTTGTGAGTCTAGTTCTTGGTTGGGATTCCAGTTGGTTGTGGGTCTAGTTATTGGTTGTTAGTCCAGTTGGTTGGGATTCATGTTCTTGGTTGGGATTAAAGTTCTTGGTTGAAATTCCAGTTCATGGTTGTGAATCCAGTTCTTGGTTGAGAGTCCAGTTCTTGGTTGTGAGTCAAGTTTTTAGTTGGGTGTCAAGTTTTTGGTTGGAAGTCAAGTTCTTGGTTGGGAGTCCAGTTGATTGGAAGGCAAGTTGGTTGGGAGTCTAGTTCTTGGTTGTGAGTTCAGTTCTTGGTTGTAATTCCAATTGGTTGCAAGTCCAGTTCTTGGTTGTGAGTCCAGTTGGTTGTGAATCCAGTTCTTGGTTGCGAATCAAGTTCTTGGTTGTGAATAAAGTTCTTGGTTGGGAGTCAAGTTCTTGGTTGGGAACCAGCTCTTGGTTGGGAGTCCAGTTTTTGGTTGTGTGTCCAGTTCTTAGTTGGGAGTCCAGTATCCAAGGCAAAGCATTTTGGGGTTCCACACCTTTGTTAAGCCTGTGATGTCTCCTGGAGCTTCTGCTGCTTATATCTCCCACAGTGGGCATAATTCTAGGATACTACAGTGAAGTGACTTAAAAAGTCTAAAAGCAATAAATACATAATAATGCACTATACATCAAAAAGTTAAATATTAAAGGGTCACAAAAGCATGATAATTCAAAAAATGACAGCTGTCAACATAAAATATACTTAACATTGTTTACATGATGATAAAAATGAAGAATAGATAAAAATAAAATAAATTTTAAAATAAGAATCATTTTGTTAACTTTTAGGACTTTTATATTTAATACACCATTGATATCATGCTATATATAGTATAATGACATTATAAGAAGCTGCATATAGATGCCTCCAGTATTGATGGATTATGGTAGAGGTATTAGGGTTGTATCACTAAAGGCAAATTGAGCTCTCTTAATCAGAGACATTTGGACTCTTGTTATGATGCTAAATGGAACTCGGAAGCTCTTCAATCCTCTTGTTTTATCCTTTTGTTGAAAAATTTTCTTCGCTTTTGTCATATATAATGTAACCGTCTCATTGTTTACCTATCTTACCTGTTCGAATTTCTTTGCAAATAAAACCTTTTGAAAAAGAAAGCACTAGGGGGAGGTGAGGAAATTACAGGTGGAGAGCTGCTATTTGAGCATTTCACAAGTTTTTATGAGCGTTTTTCTGCTCAAGTCAGGTGTTTCTATTGAATTCTATGGGACCAAAAACACTTACGGTATAATCTTGTAATCTGCCAAAAAAGAAGCTCATGTACTTTTTTTGAGCTTCAGGCGTTTTGCTTCAGGTGACAAAACACTCATATGTGAACAGGGGCTATTGAAATGAATGGGATTTTGCTTGTTGGGTGTTTTGGAGCTTCAGAGCTGAGCGTTCTACAAACCGAAAAATGCTCAGGTGTGAACAGGGCCTTAGGGAGACTTTTGTCAAAGGTAGAACCTGGACCTGGTTTCTTGGTTACTCCAACAGTGAGATCTCTTTGCCACAATTCACTTAGGTGATTTGGATATTTCCACCAGCTATGTGTGTCTCAGCTCCTCGTGTTGCATTCTTCTTTTATATATATATATATATATATATATATATATATATATATATATATATATATATATATATATATATACATATATAAATCCAACAGGAAGAGTGGGAACCCCTCATAATTAGCAGCAACAGATCCATCCATGAATAAAGATGTTGTATCTGTTGCACACAATACAGGTTTACTGACTCAAATTTTTTGCTCAGTGCTGTTGGGAACTGCTGGATGGCACCATTAGTTTCTCAGGGGACCCTGTGCGGTCCAGAAATGCTGGCTTGTGATTTTTTTTCCTTTTTTTAATAAAGAAAACAATTCTTTTATATGAAGATCTGCTTTAGGTGGGCAGACCTAGGAACTCAACACAGAGATCTCACCAACAGAATCCCCTAGGGATAAAACAGACTGTCAGGGGATTCATTCTCTAGCATCTACCAAACACTGAAATATATTTTGGATGGACTCAGTTTTCAACAAACTTCCAACATACCAGAGAGAGTAATCTAACTATTGAATTATCTATACTTGAATTATTGAAAGATGTCTTTAAGAACCCATTCACATGACAGTGCTTGTGTCACCTTGCGCATAATGCATTCATGCTGGTGTCCATTTAAGGCTTGGTTCACACCAGGATCACACAAGAATACATGCCACATTCCCATGTAGTGCCATTCATTTGAACAGGCTGAAAATTGCACCAGAACTCACAAAAAGTGGTGCATGCACTAGTTTTATAAAATACGTCGCACCAAATTGCATGGTACTGTGATACCATGCAATTTGGTGTTCACAATTGCACTGCGTTTGCGATCTGCATTTGTGATGCCTTCATCATTACATGGTTTAGGCTGGAGACTGCACTGGACTAATTTGATAGGTCACTAATGCCCTGTACACACGACCGGTTTTGCTGTCGGAATAAACTCCGAAGGTTTCTCAGACGGAACTCCGACGGATTTCTGCTCAAGCGGTCTTGCCTACATACGGTCACACCAAAGTCCGACCGTCCAGAACGCGGTGATGTACAACACGTACGATGGCACTAGAAAAAAGGAAGTTCAATAGCCAGTAGCCAATAGCTTCCATCTCGTAATTGCTTCAGAGCATGCGTCGTTTTTGATACGTCGGAACAGCATACAGACGAGCGGTTTTCACGATAGGAATTGGTTCCTTCGGAAATATTTAGAACATGTTCCATTTCTAGGTCCGTCAGGAGTTTCCAAAAAAAAAGTCAGATGAGGCATACATACGATCGGAATAGACGATGAAAAGCTTCCGTCGGACATTCCGCGCGCGTGTACGCGGCATTATAGTTAGGGTGCTCAGTGAGGAGTGAGGAAGGGATAATATCCAATGGGTTGAACACAACAGTGGGTTGTAGTGAAGGACCCCCTTGGGTTGTTAGCTTTCCGGTATGACAATGCGGTCATTTCAGCAAGAAGTGGTTGGCTTAGCAGGGAGGTGCGTCCGGGTAGATGCAACTCTTGATATGGATTACAGCACGGTTCACACCTTTGCAGTTTGCTTTTGATCCGTATCTGCTGTGCTTTTTTCTGTGAGTTTTGCATTTTTTATGCTTTTTCTGGTCAATTTCTTGTTGGACAGATTAAAAAAACGCAAAAGGCAAATTGCGGCAACATTGCAGCAAAACCCACTACATGTTTTTCTGCAGCTTCTTCCATTGAAGTCTATTGAACCAAAAAAGCCGCACGCCGATATACGTCAGCAGAATGGCACAGGTGGGCAAAAGGGCATACAGGTACGTCCCCTTTAAGATGCAGCATTGTGGGTGCGCGAACGCCGCCGTGTGCTCCGTGACTGATGCCTGCTGGCCTCCCGGCGATCGTGTCACGGAGCGGAAGAACGGGGAGATGCCTTTGTAAACAAGGCATTTTCCCGTTCTGCCTAGTGACATGACAGAGATCACTGCTCCCTGTCATCGGGAACAGTGATTGCTGTCATGTGAGTAGTAGCCCATCCCCCCCCCACAGTTAGAATCACTCCCTAGGACACACTTAACCCCTTGATCGCCCCCTAGTGTTAACCCCTTCCCTGCCAGTGTCATTTACACAGTAATCAGTGCATTTTTATAGCACTGATCGCTGTATAAATGACAATGGTCCCTAAATAGTGTCAAAAGTGTTCGATGTGTCCGCCATAATGTCGCAGTCACGATAAAAATCGCAGATCGCCACCATTACTAATAAAAAAAAAAATTAATAATAAAAATGCCATAAAACTATCCCCTATATTGTAGACGCTATAAATTTTGCACAAACCAATCAATACATGCTTATTGCGATTTTTTTTTACCAAAAATATGTAGAAGAATACATATCGGCCTAAACTGAGGAAAAAAATTTTTTTATATTTTTTTGGGGGATATTTATTATAGCAAAAAGTAAAAAATATTGCTTTTTTTTCAAAATTGTTGCAAATTTTTTGTTTATAGCGCAAAACATAAAAACCGTAGAGGTGATCAAATACCACCAAAAGAAAGCTCTATTTGTGGGGAAAAAAGGACGTTAATTTTGTTTGGGTGCAACATCGCACGACCGCGCAATTGTCAGTTAAAGTGACGCAGTGCCAAATCGCAAAAAGTGCTCTGGTCAGGAAGGGGGTAAATCCTTCCGGGGCTGAGGTGGTTAAAAAAATCTTATATATATATATATATATATATATATATATATATATATATATGTTATTGGTAACATCAAATTGGGGATGTGGTACCACTATTGTAATACCAGTCCAGTAATAAGGTTTAACTTATTTTGAAGACATATTAATTTATATCTCAATCAAGATAGCCTTTACAAGGATATCTAATCATTCAATCAAGTGGAAAATGAAGGAAACAGCTAATCAGTTAATTGATTTCACTGAGACAGATCCACGTCTACTTCTATTTTCAATCTGCCTGGCTCAGGCTGAAAAAAAATGACATTTTGTGAATTAATCTGATTAGGTATGCTAAATTAAGTAATAAAGGTAGTTTAGAACTGAACGTTTGGAATGATATTGTAAGTGACGTTGCGAGAGAACTAGCAAGCATTGTCAAGTTAGACTCTATTTTCTAAATCCAAGAACGAAGATTGAATGTACTGCGGGTTACCAGTCTGTAAATGTGGTGGCTGCATTTGTTTTCTTTTTTCAGGTCTTCCTTTGTTCTTTGTCTCACATGGGCAAAGACTCTAATGTTTTTGAAGCATTTTAAGAAAAGGTACGCTGTACACACCTCTCAGAAGTAAAAGAGCCATTTATGACTTTTTGAAACTTTGACCTGATGACACAATAGGAACTGTGCTCTAGTTTGGCCTACAGGGACACAAACAGCAAAAAAACCCGACTGACCACTTCAGTGTTGGCATATCGCACACCACATTTCACCAGTGGCGGCTGGTGGGGTTTTTTTTTTGGGGGGGGGCGGGTGGTTGGCAAACAACCACTCCCCCTGGGTGGCCAGCGGCACACATGGGAGTAAGTCACCAGCAAGTCTCAAGTCTTAACCTTCAAGTCACAAGCAAGTCCCAAGTTACTGTGGCGAAAAGCAAGCAAGTCAAGTTGAGTCGCTGCTAGAAGTCAAGCAAGTCAAGTCATTTATTTTGGTCAAGTCACAAATTAAGTCAAAATACTGATCTACCCCATTTCCACCTGTAGCCTCCCTGGCGGTTTTCCCGAGTGTGGCTCGGGGTTACATTTCAGCACCATTAGCGGTAACCCCGAGCCACACTCGGGATTACATCGCAGGATCCTGGTGCCTCCTTATTTACCTTGTCCCCGGGATCCTGCGATGTCCCCCGCAGTGTCCGCGGGCTGTGTCCTGTTCCGAAGCCTCTCCGTGCCAGGCTCCGTTCCCTGCGAGCGTCGCGACGCACGGGGGCGGAGCCTGGCGGCAAATTCAAAAAATGTAAAAAGCATAACACATACAGTACTGTAATCTTACAGATTACAGTACTGTATGAAATCATTTCACATCCCATTTGTCCCCAGTGCTTTGGCCCATGCCCTGCATGCAGTTTTATATTGCATATACTGTTCTTTCTGCCTGGAAACTGGAGATTGTCCATAGCAACCAAAAAGTGTCCCTTTACGTCAAAAATGGCTTTAGACCAGCTAGAAAACAGCGATAGTAAATTAGAACACTTGCAGAATTGAGCGATAGTGAATCGTGTGGAAATTTATTTTATTACTATTTATTTTTATTTTTTTTAATTATTATTATTTTTTTATTATATTATAATTTATGTTTTTGTGTTTCAAACATTATCATACCCGGGATATCTACTAGACTCTTGTTTGGAAAGATTTAAGTGTGTTATTGTTAATAATTACAGACCTACAATATAAAACGCCAAATTTCCATGCAAAATAATTGTACCGCTTTCAGCACCTAAAATCAGAAAGAATCATACCGCCAGGGAGGTTAAATGAGTTAAAAGTCAGTTTTCAGGAAAGGTTTTGTTTTATCTTCAACATTAACAAAACTGCTTAGTGCTTTTTTCTTGGCATATTAAAGAAACACTTTGAATGCCCAAATAGCAGACAAGGAGCAGAACACTCAGCAATTAAATGGCCAACAAGCCTGAAAAAATGTAGTCCTTGCTGAGGGGGAAAATAACTAAGCTCAAAGTTTGAACTTGACACAATGCCAACATCTGGACACTTGAATGGTGATGAGAATAGCACTTAAAATGCATTGCATTTGCAAAAAATTAAATTAGAAAGTACTTTCTCGCTCAGTTGTGAGCGATGGAGTCGCATTATCACCCCACCATGGCTGAACACACGTTCAACAGGTGCGCTTGATGTAGGGACTGACATAACTCTTACCACTACCCTGAACAGCTCCAATGGCATTTGGCAAATTCTGATTGGCTCAGAGGCGGTGGTGGGCGGAGTGTGTGGGTAATATTTTCGGGGGGGGTGGTGCCAAGTCATTGCAAGTCAAATAGCCCAAGTCAAAGTCAAGTAGGAAGTCATTAGTGACAAGTCAAAGTCAAGTCGAGTCATTTATTTAATTTTGTCAAACAAGTCCTCAAACAGGTGACTCAAGTCTGACTTAAGTCAAGTCATGTGACTCAAGTCCCCCACCTCTGGCCAGCGGCACTACCCCCTGCTGTCTGACAGTCGGTCTAGCACTTGCCCCATCTGGGTGGCGGGCTGCCCTCTGCTCCAGCATGGCAGACCCAATCTAGGTGGTGGGTGGTGGGCTGCAGGCAGCAGCTCCGGTGTCCTCGTCTCATCTCCAGCACGGCAATTTTGCCGTGCGTCTCCTCTCTCCTCCTCCAAGGCGCTAGGTGACCAATAGGGTCGCTTGACGTTTTAGCCAATCAGGAAAGCCAGCTTCCTGATTGGCGGGGAGGATATTTAGTGTGAAAATAGCAAATATTCATTCACTATTGTCACACAACTGGGTGGGGTCGGGGCGCAGTGCCCCGCACTCCGAGTCCACCCTTTTTTGAACCTATTAGAGCCTCTTATCACGTGCTTCAAAAAAACACCCCGCCGCATTGGAATCCATAGTCCGGGGCCCTGGATGTAGATCAGGGGGCCAGCCACATGGATAGGGTGCACCCCTAATGGACGGGCCGCCACTGCATTTCACTAGTGATGCCTTAAAGTAGAAGTTCACACTAAAACTAAAATCTCTAAATCTACTGGCATCCACAATCTAACACTAACCTATCTAGCCCTGTAAAGAAGAAATCGCTATACATACCTTTTCTGAAGCCGCTTCAGTCCGGTCCCACGCTGAGCTGTCAGCGGAAGCTTCTCTGTGGAGGCGGGTGCAGAGGAGGCAGCGAACAATGGAAGCCCCATAGTAACTCTATGGGTGACATCACTTTCCAGGCATTTCACAGCCATTGTCGGCTTTTTCTTCAGCAGAGCTTCCCCTACTAGAGACCGGATTGAGTTCAGAAAAGGTATGCATAGCGATTTTGTCTTTACAGGGCTAGATGGGTTAGTCTTAGGCCCCTTTCACACTGGGGCGGTTTGCAGGCGCTATTGCGATAAAAATAGCGCCTGCAAACCGACCCAAAACAGCTGCTGCTGTGTCTCCAGTGTGAAAGCCCCAAGGGCTTTCACACTGGAGCGGTGCGCTGGCAGGACGGGAAAAAAGTCCTGCAAGCAGCATCTCCGGAGCGGTGAAGGAGCGGTGTATACACCGCTCCTGCCCATTGAAATCAATGGGACAGCGCGGCTATACCGCCAGCAAAGCGCCTCTGCAGAGGTGCTTTGCGGTGGTTTTTAACCCTTTCTCGGTAGCTAGCGGGGGTAAAACCACCCTGCTAGCGGCCGAATACTGATGGTAAAGCGCCACTATCAATAGCGGCGCTTTACCGCCGACGCTGCCCCCGCCCCAGTGTGAAAGGGCCCTTAGATCGTGGATGCCAGTAGATTAACAGATTTTAGTAAATTCAAGAATCAGCAGCAATGATCTGTGTATAGGGTTCATCCTGTAATATTAAAAAAACTCCTGTGCTTGCTTATAAGAAGCAATGTTTAAATGCTAAAAGGTGATACTACTTGATGCAATAATAGCCGTATCTCAGTCTTAAGCCTTGTACACACAATCAGATTTTCCGCAGACAAAACCTCGGCATACAAACGGTACACAATTGTTGGCCAACAACACGAACGTAGTGACGTACTAGACGTACTACGAGACGAAAAAGAGGAAGTTCAATTGTCAGTCGCCACCCTTTGGGCTCCTTCTGCTAATTTAGTGTTAGTAGAAGTTTGGTGAGTGTTGATTCGCGCTTTTCATTTTGCACTTTTCAGTTTGTTTCTGAACTGCTGTTTGTTAACCAGACATGTTGCAGAATCGGAGGAGATAATGTGTTATTTATTATTGGCCTTGGAGTTATTGCTTTGACCCAAGTCCAATCCAGGAACAGGAGGAGAAGGATTTCTTGGACCAAAAATTGGTTGCTTTATTAATCGTGACCAATTATGTCATATGCCTTTGCTGCGGGAGCTCCAGGAGAATAATCCGGATGATTTTCAGAATTATCTCCAGATGACGGACCCCTGCTTTCAGCAACTCTTGGCATTGTTGACCCCCTATAGTAATGTCCCGTACACACGATCGGAAATTCCCCCAGCAAAAGTCCGATGTGAGCTTTTGGTCGGAAATTCCGACTGTGCGTATGCTCCATCGGACTTTTGCAGGCGGAATTCCCGCTAGCAAAAGATTGAGAGCAGGTTCTCTATTTTTCGGTCGGAAAAAGTTCTGTTCGGAAATTCCGATCGTCTGTACAAATTCTGACACGCAAAATTCCTACGCATGCTCGGAAACAATTTGACGCATGCTCGGAAGCTTTGAACTTCATTTTCTCGGCTCATCGTAGTGTTGTACGTCACCGCGTTCTTGACGGTCAAAAGTTCAGAGAACTTTTGCATGACCGTGTGTATGTAAGGCAAGCTTGAGCGTAATTCCGTCGGAAAAACCATCCAAGTTTTTTCCAACGGAAAATCCGCTCATGTGTACGGGGCATTAGAAGCATGACACATTAGTGCATACACAAGCACAACATAGTGAATTAACCTGCAGGGGGTTTGCTTTGCATTTAGGACCCGCTTTGGAGCCCATCCCCATCAAATAAAGATTGATTACCATTACCATCAATTTTTTATTTTTTATTTTTTACAGTAAGAGAACCATTACTATCACCTTCAGCATCAAAACGTTATCATCCACTGAAGGCAATGAGCAAATCAGGACATTGAACAGACCACAAGATCACATCGCAGTTGATAGTCACAGTTATTTGCACATTTCTATAAGACTGAGATATACCAAGCTTTTTAGCGCAACAAGCATTATCACTTTCAAACAGCGGAGAGATTGTTTCTCTTGGGCAAGCATAGAAGTTTTCTCTATATTCCTGTTAATACTTTTCTGCAACCACAGAGAGATTGGAAGCTTCATTGTTGCACTAACAATTTCTAATGCCCCGTACACACGATCGGACTTTCTGCCAACAAAACCGTGGATTTTTGTTCGAAGGATGTTGGCACAAACTTGTTTTGCATACACACGGTCACACAAATGTTGGCCAACAATTACGAGCGTGGGAACGCAGTGACGTACAAGACATACGACGAGCCAAGAAAAAGGAAGTTAGGAATAGCCAGTACGGCTCCTTCTGCTTGATTCCGAGCATGCGTGAACTTTTGTGCGACGGACTTGTGTACACACGATCGGACTTTCCGACAACAATGTTTTGTTGGCGGAAAATTTGAGAACCTGCTAGAAAACATTTGTTGGCGGAAAATCCGCCAACAAATGTTCCATGGAGCATACATGCAGTCGGACTTTCCAACAACAAGCTCACATCCAACATTTCCCGTCAGGAAAATCCGACCGTGTGTACACGGCATAAGGCTGCAATCACACTTCACCGTTTTGAATCCTCGATTTGAAAGCGTTGATGTGTGGATGGCAAATTACGAGGACTCGCATTTGAGATGCCATTTATTTAAATGACACCTCAAATCGTGACGCGGGTCTGCCACGATAAATCACGCTGCAATTGCAACACGTATCGTGGGAAGCATGTCGCCCCAAAACAAGGTCAGGAGCTACTTTTGGGCGACCTGCTTCCCACGATGCATCTTGCCGCGATTGCAGCGTGATTTATTGCGTGACAACCGCGGTAGGCCCACGCCGCGATTTGAGGTGTCATTCAAATGAATGTCATCTCAAATGCGAGTCCCTCGATTTGCCATTCACACATCAGCGCTTTCAAATCGCGGGCAGATTCTTGGCAAATTTGCCCGCGATTCAAAACGCTGAAGTGTGAATGCAGCCTAAGCCAGTGCCATTTCCTTGACAATCCCTTGCCTATTAACCCTAAAAATGGCCAGACCTGATTGGAAAGATTTGTTTCCCATTGACTTCAATAGAGTTTGGCTTAACGTTCTGAAGTTTAGCACAGTTTGGCGAAGCCAACCCAGGTACGCGTGGCTCAAACCTACTATAGGTAAACACTGTCACCTTCAGGCTGCAGTGCCATCTTTTTAATTGTATAATTCTTTGATACAATTACAATATTAAAAATAATAATGCATGTTTAAAGCAATTTAAAAAATGCAAAAACTGTTTTTATCCTTTGCATTTTTCAGATAATAATATTAATAAAAATAACAACAACAATCTTTTTAAATTTAAACAGTATGCCAAATAAAAGCCTTATTTCCCCTTAAAAATATTAAAAAAATAAAAAAACACTTACAATGTATAAAAAGTATGTAAACAAGTCATAAAGTATCAAATAAGTTAACCGTCGCATGCTGACACTGCTAAATTTGGCCTGGGTATCTAGGGATCAATGACCTTTTGTCACAAAACAGTTTTATTATCAGGTTGTTGGGCATTTTGGGGATATTTGGATATCTGGAAAATGTGCCCAAAATAGGAAGAATTGTGGTTTACTAAAAACAGTTAGCTCATCTTGCTTTTTTTTTTTTTTTTTTTTTTTTAAACAACAATGTATCTGAACAAGAAACATCAAATGGTTTATCTCACTATCTACTAAACAGAAGCAAGTAAGAAAAGGCAACAAAGTTTGCTAAAATCTTTCCAATAAATATATAACTGATCAATTGAGGACAATTTTGAAGTAAAAATTCCCCTTTAACACACGCATTCCATGGTATATAGACATACGTTCCGTCTACCTTTGTACAGAGGTGACAGGTCTTGCTCAATAAAGTAACTATACACAAAACGTATTTGATGAAATTTACTTTCAACAAGATACCATTCCATACACACAAAGAACAATATTGTTTGATGGTGTTAGCTGATTGAGAATTCCGTTCCATGGATACCGAGGCCATATGTTCAGTAATTTTCTAGTTTGATGTTTTATCGGGTGAGCATTGAGCCGCGCTTCATACTGTGTATAAAGCAGACCAAAGATGGTAAGGTGTTTATATGGAGGGGTCAGGTTTCTTCCAAAGGAAGATGGATTGCCTTCAGCAGCTGTTACTGGGATATTAATTTCCCATAGTTAATTGTCTGTCCAAATGCAGCATATGCAGCCTGTGAAAGAAAGAAAAATATGGTATTAGAAAATCCACGGAAAATAAGATGCAAGAAAGTGATGTAGCAGAACTATGGGGCATATTTACAAGCTGGAAAAATTATAAAAACACTCCCTATTGGCTGCTTCTCCACTATGAAAATACTTTCTCATTTAGAAGACACATCCACCATTTGCATGTCATCAATTGATTCCCAATTAATGCCTTTTGTTAAACTTTCAGCTTTAATTCAAGGGGTTGAACAAAAATATCAAGCACAAATTTTAGGAACTGCAACCATTTTTATACACAGTCCCCCCATTTTCAGGGGCTCAAATGTAATTGAACAAATGAAGATAATCATGAATAAAATGTTAATTTTTAATATCCTTTACTGGCAATGACTGCCTGAAGTCTGGAACCCATGGACATTATCAAAGACGGGGTTTCCTCCTTTCTAATGCTTTGCCAGGCTTTAACTGCAGCTGTCTTCAGTTGTTTGTGGGTCTTTCTGCCTTTAGTTTTGCCTTCAGAAAGTGAAATGTGCAATTGGGTTGAGATCAGGTGATTGACTCGGCCATTGCAGAATATTCCACTACTTTTCCTTCAAAAGCTCCTGGGTTGCTTTTGCAGTGGGTTTTGGATCATTGTCCATCTGTAGTGTGAAGCGCGGTCCAATCAACTTTGCTGCATTTGGCTGAATCTGTGCTGACAGTATATCTCTAAACACTGCAGAATTCATCCGGCTGCTTCTGTCACATCATCAATAAACACCAATGACCCAGTACCACTGGAAGCCATGCATGCCCATGCCATCACACTGCAAGCTCCACCATGTTTTACAGATGACGCTGTGTGCTTTGGATCATGAGCTGTTCCAGGACTTTTCCACACTTTTTTCTTCCCGTCATTCTGGTACAGATTATTCTTAGTCTCATCCGTCCAAAGAATGCTTTTCCAGAACTGGCCTGACTTTTTTAGATGTTTTTTTGGCAAAGTCTAATCAGGCTTTTCTATTCTGCAGGGTTATGAATGATTTGCACCTTGTGGTGAACCCTCTGTATTTGCTCTTGTGAAGTCTTCTCTTAATTGTAGACTTTGACAATGATACGCCCACTTCCTGGAGAGTGTCCTTCACTTGTCTGGCCTACCTGGCCATGAAACAGCTTTTGATTCAATTGTCCAATTACTTCTGGCCCCTTGAAAAAGGGGGGAGGGCTATTCTTAAGAATTTTTAATTCCTAAACCCTTCCTCCGATTTGGAAGTACATACCCTCAAATTAAACCTGAGAATGTGCACTTTAGCTTAAATATTTTAGGTATTTAAAGTAGGTAGGTAGGTAAATACCTGAAAATTCTAAAATTGTGCCTGTGTCCAAATGTGTCCAAATATGAACCTAACTGTATAATACGGCCAGTTATGATTGCTTTTAAATGGAAGTTATCATTATATATATATGTTTTCAAGCTAATTCCTTTGGGCTCTTATCACCCCCCCCCCCCTCCAACTACAAGTTACATCTCTTCTTCCCTGGAGGCCCCTAGCTTTTTACTTACATTTCTAGATATCTGCAGGTTGTCCATTGGCTCTTCGGATCTTCTCTGACATTGGGTGGTCTACAATGATGCAAAGAACAGTAAAGTACTCACTTGATGTCCTTTTGGTCTTTAGCTAGGAGTGCTTTTGGTCTTTAGCTAGATGGCTGTGAATTAGTATTTGCTGCCTAATACTGCATGTGCTGTTCCTTTTGGTCAGGTTTTCTCTGGTGAACTCCATGGGTCTCACTCCACTTTGGCTTTTTGGAGTCCACAAGCAAGCATCAGCATTCTCTTTATGCTCTCATTTATCTTGTTCACCTGCAGGTTCATTGCTGAGAACACCAATTTTTCAGTGAGCACTGGTGTCCTGAATGGTTATGCTCAATTTTTAGGGGCAACTGTCTCCACTTTCATGTTTCCCATCATATAGTTTGTTCAGTGATGGGTGCAAGTTTTGCTGCTTCATAGATTACCCTTTGTTGCTGACCTCACTTTTCCTGACTTTTCTTGACCTTGTTTTAATCTATGACTACACATTTTCTCCCAGTATTTTCGCCACTTAGCTTTTGTTATCCTTAGTGTGAGTTACTGCAGTGCCAGGGCTATATTTTTTATGAGGGCTGTACCAAAATGGACATGAATTTTTTTTTAAATTAATTTACATAAGTCATTCAAATTTCATATGTTGGTAGCATAACTCTTCTACTATAGTATCTTTACTTCTTTTTTAATGCAGCTAAATAATGGATTCCAAGCAGAAGCAATGTGCCATCATTGAGTTTTTGACGAAGGAGGGGTTACAAGCTGTCCAGCATTTCACAGAAGGCTACAGAATGTCTATGGAGATGACAATATTTAAACTTCTTTATCCATCTGTACACATTGCTCTTGTCAATGGTGTCATCTATATAAACATTCTGTAGTCTACTGTGGATGTTGGACAGCCTGCACCTTTGCTTCATCAAGAACTCAAAACCAGTACATTGCTTCTGCTTGGAATCCATTATTTATTTGCAAAGACAAATAATAAAAAGAGCAACTATAGAGGAAGATTGACTCTACCAACATGTGAAATTTGAAAGATCTATGTATATTAATAAAAAAGTTATCCCCACTTATGCATTACTTTTGGTACAGGCTTCGTATATAGCTCCTATACAGTCAAGCTACTGGTGCTCTGAAAGAAATGTATAAATATCTATAATTCTAGATATTATCAATTCTTATTCTCAGGGGCGTTTCTGGATGTATAGCAATGTCTTTGTGTTATATGTTATATAAATATCAGTGTCCTCTCTCCTAGAGGGTAGGGTGTATAGGAGATATGTTTCTGTACTTTGTCCAAGGCCGCATTTCCAACTTACTTTTAGGAATTAGTTTCTTAGTAGAAATTGAAGAATCCTTCGTTCATACGATGCTTCCAGAAAGGTTGTTTATTTGTTCAGAAAGATAAGCAAAGACCAGACTTACATCGATAACATGTGGCATGGTGATGGTCTCAGAAGGAGGAGGAGGAGGAGACATCTTGATGTTACATTCTCCAAAGTGTTGGGTTACTTCCCTCTTGTCAACCCTACTCCATTCCTATTCTACCATGAATCTGATCCATTCTTATACTGTTTCAAAATGTTATGTCAGCATATCCTAATAACACCCATATTTGCATATATACTTTAAATGGCTATAGTCTAAAGATAAGCAACATTACTCCACCCATTGTCCTGACATAGCAACTCAAAATAGAAATATCTACTCAGCTAAACCACTCCTCTGTCCTCTGTCCTCTGTCCTCCATCCTGTTAACCTTCAGAAACAATCACAAATTACATATAACATTTATGTCTTTCATATATTTTTTCAGAAACTTTTATCACTTAAAATAATAATGAACTTAAAATCTTCTAACAATTCCCCCTCAATGCACTATAATCAACAGATATAATAAGTGCATTCATCTTAAATAATAAATGTCTCTGATCCACTTCTTCAATACAAACAATACAATAAACATTAATACATTAAAATAAACATTAATACAATACAATATACAGTAATACAATTTAGTGTGTCAGATATTGTACATAAACATTTTCCAAAACTCTGCGATATTCTTATGAAAAATATTTAACTATTTCATTCCATTGAGAAAATTTAAATTATTATATTATTTAATTTTAATTAATTCTCCATCTAAATCATGTAATATTAAAGATTTTCTTCCTTAAACTTCATAAATTCATTCAACTTCCTGTGAAACTCGTATGACTTTAACCATATAATTTAACTATTTTAATATAAAGATGAAATACATATCTTTGAAAAATCAAATTATATTGCTTCGTAATATAAATTACTAATTAATAAATAAAATTTCTTCCATTCCTGGAAATTTCAAAAATGAAATAACTTCTACAATGTAAGTTTTTATACATTATCCTTGACACAGAACAATTATAAACATAATAAATAATCTACTCGTCTGTAGATACATAAAAAACATAAAACTTTCCCATTATTTGATTGTCATGTTTTATATATTCTATCTTTCTATTTATTTTCCTATTTATTTATCTATCTAATCAAGTTCTTTAAATTTAGAAACGAAAGACATATCTATAAAAGAAAATGAAAACAAGTATCAAATTCTTATAAAAATATGTTTTCCTTAGAAATTTTCATTATTTAATATAAACCATTCTAGACTGATAATCCTTTATGTGTTTACCCATTTTATTCTTATTTTTACCAATTACCTAAAATAGCATACATGTCCTACAAAATTTTAAATCATAATCTGATTCCATGGTTTGAAATCCAACCCCAATGGAATATGACATAAGTTCACAACAACTTAGCTTTTGTTAAAAATATTATTTTTCTAGAATGACCTCAATTAATTTATCAAAAAGAAACATTAACTAAAAAAACAACATCCTTGTATCCTCCTTAAGCAGGAAAAAACTAATATAATCAATCTATATAGATTTGCCAAATTACTCTATACTTTGTAGTATTAGGTTACTCTTTCCTTTTGGATTGCTCTATAAACAAATAAAACAATATTCAGAAGTTTGATGACAAAGTGTTCTAAAATGAGTAGTTCAGAATTTCTTTCATTAGCTTAAACAAAAAAAAAAAAATCAATCAGTCAGTCAGGTACCTGGATATGCAAAAAGAAATATTTTCATTTAAAAATAACTCTATCCATTATTGTTGGAATCAATTATTTTTTACAATAAATATTATCTTCATCAGTCTGTACTGATTCTAAGACAGTGTCATAGTCCCCCTCATTATCCTGTGACTAATATTAAATCTTGTAAAAGAATAATCTTACCAGATTATTGTATTTTTTCCTTTACACGGACAATTGCTTTAATTTTGTAAAAGAACACTAATTTAGGTTGGGCCTTCCTAAATATTCTATTTCTGAAAGAAATTTGATCATGTTGAAATTTCTTTTCAGAACCAACCATCCCTCTCATACAGTATGATTGAATGAACCACACATGCCTGTCACTCTGACTGCTAAACAAACACATGGCAGTCTTAAGATCAGCTTTCAATGCAGACACTTACAGAAAGTTTAATATTGTCATTCCATTGTGCCAATATTTGGATCCATCTATAGAAGCACAAGAAATTCTTTCCCAATAAATGTCCACTAAAAGTTGAAAAAGTGACTTTTGCATAATTAACTTACACAACTGTGGTTCTATCCCTCACATTGCATCTATTTAACCCCCATGTATTTTTAAATATCACTACAACTGATCTTTTTAACATCCAGTTGCCGCTAGACAAAGCTGTGTGTATTGACACCTTCTGTTTTCCTTGTAATAACACATTTAGTGTAACATAAGATGCTTTTCAAAACAAATGGTGCAAAACCCACAATGTCTCAGATCTGTAACATTGGACAATGCACCCCTAACACATTTTTTATAAATACCAATAAATTTGTCTCATCATCCACATACACTTGAATGTAAAATGTCTGAGAGAGATCTCTATATTAATCAAAAATACTAAATTAATAAGGGCTTTCTTTAGATCTTCAAATTATTGTATATAAGTTCTCTCTTGTAATTAAAAATATTTGCCCTACATTAAGCCTATATAATTCATTAAAATTTACCCAGACAGATACTTTGTCTAGAAAAATCTCAATGAACTCTCGAGAAAAGTTATTAAGGCACAAAAAATCTTATTTTTTAAAAACAATTACTTTAGTAAGTAATAATACCTTTTTAAAAAATGTATTTTTCCTCATCCATGAACCCTCTTCCAGATATTTGGAAGACTTAACACAAAAATGTGTTGTGCTTTGATCCACAAAAGTGAAAAATGTCATGGCATGACGACTAGTCTGTGTAACTTGATCTGCATTTCTCTGTTGGTAATACACTCCTCGCATGTCACAAACTCTTCAGAGAATGATCTGTTACAATCAGTCTTAGCTATCATGCTTTGTATACAATACACTGTACAATTCGGTAACAATCTAGTTTTTCGTTTTTAAAATGTTTAACCTTTTTACCACTTTTTAAACATCTTTTGTTTGTACATCTGCCAAAAATCATGTACACTACGTTATATGACTTTCCTGATTATAGTAATGACAAAAAAATTGTTTAGAGGACAATCTCGTAAAACTCACAGATTGGATCCTGCCCAAAAACTGTGATTGGCCATATCCCCGAGAAAACTCCTCCCTCAATCAAAGTCCTTACTTTTACCAGAAATACTCATTTACAAAGACTTTTAACAATTGCTATTTTTACAATTTTTTAGATTGAACAAAACTTTCATATTTTAATATTTTCTCTGAGTAGTCTTAAATAAATTAGAACAATCTACTACTTTTAATTTAATAACCAAATCTAAGTTTGGAATTTTTGTAAAAATTGTTCAATCCTTAACTTATTATTTCCTACAACCAAATCTGTAGGATTTTTGTAAGACACTAAACACCATGTTATTTTCCATTATCTCAATTTCATACAGTTCTTTCCACAATCTTAATCAATACTTTTTTTCTCTGAAAACTTTTTTTCTGCCCCCTATATATGTGTTTTAAAATGACCACGTGTAATAACACACATTTTCTGTTGTTCAGGGCTAAAATATTCATAAACATTTACATACAGCATTAAACTTAGTTTCCTTATTTAATAACTTCTTTACACTCTGGCATTAATTAATTACCTTACTACTGCATGTATTTCTGATGGTACAGGAAAATACTTCTGAGCCTTGAGATGTTAACCATCCCATGTTACCCTTTTATATAAACAAACACACTCACCCCTTGTTTAGTATGATAGTCCTGTGCGCACTTAAAAAAAACAAGAGATGAATAATGTCCTTTAACTTTGTTGTTCGTTGCCTTTCTTTAGTTTGTTGCTTTTTCTTTCGTTTGTTGCTTTTTCTTGGAAGAATCATTTTCTTGTAGCTTTTTGCCTTGTTCCTTGTATTGTGTGCTGTAGTGTGCTTTAGTGTGCTTTAGTGTTCTTGCCTGTTGATTTTTCTTTGCCTGTTTCTTGGACTTTTCATCTTCAAACATCAAAATCCGACTTTCATCTTAGCTTACCAAATAGTACATACATCTGCCTGTTGTACCTCAATGGTAGCTTTTTCAAATAACGTGGAGTCTCAGTTCCTGATTCAACATTTTTTCTTATTGGGCAACTACCCAATATTTTCTTATGTGAGACTTTCTCACCTTCTTAGGAACTAACCTTGGCAGAAATCTTCACGTACGTAACGTTACGTTTTCACAAAGTCCTGGATTTCCTAAAATAACTTGAAGTGTCCATCTGGCCTTGTCAATCAACTTCGTAGGCTGGGTCTTCCTTTTTTTTTTTTTCAAAGTTGCAAACTTTGGCTAGAGGTGAGAAAACAGACACAGAAAAACTCACCCTTGACTTAACTGAACTGTTGTCCACATCTGACGCAAACGCCTCCTTCTAGGTTCTTTGATCATTTTTTCCTGAGACTTGATCAATCACAAAATTGTGTTCATCTCCCCCCCTTCGTCAAGGAGTGGGAAAAAAAATGACCACTTTAACTTGGCTCGCCATTGAAAGAATGTATAAAAATCTAATAATTCTAGATATTATCAATTCTTATTCTCAGGGGCGTTTCTGGATGTATAGCAATGTCTTTGTGTTATATGTTATATAAATATCAGTGTCCTCTCTCCTAGAGGGTAGGGTGTATAGGAGATATGTTTCTGTACTTTGTCCAAGGCCGCATTTCCAACTTACTTTTAGGAATTAGTTTCTTAGTAGAAATTGAAGAATCCTTCGTTCATACGATGCTTCCAGAAAGGTTGTTTATTTGTTCAGAAAGATAAGCAAAGACCAGACTTACATCGATAACATGTGGCATGGTGATGGTCTCAGAAGGAGGAGGAGGAGACATCTTGATGTTACATTCTCCAAAGTGTTGGGTTACTTCCCTCTTGTTAACCCTACTCCATTCCTATTCTACCATGAATCTGATCCATTCTTATACTGTTTCAAAATGTTATGTCAGCATATCCTAATAACACCCATATTTGCATATATACTTTAAATGGCTATAGTCTAAAGATAAGCAACATTACTCCACCCATTGTCCTGACATAGCAACTCAAAATAGAAATATCTACTCAGCTAAACCACTCCTCTGTCCTCTGTCCTCCATCCTGTTAACCTTCAGAAACAATCACAAATTACATATAACATTTATGTGTTTCATATATTTTTTCAGAAACTTTTATCACTTAAAATAATAATGAACTTAAAATCTTCTAACATGCTCCTCCTGAAGAAGCGGAACTACACCATGATACACGTGTGACTTCATCTGGCCTTCGCTCCCCTATAGGTATATACACTATATTCTCAAAAGTATTGGGGCGCCTGCCTTTCCACGCACATGAACTTTAATGGCATCCCAGTCTTAGTCCGTAGGGCTCAATATTGAGTTGGCCCACCCTTTGCAGCTATAACAGCTTTAACTCTTCTGGGAAGGCTGTCCACAAGGTTTAGGATTGTGTCTATGGGAATGTTTGACCATTCTTCCAGAAGCGCATTTGTGAGGTCAGGCACTGATGATGGATGAGAAGTCCTGGCTTGCAGTCTCCGCTCTAATTCATCCCAAAGGTGTTCTATTGGGTTGAGGTCAGGACTCTGTGCAGGCCAGTCAAGTTCCCCCACACCAAACTTGCTCATCCACACTATATTGCCAAAAGTATTGGGCCACCCCTCCAAATCATTTGGTGAAGGAGGGATTATGGTTTGGGGTTGTTTTTCAGGGCACGGGCTTGGCCCCTTAGTTCCAGTGAAGGGAACTCTTAAGGCGCCAGCACACCAAGACATTTTGGACAATTTCATGCTCCCAACTTTGTGGGAACAGTTTGGGGATGGCCCCTTCCTGTTCCAACATGACTGCACACCAGTGCACAAAGCAAGGTCCATAAAGACATGGATGAGCAAGTTTGGGGTGGAGGATCTTGACTGGCTTGCAGAGAGTCCTGACCTCAACCCGACAGAACATCTTTGGGATGAATTAGAGCGGAGACTGCGAGCCAGGCCTTCGGTCCAACATCAGTCAACTCAATATTGAACCCTATGAACTAAGACTGGGATGCCATTAAAGTTCATGTGGGTGTAAAGGCAGGCGTCCTATTACTTTTGACAATATAGTGTATATAGCATGTTCCTCTAATTCTTTTTACTTTGTAATTTATTGGGGTCCACCGCCTCTTGCCATATTTTGTGTTAGGGGTTACTCTGATATTGCTGCATTCATTACATCTATTTTTTAGCTCTGTGAAGCATAGTTTGTATACATGTAGCATTATTTTTTCATTCATTTATTTTTTTAATTCTTTCCTGTCACTAATGACACAATATATTAGCTTTGTAGTCCTCAATCTACACTTGACTTGTTTATAGTATACATGATATATATGATGTCATTGTTATCTTTGCAATTGTTTTTGGGGTATTTTAATTGCTTTTATGGGACAGGGTTGGCATACCTAATTATCTATCTATCTATCTATCTATCTATCTATCTATCTATCTATCTATCTATCTATCTATCTATCTATCTATCTATCTATCTATCTATCTATCTATCTATCTATCTATCTATCTATCTATCTATCTATCTATCTTCATTTTTACCATACAGCTCTATCCAAGAAATGATATATTTAATTATGTTTTATAAAGTTAACAAGATACAAGTGAAATTGAGCTCGCTGTAGCAGTTTCATGCGACTGTACTCCTCCGGGATAAATATTAATGATCACTATAACATTACCTAATCATTTAATCGTTATTGAATTTACTTCCTAAATCAGATTACAAAGACAGCTCTGTCATTGCAGAAAGTAGAGCGTGATGGAGACGGCACAGCACAGCCTCCCCACTGTCTCGCTATGCAGATTCAGGCAGTTAAATGCCGACTTGCCCCAGCTGGGCCCGTTTTCTCCAGATTCATCCATAACACATGCAAATGTAATCAGAAGCATGGTGCTGTTCAGCTCATTTCAATGTTACATTTGCTGTTCACCAATGAATACGCTAATGAGATGTGCACGGGAGAAGGAAAGCTTTTGGCATAGCTGCAGTGAAGAGCGCCAAGCTCTGTGTAAGAGGCCAGGAATGCTGCAAGTTAGCTAGTTTAGGTTTCCTCTGTGTGGGAATATTTAACCATTTTCTTTTGTATGCTATAGCAACCTACAGCAAAATAGTAGAGCTTAACCCTAACATGACATTCAATTTACTAAAGCTTTTTTTTTTACCATAAATAATTGTCAATTTTTTCCCTATAGAATATTGCTTTATACTAATGTCACTTTTTTCATTCTGTATTATGTCTCAGTGCGGCTGATCTACTCCAGTCTATTTCAGATGCTTCTTGTTTAGTTGTAGTTGCTCCAGCTTCAGCTGCACAGTATTGCTCTGGACTGGCTTCCATTGACAAAGATGGGCCATGTTCCGACTATGTGTCGGTAGAGTGGCTTGTAGTTTCTTCCAGGGGTTTGTGTGACAGGGTAATGCAGAAGCATAATTATTAGACAGGGACAGAGTCACCCCACAACAGGAAGTGTGTCAGGGCCTGGACCTGAACTCAGGACCTCTGCTGTGTCTGGCAGTAACTCTTCTCGCTGAGGCACCCGAGATGCTGGACAGCACCCTGCCTGATTGCTTAGATAACCTTGCCTTATGTCTTGCTTCTCATAAACCATGAACTCTTTGCTCCTTCCATGAACTTCTTGATTTAGGCCATGTCTCTGCACTTCCTGTTTGCCAGATTATTCTGTAATGCTCAGGGGTCAGGCTTAGAGACCAGTAGCTACAGCAGTAGAGAAGCTCCCTTAACCAGCTGGATAAGTGAACAAGCAGGTCACCCCTGTGGATGATACGGGGTTACCGGTGGTTCGGGGTCCAAGTACTAACTGATGGTGGATATGGGCTTTGCTGTGTGTTAGTTATTTAGGATCACCCCTCCAGGAGGTGAGCAAGCCGGGGTCCAGTAGCAGATATAGCAGATAAGGGATTAAGCAGAAGCATAGTCAATAAACAAGCCAAAGGACAGTAACAAGTGGTTTCGTGTGGGGATGAAGCAGAAGCATAGTCAAGGACCAAGCCAAAGGTCAGTAACAAGTGGTAGCGAAGATATGGACGGCAGCAGGAGTGACAAGAGCGAGATATTGGCTGGAGAGAGTACAATAATCTGGCAAACAGGAAGTGCAGAGACATGGCTTAAATCAGAAAGTTAATGGGGGGAGCAAAGAGTTCAAGGTTCACGGGAAGCAAGACATAAGACAAGGATGTCTAAGCAATTAGACAGGGAGCTGTCCAGCATTTCAGGTGCTCAGGTCTAATGCCGCGTACACACGGTCGGATTTTCCAATGGGAAATATTCGATGGGAGCTTGTTGTCGAAAATTCCCGAACGTGTGTAGGCTCCATCGGACATTTTCCGTCAGAATTTCCGACAAACAAAATTTGAGATCTGGATCTCAAATTTTCCGACAACAAAATCCGTTCTCGTAAATTCCGATCATGTGTACACAATTCCGATGCACAAAATTCCACGCATGCTCGGAATCAAGCAGAAAAGCCGCACTGGCTATTGAACTTCATTTTTCTCGGCTCGTCGTACGTGGTGTACATCACCGCGTTCTTGACATTCAGAATTTCCGACAAGATTTGGGTGAGCGTGTGCATACAAGACAAGTTTGAGCCAACATCCATCAGAAAAAAAAGCATGGATTTTGTTCTCGGAATGTGCAATCGTGTGTACGTGGCCTAAGAGTTACTGCTGGACACAGCTGAGTTATTGGGTTCAGGTTCAGATCCAGGCCCTGACAAAATGACTGAACAAGGTACTTTGTGACATGATCACCAGTAGGAGTTTGGGTTTGGCCCCAACCCACTTTCTGCTGAACCCAGAAGGAAGCTGCCAGTGCTGTCCTAATCAGGCGATTGACTTGATGTGGCCATGTGACCATATTAGGTTAATGATTTCACGAGCACCCCTGCCCCTTTGTGTAGGTGCAGCTGCAGGGGGGGGGGGTACTGGTGACATCATTGGCCTAATATGGTCACATGATCATATAAGGTCAATGATCTGATTGGGCCAGCACTGATAGCTTCCTTCCGGGTTTGGCCGAACATGGGTTTGGTCCAACCTCATCCCTACTAGTGATCATGCCATGAGGGTCCTTGTTCAGGCACTTCCTGTTGTGGGGTGACTCTGTCCCTGTCTTCTAGTTGGGCTTTAAATAAAAGATAAAAATAACAGGCAGTGGATTATAGACATTTTTAAACCTTGCTCTGTGATAGAAAAATCATCATTGGCAATCAAATCAGAACATCCAGTTTTGTAAGCTATTTTTATACCTCCATCCTCTTCACATCCTTTACAAATGCTACATTTATGTACCTTATCTTTGTCCTCCCTTAATAACATACCTCCTCCCCCCTTCCCCCATAAAAACATCAAACAGAACGATTCTTGCTCTCATTTGCATATATTACCAGTGGCAGTGAGGTAAATAGTATAAAAATATAATTTTCCTTTGATGTCTCCTAAAAATGTCTATGGCCTCTGATCTGCATAAAATGCCAGTGGTAAAAGAGGTTAAGAAAACAGATAAAATGGATGTAGTTTAGCAAAGCAAGCAGCTATTGCAGTTTTTTTTTTTTTTTTAAGATATGTACAATATACAGCTGCAGACAGACAGACCCGGAGCAGCACATTTTGTAAGGTCACCAAGAATCATATTTGACTTAATAACTAAATGACATATTACTGTAGGAGCATTTGAGAAATACAGGTTGAGTTTGCGGGCTTCGGCGATATGAACGGCCGAGCCGGCAATGATGTCACTCCCGTGCATGCGCGTGTTAGTCGCTGTTTACGGCATGGCCCTGAAGGAACAGCACGGGTATGCCGTTCCTTCAGAGCACTTGCGCCGATGACGTCACCGGCTGCATCTAATGTAAATATCTCCTAAATGGTGCATGTTTAGGAGATATTTACTGTACCTATAAGTAAGCTTTATTACAGCCTTACCTATAGGTAAAAAATCATACATGGGGGGTGGGGGTTTACTCCCACTTTAAGGTCACAGGGAAGGTTGCACCCAAATAAAATTGATGTCCTTTTTTTCCCCACATATAGAGCTTTCTTTTGGTGGTATTTGAACACCTCTGTGGCTTTTATTTTTTTTTATAAACAAAAAAAGACCGACAATTTTGAAAAAAAGAACAATATTTTTTACTCTCTGCTATAAAAGACATCCAATTAAAAAAAAATGTAAAGAATCCAATTTCTTCATCAATTTAGGTCAATGTGTATTCTGCTACATATTTTTGGTAAATCCCATCAAGCATATATTGATCGGTTTGCGCAAAAGTTATAACGTCTACAAACTATGGGATAGATTTATGGACTTTTTATTTATTTTTTATTGTTTTTACTAGTGGCAGCGATCAACGATTTTTTTTGCCACTAAGTGACACTTTTTGGGGACCAGTGACAGCAATAGTGATCAGTGCTAAAAAAATATGTACCGTCACTGTTTAAATTACACTGGCAGGGAAGGGGCTAACATCAGGGGCGATCAAAGGGTTAAGTGTGCTCCTAGGGGGTGCTTTCTAACTTTGGGGGGGGGGGAATGCTGTGACTGGAGAAAAACAGTGATCTGTGTTTCTGCTTAGCAGAAACACAAGCGCTCCATTTCCTCCCTCACAGAATGGCAGTCTGCCTTGTTTACATAGGCAGACTGCCGTTCTGCCCCTTCAGAAAACAATCGCGGGTGGCCAGTGGCCATCGCGGCCATCAGACCCGCTGATCCAATCACAGAGGGAGCGGGTCCCCTGTGCCTGTGGTTAGCCAACAATTGACAGAGTAAATGCAGTCTGAAAATTTATTAAAATAGTCATGCAAACATAAACATGAATCATAGCCAAGCCACTGAAATGATACATACAGTAGAAAATGTCATTACATGTATCATGGTATAAAATGTAAATTGCAGAGTACACAGGCATAAAAAGTATCCCAACGCGTTTCGCAAGACCATGCTCGCTTCATCAGGGGTAGATGCGTGTGTAGTACATCTGTGGCGGGTATAATGAACCAAATAAGTATCAACACAGACATGGTATCATGACAATTAGTCAAGAGGGTCCAAAAACGCATGGCCCTGTACTCAACAAAGGCTGGGTCCTGCTGCAGTATATATGCGGTAGGCGGTATGGAAGCGGTTATTTATGATGCATTAGGCTGGTGCGCCCATCAAATAAATAGGAAATTACATTTCTGGAGGGTGTTTTGCTATACCGGGTACAACCTTTAGGTTGCCATATTGCAATACATTTTTCAAAAAATGCTGCAAAATGAAAAGGAAAGGTAATTTTTGTTAACATTAAATTACAACATAGCTTGTGTAGCAACTGCACATGCTATATTATTTTTTTATTTGGTATATATATATATATATATATATATATATATATATTTTTTTTTTTTTTTTTAAAGCGGAGTTAGCATTTAAGCACTGAAATTTCTATAAGGATTTTTTTTATTTTTTTTATTTTATATATTTCCATAAAAAAGGAATCCACAGTAAATGGATGAGCATTAGCCTCCTTCATACTGAGTCAGGTGGTCTGGCCATTAACTTCGGCAATTGTGCTGAGAATATCAATATTCCCAGCCGAATTCCCAAGGGTTTGTATTAAGCGACGGCCTATCCTCTATGTACGCTATTTTAACCGACAGGCTAATACCCTAAAAAAGTAGATCTAATGAAGTTAAGTGTCTCTAGGAAATTGACTTAAGCCATTTGAATAGTCTGACATGAAAGCAAAGCGCTGCACTGAGAGGGACTGGACTCGTACATCAATCCCGCATGTTCTAAAATAGATTTCTTATTTTCAATGAAGCATTGATGAATGATCCTCAGGTGGAGTAGTCTGCCAGGGATATGGCATTTCTGAAAAGTCATTTTTCATTTGACTCGGAAAATTGATAAATTGCGCGAGAGATGATAAGAGCGTCTGATAATTTGATGTGTTGTATTTTAGAAACACAAAATATACGCAGTGATGAGTGATGAAATAGAAAATACACGTCTGCAGAATCTTTAAAAAAATAAAAATAAAAATTGTTTTTTTATGTATCAAAACATGAAATTGTAGCAAAGTCTTGCTTTCAGGAGTATTAAAAAAAAATGTGCCGATTCAGCTTATTTTGTGGATTGATTTTCTCATTACAAGCGGAGAATGAGACAGTGAGGGGATTGTATTCATTGCAGGCTGTTAACCCATCCCCCACAATTTTTAATTTCCGATTAAAGGAACGTTTGATCACAAGTTGCTTTGGATCTACTTGAGTTTGGTGGTAACTCTTCAACTGCCAAAGATGCTATACCATACTTCGGTGGCGGCTGGTGGTATTTTTTAGGGGGGGGGGTCACAGAAGTCCATCCGTCTGCCGACCCCCCCCCCCCCGGCGGTCAGTCGGTCGGTCTGTCTAATCTTCCGCACCCCCGATCGGTCACTGCACTTAGCCGATCTAGGTTGGGTGTCGGGTGGCATCTCTACCTTCCTTGGCTTCACAGCAGCGCGGCTTTACCTGCGTCTCCTCCCTCCTCCCCCTAGGCGGCCAATAGGATCGCCTGTCCTTTCAGCCACTTCCTGAATGGCCTCGGCTTCATGGCGTGGCTTTCCTTGCCTCTCCTCCTCCTAGGCGGCCAATAGGGTCACCTCTCCTTTCAGCCACTTCCTGATTGGCCGGGAGGAGAGTCAGTGTGACAATAACAAATATTCATATGGCTTTATGGCGAGGCTTCCCTTGCGTCTCCTCCTCCTAGGCGGCCAATAGGATCGCCTCTCCTTTCTCTCCTTTCAGCCACTTCTTGATTGACATTGGCTATTGTCACACAACTGGGTGGTCTCAGGGCGCAGCACTCTGCGCCCCGAGCCCTCCCTTTTTTGAAGCCTATTAGAGCCTCTGGCTCTAATCACATTCTTTAAAAAAAAAACTCCCATTGGAATCCATGCATCCGGCGCCCCGCATGTAGATTAGGGATAGAGGGGGTGGCACTGCCATACTTTCTTTTAGTCCAAGAGGTAGTGGTAGAGGAACGCTGGACTCGGATTTACAGGGTATTAAAATGCAGATAAAGTCATTTCCAACTGTCCCGTATTCAACAGTTCACCCCCCGGGGAGGACAATCACCCAAGTGGGGAAATCCAAGTGTAATTAGTCAAAGGGAGTGCCAAATGAAAAACCCATAGGAATCCAAATTCTACATTTTTCAACTGATTGCAACAAGCAGGGCAAAAGACAGCCAATACATTTCAGGAGGGGGCCCAAAACCCATTGGCTGCCTTTTTTGACCTGCTTGCTGTAACCAGTTGAACAATAAAGACATTTCCCAATCCGCAGCTGGACAGATCAGGAAATGTCTCACTGCCTGTGATTAGCCGTGTGCAGTGTCGGCTTCCTCACGGGATCGGGCACGTGGGATTTCGAACACGTCCAAGCCCATCTCCACTCCTTATTATATCTTCTCTTTCAAATAAAGAGAGGGGGCCAGAGGGCGGTAAACAGGCATTGATCCGCTGTTTTTCCACCCCTGATCTCCCAGCTAAATACTCCCACTGCAGCCAGATGGGGTGTACACATGCCGCAGCCGTGATGTTCGCAGAGTTAAGGTCAATAGGATTAAGGTCAATGGGAGTGCACCACTTGGCATGTGGTTGTGGTGCAGTATTTCAATAAAAATTGGAGCCTCCTGAACTCCTGGCAGCTGCTGCTCTACCTCTATCTGAAAAGTGATCCACTGCAGATCGCTTTTCAGAGGGAGATAGACATTGCCATCCATCTGAAAGAGCCCTTGGGCAGCCAGCATTATGTCAGTCAAAGAGTTAAAAGGCATGTATAATCATTATATATATATATATATATATATATACTTATATACACTATATTGTCAAAAGTATTGTGACGCCTGCCTTTACACACACATGAACATTTATGGCATCCCAGTCTTAGTCCGTAGGGTTCAATATTTAGTTGGCCCACTCTTTGCAGCTATAACAGCTTCAACTCTTCTGGGAAGGCTGTCCACAAGGTTTAGGAGTGTGTCTATGGGAATGTTTGACCATTGTTCCAGAAGCGCATTTGTGAAGTCAGTCTCCGCTCTAATTTATCCGAAAGGTGTTGTATCGGGTTGAAGACAGGACTCTTTATGGACCTTGCTTTGTGCACATGGATGAGCGAGTTTGGGGTGGAGGAACTTGACTGGCCTGCACAAAGTTCTGATCTTGGGATCTACATTATTATACACTTGTATTATGCTCCCTGATTTTAGTTGCCCAAATTGTTAATTTGTACTGCACATCATCTCCATCCTCAGAGCTACCAGAGTTTCCTTAAATTTGTATTGCAATAAGTCCCATTATGGCCCCTTTCAAACGGAGAGGACTGCGGCTGGGAACTGCTTGGTCAGCAGGAGATCTCTCTGCTGATCCCTGCTGAGCAGGCGGATGACAGGTCCGTGCCCGGTCCACTCATGCAGAGCAGACACAGACACAGACACAGCCCGCTCTTCTCTATGGGCCGCCGGATGTAATCGGATCACCTGCCCTTTTACACTTGACTGCCATCTGTTCCAGATCAGATGTATGTGGGTGTAAACAGACACATGTCCGTTTACAGCCGCTGCTCCATAGAGAAGAATGGAAGTTCCGATCTGGTCCGCCTGAAAAACTGTCAGGCAGACCCGATTGGAATGTCCATGTGAAAGGGCCCTATAAGATATTAGGTTGCCAATCCCTTCATAAGGATAAGATAGCAAATGGGAGCTTGGAAGGGAAAGCTCTTTTTATGCGTACGGCATCAACGTGATCCCTTAAACTAGAAAAAAAAGCTTTTGGCCTGCCATATACTCTATCTGCTTCTATTGTGAATTTTTAGAATGAATTGCTCCACAATTCATGCAGGTACAGAGGTCAGTGAGGGCGTATTTCAATCCTATATACTGTTTGGTAAAGTATAAATAAAGGCAAGCATTTTTTTTTCTTTTTACTTTTGGATAGAGTGGAGAGGGATTAGAACACCTGTCAGTATTTACTGCAGTCTGTGCCTCCCGTTAGGGAGATTGATTGTCTCTATTTGTCCTGTTTACTGATATCGAAAGTGAAAGTAAAAAAAAACCCTCAAATTTTGGATTGACACCAGAACAATAATAGAGAGGACATCTTCCAATGAGGACACTAGTTCTGGTAACACCCTAAGATTTCCTCACTTTGGAGGGAATTCTTCTTCACTTGAGGGTGGGTGCAACGTGGTGCGGCGGCACTAACACACACTCAGTCCAGATGCAGTTCAAAAACTTGTGTTGAAATCAAAGTACAACAGTTCACAACAAGCCCGTTGGAAGGAGCCCCAACTGGGAAACACTCATAGATGAAAGCAGCGTGTAGCAGAGCAGGTCTCAGCCTAGATGACAACATCTGTTTTGAGGGGTGGAATGCGGCCTGGCCGGTCCAAGCCCAAGCAGGGAGATTTCCAGGAGAGTGATGATTTCCTATGCTTTCCCTCCTTGTCGAGAACCTTTTCCCACTGCTAATACCATCCCTGGCTGATGGATGACCTGTCCCTACACTGCCCACACGCTAGTGTGTCTTAAATAGTTTCTTAACCACTTGCCGACCAGCCGCTGTCATGACATGTGAAGGACTTACTCCCCAGTCCTAGAATTACCCCTTAACCGTACTCTCCACCATCCAAACCTTCCCACAAATGACTCGACAAGGTATTGGAGTAAATGGCCATAATGGCCTTTTATTAAAATTAACATAAAAAATGTTAAATCATTTTTTAAATAACTGTTAGTATTCTCTTGGGGTCTTGGAGGGGAACTCACGCCACTGGTCACTGGGATAAACTTCAATAAACTTTAGGCTTCGAGTCGCAACCCCCGGATAGCGAGACAGTACCCAACCTTCGCAGTGACCTAACTTTACCCCTTCCTGGTTAGCCCCTCGTAACCGGAAGGTACCAGATAAATCCCCATATTACATATGGGTACAAACTATGCTATATCTACATATAACACACATCTCCTCCTCCTCACAGACCCAAACCACTGCCTAGGCCCTCGCCGCAGCCCCCATTCCTAATTACCTAAACCAGGGAGGGTGGGTGGGAATCATCCTCCCCGCCGCTCACCACTGACGTCACTTCCTCCCTATTCTCCTAATTCTTCTTCCTGAACGCCTCCCCTGCCAGAACCACTCCCCTTCTCTTAAAGGGAACTATCTAACAGCGTGACTGTGCAGTCCGCACATGTCATGCTGTCCCTCTGCTGATCCCTTCGCTCCCTTGCTCCAGGACTCACTTTATACTGCGGCAGGTTGGCACGATCCCACGAGCTGTCGTAGCAATACATCGGCTCCTTTAAGCAGGATAGCAGGCGCGTGTGAGCCACCGGAGGCACACGAACGTGCCCGCTGCACTGCGGGAAAGCCGATGTTCGTGGCCGATGGTCGCGATGAACGCCGGCCATGAGCAATCGCGGGTACGAGAGGCAGAATAGGGACGTGTGTGTGTAAACACACAAATCCCTGTTCTGTTCTATGAGGAGAGACAGATCGTGAGTTCCTAATAGCTAGTAACCACGATCTGTCATCCCCTATAGTCAGTCCCCTCCCCCAACAGTTGGAACACACAGTCAGGGAACACAGTTAACCCCTTGATTGCCCCCTAGTGTTAACCCCTTCCCTGCCAGTGACATTTATACAGTAATCAGTGCTTTTTTTATAGCACTGATGGCTGTATAAATGTCAATCGACCCAAAAATGTGTCAAAAGTGTCCGATGTGTCCGCCATAATGTCGCAGTCATGATAAAAATCGCAGATCGCCGCCATTACTAGTAAAAAAAATAAAATAAAAATGCTATAAATCTGTCCCCTATTTTGTATATGCTATAACTTTTGTGCAAACCAATCAATATACGTTTTTTGCGATTTTTATTACCAAAAATATGTAGAAGAATACATATCGGCCTAAACTGAGAAAAAAATTTGCTTTTTTTAAAAAAAATTGGGGATATTTATTATAGCAAAAAGTACAAAATATTGTGTTCTTTTTCAAAATTGTTGCTCTTTTTTTTGTGTATAGCGCAAAAAATAAAAACCGCAGAGATGATCAAATACCACCAAAAGAAAGCTCTATTTGTGGGAAAAAAAAAGGACATCAATTTTGTTTGTGTACAGCGTCGCACGACCGCGCAATTGTCAGTTAAAGCGACCCAATGCCGTATCGCAAAAAGTGCTCTGGTCAGGAAGGGGGTAAATCCTTCCGGGGCTGATGTGGATAAATAGACTATGCCACATTTAAAGTGGAAGTAAACCCTCCTATCGTTTTCAGCCAAGGAAGGCGCCATCTTGGCCTCTGTTTAGTCTAGAACTGCCATGATGCTGCACATGTGATCAGTTATGACACCGGCCATTGGATGGTTTGACAGTTTGGTTGAGAGCCCAACCAATGGGAGTGTTACATTTCCGGCACGTGACGGAAAGGTAGCTGTTTTATGGATGGGTTTACTTCCGCTTTAAGATGGCCACCAGAGTCACATGACTGGCCAGTATCCAACTGGATCGTTACTCCAGTGCCCCAGGAAACCATAGAGGAACCATGTTCCTCTTGACTTCCTCTGTAATGCCGCTGTGGCTGGGTGCCACCTGCCATGGAGAACGTGGACCACACCTGCCTACACACTTCCTATTGGACACTAAGTGAAGGACACTCTCCCCAATGGGACACAGATGGAAAAAGTACGCTATCCGAAATGTCCAGAGCCTGGCCATGGTTCTACTTTTTTCCCATGTCTAAGAAACTTTAAAGCACTATAGATTTGCTTTAAAAAATATGGCACCATTCCCGCTTAACAAGGATAGTTGACAGCTATGTAAATGTGTATTAGACGTTGAGTACATTTGGCACTCGATATTCTGTAGAAAACAAAAGACCGGCTCTCCTAATTCATGTTCTCATTAGCCTCGTGTATTGATGCACGTACATTATTTTACACTTGTTTTATACGCCCTGATTTTAGTTGCCCAAATTGTTAATTCGTACCGCACATCATCTCCATCCTCAGAGCTGCCAGAATTTCCGTACATTTGTATTGCATTAAGTCCCATTATAAGAGATTAGGTTGCAAATCCCCTCATAAGGATAAGACAGCAAGTAGGAGCCTGGAAAGGAAAGCTCTTTTTATGCGTACGGCATCAAAGTGATCCCAATGCTCTGAAGACTCAGCCGCTCCTTCAACATTCACTGTCAGTTCTCTAAAATGTAGGCCTGACAGAAGCTGTAATAGATTCTTCCATTATTTGATTTGAGCTTCGTACAAGGAATATATTCAGTTTTCTTAAGAATATCAGAATTCTCTATGGGTCGGATCCAGAGGATGATTTGCTGGCACTAATAGCTATTTTTATACTAGAATAGCCCCAATTCTAACAGTTATAATTCTGGTATCAGAATACTTCCACTGTGCGAGAAGAACAGCTGTGCACAATCCCTTTAAACGGGACATTTAAAGGGATTTTCCAAGTTGAGATACTTATGGCTTTCTGGCTTACCATCTTCCAGCTTTTTTGCAGTGCGCTTTTTCTTTTCCTGCTGTCTGGTTTTTACTGTTTATTTTTGTCATATGATCTGTGCATATGATCTTTTTTTTTTTCCATTAGCAAAGGGATGAGTAGTAAAATTTCAGTGACATTGACGCAAAATCACTAATTTAACTGGATGTAAAATTTTGGCAAGTCCGAATTATTTTTTTTTGAGCTGTATAGGTTACATCTGTTTGAATGAAAAAAAAACCTTCCTTATTTATTTAGAGGGTGTGTGTTTTTGGGGGGTATATTTTGGGTCTTTTTTTTTTCTAATGTAGTGTTCTTTTTGCGTGTTTTCTTTGTCTTTCTTATTTATTCTTTAGCCTTTATTTGTTACTTGTGTAACATCACTTTTAGGCCCCTTTCACACGGACGCCTGCGCTAAGTGGAATGCGCTTGCTCAGCAGGATCTCTCTGCTGATCTCCACTAAGCAGGTGGATGACAGGTCCGCTATGCAGAGCGGACACGGACACAGTCCCACTCTCCTCTATGCATAGCTCCCAACTGTCCCTGATTTCAAGGGACTGTCCCTGATTTGGAACAATGTCCCTCTGTCACTCTTCCCTCCTCATTTCTCCCTCATTTTGGTCTGATCTTTATAGTTGTATATAAAATGCACTATTTATCTTTCAAAAAGTGTTTCCCAGTGCTAAGCCTTTCATCCCATTTTTCAATTTCTGCATTTGAAAATTTCAGAAGCCAATATAAAGGAATAATAGTGGTAAAAAAGCACATATGGATTTAACGAATAGTTTTTATTTTGTACAATTTTCCTTTAAGGGGGCGTGGCAGGCGGGTGTGTCCTATGTCTACATACTTTTGCTAATAAGTGTCTCTCATCCCCATCCCCCAAAGTTGGGAGGTATACTCTATGGGGCAATCGGATGGAAACAGACTGCCTGTCCATTTCCATCCGATCCGCCAGACGGATGTGGAATAGGACCACCATCCATCTGTTTTTGGTGGGCAGGATCGCGTGGGGCGGCGGGAGTCAGCTGACATCCGCCGCACCATAGAGGAGACTGGAGGGTCCAATCAGGTCTGCCTGAAAAACTGACAGGCGGACCTGATCGGACAACCTGTGTGCAAGGGGCCTAAAGGTTTTATCTTCAATGGTGGCAATGGGGGGCCATTTGTTAGCACAAGAACAGGTCTAGGATAATGAACAGGAGACAATTAAAGCTTAGTCCACTGTTAGTGTATAGCTACAATGCTGAGTTCTGTTGGCGTCTGTATAGTAGACAAAAACCAATACAGCCCCTCTGCCACAGTATAGTCCCCCCCAGTACAGAGCTCCTCTCACCAACAGTACAGATCTCTCCCCCCCATAGTACAGAGCCCCAACACACGGTACAGGGCCCACCACAGTACAGAGAGCCCCCCCCACACACAGTACAGAGCCCACAACAAACGATACAGGGCCCCACCACAGTACAGAGTTCCCCCACCAAAGTACAGAGCCCCTAATACAGTACAAAGCCCCCCCCCACTGTACAGATTAACCCCACACCAGAGGCATAACTAGAACCTTCGGGGGCCCCGGTCCAAGAAACCATAAAGGGCCCCCCCCCAACCTTACATCACAGTCCGTAGCGTTCCCTTTCATATCGCAGTCCACAGCGTTTCCCTTTACATCAGAGCTCTTCCTTACATCATAGCCTGTAGCATTCCCCTTTACATCAGAGTTCCCCTTTACATCAGGGTCTGCAGAGTTCCCCTTTTCATCAGAGTTCTCCTTTACATCGGACTCCATAGTTCCCCTTTACATCACAATCCACAAAGTTCTCCCTTACATCAGAGTCAGCAGGGTTCACCCTTACAGTGTACCTTGTTGAAAAAGAGAACTCTATTGATCCTGATGTAAAGGGGAACACTGATGTAAAGGGAAATGTGGCGGACCATGACGTAAAGGGGAACGCTGTAGACTCTGATGTAAGGGAGGGCTCTGGTGACCATGGTCCCCATTACATCATGGTCTGCAGCATTCCCTTTTACATCAGCGTTCCAAATTTACATCAGGGTTCCCCTTTGCATCAGGGTCCACTGAGTTCTCCATTACACTGGGGGGGGGGGGATCCTGCAGACTTTGATGCAGAGGGTATGATGTGGAGGGGGGACTCTGGTGACCACAGTGACCCCCCCCCCAATAGACTCTGTGTGGCCTGACTGGAGATGTCACACTGACCCCACACACACACAGTACAAAGCTTCCCTTCCACAGTACAGAGCTCTGCCACTTTCTCTCCCACTCCTACTTACCTAAAAGTGCCCAGGAGAAGTCTTTGGTGAGGGCTACAGGAGAAGCAGTGAGGTTGGTGTGGCTCCGCTTGCCTGAGCCTTTTGAAGAGGCGCACTCTATCTGGTAAACACAGAAGTTGACAGAGGAAGTGAGCAGACCAGAAAACTTCCTCTACCGGCTTCTGTGTTTACCAGTGGAAAGCTGGAGTGGACAGGGCAGTGTCACAGGTGGTGGTGGTAAGGTGGTGGTAAGGAGTGCCAACATACTCTGGCTAGAAAAAATACCCTGCTTTGTACCATTAAAGCAATATGGACTCCTTCACCATTTGGTTTGGCACTCCTGTTGTATTTTTTGGGGTCACATTCTGGGTACCTATTAAAGCAAAGGCTTCACCTGAACCAGTGAGATTTTTGTATGATTATTTTCTCTTCATTTTTTCAAGTGCTTAAGTGTTGAAGTCACAATGCCTCTTATGCCGCGTACACATGAGCGGACTTTCGGGCAGACTTGGTCCGGCGGACCGGACAATTCGGTCGTGTGTGGGCTCCAGCAGACTTTTTTTCCCCAAAAGTCCAACGGACCTAGAAATAAAACATGTTTCAAATCTTTCCGACAGACTCGAGTCCGGTTGAAAAGTCTGCTCGTGTGTATGTTAGTCCGACGGACTAAAACCCACGCTAGGGCAGCTATTGGCTACTGGCTATCAACTTCCTTATTTTAGTCCGGTTGTACGTCATCGCGTACGAATCCGTCGGACTTTGGTGTGATCGTATTTACGCAAGTCAGTTCGTTAGAAAGTCCGTCGGAAAGTCCGTCGGACCAGTCCAGTCGAAAAGTCCGCCCGTGTGTACGCGGCATTAGATATGCCTTTTGTGAGGTTTTATTGCTGTCCCTGCTGAGGAGCTTATTAATCTCTACCTGTCTTGGTAACCACTGTCATAGGGGACAGAATGTCACTGTAAATGCAAAATTTCACACTTGTCATCAGAACATGAAGAAAGGGATAATCTTCCAATGGACACCTAATCACTTTGGAGAGATTTCATTCAAATTCCTGTTGTTTCTCCAGGACAGGAAGAAAAGAAAAACCTCCCTAAGAGCCCTTTCACACTGGGGCGGGTGGCGGCATCGGCGGTAAAGCGCCGCTATTGTAAGCGGCGCTTTACCGTCGGTATGCGGCCGCTAGCGGGGTGGTTCTACCCCCACTAGCGGCCGAGAAAGGGTTAAATACCACCGCAAAGCGCCTCTGCAGAGGCACTTTGCCGGCGGTATAGCCGCGCCGTCCCATTGCTTTCAATGGGCAGGAGCGGTAAAGGAGCGGTATACACTCCGCTCCTTCACCCCTTCCGAAGATGCTGCTGGCAGGACATTTTTTACCGTCCTGCCAGCGCATCGCTCCAGTGTGAAAGCCCTCGGGGCTTTCACACTGGAATGAAAGCAGCGGCACTTTCGGGTCGGTTTGCAGGCGCTATTATTAGCGCAATAGCGCCTGCAAACCGCCCCAGTGTGAAAGGGCCCTAAATGGAGACAGGGGGAAAAAAACCTTACAGGTATTTTAACCATTTAAAGTGGAACTTTAGTCAGAAAATAAAGCGGATTTCCACCCAAAAGTGGATGTTCCACTTTAAGCACTCCTTACCCCCTTCTATGCCACATTTGGCATGTCATTTTTTTTTGGGGGGGGGAGCAGGTACCTAAATTTGACAGGTACCTATTCCCACTTCCGCTCGGGCCGCCTAGGCGGCTTGAGAGGAAGTTTTCCTCTCCCCCTCCCTCCCTGCAATCTTCTGGGACACGTCACAGGTCCCAAAAGATTTCCTGGCCATTAAGCAGGCGCAGTGCGCACCCAACTGTGAAGCCGCAAGCTGTCACAGCCGGGTGCCCACACTTGCAACGCCGGTCCCGAGGAGAGACCAGGGAGAATATCGAGGGTTGGGGCAGCTGCATCGTTGGATCCTGGGACAGGTGAGTGTGCGTTTATTAAAAGTCAGCAACTACACTTTTTGTAGTTGCTGACTTTCAGGCTACGTTTCCACTATAGTGATTTGAAGAAGCACTGATGGCAGTGTGAAACGCGTCACCTCCTGGATCCTGTGTCATTGTCTTGGCGGCTGTCATTTGACTTTTCTTGGAATAAATCACGTTGGATCGTTCCTGTTGTTGTGCAGCCTTCTTTTCTTTCTCATGTTTCCACTATTGCAACCCCAAAGTCATGCGACTTTGATGCGACTTTGAGTGCAGCTTTGATCCAACTTTACAGTCTCTGGATCAAAATTGCATCAAAAGTCGCACCAAAGTAGTGCATTAACCTTTTCAAAGTTGCTTCAACTTTAAGTCACATAGATTGGAACAGGTGCCATTGAAATCAATGGGCTGTGACTTGTCATGCGACTTTATGTGTCCAAAGTCACATGACAAGTCACACTAGTGGAAACGGAGCCTTAATAAACACAAAAACGTCTGGAACTCCGCTTTAAAGTGGATGTAAACCCAATGTCATCCTTTTTAAACTACTGCCATAGGGGTTATCTATAAGGATATACATGCCTCCTGCATGTATCTTTACCTGTCAAATGTCTCCCCTCTGTCTGTTATGAGACCCAAAAAACTGCAGATTCTGTGGGTGGGTCTGTTGTCTGGAGCTCGGTGGGCGGAGTCGTGATGTCAGAAGACTCTCCGCCCACCTCTACACTCCCCTTGTCAATATGCATTTTCTCATGTGTATTTTTTACACTGAACTTCTGCTATGATCTCTAACATCCAGTGAAAAGACAGGAAAGTAACCACATGACTTCAGCATGCCTAATCATGGTGAGGTGTGAAACAGCCAATCCTTGCAGAGCTGCTGAAGAAAGGAGTGGGGGAGGGAATTAAAAAATACTGCCTGTGTCTTAGGCTAGTGCACGAGATGTAAATCACCTGTCACTCACAGCAAGGGGGAGGATTTGACAAAGTTTTTCTCTGTTTGTCAAGATTTATCTCACTGAACAATAAAAGAGCATTGCTCAGAGATGGATTAACTCTGTATGGCAAGACTGGGCTCAAATGATAGGAAATCTTATACTCTACATTATTACATAAAAAAAAAAAATCGGGTTTATATCCACTTTAAGTCCTGCTAGAGCACTTCAGGCTGGCCCCTTTTGCAGGTATAGCTATGTAAAACATTTAAAATATGGGTCTATACTGTATAGATCCAGTAATACAAAAGGATTTATTTACTAAAACTAGAGAGTGCAAAATCTGGTGCAGCTCTGCATAGAAACCTTTCAGGTTTTATTGCCAAAGCATAATTGAACAATTATGACTTTAGAAGTTGATTGGCTACCATGCTTTCAGGTGTTTTAGTGCTAGAAATAGCACCTGAAAACTGCCTCCCATTCATTTCAGTGTGACTTTTCACACTGGGGCAGTGCGCTTGCGGGACGTTAGGAAAAGTTCTGCAAGCAGCATCTTTGGGGCAGTTTGGGAGTGCTCCTAAAATTGAAATGAATGGGCAGCGCTTCCAAAGCACCTAAAAAGCGTTTTGGAAGCGCAGCAACAAGGGCGCATTTAACCCCTTCTTTGGGGTTAAAAGCGCCCGCTAGCGTCCGAAAAGTGCTGCTTAAACAGTGCTAAAGCCCCGCTAAAATGAGCGGCACTTTAGCACTAACGCGCTCACAGTCTCACCCTTCTCTGCACATGCTCAGTTGCTCTCCAGCCTAAAGATTTACTGCTGCTCATGGGTTCTGGGCTTCACCAAAATGGCAGCCTCCGGCATGAAGAAACAGTGACAATGCTGGAGGCAACTTACAGCACACACTAATTTTGCTAACATACTTACCGTATTAATTTAGAATGTGTGTTCCTTTCTAAAGAATATTATTTTTTATCAAGTTCTTATGGGTAAAGTTTTGCTTTACCAGAAAAGGGTTTGGCTAGAAATACTGTATATTTGGCTAACATTTAGAGTTTCATATGTGTGCAAAAATACCAGTGCATTACCTCTTGTATTTAAAGTGATTGTAAACAATCACCTTGTAAAACAACCCATTCAGTTTAAAATAGAAATGAAAGGCAAAACATGTATAAAATATAAAAAAAACATTATAAATACCTTTTTTCCCTTTTTTATAAGTGATCACATTCCCTCTATTCTCAGCTGCATAAGAGCTGGGGGGGGGGAGGAGAGGCAGCAGCAGACTGAGCTTCCCGATGAATGGCTGTGCAGCGGGGGCGTGTCAGGACAAGTCTGATCATTGGAGGAGAGCACCATGAGTTCCCAGGACAGCTAGAGAACTGACCACGCTGTGCTCTCATGCCTAGTGTGGTCAGTTTTTATTTACAAAAGTTTTTTTTATTGGAAGATTAATTGCAATACATGTAGTGGTAAGCAAATAAAAATGTATACAAACTTCACAGCTAAATGCAAATGTAGTTTCAATACAGAAATATCATCTTCAACACTGAACTCTGGGAATATTGTATACAGTGTGATGTACAATATACAGTGAGATCAGAATGGACGGTCCCAGCATTCACATTTCCTGTCAAAGAGGTGGATAGTGTCATACAGGGTGTGATGAAGACATTCAGAGAGTTTAATTGTCTCCATCCTGGCCAAAACCTGTGACCGGGATACAGAGGAGGAACGCCAGTTTAGGGCCGTCATCCAATGAATGGCTACAAAAAGTGTGTGTATCAATCTTTGAAAGGGAACGGGAACGTCGGGGATAGTAGTAAAAAAAAATGCACATCTGTACCGTCAATGAAAGCAGGTGGCCGGCTATCTTGGATGCTCTCGTGGCTGCCTGTTGCCAAAGTGGTTGAGGGTGTTTGAAAAAAATGTGGAGTAAGGAACCTGATTCAGGGCAGCCGCGAAAGCACAAAGGAGATACAGCCGGTAATATGGTGTGAAGCTTAGTGGGTGTCATACAGTATACCATCTGGTATGTAATTCAATGACAGTTTCACGGGTAGACATAGATCTTGAGTTTTTATACGTTTTCCAACACCTCTTCCCACGTGAGATTCGTTTCCAATTCCCAGCTGGTTGTTGGGTTCGTTTTTTGGTCTAAGGATGCTTCGTTAACCACTTCAATACCGGGCACTCACACCCCCTTCTGCCCAGGCCAATTTTCAGCTATCAGCGTGTCACTATTTAAATGACAATTGCGCGGTCGTGCTACACTGTACCCAAACAGAATTTTTATCATTTTGTTCCCACAAATAGAGTTTTCTTTTGGTGGTATTTGATCACCTCTGCGTTTTTTGTTTTTTTGCTAAACAAATAAAAAAATACTGAAAATTTTGAAAAAAATAAAAGTTTTTCTTTTGTTTTCTAAATAAGTACGTTTTCTCCTTCACTGATGGCCACTGATATGGCTGCACTGACGGACACTGATAAAGCGGCGCCGGCGAGGTGACACCAATGAGGTGGCACTGACGATGGGCACTGATGGGCACTGGTAGGCGGCACTGATGGGTGGCACTGATATGCAGCGCTGATGGGCATTGATAGGTGCCATTGATGGGCACTCATGGGTGGCACTGGTGGGCACTGATGGGCACTGATAGGCAACACTGATGGGCACTGATGGGTCTTTATGGGTGGCACTGCTGGGCACTGATAGGTGGCACTGCTGGGCACTGATGGGCACTGATACGTGGCACTGACAGATGGTACTGATAGGCATCACTATTGCCACTGGCACTGGCAGGCATTGGGGATGGGCACTGATTGCCATCTCCCTGGTGGTCTAGGATGGCATACCTGGTGGTCCAGTGTGGTGGCAATCCCTGGTGGTACTGGCGGCATCCTGGTGGTCCTGGGCGGGCATCCGAGGGAGGACTGCACTGATAAACACTCAGCACAGGCCCCCTGTCAGGAGAGCAGCCGATCGGCTCTCCTGTCAGACGCGAGTGAGGAAAAGCCGATCAACAGCTCTTCCTGTTTACATCGTGATCAGCCATGATTGGACACGGCTGATCACGCGGTAAAGAGCCTCCGTCAGAGGCTCTTTACCGAGATCGGTGTAGCGGTGTGTCAGACTGACACACCACACCACCGATCGCCGCGACGCGCGCCCCCACGGAGCACGCGGCGGCTGTTATCCTGCTGGATGTCATGTGACGCCCAGTCAGGATAACTGAACCACCGCCCGGCCGTCATTCTGCTATGGGCCGGGCGGGAAGTGGTTAAGAATCTTGTATATGCGTGAGATTACTCCTCTATCTCTGGAAGTTTGTTCACAAATTAATTCAAATTGAGTGTTCTTAGTGAGTGCGGGACGATAGTATACCTCTATTGAGATAAAAGTGTCCTATTTGGAGATATCGATAATGCTCAGATAGGTGTGGTCAGTTTTTAATAGGAAAGCAGAGGGACTGGCAGGATCACCGGGGATTTCAAATAAAGGAAGCAATACAAAGAGAACAGGAGGCTTTCTCATACAAGTACATGGTACAGCAGACACATACCAGGAATATGAAGTGTTGGGGTAACAAACACTTTAAGTGTTTAGACCTTTAACGCGGATGACAAGTACATTTTCCATTCTGTTATGTATTAGAAAATGTTGTTGGGGTGTTGGATAGGATAGCTTTTACAGAACCTGTTACCAATACTAATGCAAATGCTTGAGAAGTGAAGGACTATCACCAATTCCTGGCCTCCTTCCAAAAAATGCTGGTTGCCTGACTGCCTCATTGAACCTTAGGCTTTGATACTTTCAAATTTGTTGTTGTAGATCAGAAACCAAGGCTTCACCTTCGCTTTCCTGGTCTGCAAGTTTTGCTCTGATTAGGGACTCAGGAATAATTGAAGCCAGAGGCTTAGTAAGACAGCGAGCACTTTTCAGAATGGTCAGCAATAGTTTACTCTCTAGAACTCTGAGGGCAGAATAGCTCATGGTGATTGATACCTGTGCTTATGCCACAACAAACTTTGTTTCCTTTGGTTAAGGGCATAAACAGAAGTGAATACATTTTTACAGTGTACTTCCAGGCATTACACCAAACCTCCACCCCCTTTCTGGGTCATGTCTCTGCATTTTTTTAAATTTTACATTGTTTCTGTACCAAGAAACATATTTAGTCCCTGTTATCCTCATTAGGCTTGTAAATTTCTTACAGGTGCAGATCGTGGAAGCTCAGTTCCTACTGATGTAGATATGCCCCCAGAACTCCATCTCCCAGGAGTCCCTTTTCTATCCACAGTGTGTGGGGAGGTTCCTGGAATTTAAAGTGGAAGTTCAGTTAAACACTAACTATACTTAAATCTACTCCCACCCCCATTCTAAGCCTATTCTATCTACCCCATGAAAAGAAAGGATGGGTATATGTACCTATTCTGAGGGCGCTCCGATCTGGTCACATGATCGGGTCCCCATGCCAGTTTCAGTGTAGAGGAGGACAGCGGTTATCCCATAGTAAGCCTATGGATGATATCATTGCCCAGGCTCTGCAGCCATTGTTCGCCATCTCTCCTCTTCACTGCCAATGCTAGGACCTGATCATGTGACTGATCTGGAGCGCCCTCAGAATAGGTAAGTATACAGATCTTTCCCTTACAGGGTAGATAGCATAGGCTTACAATGGGAGTGGGAATAGATTTACGTATAGTTAGCAGGGCCGCTAATAGAGCAGTACTACCAGCTCTTCTGTACGACTCCCAGGCCCCATCAGTTCAAAAGGGGGGCCCAGGCACCTTCTGAGCAGGGGCGATGGCTGTATTGCCTTATTGCCAACTCTTGTGGCTCCCCCTGCAGCTCTGCTGGCTTCTCCTCCTTTTTCTTCCTCAGGTTGCACTGCAGGGGGATTGGTATCTGCGTCCCCAACCCCCTGCTGTCCGGGGCTCCCTGTGTGCCACCTTCCCTGCAGCATTGCCAGCTTCCCTCCTCTCCCGCCAGCAGCTGCTGAGGGCACACAGGGGGGTGTTTCAGGATGGACAGCAGGAGTGTGTGTTAAATATGTCCTATTTACCAGCCCCATCCTTTTCTGAATGAACACAGCGAGCAATTGGCACAGATCACTCACTGTGTCCATTCATCACTGAAGCATAGCAGACCATTCATTCACTGTCCACTCCTGATATTTTACCAATGGCCCCTCCAACAAGGCTGTTAAAAAAGTAAAAAAAAAAGGGAGGGGGGGGGGGGCTTGTCTGGTAGGCTGTACGGGAGCCTGTTTTGCTGAGAAGGAAATGCATGTGTATAAAGTGGGACATAGAGTTAAGGGTATAGTCAGAGCTCTGTAGTCCAGCAGGTAGCTGATATTGCATGTTGAGATTTCAATGCAGGAGAAGCACTGTTTTGTCAACCCAATGTGTACATTGTTCTGTCAGATCAACGGGTACTTTTAAGTATCTTTTTCAAGAGATAAATGATCAAAATGAAACTGGGAAACCCACAGATCCAGAGGTTCTGTGGTGAACCTGTACAAAGTAACCTATTGATAGCTCACATACCAAGACTGGACAGTGGTGGATGGGTTCATCCGGCAGACTGGAATAGCCAATTCTGGCTAGTCCTTGCTGAATTACAATTTGAGTTAATGGATCTGCTCATCTCTAAATGTAAATAAAATAGCACTTTGACTTCTTGTAGCGAAAGTATTCCGTGTTTAATATTTAATCTCATTGTTATGTTTTAATATTACTTATTACTTACTTATTACTTACATCCCTTTTCATACTTGGTACCTTTTCTCTCTGCAGGTGTTGTGTGCTAATATATCAGGTGTTGGAAAAATTGGAAGTTTAAAACCAGGAGGATCCATATCCACACTTAAACATATATGGACAGAAAGTAGCAAGGACTTGTCTATAAGTCGACTCCTTTCACAGACTTTTCATGGCAAAGATAACCAAACCTCCTTGGATATGAGATATGACACTCCAGAACCGTACACGGAACAAGAGCTGTGGGAATGGCTGAGGAACTCAACAGACCTGCAAGAACCACGTTCCAGGTCCAAAAGAAGGCCAATTGTGAAGACGGGCAAGTTCAAGAAAATGTTCGGATGGGGGGATTTCCATTCCAACATCAAAACAGTGAAGCTAAATTTGTTGATAACAGGGAAAATTGTAGATCATGGCAACGGAACCTTCAGTGTTTACTTCCGACACAATTCAACTGGTCAGGGGAATGTATCAGTCAGCTTGGTCCCACCAACCAAAATAGTGGAATTTGACCTGGCCCAGCAATCGGTGATCGACGCTAAAGATTCTAAATCCTTCAACTGTCGCATTGAGTATGAGAAGGTTGACAAGGCCACCAAGAACACTCTTTGCAACTATGATCCTTCAAAAACTTGCTATCAGGAACAGACCCAAAGCCATGTGTCTTGGTTATGCTCCAAACCCTTCAAAGTGATCTGTATTTATATTTCATTTTATAGTACAGATTATAAACTAGTACAAAAGGTGTGTCCCGATTATAACTACCACAGTGATACACCCTATTTCCCTTCTGGTTGACAATAATATGTATGCAAGACTTACCTCTAAGGAATTAATAAAAGTACCGGGCTGGATCCTCAACCCAAGAAAGTCCCATCAATTGCCTGGAATGTGTCTACAAATGATTTAACTCTACATTAAAAAAAAAATACTTTTATATTGGAAAATTTATCAGATGCAATTTACTATCCCCAAATCACTCCATATTTCATTTACTAGATGTAACCCACTGTGGATATAAAGCAAAATACATATTGTAAGTGGTCGCTTTTCAAGATCCTTGTTAAGAGAGATTTCATTGTCCAACCCATAACATTCAGTGACAAATCTACAAGGAACCAAAAGGATTAGCCATGCTTAAAGCTTTCTTAATACTTCATAGTATGGAGATGTTACTCTGTTGTGCTATGCTCCAGTATACATGGCTTATACCTATCTCTGGAGATAATTTAGTGGAAAATAAAATATATTAGAAAGTATACTGAGAAAAAACAGCTAAAGTGTGTGATAATCGTGGAAAGCTTACAAAGGTTATTATCAAGAACCCAACAAATGCAACTCTAACAAAAAAAGGCACATTAATGATAGTGAATGATGGGTATTTGAGCCTGCTCCAGATAAAGATAGATAGCCGTTAAAAATTTTCATGCTGGAAGATGTTAAACATGAGACACTTAAAGGAATGCTCCAGCCAGCTGTAGACTCCAGTTTAGCTATTTTGATCATGGAAGCAAGACTTGCTTCAAGACTTAGGTCTCCGTGGTTTAACAGTCAGAAATCTCTTCTTTAACGGTCTGTGATTGACTGTGTTGAACTGTTGAGAAGAGAGTTTTGGCTATTGTACCATGCAGATGTTTGTTGCGGAATAGCTTTCATTCATTTCCAGAGACAGCTTAGCTGGATCAAAAAGAAGTATATTGTTGTGAGGACAACCCCCACAAAACCCTTGAATTTCCAAAGATAGGTTAAATAAAGACTAGGTTCATTCAAAACAGATATTTCTGTTTTGGTTGCACACTTTGTTCCCTGGCTTCTTTTATTTCATGAGGACTCTTATTGATACCCCCAAGAAAATGTGTGAAAAAGATGTGGCACAGAGCATCATGGGGCAGACGGTTGGACCTAGAAACCTAGGTAACATCACAATCGGAGTTCTCATGATATAAAAGCAAAGAACTGAACATATCACACCTTCTACTAGAACTGAAAAATCAGCCTTTAGAGGACTGAACCTCTGTTTAAAGAAGCAAAAGTGGAAATCTTTATGAAAATTTATTGTATACTTCAATATCCTAGTCTACATTTGTATGAATGGTTTGTATTGTATATAGTTTAACCAGTGTTACTTGAGCAGCTTATTAATATAACTAGTAAATGTTTCTGCTTGTTATTGGTTCAATACAATCAAAGGACTACGAAGAGTTCATGTTAATTGAATTAGCTGTAAACTTCATGAATACAAAACAAAGGACATAATTATGTACAAAGCATTTATTCCGCTAAAGTATTGTTGAAAAGCTGAACATATACCACATTGAAGTCTGTATGCATTTAGATATTTTATTTCTGGAAAAAAAAATTGTATATAAAATAAAATTACATAAAGTTGAGTTTAAATATTTTTACGTGGTCGTTTAGTCTTTGGTCAAGGTTTGGTAAAGGAAAAAAATCAAGCAAGATACTGGAGCAGACATAAGGAATTTTAAAGGGGCTGTCTGAGCAAAACATAAATTCATTCATGAGGAAGTGGTGAGGATTAACATCATTAACGTGACAGTTGGGTACGATTGTGCATTTTAGCCAGAAGAAGCAATCCACTCAACCGCCAAATGGACATGAGCTGGATAAGGAGCCTTATAGATCTGTTCTGCTTTCCTGTAATTGGTAGGCTCCCTTTAATAATATTAAATGGTGATTCCCTAAAGTGAACTTGGGCTTTTATTCAGGACTCATTTTTTTCTTGTTTTTTTTCTTCTTTTTTTTTTTTTTGTCAAATGAATATGAAATATTTAATGTTGACGTGTCACCTAAACCTTTGACTTTTGTAGAGTGTAGGGAAGGGTAAGAACCCCAGTCTTTGACACATCCTCTCTATTTGTCCTGTTGACCCTTGTCACTTGGAATCAAAGGGGGTTGAGGAGCAAATGGACATGAGCTGGTGAAGGAGCCTTATAGACCAATTCTACTCTCCTCTATTTGGTAGGCTCCCTTTTATAATGTTAAATGATGATTCCCTAAAGTGAACCTGGACTTATATTCAGGACTCTTTTTTTTCTTGTTTTTTTTTTTGGTCAAATGAATATGAAATATTTAATGTTGAAGTGTTACCTACACCTTTGACTTTTGTATAGTGCAGGAAAGGATAAGAACCCCAGTCTTTGACACACCCTCTCTATTTGTCCTGATGACCATTGTTACCTGGAATAAAAGGAGGAAATATTAAAAGTTTTGAATTTTCACCAGAGCAGGAATAATAAGGAACCCTTCCAATCAGGACAACCGTCTAAACCAGTGGTTCTCAACTGCTGTCCTCAGGACCCACTAACAGGCCAGGTTTGCAAGATAACTGAAATACATCACAGGTGATATCATTTGCTGCTCAGTGATTGCAGTATTCTAGTCTGCATCTCCCCAAAGTAATACTTAAAATCTGGCCTGTTAGTGGGTCCTGAGGATGGGAGTTGAGAACCACTGGTCTAAGAGGAGGTCTACCTCTTTGTCTATAGGACAGCAGGTGAAGAGAAATCTGTCGAATGGGGACAAAGATGATCCCGGTAGAGGTTTTAACAGTTCAAAACTATCGGAAATTGAAATCATATTATCACCTTTTTACTGACTTAGTTACACCACAATGATAACACAGGGCAACACACGTTTTGGTGCCTTGACATGTTGTCCTGGGTATATTTGACCTGCTGATTCCAAAAAACAGCACCAATTTTTCCCTATGAGTTACAGCATAAATGCCATATACAGTAAAACCTTGGATTGCGAGATTAATTCGTTCCAGAAACATGTAATCCAAAGCACTTGTATTACAAAGTGAATTTCCCCATAAGAAATAATGGAAACTCAGATGATTCATTCCACAACCATTTATTCATAAGTTCTTCAGTTTATAGTCCATATAAATGTGTAACCATAAAATGTCCATCCACAAATAGCAGCCTCTACATGGGGAATAGAAGCAAAATCCAGCAGGAGCTACAAAGTATAAAAGAGAAGAGAGGTGCCTTTTAATGTAGCAATATGGTTACATTTAATGAAGGTAAAACATTTAGCAACTCACATGGTTGATGATTAAAAGAGGCACATCTAAGTATGCAGGCATTAGGGGTAAAGCTGTTCACATAGACCACCCTCTGCACCACCGGCTCTCACCGCTGTCAGTCTGCAATCGTAACCGGGAAGACTACCCTGCAGTACAGCGATCTGAAAACGAGGCTTGAAGCTCTCGTGGAGCGCAGTGGGGAAGGGATGATGTTGGTGGTGTGGGGGATGGTCTATGTGGACAGCTTTCCCCCGGAATGCCTGCATACTTGCATGTGCCTGTTTTAATCATCAACCATGTGAGTTGCTAAATGTTGTACCTTCATTAAATATAACCATATTGCTACACTTAGAGGCGCCTCTGTTCTGTTTTATACTCAGTCAGTTGTGATATGACGCTACTTGTATGTCAAGACATCGCTTGTATAACAGGTCAAAATTTATTTTAAAATTTTTCTTGTCTTGCAAAACGCTCTCAAACCAAGTTACTCTCAAACCAAGGTTTTATTTTAAAGTCAAGTTTTATTTAATCCTTGTAGCATGAAAGAAACATATGAAAAAGTAGCCATATTCTCTACGGTGCTCGATCTGGAAAAATGAAACCATATGAGTGGCAATATACACACACCTCCTATACAAATATAAGTGTAATACAGTTAAAGCGCTTGTAAAGGAAGAAAAAAATAAATAAATAACAAACATGTTATACTTACCTTCTCTGTGCAATAGTTTTTAACAGAGCAGCCCCGATCCTTCTCTTCCAGGCTCCCTCCCGCCAACACTCTGGGCCCCTCCCCCATGCCAAGTGCCCCCATAGCAAGCCATTTGTGTGTACCAGGCTTTAAGCTAAGCGTTCTGCGCTTGGATCACTTCTCAGAGGCGTGTGACAGGCAGTGAGGAGGCGATATATATATGCCTTCACACCTCCTGTTGTAATACCGTAAATGCTGCACTAACACGCCAGGGTATTTGGGGTGCATCCTCATTAACAACAGGAAAAAAGTTGGTGACCAAATGCGTCCAGAGCGATAATATTTGTTGTGAGCATAAAGGAAAGCATCACGACCGTGAAATGTGCACAACCCCATCCGTTAACTTTGTGGCCTAATGGGGGGGGGGGGGGGGTTGGGGGTGCTAAAAAATTTGACTAAACTCCGAGTTTTTAATGCTTACCCCCCAATTCAAGCCTAAATATACCTCTATAGACAAGCTAATTCCTACAACAGGACAAAAAATGAATAAATATAATTTTCTGACAATAACCCACCACAGTATGACAGACCTTTCTGTTTTGCTCACAATTATTACAGAATGAAAAGAAATCTTTTCCATCAGGGTTTCTAAGTCTTTCCCATTCTATTCAAACTAAAAAAAAAAAAAAATGACTTTCTTCCATCCACAAAATCCCAACACATAAAAAATAGATCTATGGTCACATTTTACTTTATTCCTTCTAAAATGCATTCCTCTTTTTTCATGTATTGAATAAGTGTTCTTTGATTGTTGGCTGACCCCACAACATGTCCCCAATGTCATCTGCGAAATCAACACTTGACAACCTCATCCTTAAATAATTTGAAAAGTGTTAAAGTTCTATTATCAGACTAGAAACGTTCTGCAAGGTACCATCATACAGCACACAGAAGCTTTTATCCACCATGCATGCCTGTTACTACAAGATGGTTTTGCTATGCATATAAAAAGAATAATGCAGCGCTATAAAATGAATAAATAACAATATGTATAAAATTTTTCTCTATAAAGACTAAAGAAAGTGCATGAAATATGGTATCATAAATTATTAATGTGAATAAACCACAGAATTGAATAAAGTGTCCTAAAGTGTGAAATATAAAATCCAGGTGCAGATCAGAAATGTCAAAATATCACCAACAGTGTCTTGGCTCCACCAAATATATGAAGTGCAAACTCACCAGAGCCAATTGTTGTCTAAATTATAGGACAACAAAAAACACATACATTAATCGCTGATCTTCCTCTTAGGGATAGCATGTGGTAATCAATGGATATAAATATTGTGTTGCACTGTCGTGTATATGTGATACAATGCCTTATCTATGATTAGGCAAACAAAAGTCCATCTTGTATAAACTTATATAAAATGTAAAGTCCTGAAACCAATTGCAGATCCACAAAGTGAAAGTGAAAAGAGTGTCCTTCCAATTTTGATCGGTGCAAACACCCAGTGCTCCCCACAGGATGGATAGGGCAAATATATCTGCTTACCAGATCTTAAGACCTTCCAAGGTCTATATGCGCATCGGTGAGCAATCACCCCTCACTTTGGGTATATACCGCCTCAGCTGTTCAGCCTACTTAGTGGACTCCAATGATGCAACTCCCCACAGCAATTATCCTTTTGGGCAGGGGTAGGCAACCTCGGCCCTCCAGCTGTGGTGAAACTACAAGTCCCATGAGACATTGCAAGACCCCGACAATCACAGGTATGACTCTTAGAGGCAGAGGCATGATGTGCCAAGGTTGCCTACCCCTGCTTTAGGGAACTACAAAACCCGATCACATGGTAAACCATATAGAAGAGTTAAACCAACTCATTGCAAACATTCATTAAAAGCACACAGGAGTTTATTTGAAGGTTCTACTTACAGCAAAGATGTTTAAATAGGCTTATTGGAAACAAAAGTTTGTTCAACACCCACCACGGATGCCACTGCTGATCCGTGCCTAGCCTGATGTACGTTTCATCCAATGGGACCTCTTCTGTGAGGCAGTAATCAATGGATATGGCTGATCTTCCAATCCTTATAAGAGGGCCATCAGAGGAACTCTCTGCCAGAAGTGGTGTTGGAAGGGATTGAATGATCAGAGCTGGTAAAGCTACTGAAAGGTCCACTTGATGGTCTGTTCACACCAGAACGCGGTGTGGGAAAAGAACGTTTCCGGCACTGCATGGTAATGTGCTTCCCTTTGTATATGTGTGGGTGCCATTAATTACTAATGGAACCACAAACACATCTAGCAAAATGATGCGTTTGCAGCCACCAAACTGCATGGTACCGCAGCATCATGCAGTTTGCTGTGGTGCAATTTTTAAAAGTAGCATCTGCCTTATTTTGCACATTTCCTGTGTGTTTGGCAGACCACTGCCAATGAATGGGCTGTTAAGCATGGAACACACCAAAAAGTGCACGTTCCGGTGTGATTAGCCCCTGAGGCCTGAAAACTCAAACTCCTTCATAAGCCCAACCATGACTCGTTCTGCAGAAGCTGCCAGTTAACACATTGCAAACACATCCCATTGTAGGAGTCTTTGCACATCATGGCTAAATACTAAGACTATACTCTTTTTCCCGGCATCAAAGGATATTACCTTCAATGCAGTTTCTGTTCTCCTACACAAGACCTGAGCAGTGTAATCATCTAGATCAGGGGTATTGGCTTGGAGGTCCGACCAGCAAAATTTTTTTTTCCTCCAGAGGTCCAAACCAAATTTTTTTCAGGCCTCTCTTTCTGCATGACAATCCTTTATTTATTTTTATTATACAGGATTTATAATTGAGTGTCCTCAGTTCCCCCCACACATCACAGTCCCTCAATTCACATCAGTTTCCCTTTCACAATAGTGTTCTTAGGCCCCCTGCATATGACCCCCCCCTTTACAATAGCGTACTGAACCCACTTCACATAACACACCCCTTCTAGTCCTCAACCCCCCTTCAAATCATCAAAGGGGGGTTGGTCTAAATCACCCCTGAGATTCCAAATGCAAGATACCTCTTGTGCACCTTTGGATTTAGACCTTTGCTGTGGCCATTAAAATGCCAGTATTTTCTCAGATCAGTACATTCTCCATAGCATTACAGTACATTCTCCATAGCACACAATAAATGGAAATTTGAAATGTGAAACAGAAACCTTCTTGCTATTATCACATTAGGTGAATGGATTTGAGATCTCAAGCTCGAAGATCTGGAATCTTAGAGAGGTCTGAGAAACCACCTAGTTACTTAAACTACTAACATCTATCCATCAAAAATGTCAACATCAGTTTTTTAAAGATTTACAGTTTAAAGTATACCTTAAGGTTTTGGAGTTTTGGATAGAGTGGAGAGGGATTAGAACATCTGTCTGTTTTTATTGCTGTCTGTGCCCCCGATAGGGAGGTCACCCTCTCTTTTTGTCCAGTTTACCATAATCATTGAAAGTGAAAGTAAAAGAAAACCTCAAATTTTGGGTTGTCCCCAGAAAAGTAATAGAGGGGAAATCTTCTAGTTCTGGTGATCTGGGGGTCCCCAGGGAATTCCCCTAATTTGCAGGGGTTTCCTCTCACTTCCTGTTTGGCTTTGGGACAGGAAGTGAAGGGAAATCTCCCCAATGGGACACAGATGACGAAAAAAAAAAATCTGACAGTGGTTATAAATCTCTCTTGCTCTATACAAAATGAAAAAATAGTTTTGCCTATGGTTCTACTTTAACTCCTCCTTGCTGACCCTCTGAGAAAAAAAAATCTAAAACAAATTTCTATAAGGATGCATTCTTCTACCGTGTGATTTTCCGGGTTATTAAGCATGACATTCCAACATGCAGATTTCCAGGAGGTCAACTAATTTAATAAAAAAAAAAATAATCTGAATTCATTTTCTTACACACCTGCAAGTCTGTGAATTCCTCAATAGCGTTCAGTTGAGTTCACTAAACCTTTAGCTTCCAAACTGGCCAATCTCAAATTGCAATCAATGAACTTTAGTAATGTCTTACAACGTAAAGGTCAAAGGAGATACTGGCTTGTAGTTTATCAATAGACATCAGTGCCTGTTGTTTGATGTAATTAAAATATAGTCCCAGCACAACAGGGCATTACCAGGTGATTAATACAAGATGTGGAGCTAAGGGCCTTGAACGAGCCAGGGCATTAATCACTCGTAATAAGCCATCCTTTGGGGAATATTATTGCAGACTAGAATTTTATTTTAAAGGCTTTGTTTTGCATACAGTATGCCTACGGATACAGCTGTTTTAGAAGACAAAGATCATTTCTTGCGCAGAGTATCATCCAATTATTTTTATAGATAGTAGGAATGCCCTTTTTTAAAAAAAAAAACATATTTTTACAATTAAATCAGAGTTATATTGCTTTTTTAGAATTTTTATTTTTATTTAATTTCATACTGACATTTTTATACATTATTTTTGCAAACAAACAGTAAAATGTCAAAGGATTCCACCCCATTATGCGTTTTCTAAAAAGTAGTTACCTATGTTAAGGGTGGTTCTGTTCGGATCAAAACCAGCTGTCCATTTTCACATTTCAAACATGTGAAAACAAATTGGGAGCTCCACCTTCTGGTTGAATAGAAAGCCACCACTTGACCTCTGGAAGACATACCCCCCCTACCCTGTCCCCTTGCTGACCAGGCCATTTTTTGCAATACGGCACTGCGTTACTTAAGCTGACAACTGCGCGGTCGTGCGACGCTGTACATAAATAAAACGTATGTCCTTTTTTAACCACAAATAGAGCTTTCTTTTGGTGGTATTTGATCACCTCTGTGGTTTTTATTTTTTGCGCTATAAACAAAAAAAGATTTAAAAAATATATATATATTTTTTTTACTTTCTGCTCTAAAACATATCCAATAAACAATTAAAAAAATCTAATTTCTTTATCAATTTAGGCCAATATCTATTATTCTACATATTTTTGGTAAAAAAATCCCAATAAGCATATATTGCTTGGTTTGCGTAAATATTATAGCGTCTACAAACTATGGAATCTTTTTATTTATTTTTTAGCTTATTATTTGTTTTATTAGTAATGGCAGCGATCAGCGACTTATAGCGGGACTGCAATATTGCGGCCGACAAATCAGACACCTAACTGACACTTTTGACACTTTTTTGGGGACCAGTGACATGAATACAGTGATCAGTGCTAAAAAAATACACACTGTCACTGTACTAATGACATTGGCCAGTAAGAGATTAACATCAGGGGCGATCAAAGGGGTCAATTTGTGCTTAGCTAATGTTTCAGTGCAGTGGGGGAGATGTTTCCAACATAATCCAACTGGATCAACAATCCCTGGTGTCCCTGATGAAGTCACGTTACTGTGACGTAACACATAGGGCGTGAGCGGAGGCAGACGTGGACTGGAAGTGACACACAAGGCAATTGTCAACACAGGCCTCCGGGCTGTGAATGTGCACATTCGATCAGCAGATCTTGGCCATAAATCATTGGCCAGGACTTGCTGACAGGCTCCCACTGTGTACAATTACAGCAGGAGCGGGGCGGGGGGGCTCGCATGTGCGGGCTCTAAACCCAGAAGTAGGCAAAGTGATGGGTACATCGCTTTGCCTACAGTGGCCGCTCGCTCTGCGTACATTGCAGGCGGGGGGGGGGGAAGCGCTAGGTGGTTAATGGCACCCCAAATGTGGCTAGCACACACTCATTTTTGCGCATGTCAAAACACAGGAGAAACGTGCCAAAACACACCAATGCAAAAAAAAACTCCATTCAGCTCTTTTAATGCAGGTAAGATTAGAAATACACAATTTCTCTAAATAACCTGCTTAGGCAATTCCTTAACCACTTGTTTACTGGGCATATATACCCCCCTTCCTGCCCAGGCCAATTTTCCAGCTTTCAGTGCTGTCACTCTAATGCCCCGTACACACGGTCGGATTTTCCGATGGAAAATGTGTGATAGGACCTTGTTGTCGGAAATTCCGGCCGTGTGTGGGCTCCATCGCACATTTTCCATCGGAATTTCCGACACACAAAGTTTGAGAGCTTGCTATAAAATTTTCCAACAACAAAATCCCTTGTCGGAAATTCCGATCGTGTGTACACAAATCTGACTCACAAAGTGCCACGTATGCTCAAAATAAATTAAGAGAGGAAAGCTATTGGCTACTGCCCCGTTTATAGTCCCGACGTACGTGTTTCACGTCACCGCGTTCAGAACGATCGGATTTTCCGACAACTTTGTGTGACCGTGTGTATGCAAGACAAGTTTGAGCCAACATCCGTCGGAAAAAATCCATGGATTTTGTTGTCGGAATGTCCGATCAATGTCCGATCGTGTGTACGGGGCATTAGAATGACAACTGCGCGGTCATGCTACACTGTACCCAAATTCAATTTTTATAATTTTTTTGGTGGTATTTAATCACTACTGAGGTTTTTATTTTTTGCTAAACAAACAAAAAAAGACAGAATTTTTTTGAAAAAAAAAAACAGTTTTCATAGTTTGTTTTAAAATTTAGCAAAAAGGTAATTTTTCTCCTTCATTGAAGTGCGCTTATGAGGCTGCACTGATGGGCACTGATTGGCTGCACTGATGAGGCTGGTGGGCACTGATGGGCACTGATAGGTGGCACTGATGGGCATTAATAGGTGGCACTGATAGGCACTGATGAGGCGGCACTGGTGGGCACTGATTGGCTGCACTGATGAGGCTGGTGGGCACTGATGGGCACTGATAGGTGGCACTGATGGGCATTGATAGGTGGCACTGATGGGCACTGATGAGGCGGCACTGGTGGGCACTGACCAGGATGCACCGATGAGGCAGCACTCATAGGTGGCACTAATGGGCACTGATAAGTAGCACTGATGGGCACTAATAGGCACTGGTAGGTGGCACTGATAGGCAGCACTGATAGGTGGCACTGATGATGAGGCACTGATTGGCAGCACTGATGGACACTGATAAATGGCACTGATGGGAATTATAGGTGGCATTCGTGGGCACTGGTAGGTGGCACTGGTGGGCACTGCTTAGCAGCAGTGGGTGTGGAGTGTGCAGGATCAATGTCCCGTTTACACTGTTAGCGTGAGGGGAAAAAAAGCTGATTACCGGCTTCTGTTGACATCACGTGATCTGCTGTCATTTGCGTGGTGAGGGGCCAGGATTGGATACTCCGATCTGTGATCACTGTCAGCCGAGTGTCATGGAGAGTCCGCAGGGGGCGTGAAGGCAGCACATGCACGGGAGGACATACGTGGACCAGGCTGTAGCCGTCTTTGGCTATGGCGCAGACGGGAAGAGGTTAAAACTGCACATGAAGCGACACACCTTTACTGTACTACATCTAAAAAACGATGTGCACTAAATGACATTTCCCTCCCTGACAGATTTTGTTTGTTGTTGTCCACATATGCTGAAGTTTAGAAGCTGGCTGGGGATCTGTTATTTTCAGCAAAAGAGGATTCTTCTGTAGGCGGGTGGTTGGGGCATCGCTCATCGTCATTCACGCTGGATCTGCATTGCTGGATGATGTGATCGACACTGGACAACGTTATTTATTTATTTTTTTATTAAGGTCTTATTATTAGACATTTTTATTTCTGAAACCTTTATTCATTCACATAGGGGGTGCAGTGCAGTTCAGGTCGGTGCACTGCGGTAAAATTCAGCATGTCTACATTCTAACGTAGCTCACAGCAGCACAGCGCTAGGCTGTCCTGCAGTGTGAATGGAACACATCAAAAACAATTGATTCCTGTGTGTCCCTGCGGTGACAGATGTTTTCCCATGCAGTTAAACGTCTGTCACTGCACTTATGCCCGCATACATGATCGGACATTGATCAGACATTCCGACAACAAAATCCATAGATTTTTTCAGACGGATGTTGGCTCAAACTTGTTTTGCATACACACGGTCACACAAAGTTGGTCGGAAATTCCAAACGTCAAGAACGCGGTGACGTACAAGGCGTACGACGAGCCGAGAAAAATGAAGTTCAGTAGCCAGTGCGGCTCTTTTGCTTTGTGTGTTGGAATTGTGTACACACGATCGGAATTTCCGACAACGGATTTTGTTGTCGGAAAATTTGAGATCCAGATCTCAAATTTTGTGTGACGGAAATTCCGATGGAAAATGTGTGATGGAGCCTACACACGGTCGGAATTTCCGACAACAAGGTCCCATCGAACATTTTTCATAGGAAAGTCCAACCGTGTGTACGGGGCATTAGTGTGAATTGGTCCCAAAATGTTATATGACATAGACTACATGTATTGCCCATTTCCTTGCACTCTGCATCATGCCACCCCCTTATGCCTGCACTCTGCACCCCCTGCATCCCCCTTTTACACCCTTTTACACCTTTCTCTACATCTCCTGCACCCTACATTTCCTGGCACTCTGCTCCCCCTGCTTCTCCCTACTACACCACATCCTGCACCTCCTGCATCCGCCATTTCCCTGCACTCTGCACCCCCTGCATCTTGCATTTTCCCTGCACTCTGCATCCCCTGCATCCTCTATTTCCCTGCACTCTGCATCCCCTGCATTCTCCATTTCCCTGCACTCTGCATTTCCTGAATCCTCCATTTCCCTGCACTCTGCACCCCCTGCATCCTCCGTTTCCCTGTACTATGCACCTACTGCATCCTCCATTTCCCTGCACTCTGCATTTCCTGAATCCTCCATTTCCCTGCACTCTGCACCCCCACTGCACCCTCCATTTCCCTGCACTCTGCACCCCCTGCACCCTCCATTTCCCTGCATTCTGTACCCTCCTTTTCCCCACAATCTTCACCCCCGAATCCTCTGTTTCCCTGCACTCTACATGCCCTGCAGCCTCCTGACACACCGCGTTTAGCATTTTGCCATCTCTGGGATTTAGATTGAATCTTCACCTGGAGGATGTGAACACAGTGGTGTTCTCAAACGGTCTGAAGGAACAGACAAAAGGCCTAAGCCTGACACCAGAGCAGTGATGCTGCAAGAAGACAGGAGGACTAATACCAGTTTGTTTTTGTGTTTTGAAGTAATGTTGGTAAACCCTGCATGGAAAATCTTAGTGTAAAGCACATTTCTTTATAAGAAAAGTGGGAGAAGCAAGCCCTGAGCTGCAGATCTGGTGAGTGGACTGTGTCCTTGATGCTCAACCCTCAGTGCTAATCTTCAGAAGTGGGCACCAAAAGTGGAGTCTCTCTCATCCTTGCTGAAAAAAAAGGGGTTCTGCTGTAATGAACTGTTGGCCCTATGCTACATGGGGCCACTGAAAAGCACATTGTGTGTGCAAGGATGGAGAGTCGGCAGTTGAGAAACCAGTCATTTCACCACTGTAAGGTGATCATTCTTTCCAATGACCACCAATGTAAGTTTCAGAAGAGGTTCCTTAAGACTTGAAAATTATTTTCCCTGGGGTAAAAAGGTTAATGAAAGTTTATTATAGTGTACAGAAAAGGACGACACGGGCAATTGCATAGGGCCCCAGAATGCACACCATGCCTATGTACATGCAGGCCTGTACCTACAAATATGAACTCTGCGGCCATAATATGACTACACTGTTGGTGTTTATAGTATTTCCCATCACCATCCCATGGCCTAAGCGTGATATAATGGTGAAATATGGGGTGAGATTCCTTATCCTGCTCTCATTTATCATTGCATTAAAATATAGATAAAGGAAAAAAAAAAACCTTCACATACAAAAGACAATTAAGGTAAAAACAATTTTATTGAAATGTTAAATGCTTTTCTAGGAAAAATCTATACAAGAAAATTATTGTAGAGCTTCGGAGAAGAAAATCGGAGGTCCATCACTGTTATCCTCTGACTGAGGACTTCTCAGAACCCTAAACCTTCGGATGATGCAGAGGAAGGCAAAAACCCCCCTTAGTCAGATGGGCTCCAAAGGGGAAAAAATTCCTTCCTGACCCCCTAAGGCGATCGGAGAGTCCCTGAATCATCAGTCTAGGGTGACCAGTTCATCTCCCTGTAAAATGCTCGACTTTCTATACTGTTTAAGACAATATAGGTCAGAACATACATTCTATTTCTCATCAACATAGTACACTATACTATCCACTATACTATATATACTATACTATACACACTATACCAACATTTCTCAACCAGTGTGCCTGCCGTGAAAATTACTCTATATTGATGATCCTGCCTGTTCGATGGTGGTGATGAGGCTCTATGTTGATGAGCCTGCCTGTTCGATGGTGGTGATGAGGCACTACATTGATGACCCTGCCTCTCCATTGGTGGTGATGAGGCTCTCCCCTCCTCTCCTCTCCTCTCCTTTCCTCTCCTATCCTCCTCTCCCCTCCCCTCCTCTCCCCTCCTCTCCCCTCCTCTCCCTCCTCTCCCCTCCTCTCCATTGGTGGTGATTAGGCTCTACATTGATGATCCTGCCTCAACATTGTTGGCGATGAGGCTCTACATTGATGATCCTGCCTCTCTGATGGTGGTGATGAAGCTCTGCATTGATGTTGCCCATTTTCCAGTGGTGGGGATCAGGCCACTGGCTGCAGCTTCAGACGCTCACTCACATAGGTGAAGCCATAGAATTCCTTCTGCTTCTCTGGCTCTATCATTATCCCATGGTCTTCACATTGAATGAATTCATCTCCTGGCACTCCTTCACTCAGATCTTCTTCAGAAAGCTGAAAAGAGAAAAAAGTATTTTGTCAATGTTTCTGATTTGTTCGGAAAAAATCCCTAGAAATATCCCCATTATATCACTTTTATTCCTATTACATGGAATGTAAACATCCCTTGCAATAGAAATAAGGAAGATAGGTCCTCTTTATGGGAGAGTACCACCCCTCCCTTATCCGTATACTTACATCTCCTGATGAAAATGGCGGTGGTGACTTCCTTTTCTCTGTCTCCTTCCAGTCCACCATCTGTAAGAATGGGTGTTCTCTGATCTCACTTACTAGCCTCATGCGCTTCTCTTGTTCTTTACATAGGAACTGTAAAAAGGAACAAAATATAATAAGCACTGAAATAACATTAACAATATCTGAACAACAGAACTCCCCTTTTAATAATTGATTCTGACAGTTACATATTTCATTTTTCGTAATTTTGCTTTCTAACCTGCTGCTTTGTCCTCATTGGATTGGATGGTAGCCATGTGCCTTATTTGTGTTATATTAGTTTAAAAACATTTTTAAAGAAACAAAAAATTTTGTAATTATTTGGCATGAAGAATGTATTAAAAATGATATGCAACTCCCATGATTTTTTCTTATGACGATGGCAACCCCAGGGCAGTTCTATATGCTGTCTGTGGAAGGAATGTCCCCAGAAATTGAATTCACTGCCTGTGCGATTGGCACCGTCACTATCCAAGGGAACCATACAGACCGTGCATTCTAGAAAACACATCCTCTGCAATTGGATTTTAGGAGATATGAGGGCTGCTGTTTTTCTCACACGTCCTCTGCCATAGGATTTTCATTTTTTGAATTGTACTTTCTAAGATTTTTCCACTGCTAAAAGAACACAAGGGCTGCAGCTTTCCTTATGACAGGTGGATGTAGATCCTTCCATTAAGCAGTCAGCTTGCTGAAAGTACTGCTATGACCTTCATCAATGTGTGCGTGTAAGAATGTGAAATTGTGTTTTCTAAAATCCTATTAAGATATATGTAACCTGGAAAGGACTGTGTATACTTACCCTCTCTATGATGTTATGCAGGTTAATGTCCATGTCTTCTGGATAATCTGGTTCCACGGTAGTCACTATCTTCAATACTTCTTCTGAGGACTCATCGCCGCTAAGAAATGGATGCTCGCCGACCGCCATCACATATACTATTAATCCCAGGGAGTAATAGTCGACCGTGCCAAAGTATGGCAATTTTTGAAGGATCTGTAGAAACATAATGGAGAAAAAGAAGGATGAGCTCATTGTCAGGCCAGGCAGAGGACAGAGATGACTACATGTTGGTATATGTGATCTATGAGGCTTACCAGGAATCCTAAAATTGTGCTCAAAAGACATCAAACTAAGGCAGAGCTTGCGAATATTGAAGGTGGGGCTTTGGGTCTCCCAGAGACACAAAGGGAAATTGGTTGAAGTCTCCCAAAGGGAAATTTCTCTCTGAGAATTGTCCCCATAACAGGCATCCCCATTGAAGGTTTCTCCTCTCCTCATGTTCTAGGAAAGACTCTTATGCCGCGTACACACGACCGGAAAAGGTCCGACGGAATCATTCCATCAGATATTTAGATCGTGTGTGGGTCTCATCTGACTTATTTCGAAAATTCTGACGGACCTAGAAATAGAACATGTTTTAAATCTTTCCGACGGAATCAATTCCTATCGGGAAAATCGTTCGTCTGTATGCTATTCCGACAGACCAAAAATGACACAAGGGCAGCTATTGGCTACTGGCTATTGACCTTCCTTTTTCTAGTCCCGTCGTACGTCATCGCGTTCTAAACGATCTGACTTTGGTGTGATCGTGTGTAGGCAAGTCAGTTTCAGTCGTTTATTCCGTCAGAGTTTATTCTGACGGAAAAACCAGTCGTGTGTACGCGGCATAAGACTTTGGATCTCTCCTTACTTTCTTTCTCAATGACAATGGTCACCAATACAAACAGATGGGGTCCCATAGGGGGACACAGACACCCCTGAAAAGCTGACAGACGGTCTAATGCCCCGTACACACGATCGGACTTTCCGTCAACAAAACCGTGGATTTTTGTTCGAAGGATGTTGGTTTAAACTTGTCTTATATACACACGGTCACACAAATGTTGGCCAACAACTACGAATGTGGGAACGTGGTGACATACAAGACATACGACGAGCCGAGAAAAAGGAAGTTCAATAGCCAGTGCGGCTCCTTCTGCTTGATTCCGAGCATGCGTGAACTTTTGTGCGTCGGACTTGTGTACACACGATCGGAAAGTTTTATTGACGGAAAATTTGAGAACCTGCTAGCCAACATTAAAGTCCGACAACAAATGTTTGATGGAGCATACACACGGTCGGACTTTCAGCCAACAAGCTCACATCCAGCATTTGTTGTCGGAAAATCCGATCGTGTGTACAGGGCATAACACTTCCCTGCTCTTACCAAAACAAAAAGGAAAGGTTTTGCATACACTTAAATAGCCCTAGATAAAGGTATACTGACCCCAATAGCTCAATATTCACAAGCATTCATCATGTTAAAGAGGAGTACAGCAGATGGGCAACTCATAAAGCTTTTATCCCATTTGTATCTGGGAATCGGGCCGGACGGAGCCAGCCATCTACACCCGGCCTCAGCGTCCCCTACAAAGAAGATCCAACATTGCTGCAACTCTCAGTAATTCCCACCTTTTGGGGGGAAATAGTTCCAGCCTGGAAACCCATTGAAAGCAACCAGGGCACCAGTGGAGAAATTCTTCATTTAGTGAAAAGGGAGCACCCTTCATTACAATTAGGTCAGGTGGATGGAATGTATCTTACCTCTGGTGCCATGTTCAGTAGTGTCCCCGCTCAACCCTATTGGACTCCGTGACACCAGAAACTGCCAAGCACAAGTCAGCCATTTTGATGTGGCCGGCGTCAGCCAAGAGGATATTTTCAGGCTTGATGTCTCTATGGAACGATCTCCTTAGAATGCAGAAACTGCAGACCGCAGTGCATTTCCGCTATGAAGTATCTGATGGGGAAAGAGATATGTGAATTAGCATCCCAAATCATCACAGACCAATTAAAACTGAAGATGAAATGACTTCCCCCTATAGTACATAGAAGTTTGGATGGACTGGGCTCAGGTAAAGGGGCTGACTACATCACTGCCTGTCCTCAGTGGTCAGTCACCCCCGACTCCAGAGTGACCCGGTTATTGATCTTACCTTATGGTGTCCTCAGGAAATGGAGCTCCTTCAACCAAGGTGTCAAAGAAATCCCCTCTGCTCAGGCATTCCATGGCAAAGACAAGATGATTCTGTGTGAACATAAGAGGTAAAGTTTACATTATAGACATTCAGGATTTCATTTTGTGGAGGAATAGACAGAGACACACACACACACAATTTAGTAAAACGGGACAGAGAAAGTACAAATTGCTGGACTGTTCTTATTGCAATGCTAGAGCTTTTCTTTGGTTCACCATCCTAGAAGTCCCATGTAGATCAGGAGGCCTGACTTCTCCTGTCTTGCTAGGTGCGGACTTGTTCTTAGTGACTCAAAGTTTTGAGACCATAAGCAACCAGGCAATTGGCAATTTCAAAAGTAAGCCAGAGATGACAGCTTCTTAAAATGTGGTTTCCTTAACCAGTTGCAGACCAGCCGTCGCCATTATACGGCTGATCTGGCGCGGCTGCGTAAATCGCCATAGGTTTACGCCGGACATTTTAAGAACAATAGCAGGCACGCGCACGGTGCTGATGCATGTGGCCGGTGGCTGCGATGTCCACAGGCCCCCCGCGATCGCTCCACAGAGAGCCAAAACAGGGATCTGTCAATGTAAACAAGCATCCCCGTTCTGACAGGGGATTAGAGAGAGAATGTCTGTTCCTAGTGATCAGGAACGGCGATCTCTCTCTACTCCCTGTCAGTCCCCTCCCCCAACAGTCAGAAACACCTCCCTAGGACACACTTAACCCCTTAATCGCCCCTAGTGTTAACCCTTTCCCTGCCAGTGTCATTTATTTCGCTGTATAAATGTCACCGGTCCCAAAAAAGTGTCAAGATTGTCCGATCTGCCCGCCGCAATGTCGCTGTCCCGTTAAAAATCGCTGATCTCCACCATTACTAGTAAAAAAAAAATTAATAATAAAAATGCCATAAATATATCCCCTATTTGTAGACGCTATAACTTTTGCGCAAACCAATCTATATAGGCTTATTGTGATTTTTGTTACCAAAAATATGTAGAATAATACAAATCGGCCTAAACTGATGAAGAAATTTTTTTTATTACATACATTTTGTTTGTGCATGTTGCATGACCGCACAATTGTCAGTTAAAGCGATGCCGTAACGCAAAAAATGGCCTGGTCATTAAAGGGGCAAATCCTTCCAAGACTGAAGTGGTTAAATATTACCTCTACTCTGTACAGTTTACCTAACCATGCCCCAGGCTTGTAGAAGGCACTTTAGAGTTCTGCTCTTCCCCATACTGCTCTACACCCACTACATCTGGAGCCCTCAGGAAGAAAAACCTGGTGTGGGACACAAGTGAAGCTTCCTTCTGCCTCTCACAAATCAGCACTCAATCCCTAAGGGACTATTTGACAGGTGTGAGTCCCCATCATATCAGGGTGAAGGAGGTTGCTTAGCCTTATGTAAATTCCAGCTCCCAAAAAAGTCACCATTTGCATAACATTTTTAGGGGGTCTGGATTAGTAGTGGAGTACAGTACAGGAAAGATTTGAAGAAATTGGAAGGTGAAAAAGACTTACCTTTGTCTGGAACTATCCAAACAGATGTGTAATAAATGGACTCTCCCTGGCTGCCTTCAGGACATTATGTTCTCTGAAAATCATCTTGCAATCATTAGCTTTAATTATTCTTTTCTCTTGCACAAGTTTAACTGCCAGCTTCTGGTCAATGGCAGGATGACAGGCCAACACCACCTTCCCATAGGACCCCTCTCCAAGGATTCTATAACAGGTCATCTTTTCAAGGGAGAGTACGCATGACTGGTCCTTGATGGCACTGCCAGATGGGACTGGTGAAGCTATCTCATGGTTTGTGCTGCTGATGGATGAAGATTGCAGACTCTCAACACCACTGCTGAGTGTAAAACATGAAGACTGATTGCTTGATAAGTCATAGTGGAGTGATGAAAGTGAGCGAGATTTGCTCAATTTGATGCTTCTGAACTCAGCTTATTTATTCTCCTTACTGGTGGATGGACTGACTTCTGTTTTCTTGTCCTCAGTTACAGCCTGTGCTGTGTTCTGGTCTTCATTGGTGGATGAAGGGACTTGTATGTTTTTGTCCTCCATAGTTGAAGCCTGTACAGTCTTCTGGTCCTCACTGATGGATGGAGTGACTTGTAAGTTCTTGTCCTCCATAGTTGTGACCTGTACAGTCTTCTGGTCCTCATTGTTGGATGGAGCGACTTGTATGTTCTTGTCCTCCATAGTCACAGCCTGTACAGTCTTCTTGTCCTCATTGGTGGATGGAGTGACCTGTATGTTCTTGTCCACCATAGTTGAGGCCTGTAAAGTCTCCTGGTCCTCATTGGTTGATGGAGTTGTTTGGGTTTGTTTGTCCTCCATCGTTTTATCCAGGTCAGCCTTACTAATGTATGGAACCAATACGTAATGCCCCGTACACACGGTCGGACATTGATCGGACATTCCGACAATAAAAATCCATGGATTTTTTCCGACGGATGTTGGCTCAAACTTGTCTTGCATACACACGATCACACAAAGTTGTCGGAAAATCCGATCATTCTGAACTCGGTGACGTAAAACACGTACGTCGGGACTATAAACGGGGCAGTAGCCAATAGCTTTCATCTCTTTATTTATTCTGAGCATGTGTGGCACTTTGTGCGTCGGATTTGTGTACACACGATCGGAATTTCCGACAACGGATTTTGTTGTCGGAAAATTTTATAGCCTGCTATCAAACTTTGTGTGTCGGAAAATCTGATGAAAAATGTGTGATGGAGCCTACACACGGTGGGAATTTCCCACAACAAGGTCCTATCTACAAAGAATCTGTGCACATTTAGATGGATTGTCTTTTACATATATGAATTTTATGAGTGTTATGGAAACAGTTTGGTGTTACATGTTTCCCTTTATGGGGATTCTCTATATACATGGACAATATGGAAGTTCTCTGCTCCAGAGGGGGGGGATTTGATGTATAAGCCATCAATGCCAGAACAAGTGTAAAATTGTTCCCATGACATCTATAACAGCTATTCCCCTGTTTTCCCTTGTTTAAGCTGGAATTCTGGGCAAAAACAAATTACATCTCTGATGCAAAGTGAGCCCAGCCTCCTCCTAGACAGTTGTCACCAGAAGTAGTGTCCCCATCTGAAGACTTTCCCCCTCCACATTGGTGATCAGGACTATTAGAGAGGGTGGTTCTACCTAATAGGGACCTGACAGGCTCCATCTCTTCCCCTTTCCTCCTCTATCCAGTGACCCCACTATGTGTATATAGAGGTGATCCCCCTAATATAGTAGTACATTATATATCTATCTACGTGTATATGACAGTATTATTATTATTAATAATATTAATTATTTATTTATCAATAAATATAATTATTATAAATAATAAGTACTGATATATACAGTATATACTGTGTGTGTATACAGTATGTGTATATATATATAAATCATTTTTTTATTTAATTTTCTATATTACAGAAAAAATCAAGAGGGATTGCTACACAAAAATATTTTAATGAAAAAATTTAAAACATCCAAAATATACAGGCAGTCATAGTTAACGGTTTCGGGCTAGTACAGAACACGCCCTTCTTCAAAACTTCACGCCTATGAATGACCACATACAAGGTACAATTTATATGGAGAGAACACATCTGCATTCTATTAGATAATCACCAACCAGCCTGTTTGGAATCAATTAATTACTAGGTAGATATCATTTTAGGAAATCCTGAATTTCCACCAGGGCTTTCTAAGTCGGGGTTGCTTAGGTGGTCTGCTCCATGAATTTCTCTGATTGTGGAAGTGTTATCTAAGGATAATATACAACCATTCTTGGCTTTGGCTGATGAAAGAGAACATACAACGGGTTGATGGCTTTCTTATTTCCCACTTAGAAATTTAATGAATTTGATCCCAAGAATAGGCAACACGTCGTTATTGAGTCCTTCATGAAGGAGGGTTGAAGGCTATCTGACATCCACAGAAGGTTACATAATGTTTATGGCGAGGACACCATTGACAAGAGCAATGTCTTGTCATTGGTGACTCTTGTCAATGATGTCATCTCCATAAACATTCTGTGGATGCCGGAGAGCCTGAACCCCTCCTTCATCAAGAATGATGGCACATTGCTTCTGCTTGGAATCCATTATTTACCCACAATAAAAAAAGAAGAGTTAATATAGAGTTACTATGGAGGAAGCGTTACTCTACCAACATGTGAAATTTGAACAATCTACAGTATGTTGATCATATCATAGTTACATAGTTAGTCTAGTTCAGGGGTAGGCAACCTGGTGCCCTCCAGTCTCATCATGCCTCTGGGAGTAATTGTAACTGCCACACTTGCAATGCCTCATGGGAAATATAGTTCCACACCGGCTGGAGGGCCCCTAGGTTGTCTACACCTGGGCTAGTTAATAAAAGACACAAGTCCATCCAGTTCAACCAACAGAGGGGGAAAAAATATATACAATCCCATATATACAATCCTATACCCATGGTTGATCCAGAGGAAGGCAAAAAAAAAACAAAAAACAATAAAGCATGATCCAATTTGCTCCAGCAGGAGAAAAATTCCTTTCTGATCCCCCAAGAGGCAATGTAAGGTAATAAAAAAGCTATATCAACTTTTGCATTACTTTCGATACAGCCCTCATATTTACATTGTGATTATAAAATGTACTCTAGGCTTCAAGGGAACAGTTAAATGTTGGTTTATTATTTGTCCTTTCTTTCTACTTAAATTTAGCATATAACTCCTTTGTCCCCTCATGTCAAAGGCAAGTTTCAATATGCTATTTGTTCCTTTTATAACAACACTAAATTGATGTTTCTGGTACAAAGCACAGTTAATGCCTTTACATATGATGTAAAGTAAAATGAACTTGAAGAAAAACTTGCACAGTTACTGCAGAGATAATGGACAAGTGTGAAAGGGGGCAGGAGACACACTCTTTGTAGAACCTGACAGGAGCACTTTAAGGTGGACTCCAGGCAAATATTAAAAATAAAACATTAAATGCGCTAATGCATTTATGTAAAAAAAATCATTACATTTATTATAAATGCCTTCGTATAAGGGCCTGAACTTGGCCAGGATTCCAGTCTTTTTTAATTCCCGGTACAGTAGCAATTAGATTGGCAGTCAAGTCGACTCGCCTTAAAATCAGTCACCTTGTTTTTTTAGACCTCTTACCCTGGCACCCTGCAAGATGTACAAAGGATGTACATATCTCTCCCATTCTCCTGAATTAGCCCTCTATCTTTTATGGGTTATCAAACGGCCTGTATTGGAACAGACAGCCCTGGTATGTTCCAACCGTTTGTGTAGAAAATGTGTATTTTGTTTTGTTTGTTGGACACATTTTACATATAGACATTGTAGTGCCACCTATTTTGTTATCTACACTAGATATAATTTTCTGTTCCTGTTCTTTATATGTAAGAATGTATTATTTTTAAATAATGTAAAATATAAATAACATACAGCATGGGAAAGACACATATAGGGAGAGGTAGTGGTGCTGCTCACCCCAAATAGTCCAATATGGGAGGGCTCCCCAGGGGGGGGGGGGGGTTGGCAACAAGGTAAGTAATTCAAGTAGGTAATATAGGTAGAAAAATATTTTATTGAAATAAACATAAGATAATACTATGGCAGTTTGTATAAAAGACTGACACGTTTCGACCCGTATAATTAGGGTCTTCTTCAGAGGATTAATTTGCTGCAAAAGACATTACATGTACACATGTCAAATTTTAACAGGTGATTCATAAATCATATTATATATGAAATATAAATGTAACATATAATTACCCGGTGGGAGGTGTATTCTGACAAACCCTCCTAACCAGAAATCCCTTAAAAACTCTCAGAAAAGATCCTGCTCCCAGGCTAGATGGTACCCAGAAGGAAGAAGGCACTCCAGTGAGTACAGCTTACAAGAAGTCACACGTTTAGATGCCCCCCAGGGCGTGCCAGATTGGGTGGACAGCACCTGTAGCAGATACCCAGATTGTCATTAAATAGTATATTTAACGAGAGATATACACACTCCATGAACATATAATATACATTTATATACAACTGTGCAAAAGTTTTAGGCAAGGCATAGAAAAATGCTGTTAATTAAGAATGCTTTCAGAAATAGAAGTGTTATTAGTTTATTATCAATCAACAAAATTCAAATTAAATGAAGAGAAATCCAAATCAAATCTATATTTGATATATATATATTTGGTGTGACCACCCTTTGCCTCCAAAACAGCATCAATTCTTCTAGGCAGACTTATGCCGCGTACACACGAGCGGACTTCTCGTCGGACTGGATTTCGACTAAACGAACTTGCCTACACACGATCCCACCAAAGTCCGATAGTTTCTAACGTGATGACGTACGACCGGGCTAGAAAAGGAAGTTCAATAGCTAGTAGCCAATAGCTGCCCTTGCGTCATCTTCGGACCATTGGACTAGCATACAGACGAACGTTTTTTCGAGTCCATCTGAAAGATTTGAAACATGTTCTATTTATAAGGTCCGTCAGATTTTTCGACAGAAAAGATCAGATGAAGCCCACGCACGATCGGAATGTCCGATGGATTAGTTCTGTCGGACCTTTTCTGCTGGAAAGTCCGCTCGTGTGTACGCAGCATTACACACAGTTTTTGAAGGAACTTGGCAGGTAGGTTGTTCCAAACATCTTGGAGAACTAACCACAGATCTCGGCTATTGGCTGCCTCAAATCCTTCTATCTCTTCACGTCATCCCAGACAGACTCAATGATGGTGAGATCAGGGCTCTGATCTCACCATCATGGAGTCCTTCTTCTTCTTCACACTGAAGATAGTTCTTAATGACGTTGGCTGCATGTTTTGGGGATGTTGTCCTGCTGCAATATAGATTTTGGGGCCAATCACACACCTCCCTGATGGCATGGTATGATGGATAAGTATCTGTCTGTATTTCTCAGGACATCATTGATCCTGACCAAATCTCCAACTGCATTTGCAGAAATGAAGCCCCAAACGTGCAAGGAACCTCCACCATGCTTCACAGTTGCCTGCAGACACTCATTATTGTACCGCTCTCCAGCCCTTCACCAACAAACTGCCTCCTGCTACAGCCAAATATTTCACATTTTGACTCATCAGTCCAGAGTACCTGCTGTCATTTTTCTGCACCCCAGTTCCTAGGTTTTTGTTCATAGTTGAGTCGCTTAGCCTTGTTTCTATGTCGGAGGCAGGGCCGTCTTTAGCGCAGGGCAAACGGGGCACTTGCCCTGGGCCCAATCTTTGTTGGGGGGCCCGCGCTAGCCGTGAATTGGGGCCCCGATGCAGAGCGCACAGAGGACACGGGAGGATGTATTCTTCGCTAGCCAGCTGAGAGGGGGCGGGGCCGGGAGCTCCACTGACGCTCTGACCCCGCCCACGTGCCACCTGTGTACTCGGAAAAGAGCTTCTGTAGTGAGAGCCAGTGATTGGAGTGCGAGTGTCAGTGGAGCTTCCGGCCCCGCCCCCTCTATTCTGGCTGGTGAATACAGAGGTCCGGGGATGGGGCCGGGAGCTCCAATGACACTCCCACTCCGATCACTGGCTCTCACTACAGGCGCTCTATACCCAGTACACAGGCTGCATGTGGGCGGGGTCAGAGCGTCAGTGGAGCTCCCGGCCCCGCCCCTCTCAGCTGGCTAGCGAGGAATACATCCTCCCATGTCCTCTGTGCGCTCTGCAAAGCTGTCATCGGGGCGACAATTCACGGGTGATGTGGGCCCCCCAACAAAGCATCAGTGGAGCTCCCAGCTGCTTTAGTGACAGCAGAGAGTGGAAGCCCCGCCCACAGTCCTGAATGTATGTAGTGAGTTTGGCTGGCCAGGTATGTCCTTACAACCATAAAATGCCTGACTGTCTAAACCCTGAGCTGTGTTATTTAATTGTAAAGCTGTGCATTGCTGAAAGTTCTCTGACCATCCCCTGTATAATGTCTGCAGTCTCTGAGTGTCTCCTGCAGTATGTCCGCAGTCTCTGATTGTCTCCTGCAGTATGTCCGCAGTCTCTGATTGTCTCCTGCAGTATGTCCGCAGTCTCTGATTGTCTCCTGCAGTATGGCCACAGTCTCTGGTAATCTCCTGCAGTATGTCCACAGTCTCTGATTGTCTCCTGCAGTATGTCCGCAGTCTCTGATTGTCTCCTGCAGTATGTCCGCAGTCTCTGGTAATCTCCTGCAGTATGTCCGCAGTCTCTGACTGTCTCCTGCATCTCTGGTAATCTCCTGCAGTATTCCGCAGTCTCTGATTGTCTCCTGCAGTATGTCCGCAGTCTCTGATTGTCTCCTGCAGTATGTCCGCAGTCTCTGATTGTCTCCTGCAGTATGTCCGCAGTCTCTGGTAATCTCCTGCAGTATGTCCGCAGTCTCTGGTAATCTCCTGCAGTATGTCCGCAGTCTCTGATTGTCTCCTGCAGTATGTCCGCAGTCTCTGATTGTCTCCTGCAGTATGTCCGCAGTCTCTGAGTGTCTCCTGCAGTATTTCCGCAGTCTCTGATTGTCTCCTGCAGTATGTCCGCAGTCTCTGGTAATCTCCTGCAGTATGTCCGCAGTCTCTGGTAATCTCCTCCAGTATGTCCGCAGTCTCTGATTGTCTCCTGCAGTATGTCCACAGTCTCTGATTGTCTCCTGCAGTATGTCCGCAGTCTCTGATAATCTCCTGCAGTATGTCCACAGTCTCTGATTTTCTCCTGCAGTATGTCCACAGTCTCTGAGTGTCTCCTGCAGTATTGCCGCAGTCTCTGATTGTCTCCTGCAGTAAGTCCGCAGTCTCTGATTGTCTCCTGCAGTATGTCCGCAGTCTCTGATTGCCTCCTGCAGTATGTCCGCAGTCTCTGATTGTCTCCTGCAGTATGTCCGCAGTCTCTGATTGTCTCCTGCAGTATGTCCGCAGTCACTGATTGTCTCCTGCAGTATGTCCACAGTCTCTGATTGTCTCCTGCAGTATGTCCGCAGTCTCTGATTGTCTCCTGCAGTATGTCCGCAGTCTCTGAACCTCTCCTGTAGTATGTGTATTAATGTGCCCCTTTACTTGCTCAATTATTTGGGATTGCTCCACTGCTCAGTGAGAGGTAATGATGTGCATGAACCTCTAGCAACCAATCAGCAAACAGTAGTGATCTGCTTTAATCTCTAGCAACCAATCAGTAAGTGCTAATGATGTGCTGTAACCCCTAACAACCAATTAGTGAGCGCTAATAATGTACATTAACCTCTAGCAACCAATCTGCAAGCAGAAATTATGTGTTGTAACTTTTAGAAACCAGCTATTGAGCAGTAATGATAGGCTGTAACCTCTGGCAAACAATTGCAATCGCTGCGTGATCTGCTACAGTAAACTGATTTTGAGTCTACCTGCTATTTTTTGTATGTCTCAGAATTGAGGGGGGCCCCAAGAAAATGTTTGCCCAGGGCCCAATCAAAATTAAAGACGGCCCTGGTCGGAGGTATGGAATTTGTGGCCACAATTCTTCCATGATGACCACTTCTGGCCAGACTTCTTCGGACAGTAGATGGGGGTACAAAAAAGAGGGTAAACTGCTTTCCTTTATGTAATGGCACCAAAAGGGAAAATTACTAAAACTGGAGCGTACAAAATATGGTGCATAGTAACCAATCAGCTTCCAGGTTTTATTTCCAAGTTTAACTGAGAAAGCTGAAGTTAAAAGCTGATTGGCTACCATGCACAGCTGCACCAGATTCCGAGTGCTCCAGTTTAAGTAAATCTCCCAATGGCGGTGGAAGAGGTTATAGTTTTGTTTATATTAAAATGTATAAACATTTTTTTATTGCTCGTGGTATATATATATATATATATATATATATATATATATATATATATATATATATATATGTATATCAGTATTGCCGACCTCCAGCAACATTTTTTACTAACAAAACATGTCAAATTTACTGGCGGAGCACATTTTTTACTGACAACCTGAAAAAATTACAGAACTCATATTAACCACTTCAGTACAGGGCATTTTCACCCCCTTTCTGCCCAGGCCAATTTTCAGTTTTCAGTAACACTTTGAATGACAATTGCGCGGTTATGCAACACTGTACCCAAATTACTTTTTACTTTTTACTATAATAAATATCCCAATTTAAAAAAAAAAAAAAAAAAAAAAAAAACTCTTTCTTTAGTTTAAGCCGATACATATTCTTCTACATATTTTTGGTAAAAAAAATATGGCAATAAGCGTATATTGATTGGTTTCCACAAAAGTTGTAGCGTCTACAAAATAGGGGATAGTTTTATGACATTTTTTTTTTTTTTACTAGTAATGGCGGTGATCTGCGATTTTTATTGTGACTGTGACATTGCGGCGGACAGATCGGACACTTTTGACACCATTTTGGGACCATTCACATTTATACAGCGGTCAGTGCTATAAAAATGCACTGATTACTGTATAAATGTCACTGGCAGGGAAGGGGTTAACACTAGGGGGCGATCAAGGGGTCAAATGTGTTACCTAGGGAGTAATTCTAACTGGGACTCACAAGGGGAGGAGACCGATCGGTGTTCCTCTGTACTGGGAACACACCATCGGTCTCCTCTCACCTGACAGGACGTGGATCTGTGTGTTTACACACACAGATCCACGGTCCTGCTCTGTTTTTGGGCAATCGCGGGTGCCCGGCGGACACTGTGGTCGCCGGGCATGCGCACTGGCTCCCGAGTGACGCGGCGGGTGTGCGTGCGCCTCCTAGACCTAGACGGCTGGGAAGCAGAGGACGTCATATGATGCCCGCCCAGGATGGGAGATACCTCCTGCGGACGTCATATGACTATGGCTGGGATCTGAAGTGGTTAAAAATGAAGACAAGTAATATTTAAAGCGGAGTTCCACCCAAAACTGGAACTTCTGCTTATCTGATTCCTCCCCCCCTCCAGTGCCACATTTGGCACCTTCAGGGGGCAGTGGGTACCTGTTTTTTACAGGTACCCTTTCCCCACTTCCAGGAGACAGGGCCGTGGCGCATTACGTCAGCAGCTTGGCCTCCCTCCTCCCTTTCCTCCTTCTGGGCCAGTGGAATAGCATAGCGTACTTCGAGCATGCGCAGTAGGGACCCGGCTGTGAAGCTGCAAAGCTACACTGCTGGGTTCCTGTACCCGCAATGGCAGCGGCAGCACCCGACCAGCCGATGTAAAACATTGGCTGCGCTGCTGGCATCGCTGGACTCCAGGACAGGTAGGTGTGGCTGCTGACTTTTAATTTTTAAAGGGACGGGCGGACCTCTGCTTTAAACAGTATAAACACAATATGGAAACACTGACAATACCCCTAATTTGCCTGGTTTACACTTCAAAAGCCAACATAGCAGAACAAATGATCAGCCCCTGATATTTCCAGACAGTTGTAAAAAAAAAAAAAAACTATGATTTTTACAAGTTGTCAAGACATGGATGAGCGAGTTTGGGGTGGAGTCCTGACCTCAACCCGATAGAACACCTTTGGGGTAATTTAGAGTGGAGATTGTGAGCCAGGCCTTCTCATCCATCAGTGTCTAACCTTTACAAATGCGCTTCTGGAAGAATGGTCAAACATTCCCATAGACACACTCCTAAACCTTGTGGACGGCCTTCCCAGAAGAGTTGAAGCTGTTATAGCTGCAAAGGGTGGGCCAACTCGATATTGAACCCTACAGACTAAGACTGGGATGTCATTAAATTTCATGTGCGTGTAAAGGCAGGCGGCCCAATACTTTTGACAATATAGTGTATATACTGTATTAATTAGCTGTCAATTTAAGCACACAACTGATATCAGAGGGCCGTGCTCCCTATAAGATTCAATCGGAGAATGTGTATCATTCTGATGCAATCCATGGAAATGAAGGAAAATCATTTGTGGGTTTTGCAGCGCTGGGATAAGTCGATATTTCATTTGATGAACTTTCGGATGGCAATTGTACTCAGGATGTTTTTGTAGAACTGCGATTCAACCTGATCATCAGGGGGATTGCAAATCACGGGTACACACCACACACCTCGAGCTCCCAGCTTTGATCCTGTTACACAGATTACTATGTGTGATATAAGCGAGAAAAGCTGCAGCACGTGGCGGAGACACTACGCCACGAGTATATGAAGTTCCCAGACAAAGAATCAACACTCATAGGAGGCATTCTTATGTCAGAGTTGTATAGAGAGAATACTATGGTTTTTTTTTTACTAAGGGCAAATAAATTTTGCAAGTGCAGTTGCTGCAGAGCTTAGTAAATGAGGGGGAGCACAGCTGACTTCCATCATCCAATCATGTGCCAGCAAAAAATGTTTTTTTTTTTCCTTGCATGTGATTGGTAGAGTTGGGCCGAACACCCCCTTGTTGAGTTCGCACCAGAACTCCCAAACAGGGGAAAAGTTTTGTCCCGAGCCGCAAACTCCATTGCAACTTATATGCAAATTATTGGCCATAAAAAAGGGTAAAGGGGTCTGGGTACTGCCCTGGGGGACACGTATCAATGGAAAAAATGTTTTCAAACAGCATTAGTTTTTAAAGAAGCATTGACTTTAACCACTTCCCGCCGGGCCTATATCAGAATGACGACCGGGCGGTGGTTCTGTTATCCTGACTGGGCGTCATATGATGTTCAGTAGGATAAGCCGCAACCGCGCGCCCGCACGCTGACACCCCGCAACTTCGATCTAGGGAAAGAACCTTTGACGTAGGCTCTTCCCCACATGATCAATCACAGCTGATCACAGCGTGTAACCAGGAAGTGCTGATCGGCGGCTCTCCTGACGGGGGGGGGGGGTCTGAGCTGATAATGAGCACATTGATTATCAGCTCAGCCCCCATCAGAGGTGCCCATCACAGCTGCCAATAAGTGCCCATCAGCTGCCAGTCATTGCCCACCAAAGTGCCCATTAAAGTGCCAATCAGTGCCCCTCAGTTACGCCTGTCAGTGCCCATGTCAGATGCCAATCAGTGCCCATGTCAGATGCCCAGCAGTACCTCATCATCGGTGCTGCCTATCAGTGCCATCTATTAGTGCCCATCAGTGCCATCTATTAGTGCCCATCAGTGCCGCCTGTCAGTGCCAATCAATGCTGCCTGTCAGTGCCCATCAGTGTCACCAGTCAGTGCCCATCAGTGCCCATCAGAGCCACCTGCCAGTGCCCATCAGTGCCTTCACTGCCACCTATCAGTGCCCGTCAGTGCCACCTATCAGTGCCCATCAATTCTACATATTAATGCCTCCTCATCAGTGTGCCCATCAATTCTACATATTAATGCCTCCTCATCAGTGCCAACTCATCAGTGTCCATCAGTGCCGCCTCATCAGTGCCCGTCAGTGAAGGAGAAAACAAAATGTTATAACAGAAACAAAGAAAAACGTTTTTGTTTTAAAAAATGTTGTTCTTTTTTAGTTTGTTTAGCAAAAAATAAAAACCCCAGTGGTGATCAAATACCACCAAAAAAAGAAAGCTCTATTTGTGGGAAGAAAATGATAAAAATGTAGTTTGTGTGCAGTGTTGCATGACCGCGCAACTGTCATTCAAAGTGTGTCACAGCGCTGAAAGCTGAAAATTGTTCTGGCCAGGAAGGGGGGAAAGTGCCCTGTATAGAAGTGGTTAAAGATGCTTAAAGTAAAAGTATAAAAATGAAAAATTCCTTTAAATATAGTGCCTGTGGGTTCCCCTTAGTCTGCCTGTAAAGTGGTGCATCTGTAGTATGTATAAAACCTGCTGCAGGAAAAAATGACATTCCTAAAGAAAAAAAAAAAAAAAGAGTTAAATCACATTTAAATTGACTAAGACTGGGACGCCATTAAAGTTCATGTGCGTCCCTGCCCACAGACCCCCCCTGCCCACAGCCCAGAGTTGTGGGCAAGAGGCCCTTGTCCCCATCAACATGGGGACACGGTGCTTTAGGGCAGAGTGGGGCGGAGCACCCACCCCCCCCCATGTTGAGGGCATGTGGCCTGGCTCGCTTGCCCCCCCCCCCCTGCCAGGCTGCATGCTCAGATAAGAGTCTGGTATGGAGTTTGTTGGGGACCCCACGCCGTTTTTTTTAATGATTTTTGTATTGTCTGCAATTTTTTTTTTTCTTTCAGCTGTCACCGGGGAAGCCTGCTGACAGCTGATGACTCTTCAGTGTTAAGGATGCGGTGACTGGCTTCCCAGCCCCGCTCCTTCACAACATATTGACTGTGCGCTTGGCAGGCGAACATCCCGCCGAACGCACAGAGAATTTGGGTGTTAGGCGAACACCCGAACGAGCGATGTTCAGGCCGAACCATTCGCCAAACACTAGTGATTGGGTATTCTTTTGTAAAGTGGGTCTTTACCTCATTTACTAAGCTACTGCAGTTGCAAAGGGTACAGCCTATTTGCCTTTAGTAAATCAACCCTATTGAATCTATAGTGAGAACATACCAGTGAACATTCAAGCTAGGTTAACATCTATGTATATTGAGAACGCATGCAAAATTGCAAGCTTTCCCAACATGCAGAGAAATGTGCTGCAATTTTGCAAATAATCAGGGGGGGGGGGGGGTTGGGGTGCCATTAATTGTTAATGGCACCCCCACACATCTCAAAACAGGCTGCGTTTGGTGCAGCACGTTTTTGGAAACGAGCCAGAGACTTCTTTTCTCATGCAAAAGGGCAACCAGTTGAAATCAATGGGCTGCCCTACACACAAAGTACGGGAACACGTGGGGACACAAATGCGTTCCTGTTGTTTTGGGGGGGGAAAGGGGGAAGCAAATACACAAGTGCCAGGAAAAGTGCCACGAGAATTTGCGCATGCATAGTGGGGGGCATAGGTGTAAGCAGCCTACTGCATTAGGGCGTGCGCCCCAAAGCTCAAACACACGTGCCTCAGCTGCACCCAACAGTGAATGAACGGAATAGTGCTGTGTGCTTAACGGCTTCCTGTTCATTCACAGACTGAAGCATAGTAAGCACAGTTGACTATGCTTCAGTTATGAAGGAAAACAGTGAGCGTGTGCATTCACTCTGTTCATTTAGAAAAGGAAGGGGACGGTAAATTACATATTTATTAGCCCCTTCCCCCACTCTCCATTCTGAAACATACTCCGCAGGAGCTGGGGGGAGAAGAGAGGAGGGAAGCCAGCAGCACTGCGAGGGGGTACAACATGGGGGTAAGCCCAGGTAATAGGGGGGATCAGCACCACACACAGTGATAAGGGTGTGCCCAGGCACACCTGGCACATCCCCTACGCACGCCTATGGTGGGTTGGGGGGGCAGAATAAGGTTCCTCAGGAACCCATAGCCAACTCCCATATCCAGGATCGTCATGCCTGGGACCTGCAGCAGTAGGGACCGGCTGCGAGAAGTCATTGCTGAACCCCAGACACTGGTAGTACCTGATTTTTAAAAGTCAGCAGATACAGTATTTGTAGACGCTTTAAAAAACAGATACGAAAAAACAAACTGAAGTTCCCCTTTAAGGGTCCATTGCATTGCAATGACTGCACTGAGCACAAGTAAATGCTTGTGTTGCATTTTAACCTGTGCTGCAATTCTTTTTAACCCCTTCCCGACCGCCGCATGCCGATATATGTCGGCAGAATGGCACAGGTGGTCAAAAGGGTGTACAGGTACGTCCCCTTTAAGATGCGGCATTGTGGGCACGTGCGCGCCCGCCGCGTGCTCCGTGACCGTGGGTCCTGCAGACTTGATGTCCGCCGGGTGATGGCGATCGTGTCACAGAGTGGAAGAACAGGGAGATGCCTATGTAAACAAGGCATTTCCCCGTTCTGCCTTGTGACATGACATAGATCTACTGATACCTGTCATCAGGAGCAGTGATCGCTGCCATGTTGTAGGTAGCCCATCCCACCCACAGTTAGAATCACTCCCTAGGACACACTTAACCCCTTGATTGCCCCCTAGTGGTTAACCCCTTCCCTGCCAGTGACATTTACACAGTAATCAGTGCATTTTTATAGTACTGATCGCTGTATAAATGACAATGGTCCCAAAATGGTGTCTGACGTGTCCGCCATAATGTCGCAGTCACAATAAAAAAAGCAGATCGCCGCTATTACTAATATAAAAAAAAAAAATAATAATAAAAATGACATAAAACTATCCCCTATTTTGTAGATGGTATAACTTTTGCGCAAACCAATCAATATACGCTTATTGCATTTTTTTTTTTACCAAAAATATGTAGAAGAATACATATCGGCCTAAACTGAGAAAAAAATTTGCTTTTTTTTAAAAAAAATGGGGATATTTATTACAGCAAAAAGTACAAAATATTGTGTTTTTTTCCAAATTGTCGCTCTTTTTTTGTTTATAGCATAAAAAATAGAAACCGCAGAGGTGATCAAATACCACCAAAAGAAAGCTCTATTTGTGGGAAAAAAAGGACATCAATTTTGTTTGGGTGCAACGTCACATGACCACGCAATGGCAGTGCCGAAACGCAAAAAATGGCCCGGTCATTCGGCAGCCAAATCTTCCGGGGCTGAAGTGGTTAAACATGTGTAAAAAAAAAAAAAAAGATAAAAAAATAAATAAAAAAACACAAAAACAGCTCTGGCAGTAAAAGGGTTAAATGGCTACAAAATAGTCAATGACAATAGTTTGCCATGTTTTACATAAAAAAGGGATTTTTCAGGCACGGCATAGGATTTTGCTGGTAGAAAGAGCGGAGTCCTCCCGCAGCCCGGATCAGTTAGATGTCAGATCCAGCCGTATAGGTAGTGAAGCTGCTACATCCAACCTGGACTGACGTTGCACACGCGGCTGGTATTTGATATATGTGTCTAAGTGTCTAGATCGCTCGTGTTCCCTTAGCACTGTCCTTAAATGTCAAAATAGGTCAGCCCGCCCGGGCCTTCCTCCCGGAAAATGATAAAGGTTGTCTTGTAAGTTAAATGACCTTTATTGAATATCTTTGTGCGCTGCTGTAGTCTATAATGTCTCACCATTAAAGCTTTAACGTTCTCTCAAAGAAATCTTGAGAGCGGCTTTATTTCTTCAAGCTAAAGTTTGCAAAAAAGTTAGGGAGGAAAAAAAAAGAATGAACTCTCCAGGGAATCGAGGAATATTCACGGATTTCCATTTCATTCATTTTTCACAAAAGTCTAAAAAAAGAAGACACATAATAGAAGGCGTTACGTGTATGACAGGGCGGGGCAGACCGAAGACCCTTATTTTAATGCAGAACTAAATACACAGATAAGAGACATATACACATGTTACTTTCCTTCCATCCAGTTCTGAAATTTACTCAGCTCCGGCATACAGCACAGCTCTGCCTGAGGCCTGATTTTTCTCTTCTGCAGTTTAGAAACATGGGTCATGTTCCTCCCCAACCTGTAATTGGATGGTGAAAGCAGAAGCAGAAGGCTAAAAAATTCTCTGCTCTCTCCGCATATCAGCATGCAGGGCTGGTGCTACCACTAGGCAAACTAGGCAGCCGCCTAGGGCGCATTGTTGCCTAGTGCACCCAGCCACTGGTGTTGCTACTCTCTTCTCTCTGCAGCAAGCAACTAAGTCTCAGCATCAGCAGACAGCCGGCGCTCCGTTGGCACATAGTGTCAGAGGCGCAGCGGCGGCGGAGGACTGTGTCTGTGTCCTGACTCCTGGATGAATTTAAGCAAGCAAACACTCATTGATGAGCACTGGCAGGCTGCATTTGATGGACGCTTCATTAAAAAGATGGGGCATACATGGGCAGAGCAAAGGGGGTGGAGCCAGGCGGCAAAATGAGGATTCCCCTAGGGTGTCAAAAATCCTTGCGCCAGCCCTGTCAGCATGCACCTTGTCAGCACATGAACTGACTGGTTCTGTGTGCTGCTTCTTCCTCATCCACTCTGTTCCCCGCTGTACAGGAACTACAAGAAGCTGTTATCAAGTCAAACCTAGGTACCTACACTGCTTGTATTAACCAGTTCAAGTCCAGGCCAAATATGTCATACATGTAGATATCAGCATTTTTTTAAACTAGAAAGTTACTTAGAACCCCCATGCATTATATATATATATTGATATATATATATATATATATATTGATATATATATATATATATATATATATATATATATATATATTGATATATATATATACACAGTATCTCACAAATGTGAGTACACCCCTCACATTTTTTGGTAAATATTTTATTCTATCTTTTCATGTGACAACACTGAAGAAATGACACTTTGCTACAATGTAAAGTAGTGAGTGTACAGCTTGTATAACAGTGTACATTTGCTGTCCTCTCAAAATGACTCAACACACAGCCATTATGGTCTAAACCGCTGGCAACAAAAGTGAGTACACCCCTAAGTGAAAATGCCCAAATTGGGCCCAATTAGCCATTTTCCCTCCCCGGTGTCATGTGACTCATTAGTGTTATAAGGTCTCAGGTGTGAATGGGGAGCAGGTGTGTTAAATTTGGTGTTATTGCTCTCATTCTCTCATACTAGTCACTGGAAGTTCAACATGGCATCTCATGGCAAAGAACTCTCTGAGGATCTGAAAAAAAAAAATTGTTGCTCCACATAAAGATGGCCTAGGCTATAAGAATATTGCCAAGACCCTGACATTGAGCTGCAGCACAGTGGCCAAGACCATACAGAGGTTTAACAGGGCAGGTTCCACTCAGAACAGGCCTCACTATGGTCGAGCAAAGAAGTTGAGTGCACGTGCTCAGCGTCATATCCAGAGGTTGTCTTTGGGAAATAGACATATGAGTGCTGCCAGCATTGCTGCAGAGGTTGTAGGGGTGGAGGGGTCAGCCTGTATCAAATTGGTCTGCATGGCTGTTGTCCCAGAAGGAAGCCCACAAACAGTTTGCTGAAGACAAGCAGACTAAGGACATGGATTACTCACAGAGGCACCCTCCCCAGCCTCCACAGAATCATTAATAGGCCACACAATGAAGGACTTACTATTCTCCCCTCTGGGGCAAAATGAGGCCTACCCAGCTTCTCCTCATTAGCCTGGGCTCCCTCGCACAGACTCACTCATCAATACAGCAGACCTGTTCAGCAAGTTATCAGAGCTACTGGACAGGGGCCTGACTGTCACAGCAGCTAAAATCACAGGAGAGATTAAGGCTGACTTTCAGAAACAGGGGGACAGAATAGAAGCTATTGAACACAAGCTGGATAATACAGTAGCTAGGACCAACCCAAACTCTGACCACATACAGATTTTACAGGATCAACTGGACACAGCTCTCTCAAGGATTGACAACTTTGAGAACAGATTGCGCAGATATACCTTTAGAATGAGGGGCCTCCCAGAGGTGATTACTGATGTCTCAACAGCAGTCCAGGACTTTTTTAAAGACCTCCTTACTGACATCCCCCCACATAAGCTTGAATTGGACCGTGCTCACAGAGCATTGGGCCCCCCACAGAAAGATAGAGCCCCTAAGGATATAGTGATCAAATCACACTTCTATTCTGTGAAGGAGGAGATCATGAAAAAATCTAGCACGCAAGCTCCTCTACTTTGCCGAAACCATCCAGTGCAGATTTTTTCCCATACCCAGCTGGTGGAAATGTAACCTCACTTGTTGAGGTTGAGATGATAGATGGTACTAGGGGCAGAGAGAACACTTCACTCTTCGGCCCATTGGGGCTCCGAGTGGGCTCCCCTCTACACTTTTCTCTTTTGTTTCTCCTTGCCTGTTCTTACCTATTTTCTCTTTCAGTCGGTCTCCATGAGCTCTTTATCTGTACAATATCAACCAAGGTCCACAAATCTCACGGGTCAGGGTTCCAAGTGCAGTCTAGGCGATCCTCTGAGGTGAGTGACAGAATATCAGGTGAGTAGGGATGAGCTTCGAGTTCGAGTCGAACTCATGTTCGACTCGAACATTGGCTGTTCGCAAGTTCGCCGAACAGCAAACAATTTGGGGTGTTCGCGGCAAATTCGAATGCCGCGGAACACCCTTTAAAAGTCTATGGGAGAAATCAAAAGTGCTAATTTTAAAGGCTTATATGCAAGTTATTGTCAAAATAAGTGTTTGGGGACCTGGGTCCTGCCCCAGGGGACATGGATCAATGCAAAAAAAAGTTTTAAAAATGGATGTTTTTTCAGGAGCAGTGATTTTATTAATGCTTAAAGTCAAACAATAAAAGTGTAATATCCCTTTAAATTTCGTAGCTGGGGGGTGTCTATAGTATGCCTGTAAAGGGGCGCATGTTTCCTGTGTTTAGAACAGTCTGACAGCAAAATGACATTTCGAAGGAAAAAACCCATTTAAAACTACTCGCGGCTATTGCATTGCCTGTCCGACAATACACATAGAAGTTCATTGATAAAAACGGCATGGGAATTCCCCACAGGGGAACCCCGAACCAAAATTAAAAAAAAAAAATGACGTGGGGGTCCCCCTAAATTCCATACTAGGCCCTTCAGGTCTGGTATGGATATTAAGGGGAACCCCGGCCAAAATTTTTTAAAAAAATGACGTGGGGGTCCCTCTAAATTCCATACCAGACCCTTCAGGTCTGGTACGGATTTTAAGGGGAACCCCATGCCAAAAAAAAAAAAACGGCGTGGGGTCCCCCCAAAAATCCATACCAGACCCTTATCCGAGCACGCAACCTGGCAGGCCGCAGGAAAAGAGGGGGGACAAGAGTGCGGCCCCCCTCCTGAACCGTACCAGGCCACATGCCCTCAACATTGGGAGGGTGCTTTGGGGTAGCCCCCCAAAACACCTTGTCCCCATGTTGATGAGGACAAGGGCCTCATCCCCACAACCCTGCCCGGTGGTTGTGGGGGTCTGCGGGCGGGGGGCTTATCGGAATCTGGAAGCCCCCTTTAACTAAGGGGACCCCCAGATCCCGGCCCCCCTGTGTGAAATGATAAGGGGGTACTTACCCCTACCATTTCACTAAAAAACTGTCAAAAATGTTAAAAATGACAAGAGACAGTTTTTGACAATTCCTTTATTTAAATGCTTCTTCTTTCCTCTTTCTTCTATCTTCCTTCATCTTCTTCTTCTTCTGGTTCTTCTGGTTCTTCCTCCGGCGTTCTCGTCCAGCATCTCCTCCGCGGCGTCTTCTATCTTCTTCTCCTCGGGCCGCTCTGCACCCATGGCATGGAGGGAGGCTCCCGCTCTTCTCTTCATCTTCTTCTTCTTCTCTTCTTCTCTTCTTCATTTTCTTCTCCGGGCCGCTCCGCATCCATGCTGGCATGGAGGGAGGCTCCCGTTGTGTGACGGCGTCTCCTCGTCTGACGGTTCTTAAATAATGGGGGACAGGGCCACCCGGTGACCCCGCCCCCCTCTGACGCACGGTGACTTGACGGGACTTCCCTGTGACATCACGGGGAATGCCACAGGGAATTCCCGTCATGTCCCATGCGTCAGAGGGGGGCGGGGTCACCGGGTTGTTATTTAAGAACCGTCAGACGAGGAGACGCCGTCACACAGCGGGAGCCTCCCTCCATGCCAGCATGGATGCGGAGCGGACCAGAGAAGAAAATTAAGAAGAGAAGAAGAGAAGAAAAGAAGAAGAGAAGAAGATGAAGAAGATGAAGAGAAGAGCGGGAGCCTCCCCCCATGCCATGGGTGCGGAGCGGCCCGAGGAGAAGAAGATAAAAGACGCTGCGGAGGAGATGCTGGACGAGAACGCCAGAGGAAGAACCAGAAGAAGAAGAAAGAAGAAGCATTTAAATAAAGGAATTGTCAAAAACTGTCTCATGTCATTTTTAACAGTTTTTTAGTGAAATGGTAGGGGTAAGTACCCCATTACCATTTCACACGGGGGGGGCGGGATCTGGGGGTCCCCTTGTTAAAGGGGGCTTCCAGATTCCGATAAGCCCCCCGCCCGCAGACCCCCACAACCACCGGCCAGGGTTGTGGGGATGAGGCCCTTGTCCTCATCAACATGGGGACAAGGTGTTTTGGGGGCTACCCCAAAGCACCCTCCCAATGTTGAGGGCATGTGGCCTGGTACGGTTCAGGAGGGGGGGCGCACTCTCGTCCCCCCCTCTTTTCCTGCAACCTGCCAGGTTGCGTGCTCAGATAAGGGTCTGGTATGGATTTTTGGGGGGACCCCACGCCATATTTTTTTTTGGCGCGGGGTTCCCCTTAAAATCCGTACCAGACCTGAAGGGTCTGGTATGGAATTTAGGGGGACCCCCACATCATTTTTTAAAAAAATTTGGCCGGGGTTCCCCTTAATATCCATACCAGACCTGAAGGGCCTGGTATGGAATTTAGGGGGACCCCCACGTCATTTTTTTTTAAATTTTGGTTCGGGGTTCCCCTGTGGGGAATTCCCATGCCGTTTTTATCAATGAACTTCTATGTGTATTGTCGGACAGGCAATGCAATAGCCGCGAGTAGTTTTAAATGGGTTTTTTCCTTCGAAATGTCATTTTGCTGTCAGACTGTTCTAAACACAGGAAACATGCGCCCCTTTACAGGCATACTATAGACACCCCCCAGCTACGAAATTTAAAGGGATATTACACTTTTATTGTTTGACTTTAAGCATTATTAAAATCACTGCTCCTGAAAAAACAACTGTTTTTAAAACTTTTTTTTGCATTGATCCATGTCCCCTGGGGCAGGACCCAGGTCCCCAAACACTTTTTATGACAATAACTTGCATATAAGCCTTTAAAATTAGCACTTTTGATTATTCATGTTCGTGTCCCATATACTTTAACGGTGTTCGAACAAATTTTTTTCCTGTTCGCATGTTCTGGTGCGAACCGAACAGGGGGGTGTTTTGCTCATCCCTACAGGTGAGATTCCTTCCCCTCTGCTCAATGGCTAACGACTCGATGGAAAATTTTACAATCTATGCATTCACAAAAAACAGACGTTTTCCTACTTCAGGAGACACACTTCCCATGGAGATATAATCCCTCTTTCTTGCATGCCAAATACCCCACGTTCTTTCTTTCAAATGGGGAAGGAAAGTCCCAGGGAGTGGCAATCCTAATATCTAATAACTGTAAATTTACACCTCAACTGGAACACAAAGACTTGGAGGGCAGATTTATTCTCAGAAAAAGGCACCATAGATGACCAATTATACTCCTTTATTTCATACTATACACCCAATCAGGGACAGCCCGCATTTTTCCAGACGATGTTTAAAACGCGAGACCCCATGGTGGGAGGGACTGTGATATATGGGGGCAACTCAAATACTGCCCTGGACCAAGGTCTAGATAAATCCAGACCCCCTGGATTTATACTTATCAGACCCCCCAAATGGAGCCTAAATTAGCTAAAATAGCTAAGTTAATTCACACACACGGTTTAGTCGATGCATGGAGAGCGATGAATCCAACTAGGAGGGATTACACACACTTCTCGTGCCCGCACCAGTCCTTCGCTAGGACCGGCCACATTTTCATTTCCACTGCCAACATCCCTGCCCTAGTTAAATCAGCCATTCAGGGCACAATGTGGTCGGACCACTCTACAGTCACACTCACCCTAAAGAGAGGTTACATTCGCTCTAATCTCCTTCAATGGAGACTTAACGAATCCATACTCAGTGATCCGGTCAGGGCTATGAAAATAGAAAAAGCCATAAAAAAATATTACTTTCTAAACAGGGTTGAGGGGGTGTCAGCTGAAACTCTATAGGCGGCCCACAAGACCACAATTTGGGGCAAAATAATCCAAATCTCCTCACAAATAAAAAAAGAACAAATGGCAGACATTGAAAGACTTCAAAGCCTCCTTAAAAAAAACCCAAACGGGTGCTCACAGATAAACTGGATGCAGCCCGTCTCTCTCTAAATCTGGCTCTCACAGCCAAGGCCGAAATGAGCATCAGATGGAGCGGAGCAAAATTTTATCACCACAGACATAAAATAGGCTCCATGTTAGTAGCCAAACTGACCCCCCAGTCTAGACAATGCACCCTTCCTAAAATACATATCTCAGACGGGACATGCACTTTGAATCCGCAACGCATCATTGAACTTTCCATGCAAGCTACGAGAAATTATTCAGCGGGGGAACAAAGATAATGAGGCCCATAGGAATCCATTCCTGGATTCGCTCCCAATCACAAAATTTGAATCCTGACACCATGAAAAACAGAAGGCCCCGATATCAGCAGAAGAAATTATCCAGGTTATTAAGAACCTCAAACAGAGCTCTGCCCTTGGACCGGGTGGCTTTTCCACGCCATATTATAAAATGTTTGCAGGGACCTTAGCTCCACATATAGCAAACTTTTTCAATTCCAAAACTTCAGGGGCCCCATTAGAGAGACAGCCTAATGCAGCTTTTATCTCTGTTATACCCAAACCAAACAAAGACCCGGGGGAGGTGTGGAACTATAGGGCCATTTCCTTAATCAACAATGACATGAAGATCATGACCAAGATCGCATGCCATCCTTCGTTGGTCTGTATATTCATAAAGACCAAGTGGGATTCATACCCAGTCGACAGGGTCCAGACCAAATTAGGAGGGCAATAGTCATATCAATACTACAATCCAAATGGTCCGGGAAGGGCAGCCGAGAGGGTTTGCTACTTTTGCTTGACCTATAAAAAAGCCTTTGATTCAGTCTCTTGGCCCTTCAACATTTTGCACCACTGGGGTTTTGGTCTGAAATTCATAGGTCTTATGGGGCCCTCTCCTCCATACCAGAAGCACGAGTCTGACTATAGGGATATTACTCTGAACCTATTCAAATAGCTAGAGGGACGAGACAGGGATGCCCCCTTTCCCCCCTTGTATTTGCAGTAGCGATAGAAACCCTGGCGATAGCTATTTGTACCCATCCTGATATACAGGGGGGTCGACTGCGGACAGCGGGACATAAATGCGCCCTGTTTGCAGATGACCTATTACTCTTTGTCACATCACCGACAATCTCACTCCCAAATATCTGCGAATTACTGGAAGACTTTACTAAGGCCTCGGGGGTTAAGGGTCAACTTCTGTAACTCCCAAATTCTAAATATAACAATCCCACACCAAATTGCTCAGAACCTTAAAAACTCTTTCCAATTTGAATGGAGTGACTCTACCATTCGTTACCTGGGAGTAGAACTTTCCCCCGAAAGTAGAACAACTTTATAAGGTTAACTTCTCCTGCTGTATAACAAGCTTGAAGTGAAAACATCTGCAAATTACTGGAAGACTTTACTAAGGCCTCGAGGTTAAGGGTCAACTTCACTAAATACCAAATTCTAAATATAACAATCCCACACCAAATTGCTCAGAACCTTAAAAACTCCTTCCAATTTGAATAGAGTGACTACTATTTGTTACCTGGGAGTAGAACTCTCCCAGAAAGTAGAACAACTTTATCAGGTTAACTTCCCCCCGCTGTATAACAAGATTGAAGTGGAACTCAAAGGTTGGGCCCTCCACGAATTATCCTGGCTAGGGAGGATAAATGCGATTAAGATGACGCTCATTCCCAAACTACTATATCTTTTCAGATCCCTCCCGATTCCACTGAGGACAGATCACCTACGAAAGTTCCAAGGCAAAGTTTGGAAATTTATTTCGGGAACCTCAGGTCACTGTTTTGCAAAGAGAACTCTATGTAGACCAAGAACACAGGGAGGGTTGGGGGTCCATAACCTACTTTGGTACTACCGTGCGGCACGCTTGGCATCACAATCAGTCATCTACACGCGCCTGGAAAAACCTGATTGGGTACACATAGAGCGGCAAGCAGTCCCAACTCACACGTTGGACTTTCTTCTTTGGTGCCCTCCAAGAGACCGCCCACCAATCATGTCTCCGGCACTTTCTAACTTAATAGCCCTTTGGGATAGCCTGAAAAAGCTCCCCTCCCTAACTTCAGATAGCAACCGCTAGCACATATTTTTCATAACCCCAAATTCACTCCAGGTATGAACATAACAGCCTTCAGCTGGTTGTTGGATAAGGGGTTATATCATATTGGCCACTATCAAACTCCTAGGGGTCCGTTTTCACTTAGCGATTGCAAAAATAATTGGAGCGGTATATTGCCAGAATTGGAGCGGTATAGATTTCTACAAATCTCCCTCTTTTTAAATTCTCTATGGAAGAACAAATCAGAACCCCCAGGATTTACGGTTTATGAACAATGGTGTGGCCAAGCTACAGAGCAGAGGGGGGGGGGGGGGGTATTTCAACTATTTACCTGTCACAGGCCTCAGATAGCACCAAGCTACCTTACATGCACGCATGCGATAACGAAATCCAGGTTAGCTGGAATACCGAAACCTGGAATAGAAACTTTTTCCGAGCCTATAGAGACATACGCAATATCGCTCTTATTGAGGTAAACCTCAAAGTGATTACCAGATGGTACCTAGTCCCAACCAGATTAGCGAAAGTGTTCCCTTCCTCCTCACCTCTCTGCTTTAGAGATTGTGCATCACCAGGATCAATGCTCCACATCTGGTGGGAATGCCCAAAGCTGAGGGGATTTTGGAACAGAATCTTCCACATGATCCGCAAGCTAACAGGATATCAGATACCCAAGAACCCCGCTATAACCCTGCTCAATGCCCATTTACCCGACACCAATAGAGCTACCAGGGACTTAATCTTTTTTATATTTTTACCTGCAAGATCAAGGCTCAATCTTAATTTAGCGCATCTCTAATTTAGCCCTTTCACCATACTGGTTATGTTCATTAATTTTTCCTTTTTTATTACTCGTTTTTATTATCAAGCAAGGAGATACTTACTGCCTACTACATCTAGGCTCAGTTGGTTACCTAACCTGCGGTAATTGGTATAAGAAATGTCGATTGAAATTTTTTGTATGTCCTGACTCTCTTTATTGTCCTGGAGGCATGCAGGTAACCTCTACAGTTCAACCGTGTTCGACGGTATCACCTTTGTCGTAATTCTGCAAATTTCTATGTACAGAAATTTTTGTTTGCTCTGTTTGATCTAATGCTCAATAAAAACTTATTGAAAGAAATAAATACTTATTGCAGCTGGAGTTGTGCTTTATCTTTCCATTGAAGCTGAAACTGTGCATCCATAAAAGTTTAGGAAAATTACAGAATCTATCTCACTGTAATTCTGCATCCAAAGATTCAGTTTATCTATATTAGTAGAGCACAGAATTAGTTTGCCTGACATCCTTCTATTGCGTGATTAATAATAACATATAAGATTTATACAGTATAACTCTTTGTTCATATCACTAAAGACAATGATTAATGCACAGCGTAAATGGGCTTAGGATGAAAAGATTATATGTTGATTAAATTTTAATATTCAGCGTCCGTTTAAGTAATTTGATTAAAATCTGAACTCAGGGCACACAAATTTTCATTTAAATATATTTCTCAATATACATAAATCTGCTTTGTGTGCATTAAAGTCTTTGCAAACCCAGATATTGTACTATTAAAGTAGTAGTGACATCATCACTGTGCTGGAGACAAGATCAGTCACCCTGCACAAGAAGAAAGATCAGCAGTGAGCAGTGAGGGAAAGTTTCGCATTGCATTACTGCACAGATCTGGAAAAAAGACACAAAGCACACCAAGATTTGAGGAAGAATACACATGATAAATGTATTTAGATGATATTTATTACTTAAAGGGAGCCTGCTATGATAATACGAATGAGGCTCTGACTACTTTTCTTTTAAAGATGCTAATTCTCTTCTACATTCTTGCCTCATTGCTTTGAGTTACTGTTCTTATACAAGTATAGAGACTCGGAGCTCAGATTCATTGGCTGTATAATTATTCTTTACATGGAGTTTGCATGTTCTTGTTGTGCTTGTGTGCTTTTCTTCAGGGTACTCCAGTTTCGTCCAGCACTTCAAAGACATACCGGAAAGGTTAATTGGCTCCTGCTATTGTACATGCGGTAAGCGCCAAGCAATTGAAGAGGATTGAGAAAAAACCTGGTGACCTATCTTGTAAAAATTTGCCAAGAAAATTCTACACGGAAAAGGCTCTCAGGTGCATCAAATATGGTGCTCACTCTGGAATCTGGCCAATAGAATCAGCAAGTATTAGATTGTCAGAACTGAGATCTGATTCCTTCCGACAGTGGCTCTTCTTGCTGGGCTACCTGGGATGCTGGACAGCACTCTGTCTGATCCTTTGGACAGTCTTGCCTTGTGCCTTACAGTATTACTGGTGAACCTTGAACTCCTTACTCCTACCTGCTACATCTCCCACAAGACCCCAGCTTGCTCACCTCCTGGTGGGGCAATCCTGAGGACCGCAACCTGACACTAAGCCACTAGCCAGCAGCAAAACCCATCTCAACCATCAGGAGCTCTAGTGAAGACCAGTTAGTGCTTAGACCCCACATTTTGTGTGAGCCCAGGAAGACCTGCTCATGTACTCATCCTGCTGGTTGGTGGGAACCTCTCTACTGCTATAGCTACTGGTCTTCAAGTCTGACCCCTGACATCAATAGAACAGAGAAGATACATACGTGCATAATAATTTTGGGTCAATTACTGTCTAGAACAGACTTTCACAACCTTTTTTACCCCAGAAGAACCCCCTAAAAACGATTTCAGATCTCGGCAAACCCTAACTAAAACTAATTAATCAGAGGGCAATGGGGAAAATGTCCCTTACGTTGGTGGTCAAAAGGAAGGATGCAACCCTTATATTGATAGTTAGAATGCTACACCTACAGATTGCTAAAATTATAATTGAGTCATTCTGCTGGTTTTGCCAAGTAGCGTTGGTCCTGGAATTATGCAGGCACTATCAGCTGGGAGGTCAATCAGCCAAAGCTCATGGAACCCTTAGAAACCTTTGGAGGAACCCTAGGGTTCCACTGAAACTTGGTTGAGAAAGACTGGTCTAGAAGGTAAATCAAGGATTCCTCAAAGTGCATTCCCAAGCATGGGCACAACAGTAATTGTATCTCTATTTTGGAAAAACTCTCCTTAAAGTGCACTTAGCATTGAATATTTTTCCATGGTAAACACATGCATGCTAAGTAATGTGTCATCATAACACTTGCAGGTATTTAAAGTTTCTCTCAAAAGTGAGTACACCCCTCACATTTTTGTAAATATTTTATTCTATCTTTTCATGTGACAACACTGAAGAAATGACACTTTGCTACAATGTAAAGTAGTGAGTGTACAGCTTGTATAACAGTGTAAATTTGCTGTCCCCTCAAAATAACTCAACACACAGCCATTAATGTCTAAACCGCTGGCAACAAACATGAGTACACCCCTAAGTGGAAATATCCAAATTGGGCCCAACTAGCCATTTTCCCTCCCTGGTGTCATGTGACTTATTAGTGTTACAACTTCTCAGGTGTGAATGGGGAGCAGGTGTGTTACATTTGGTGTTATCACTCTCACTCTTTCATACTGGTCACTGGAAGTTCAACATGGCACCTAATCCAGGGTCAGCATCTACTTGCAGGGACACTGTCATGTAAATCCTGGTGTCTGTGCAATTCTTGATTGTGTTCCGGTTGTCAGAACAGACAGTAGCTGTGCTTCTACCTCCCACAGAAAGTGTAAATAATTGGAACCGGTGCTCAGGTTGCAGGTGTCAGAAGCCTCAAATATGCACATTCTACTAGGAAAGGAGGCACAACAGTATGGATCAGCAAATACCACCTTTATTTATGATATACAGGGAGATACAGCCAGTGAAAGTCAACACGCTTCAGCCATTACAGCCTTAAAGGCCCACACAATCAGAAAATTGTACAAAAAAATACAGATTTCGAAGCGATCTTACGATAATCTGATCCTTAGTACACAGCTTTTGTTAGAAATTTTTCGAAGGAACAAACATGAAAACTTTTCTCATATGATACCAGATCATGCGATTTTTGTTCAATCAGTACAATTTTCATCTGAAAATACAATACAAATACACTACAACACTTCAGAATTTTTATTCTGTCGTATGGGAATTTTTGTTAGTAACCTCTTCATATTCTACATGAAGACTAGCATGGAAAAAAAAAAAAACAGAAGATCATTCATCCAATAATTTCATTGTGTACTCAGCTTATCTCATCTCGTGTGTACTATTATTATTATTATTCAGGATTTTTTTAGCGCCAACAGTTTGCGCAGCGCTTTACAACATGGTGGCAAGACAGTACAGTTACAATACAAATCAATACAGGAGGAATCAGAGGGCCCAGCTTGTTAGAGCTTACAATCGAGAAGGGAGGGTCAAGTGGAACAAAAAGTAATAGCTGTGGGCGATGAGGTGATGGAGAAAATGAAAATACCAGACATGTGCACACTGAAATATTTCGTTTCGGAACTTCGTTTTCGTACGAAAAATACATTTATTTAGTTACTCCCGAAATTCGTTTTTATTTATTTCCTTTTTTGTTAAAAATTGCATTCGTCCGAAAATCCAAATTAAGGTCGAATCTGTCATTGAAGGCTTATGGTGTCTGTCGAATGTTCAAAGATGATTCGACGGAGCAGCTAAACTGTACGACGCCGTATAGTTTACCTGCTCCGTTGAATCTTCTTAGAACTTTCAACAGACACCATAAGCCAAAGTACGTGTGTACTTAGTTCTAGCTATTTTACTGCTCCTCCTCTTTGGTTACAATCAGCCAATAACATTCATCATCATCATTGTTTTTATTTATCTTTTCTCCCCTACGTCGAATCTTTTCTCCCCTACGTCGAATCTTTTCTCCCCTACGTCAAATCTTTTCTCCCCTACGTCGAATCTTTTCTCTCTATGTCGAATCTTTTCTCTCTATGTCGAATCTTTTCTCTCTATGTAGAATAATCTTGGACTAATAGAGTTAAGGTTAGGCACATTCGACCAAAGGTTTGATGGACACAGATTGTTATTGTCATCATCATGTCAAATCTCCTATCTATATCGAACTGTTGTAGCAATGAAAACGAAAATAAAGCATTTGTTTATGTCGGATCTTTCGTTTTTCGGATTCTGCACTTTCGTTATCGCTTGTTAAAACGATAACGGAAATACCTGAAATTCGGACGAAAATGCATTCGGACGAAAACGAATGCACATGTCTAGAAAATACAGTTGTTAGGTGTGGGTAGGGTAGGCTTCTCTGAAGAGAAGGGTTTTCAGGGATCGTCTAAAAGCTAATAGAGTAGGAGATAATCTGAAAGATTGGGGTAAGGCGTTCCATAGGTTTGGAGAGGCTCTCGAAAAGTCCTGGAGGTGAGCATGTGAGGAGGTGACGAGGGAGCTAGAGAGCAGGAGGTCTTGAGAGGAACGAAGAGAACAATTAGGTTGGTATTTTGAGACTAGGTTAGTGGTGTAGCTGGGGGCTAAATTGTGGATGGCTTTGTAAGAAGTTGTTAGTATTTAGAATTTAATTTGTTGTGTGAGCGGAAGCCAGTGGAGGGATTGGCAGAGAGGAGTAGCAGACACAGAGCGATTAGTAAGGTGGATAAGTCTGGCAGCAGTATTCATGATGGGTTGAAGGGGGGATAGACTATGTAGAGGTAAGCCAATGAGAAGGGAGTTACAGTAGTCGAGGCGAGAGATGACCAGCGAGTGAATTAAGAGCTTTGTTGTGTCATTGGTTAGAAAGAGGCGTATTTTGGACTAGGCTTAATCATGACTAGTCATGATCTGTCCTGTTCATCATTGACACCAGAACAGAAAATGATAATGTATCCAAAATTTGACAGTTGTTATTAGGACAGGAATGGAGGGGAAATCTTCCAATGGTGGCAGCGGTTTAGAAGACAACTAAGAGGGATTTCCTACTACTTTGGGGAAAACTTCTCTTGCTTCCTTTTTTAACTCTGAGATTATTTATATAGAAAGAACCTAACGTATACAGTATCTCACAAAAGTGAGTACACTCCCTCACATTTTTGTAAATATTTTATTATATCTTTTCATGTGACAACACTGAAGCAATGACACTTTGCTACAATGTAAAGTAGTGAGTGTACAGCTTGTATAACAGTGTAAATTTGCTGTCCCCTTAAAATAGCTCAACACACAGCCATTAATGTCTAAACCACTGGCAACAAAAGTGAGTACACCCCTAAGTGAGAATGGCCACATTGGGCCCAATTAGCCATTTTCCCTCCCCGGTGTCATGTGACTTGCTAGTGTTACAAGGTCTCAGGTGTGAATGGGGGAGCAGGTAGGTTAAATTTGGTGTTATCGCTCTCACTCTCTCATCCTGGTCACTGGAAGTTCAACATGGCACCTTGTGGCAAAGAACTCTCTGAGGATCTGAAAAAAAGAATTGTTGCTTTACATAAAGATGGCCTAGGCTATAAGAAGATTGCCAAGACCCTAAAACTGAGCTGCAACACGGTGGTCAAGACCATACAGCGGTTTAACAGGACAGGTTCCACTCAGATTAGGCCTCGCCATGGTTGACCAAAGAAGTTGAGTACACGTGCTCAGCATTAAATCCAGAGGTTGTCTTTGGGAAATAGACATATGTGTCTTGCCTACCGTCAAGCATGGTGGTGGGAGTGTCATGGTCTGGGGCTGTATGAGTGCTGCCGGCACTGGGGAGCTACAGTTCATTGGGGGAACCATGAATGCCAACATGTACTGTGACATACTGAAGCAGAGCATGATCCCCTGTTTACAAAAACTGAGCTTCAGGGCAGTATTACAACATAACGACCCCAAACACACCTTCAAGATGACCACTGCCTTGCTAAAGGAGCTGATGGTAAAGGTGATGGACTGGCCAAGTAGGTTATCAGATCTAACTCCTATTGAGCATCTGTGGGGCTTCTTCAAACCGAAGGTGGAGGAGCGCAAGGTCTCTAACATCCACCAGCTCCGTGATGTCGTCATGGAGGAGTGGAAGAGGACTCCAGTGGCAACCTGTGAAGCTCTGGTGAACTCCATGCCCAAGAGGGTTAAGGCAGTGCTGGAAAAAAATGGTGGCCATACGAAATATTGACACTTTGGGCCCAATTTGGACATTTTCACTTAGGGGTGTACTCACTTTTGTTACCAATGGTTTAGACATTAATGGCTGTGTGTTGAGTTATTTTGAGGGGACAGCAAATTTACACTGTTATACAAGCTGTACACTCACTACTTTACATTGAAGCAAAGTGTCATTTCTTTAGTGTTGTCACATGAAAAGGTATTATAAAATATTTACAAAAATGTGAAGCGTGTACTAAAAAAAGTCTAAAGTCTAAAAATGTAAAATGAATTAAAAGTAAGCCATTAAGAAAAGGATCCTAGTAGTGAGACATATGAAGTAGGTAAATTGAGTATGCATGGCTTACTTTTAATTAATTTTTAATTTTTAGACTTTCCACATTTATCTGTTAATACCCTCCAATTTAGAGGAGTGTTATCTGTGGACCGGGTCATTTCTTTACTGAGTTTGAACTACTTACCCTTTGAAGGTATTTTCAAGATGGAGTATAATTATTTTTTTTCTCATCTTTTCCACTACTACACGGTTTTGTCTCTTTCTTTTTTATGTTTTTTCATCTACGGTCCTGTTGCTGGGGCCGTCTTAATAGTTTTGTATCACTTTGTAATTTTTATTCTTCTTTTCTTTTTTAAGTGCCTCTTCCCTTCATTCTCATCACTTTTCACACGGCACTTTTTCACTTGGTGCTCTGGCACCCCTGTTGTTGCTAACCAGATCAACAGCACTTTCTGTTGTCCTCCGGGTGCTTATCTTCCACTCTAACACCTTTTCGCACCTTCCTCGCATTTCCTTTTTCTTTTATGTTTTCACTTGCGCATAGCAATTTACCATTATAGTTAGTATTAGGATATTTATATAATTTTTTACAGTGTATTGTGATCCCCTCTGGTGCTTGGCGACCTCTTTGTCAGATCTATTAGTTGCCCCCTCTCGCGCTTGTATGGCACCCTCATCTCCTGCTCTCTTTCCACCTTTTCCCCCATCCCCTCCCCCTTCTTTTTGTGCCATCCCTGCCCCCACCCCCCCATTTTATGTAGCAAATGCGACCTCTTGTAAGTTATCTTTGTGGCCTGTTGGGCGTGCTGCTTTATTGAAGGGTGGGCACCATCTTGGTTTCACTGCGCTGTCTGGATCCTTGGGGAGGCAATCTGAAGCAGAACTGCTGGAAGGCTAAAAATAAAGCTGTTCTTTGGTAAATATAAATCTCATTACTTATTATGTAACCTTGTTAACCAATTGATGTTTTTGCTTGGTTCTCATTGTACTGATTGATGTATTGTATCTTCTAGAAGCTCATATCTTTTCCCATCTGAAGAAGACCGCTACTGTATTATGGTCGACACACGTTGGGGTCTTTCTGTGTGACTTTTTACAGTTTTTTTATCACTTGTATGTCCCTTGTACCACTGTGCAATTATGCAATTCATGCCTTCTAGCAATTGATTTTAGAGCTCTTGTCTTGACGGACAGCTGTGTTTGTATAAATACATTTTTGTAATAAATTTCTTTCATATAATACTGTACTTTTGATAACTTCTTTTGCTGCAATACAAAACCCCCTAGGGAAATCTCTATACTTTATAGGTACTAAACTGTTCCGAGTGGGAGGTTACATTATCCAGTTGTTTAGGGGGGGGCAGGAAAAAAATATATTTTTATGGGTAAAGGTCTGCTTTAACGGAATATCTTGTGTGAAGACATACACCAATCAGCCAGTACATCTGACCACTGACAGGTAATGTGAACAACATTGATTATCTCGTTAAAATGGCATTTGAAAGTAGATGGGATATATTAGGCAGCAAGTGAACATGGTGTCCCTTAAGATGAATGTGTTTAAAAAAGCAGAAAAAATGGGCAAGCATAAGGATTTGAGGGACTTTGACAAGGGCAAAACTGTAATGGCTGAATAACTTGGTCAGAGCAACTCCAAAACTGCAGCTCTTGTGGGATTTTCTCAGTCTGTAGTGGTCAGTAGGGATGAGCCGAACACCCCCCGGTTCGGTTCGCACCAGAACCCGCGAACGGACCGCAAGTTCGCACGAACGTTAGAACCCCATTGACGTCTATGGGACTCGAACGTTCGAAATCAAAAGTGCTCATTTTAAAGGCTAATTTGCATGGTATTGTCCTAAAAAGGGTGTGGGGACCCGGGTCCTACCCCAGGGGACATGTATCAATGCAAAAAAAACTTTTAAAAACGGTCGTTTTTTCGGGAGCAGTGATTTTAATGATGCTTAAAGTAAAAAAAAAAAAAGTGAAATATTCCTTTAAATATCGTACCTGGGGGGTGTCTATAGTATGCCTGTAAAGTGACGCGTGTTTCCCATGTTTAGAACAGTCCCTGCACCAAATGTCATTTTTAAAGGAAAAAATCTCATTTAAAACTGCTTGCGGGTTTAATGTCATGTCGGGTCCTGGCAATATGGATGAAAATCAGTGAGACAAACGGCATGGGTACCCCCCAGTCCATTACCAGGCCCTTTGGGTCTTGTATGGATATTAAGGGGAACCCCGCACCCAAATTAAAATAAGGAAAGGTCCCTATATACTCTGAACAGCAGTATACAGGCGGTGCAAACAAGACAGGGACTGTAGGTTTGTTGTTAAGTAGAATCTGTTTGTAATTTTGAACATTTTTAACGTGTTTAGCTCCAGCCAAAAAATCTTTTCTAAGCTTTTTGGAAAACATAGGGAAGGGTTATCACCCCTGTGACATTTGTTTTGCGTCTTTCCTCCTCTTCAGAAGATTTCACCTCACTTTTTTGTCCCAATGAAAAATGTTTTTTGAAAATTTGGGTTTTTTTGTGGAACAAGGATTGGAAAGCATCAGTGGAAAGGAGAAATTGTTTTCCCATATTAACTCTTACATGAGAGAATTTCCCTTCCTAGGGGTAGATTTCATCTCACTTCCTGTTGTCTCCTTCCGTTTGCAAGTAGGAGTCGTTTGTAAGTTAGATGTTTGAAAGTAGGGTCCTGCCCTATATACTCAGCAGAAATTTGGGCCTTAGGTGTTGCTGTGGCCAAAACACTGTAAGCCCTCACAGGGCCCTGCTGTGAAATATTAGATCAAGAATTGTAATTACATGCCCCTGTTGAACAGGAGCTGAAAAATTAGGCCTTAGGCACTGGTGCTGGTGCCACAACACTGCAACCCCTCACAGACACTCTAGTTGGAACGCAGGAACGAGCCCTGCTGCAAAGTATTGCATCAAAAATTGTAATTACACGCCCCTGTTAGACAGGGGCAGAAAAATTGGGCCTTAGGCACTGGTGCTGGTGCCACAACACTGCAACCCCTCACAGACACTCTAGTTGGAACGCAGGAACGAGCCCTGCTGCAAAGTATTGCATCAAAAATTGTAATTACACGCCCCTGTTAGACAGGGGCAGAAAAATTGGGCCTTAGGCACTGGTGCTGGTGCCACAACACTGCAACCCCTCACAGACACTCTAGTTGGAACGCAGGAACGAGCCCTGCTGCAAAGTATTGCATCAAAAATTGTAATTACACGCCCCTGTTAGACAGGGGCAGAAAAATTGGGCCTTAGGCACTGGTGCTGGTGCCACAACACTGCAACCCCTCACAGACACTCTAGTTGGAACGCAGGAACGAGCCCTGCTGCAAAGTATTGCATCAAAAATTGTAATTACACGCCCCTGTTAGACAGGGGCAGAAAAATTGGGCCTTAGGCACTGGTGCTGGTGCCACAACACTGCAACCCCTCACAGACACTCTAGTTGGAATGCAGGAACGAGCCCTGCTGCAAAGTATTACATCAAAAATTGTAATTACACGCCCCTGTTATACAGGGGCTGAAAAATTGTGCCTTAGGCACTGGTGGTGGCGCCCAGAACCAAAAATGTTCTTACAAGCTATCAGCGTGATGATTGAGGAGGAAGAGGATAATTACTCAGGGATAGTCACTCAGCATCAGCATAGGCAGTCTTTGAAGGGATCTGAAAAAAATTATTCAGTTACATCAGCATCAGGTGCTTGGTAGCTGGTGGTGATCCAAGACTGATTCATTTTTATGAAGGTCAGCCGATCGACCGAGTCAGTGGACAGACGCACCCTGTGATCGGTTACCACGCCTCCAGCAGCACTGAATGTGCGTTCCGAAAGAACGCTGGATGCAGGACAGGCCAGTAGCTCAATTGCATACTGTGCAAGCTCTGGCCAGTGATCCATCCTCAAGACCCAGTAACCCAGAGGATTTTCGGTGGGAAAGGTGTCCAAGTCTGATCTTGCCCCTAGGTATTCCTGCACCATGTAAAACAGACGCTGGCGATGGTTGCTGGAACCGATCATACCTTGGGGCTGCGGACCAAAAAATTGTCTGAACGCATCGGTCAGACGGCCACCTTCTCCACCGCTCCTTCTTTGACTGACCAAAGCCTCAGCAACACGTTGTCCAGAAACAGGAGGTTGTAACCTCCCAGTCTCTGGGAACGCGTTGCACAGACCTTTCTGCAAGGCCTCCCGAAGATGTTTCATCCTCTGCTCCCTCTGCGATGGCAAGATAAGGTCCGCAACCTTACCCTTGTAACGTGGATCAAGGAGGGTTGCCAGCCAGTATTGGTCCTTCTCCTTGATACCACGAATACGAGGATCCTTACGCAGGCTTTGCAGGATCAGGGAGGCCATGCAGCGTAGGTTTGCTGAGGCATTCGGTCCGGAGTCCTCTGGGTCACTAAGGACAACAACGTCCGCAGCCACCTCCTCCCAGCCACGTACAAGTCCATGTGTTCCTTGGGACTGATCCCTTAAAGACTGCTGATGCTGAGTGCCAGGCTCCACCTCCATACTGACACAATCTTCCTCCTCCTCCTCCTCCTCCTCCTCGTCCTCTTCCTGTGTGATCGACGGGCACGCAGGAACACTGTCTGGATAAAGGGGGCCTTGAGAGCTAAGGAAGTCCTCCTCTTCCTGCCTCTGTTCTGCCTCAAGTGCCCTGTCCATTATTCCACGCAGCGTGTGCTCCAACAGGTGGACAAGGGGGACAGTGTCACTGATGCATGCACTGTCAGTGCTCACCATCCTCGTGGCCTCCTCGAATGGTGACAGGACAGTGCATGCATCCCTGATCATGGCTCACTGGCGTGGGGAAAAAAAACCAAGGTCCCCTGACCCTGTCCTGGTGCCATAGTCGCACAGGTACTCATTGATGGCCCTCTGCTGCGTGTGCAGCCGCTGCAGCATGGCCAATGTCGAGTTCCACCTGGTGGGCATGTCACAGATTAGGCGGTTCTTGGGCAGGTTAAACTCCTTTTGGAGGTCCGTCAGCCGAGCACTGGCATTATATGACCGGCGGAAATGCACACAGACTTTCCTGGCCTGCCTCAGGACATCCTGTAAGCCTGGGTACCTGCCCAAGAACCGCTGCACCACCAAGTTAAGGACGTGAGCCAAACAGGGCACATGGGTCAGTTGTCCCTGTCGGAGGGCAGAGAGGAGGTTGGTGCCATTGTCGCAAACCACCATTCCTGCCTTAAGTTGGCGTGGCGTCAACCACCTCTGAACCTGCCCGTGCAGAGCTGACAGAACCTCTGCCCCAGTGTGGCTCCTGTCCCCCAAGCACACCAGCTCAAGCACCGCATGGCATCTTTTGGCCTGCGTACTTGCGTAGCCCCTTGAACGCCTACGGAGCACCGCTGGTTCCGAGGAAGAGGCCATGGAGGAAGAAGAAGAGGAGGGGGTGGAGGAGAGAGGTGTGTCACAATCAGCATTTTGGAGGCGTGGTGGCGGAACAACCTCCAACACTACTGCACCTTGTCCTGCATCCTTCCCAGCTGCCAGCAGAGTCACCCAATGCGCCGTGAAACTTAAGTAACGTCCCTGTCCATGCCTGCTGGACCATGAGTCAGCGGTAATATGCACCTTACCGCTGACCGCCCTGTCCAGCGAGGCATGGACATTGCCTTCCACATGCCGGTAGAGAGCTGGAATCGCCTTCCGTGAGAAAAAGTGGCGTTTGGGTACCTGCCACTGAGGAACCGCACATTCCACAAACTCACGGAAGGGGGCAGAGTCTACCAACTGAAAAGGCAGCAGTTGAAGTGCTAGCAATTTTGCCAAGCTAGCATTCAACCGCTGGGCATGTGGATGGCTGGGAGCAAACTTCTTTCGGCGGTGCAGCAGCTGGGGCAGGGAAATTTGCCTGGTACAATCTGGCGTCGGTGTACCAAAAGCAGATTGCCCACAAGTACTTGGCTGTGACACACCTAATTCTACACCTTCATTCCTCTCACTGCAGGTCTCAGAGAGGACTGAAGGTCTAGTGGGGTTGGAAATCTCAGCTGATGAGGAGCAAGGAGAGATCCTCTTTGTTCTTTGGTGTGGGTCTTTTAGATATGCTTGCCAACGAACTGCATGGCAGGTCAACATATGTCTGGTCAAGCATGTGGTACCCAAGCGGGAGATGTTTTGGCCACGCGAGATACGCTTGAGACATATGTTGCAAATAGCAGCGGTGCGATCTGATGCACTCGTCTCAAAAAAGGCCCACACCAAAGAACTTTTTGAATAACGCGCAGAGACTGCAGCGCCCTGCACATGTGGAGCTTTGGGGTGTGATGCAGTCAATGTGCTGCCCTTAGGCTGGCCCCTGGAGGGCATCCTGCCTCGTTGGTGATGTGCCGCCTCCTCCTCCTCTCTCCTATCAGGCACCCACGTTGAGTCAGTGACCTCATCATCCCCTCCCTCCTCATCACTGGAGCAAACCTGGCAGTATGCTGCAGCAGGGGGAGCATGACTGCCAGATTGCTGTCCTTCTTGGGCACCCCCTCTGTCCGTGCTCATGTTACTGCCTTCATCGAGCTCAGTATCATCATCAGAGCCTTCCAAACGCTGGGCATCCTCCTGGAGCATGTACCCAACACTGTGGTCAAACAGTTTGAGGGAATCCTCATGAGGACATGGTGGAGCTAGGGAAGGAGTCACTGATGACATTGAGCTGAGGGAAGAGGCCGCTGCTTTGCCAGACAAAGCACCCTGGGCATGGGTGAGAGAGGATGAGGAGGATGAGGACGGCTTGGTCATCCACTCGACCAAGTTTTCTGCATGTTGCGGCTCAACACGGCCAGCTGCCGAAAAAAAGGCCAAGCGTGTCCCATGGCCACGGGCTGATGAGGATGCACCGTCTCCACGACCAGCACTAGACACAGAGCCTGCTTGCCCTCTCTTATTGGCTTGTGACTGTCTGCCTCTCCTTCTTGGCCTTCCAGACATACTAATGGCCTGTAGCTGCACTAAGCTGGGATAGAACACCTGTAATTTTCTTCAGGTAGCTTTATATACTGTAACCAGACAAGCCTGCCTGTCAGTAGGAAGATAACAGGAACGGATCTAGCTGAACACTGTGAGCAGGACGCACTGCACTAAATGTAAATAGCAGGAACGGATCTAGCTGAACACTGTGAGCAGGACGCACTGACTGCACTAAATGTAAATAGCAGGAACGGATCTAGCTGAACACTGTGAGCAGGACGCACTGACTGCACTAAATGTAAATAGCAGGAACGGATCTAGCTGAACACTGTGAGCAGGACGCACTGCACTAAATGTAAATAGCAGGAACAGATCTAGCTGAACACTGTGAGCAGGACGCACTGCACTAAATGTAAATAGCAGGAACGGATCTAGCTGAACACTGTGAGCAGGACGCACTGACTGCACTAAATGTAAATAGCAGGAACAGATCTAGCTGAACACTGTGAGCAGGACGCACTGCACTAAATGTAAATAGCAGGAACAGATCTAGCTGAACACTGTGAGCAGGACGCACTGCACTAAATGTAAATAGCAGGAACGGATCTAGCTGAACACTGTGAGCAGGACGCACTGCACTAAATGTAAATAGCAGGAACGGATCTAGCTGAACACTGTGAGCAGGACGCACTGCACTAAATGTAAATAGCAGGAACGGATCTAGCTGAACACTGTGAGCAGGACGCACTGCACTAAATGTAAATAGCAGGAACAGATCTAGCTGAACACTGTGAGCAGGACGCACTGACTGCACTAAATGTAAATAGCAGGAACAGATCTAGCTGAACACTGTGAGCAGGACGCACTGACTGCACTAAATGTAAATAGCAGGAACGGATCTAGCTGAACACTGTGAGCAGGACGCACTGACTGCACTAAATGTAAATAGCAGGAACGGATCTAGCTGAACACTGTGAGCAGGACGCACTGCACTAAATGTAAATAGCAGGAACAGATCTAGCTGAACACTGTGAGCAGGACGCACTGCACTAAATGTAAATAGCAGGAACGGATCTAGCTGAACACTGTGAGCAGGACGCACTGACTGCACTAAATGTAAATAGCAGGAACAGATCTAGCTGAACACTGTGAGCAGGACGCACTGACTGCACTAAATGTAAATAGCAGGAACGGATCTAGCTGAACACTGTGAGCAGGACGCACTGACTGCACTAAATGTAAATAGCAGGAACGGATCTAGCTGAACACTGTGAGCAGGACGCACTGCACTAAATGTAAATAGCAGGAACAGATCTAGCTGAACACTGTGAGCAGGACGCACTGCACTAAATGTAAATAGCAGGAACGGATCTAGCTGAACACTGTGAGCAGGACGCACTGCACTAAATGTAAATAGCAGGAACAGATCTAGCTGAACACTGTGAGCAGGACGCACTGATTGCACTAAATGTAAATAGCAGGAACAGATCTAGCTGAACACTGTGAGCAGGACGCACTGACTGCACTAAATGTAAATAGCAGGAACGGATCTAGCTGAACACTGTGAGCAGGACGCACTGCACTAAATGTAAATAGCAGGAACGGATCTAGCTGAACACTGTGAGCAGGACGCACTGCACTAAATGTAAATAGCAGGAACAGATCTAGCCTAATCTAGCTAACTCAAATCAAATGACACTGTCTGTCTCTCTCTCTATCAGCACACCGGAACACACTACACAGGGCCGCCGTGCAGGCGGCCTTATATAGTGTGGGGTGTGTACTAAATCCCCTGAGCCATAATTGGCCAAAGCCACCCTGGCTTTGGCCAATTACAGCTCTCTCTACTGACGGCGCTGTGATTGGCCAAGCATGCGGGTCATAGTGCATGCTTGGCCAATCATCAGCCAGCAATGCACTGCGATGCCGCAGTGAATTATGGGCCGTGACGCGCCACACGAATTTGGCGCGAACGGCCCATAACGTTCGCAATTCGACGGACGGTCGAACAGCCGATGTTCGAGTCGAACATGGGTTCGACTCGAACACGAAGCTCATCCCTAGTGGTCAGGACCGAACCAAAAGTGGTCTAAGGAAGGAAAACCAGCAAAAGGGTCAAGGGCAGCCAAGGCTCACTAATGAACGTGGGGAGCGAAGGCTGGCCTGTGTAGTCCGACCCAATAGAAGAGATACTGTATCTAAGATGGCTGAAAAAAATATTGCTGGTTCTGATAGAAAGGTGTCATAATTCACAGTGCATCGCAGTTTGTTGTGCATGGGGCTGCGTAGCTTCAGACCGGTGAGGATGCCCTTGCTGACTCATGTCCACAGCCAAAAGTGCCTATAATGGACAAATAAGCATCAGAACTGGATCACGGAGCAATGGAAGAAAGTGGCCTGGTCTGATGAATCATGTCTATTCCTTTACATCATGTGGATGGCCGGGTGTGTGTGTGTGTCCCTTACCCAGGGCCAGATTAAGAGCATCATGGGCCTGGTGCTGAGGATTTTGGTGGGGCTTTTTTATAAAAAATAAATAAATAAATAAAACATGCAAAGAATTTTTTGTTATAACAAATGAAATTAAATAGAGAGAGGGAGGATGAGAGAGAGAGAGAGGGGATGAGAGAGGGGTGAGGGGTAAGGGAAGGAGGATGAGAGAGAGGGGGGTGAGAGAGAGAGGGGGTGCGCATGAGCATGCATGGGACTGACATCAACAAGGCAAGTGACCGAAGGCACAGAACCTGGAAGGAAGACCCGGTGAAGATGGAAGCGCCCGGGACCCGCCGGATTGATCACACCACAACGCTGGAGGGCTACGCCTGACAGGTAAGTGTGCCCTATTGTGCTAATATGCTGTGCATAACCTACCTCAGGGCCTCTAAAAAGTAATGTAAGGATGTAAGCAAACAATCAACTATGGGTGGCAAGGCACTGTCACCGGGATAAAGTTGTGGTCAGGCACAAGTCAGGAGATGGATACAAAGGATTTATCAATGCCTAGAAGCACAGTGAAGTCTATTATTAAGAAGTGGAAGGTATTTGGTACAACACAGACCCTCCCTGGATCAGGACTTCCAAACTGGATGAAAGAACCAGAAGGTAACTGGTCAGATAGGCTACCAAGAACCCTACAGCAGTTGCAGGAATTTATGACAAAGAGTGGTCATTGTGTACATGTAACAACGATATCACAAATTCTCCACTAAAGTGGTTTGTATGGGAGGGTTGCAAGAAAAAAGCCGCTCCTCGAGAAAGGCCATATGCAGTCACCACTGAGCTTTGCCAAAACGCAGCTTGAAGATTCTGGGGCCACATGGAAAAAGGCGTTATGGTCAGATGAGACTAAAATTTAATTATTTGGCCTCAACACCAAACGATATGTCTGGAAATCCAATACAGCTCACGTCCAAATAACACCATTCCTACAGTACAGCATGGGGGGTGGTAATATCCTGTTATAGGGGGGGTGGTAATATTCTGTTATGGGGGGTGGTAATATCCTGTAATGCGGGTGCTTCTCTGCAGCAGGGACTGGAGCACTTGTCAGTATAGAAGGAAAAATGGATGGGGCAAAATACCGTCACGTTCTGGAGGAAAGTCTGCTGCCCTCTGCCAGAAAGTTATCAATGGGAAGAAGGTTTACCTCCCAACATGACAATGACCCAAAGCACACAGTGGTTGAAGGAGAAAAAGGTGAATGTCCTTGCATGGCCTAGTCAGAGCCCAGACTTCAACCCCATTGAAAATCTGTGGAATGACTTGAAGACTGCAGTCCACAAACGGTCACAGATTGTCATCATCAAATGTAACTGAACTTGAGCAGTTCTGCAAAGAAGAGCGGGCAAATATTTCAAAGTCTAGATGTGCAAAGTTAGTAGAGACAAATCCCAACAGACTAATGCCCCGTACACACGGTCGGACTTTGTTCGGACATTCCGACAACAAAATCCTAGGATTTTTTCCGACGGATGTTGGCTCAAACTTGTCTTGCATACACACGGTCACACAAAGTTGTCGGAAAATCCGATCGTTCTGAACGCGGTGACGTAAAACACGTACGTCGGGACTATAAACGGGGCAGTGGCCAATAGCTTTCATCTCTTTATTTATTCTGAGCATGTGTGGCACTTTGTCCGTCGGATTTGTGTACACACGATTGGAATTTCCGACAACGGATTTTGTTGTCGGAAAATTTTATATCCTGCTCTCAAACTTTGTGTGTCGGAAATTCCGATGGAAAATGTGTGATGAAGCCTACACACGGTCAGAATTTCCGACAACAAGGTCCTATCACACATTTTCTGTCAGAAAATCCGACCGTGTGTACGGGGCATTAAGGCTGCAATTAAAGCAAAGGGTAGTTCAACAAAATACTGACATAAGGGGGTGATCCTTTTTCCAACTCAGTCATTGTGTTTTTTTTGTTTTTTTTTCTGCTATGTTGGTCTTCTATCTTTCACTTGGATGTTATAAGTAAATACAGTTGGATAAAACAAAAACTGTGTCTGTCTTCACTTCAGGCTGCAAATCGACAAAATGTGATTATTTTAAAGGACGATGACTCTTTTCTATATATACTGTAGAACTTAACTAACAAATTAAAGCCAGATTTTAGATAACACTTTATAAGCTGTTACATCAGCAGCTTTTTTTTTTCCTTTTGGGAAAAAGGTTTTACATAAATGAATAAAAGCTGAGTACCCCTGTCAGTGGTAAATGGTTTGTCTTAACCCTCTAACTATGACTTTTGCTAGGCAGCTTACGCTGTTAAAGGAAGATGAAAAATTACAACGAGAAAAAAGGCAAAAAAGCCTAAAAGAAAACTAAAATGTTTGTTTTTGGGTTTAGATACATTTTAAGGGTTCTGTGGGTGCAGGATTTAAATGTATTTATTTGCCTTTTGGTTGAATTCCATGAATGTGTGTGTGTTTATTAACCTAACTATATAACTATAAAAAAATACTTTGACTCCTTCATCTGCTTACAGTCCAAAGAGTGCACACAAAGGAAAGTTATTATAAGGAAACATTCATCTACTTGAACTTGACCTTAAGTCTTCCTATGTCATTCTATGACATCTTTAGGGATTTCCGTTATTTTTAGCTTGCAGGTGCTCCCCCACCAATTGGTCAAATTAATTAATCTACTGAGCTTTTATTTTAATGTGATTGGATCACAACCTAAAGTAATTTTGCAATGTTGTATAATGGAAATTCTAAGCATATACATAGATTAAAAAAAAAAAGTGTGGTGAGTTCCATTTCATAAAGTAGCATGGAGTAGTGCCGTTGTTTTTCCAAGTCTTTGTTTGAAGAAATCATTAGTTTTAGATGAATGTTCTTCTGTAGCAGCTGGCTTATATACATCTCCCCAGAGTGGAGAATCTACAAGATGATCAATAGCTTTTCTTATCCGACGTAGAAAAATTAGAAGATAATAATATCCCTCCACTTTCTTCCGATGTGTGAATAGCTGTGAGATTATGGAGCTTTGGTGCGAGGGGGAATATCGTCAGTGCTGAAAAGTTTTAATCTTAAAAAACTGGGCAGTTAATGTTTCATAATAGGAGACATTACAAAGTAAAAATAGCCCTTTGAACATAGAAAGATTATTTTTGTTAACGACTTATAAAACTGCCTCGCGCTGAGACAAATCCATGAATTTTAGAGGGAGACGGTGTGAAAGTGTTGGGTATTCTACGAATGTAATTATTTGTATTTTCCTTTCCCATTTTGGGAATTTAGAGCACTCCACTTAAAGACTAATGCCCCGTACACACGGTCAGACTTTCCGATGGGAAATTGTTGGATGTGAGCTTGTTGGCGGAAAGTCCGACCGTGTGTATGCTCCATCGAACATTTGTTGTCGGACTTTCCGCCAACAAATGTTGGCTAGCTGGTTCTCAAATTTTCCGCCAACAAAACGTTGCTGTCGACTTTCCGATTGTGTGTACACAAGTCCGTCGCACAAAAGTTGATGCATGCTCGGACTCAAGTACAAGCCGGAAGCGCTCGGTCTTGTAAAACTAGCGTTCGTAATGAAGATATCACATGACTATTGAACTTTCTTTTTATCGACTCGTCGTACGTCTTGTACATCACCACGTTCTCACGTTCGAAATTGTTGGCCAACATTTGTGTGACCGTGTGTATGCAAGACAAGTTGGAGCCAACAACCTTCTAACAAAAATCCACGGTTTTGTTGTCGGAAAGTTCTATCGTGTGTACGAGGCACTAGGGCCATAACATCCACTGAGCTGAGTTAAGTACTACTGGCCAGTATGCGTGGTGTATCTAAAAAGTTTGATGAATGGTCCGATATCTCAACAGCAACATGGGCCGGGTGTGTGCGCTTGCACATGGCTATCCAGAGGCACATTGAGAAGTACCACCTAGTCCTGGGACATTGTGAACAAGACCTACTTACATAGTTACTTAGTAGGTGAGGTTGAAAATAGACACAAGTCCATCAAGTCCAACCTATGTGTGTGATTATATGTCAGAATTACATTGTATATCCCTGTATGTTGTGGTCATTCAGGTGCTTATCTAATAGTTTCTTGAAACTATCGATACCCCCCGCTGAGACCACCGCCTGTGGAAGGGAATTCCACATCCTTGCCGCTCTTACAGTAAAGAACCCTCAATTAGTTTCAGTATAAATCACACAAATAGGAAACATGAAGGGAACACAAAGACACTGAATTTCAAAAGAGCCAACTTCCCTAAACTACAAACCTTGCTAAAAGGCATAAATTGGGATAAAATATTAGGAACAAAGAATACGGAGGAGAGATGGGTTTGCTTTAAGAGCATATTAAATAAGGGCATTAGCCAATGTATCCCATTGGGTAATAAATTTAAAAGAGCGAACAAACATCCTGGATGGCTTAACTCCGATGTAAAAATGCATATAAAAGCAAAGGAGAAGGCCTTCAAAAAATACAAGGTTGAGGGATCATCCTCAGCATTCAGACTTTATAAAGAATGCAATAAGAAATGTAAGGGTGCAATTAGGATGGCTAAGATAGAACATGAAAGACACATAGCGGAGGAGAGCAAAAGAAATCCCAAGAAATTCTTTAAGTATGTAAACAGTAAAAAAGGGAGGACAGACCATATTGGCCCCATAAAGAATGAGGAAGGACATCTGGTTACAAAGGATGGGGAGATGGCAAAGGTATTGAATTTATTCTTCTCCTCAGTCTTCACAAGTGAATCGGGGGGCTTCAGTAACCAAAACTGCAGTGTTTATCCTCATGACACATCACAGGAAGCACCTCCATGGTTAACAGAGGATGGAATTAAAATTAGACTTGAGAAACTTAACATTAATAAATCACCGGGACCAGATGGCTTGCATCCGAGGGTACTTAGGGAACTCAGTCAGGTGATTGCCAGACCGTTGTTCCTAATATTTACAGACAGTCTATTGACTGGAATGGTACCAGCTGATTGGAGAAAAGCCAATGTAGCACCAATATTTAAAAAGGGCCCAAAAAACATCCCTGGGAATTACAGACCAGTTAGCCTAACATCAATAGTATGTAAACTCTTGGAGGGGATGATAAGGGACTATATACAAGATTTTAGTAATAAGAATGATTTCATTAGCAGTAATCAGCATGGATTCATGAAGAATCGTTCTTGCCAAACCAATCTATTAACCTTCTATGAGGAGGTGAGTTGCCATCTAGATAAAGGAAGGCCCGTAGACGTGGTGTATCTGGATTTTGCAAAAGCATTTGACACAGTTCCCCATAAACGTTTACTATACAAAATAAGGTGCGTTGGCATGGACCATAGGGTGAGTACATGGATTGAAAACTGGCTACAAGGGCGTGTTCAGAGGGTGGTGATAAATGGGGAGTACTCAGAATGGTCAGGGGTGGGTAGTGGGGTTCCCCAGGGTTCTGTGCTGGGACCAATCCTATTTAATTTGTTCATAAACGACCTGGAGGATGGGATAAAGAGTTCAATCTCTGTATTTGCAGACGATACTAAGCTAAGCAGGGCAATAACTTCTCTGCAGGATGTGGAAATCTTGCAAAAAGACCTGAACAAATTAATGGGGTGGGCGACTACATGGCAAATGAGGTTCAATGTAGAAAAATGTAAAATAATGCATTTGGGTGGCAAAAATATGAATGCAATCTATACACTGGGGGGAGAACCTCTGGGGGAATCTAGGATGGAAAAGGACCTGGGGGTCCTAGTGGATGATAGGCTCAGCAATGGCATGCAATGCCAAGCTGCTGCTAATAAAGCAAACAGAATATTGGCATGCATTAAAAGGGGGATCAACTGCAGAGATAAAACGATAATTCTCCCGCTCTACAAGACTCTGGTCCGGCCGCACCTGGAGTATGCTGTCCAGTTCTGGGCACCAGTCCTCAGGAGGGACGTACTGGAAATGGAGCGAGTACAAAGAAGGGCAACAAAGCTAATAAAGGGTCTGGAGGATCTTAGTTATGAGGAAAGGTTGCAAGCACTGAACTTATTCTCTCTGGAGAAGAGACGCTTGAGAGGGGATATGATTTCAATTTACAAATACTGTACTGGTGACCCCACAATAGGGATAAAACTTTTTCGCAGAAGAGAGTTTAATAAGACTCGTGGCCACTCATTACAATTAGAAGAAAAGAGGTTTAACCTTAAACTACGTAGAGGGTTCTTTACTGTAAGAACGGTAAGGATGTGGAATTCCCTTCCACAGGCGGTGGTCTCAGCGGGGAGCATTGATAGCTTCAAGAAACTATTAGATAATCACCTGAATGACCGCAATATACAGGGATATGTAATGTAATACTGACACATTATCACACACATAGGTTGGACTTGATGGACTTGTGTCTTTTTTCAACCTCACCTACTATGTAACTATGTATTTTAAGGTTAAACCTCTTTTCTTCTAATTAAATGAGTGGCCACGAGTCTTTTTTTTTTGTAAAGTCTTTATTTTAGTAACATTTTGGTATAAAAGACTACACACATTATACAAATGCTACGCAAAACATGTAAAAAACATTTCAGGTACGGTCTAGAGCTAAAAGGTTAAGGTGGACCCAAGGTGCCAGTGGGGTCAGGAGCTTCTAATGAGTTCCTGAATCTAAATGGTCATGAGACCTTAAACCGGTCAGATATTGGCCACAAACCTCCAGAAGAGGTGTACGAGCTGGAGTGGTTACATGGGGGGTCATCCTCCATCAGCGATCCAGGCAGAGGGGGGCAATAGCCTCCTACAACCTCGCCCTTCTCGCTGTTTCTAGGAGGACATCTCTCCCCCTGCCCCGCCTGACAGGAAGCGGAAGAAGTGTGCCTCCGCCTCCGTGTGACGGGGCAGTTCTCTTGCTGCCAATCATCTCCACCTTGAGTTCAGACAAACTAGAAGTATCTTAAATGAGAACCGCCTGATAACAGAGACGTTAAGTAGTCCTATAAACAAAAATATGGATAGTAATAAAAGGTGGAAAAGGAGTAAGAGTAAAGGAATAGCGGGTAGAAAAGGGTAAGAGGGGGAGAAAGGTAGAGGGGAACGGATATGGAGCATACCTTTTAGCCTAAGAAGGCTCTTTTGGTCTGTGCCGGGCGAGTCTCCCAATAATATATCTTCTTTATGGCAAGTAAAGTTAAAGTATGTCTTTCAATGGGTCTCGTTTACGTTATCTAAGCGGGATCGTAAGGATGGTTCTGCTAACTCTAGTAGTGCCATGTCCAAGCTCGAAGACATATGATTCGGATCGAACACATAGTCTTTCCATGGGCCCCATATAATTTCAAAACGTTCTGTCTTTCCTTTACATGATGCTATCCAATGTTCTGCTTCCCTAATATCGTTCACTTTTTTTATCCAATCTTCTTTTGAAGGAACCCTAGATTGTTTCCAATAAATTGGAACAAGGCGCCTAGACGCGTTTAGTAGATGTGGAAGTACACTCTTTTTATATCTACCAATCGGTGTCAAGGGGACATGCAGGAGGAAATAGGCTGGGGACAGAGGAATATCCAGATCTAAGATTTCTTTCACACCAGACTTAATGTCTTTCCAGTATGACTTGATCAGAGGGCACTCCCACCAAATGTGTAGGAGTGTGCCTCTGTGGCCACATCCCCTCCAACATTGATCCGACACCGCGGGGTAGATACGAGCCAAATCAGCCGGTACTCTGTACCAGCGTGATAGAATCTTATAGTTTGTTTCTTGGGTTTTGGTTTCCATAGTGCTCGAATGAGTGAGTTGGTACAGGTGCGTGAGTTGGGTTGTGGAAAAGTCTAACTGTAAATCCCTCTCTCACGCCCGTATATAAGTTGTTCTGAGGTTGCCAGTGGTACCTAGTAAGCGATACATTTCTGAGATCAGGTGTGGGATCGGGTCTTCCTCAATAAAGAGTTGTTCAAATGGAGTAAGAGTGGAAATGTCCCTTATGGAACGTCCATGAATTTCAAAAAAGTGGTGGAGCTGCCTATATCTCCAAAAATTCATTTTGGAACCTCCATGTTCACGTTGTAGTGTTTCATAACTCATCAGTTTGCCATCCTTCATTAATTTTCCGCAACTGGCATTTCCATCATCCACCCATGGGCTGAAAAAGGCCATTTGTTCGCCTGGTGGGAACCAAAGGAACCCCCCTAACGGAGCAAGCGGGGATATTGGTGGAGATAATTTTAGAGCTATGTTCACTGTGTCCCAAACAGAAAGAACATCAGTCGTCAACGGGGAGGTTGTATCTGACAACCCTCGGTATTCACGTGGTAGCCATGGAGCAAAGGCCAGGTTCCTGCCGGCTAGCCACTTTTCTAGGGAGACCCATAATTTGGACCGGGTGTGGAATCGCCAGTTGAGGATCCTCTGGAGAGCGATGGCTCTATAGTATTTTAAGATGTCTGGAATCCCCAAACCCCCTGTTAGTTTTGAGCGCTTCAGGATGTTCATAGCTATTCTAGGCTTTTTTGCATTCCACACAAATCTAGTTAGTATGCTATTAATTTGAGAAAAGAAATGTTTGGGCAGGGGAATTGGTATCATTTGTAGAAAAAAAAGTATTCGGGGCAAAATATTCATTTTTATGATGTTGATGCGACCTATCCATGTAAACGCAGTCTTTGTCCAGATGGACAGATCTTTTTTAATTGTGTTAAGTAACGGTGGAAAATTTGCAGCATAGAGGGTATCAAGACTATCTGTTAATTGTATACCCAAGTACCGAATGGAGGATTTGGCCCAGGTGAAGGGGAACGAAGCTTGTAAGCTGTTAGTCAATGCGGGGGTCAAGTGGATCGGCAGAATTTCAGACTTGGAGAAATTAATTTTAAAATTAGAAAGTGATCCAAATAATTTTAATTCTTTCATCAGGACTGGCAACAAGATCAGGGGTTCTGAGAGGTGGAATAATACGTCGTCTGCGTATGCGGACAATTTATGTTCATTATTTCCTACCTTCAGGCCCCTAATGTCAGCATTTGCTCTGACGGTACTCAGTAACGGTTCCAGCACTAAAGCGAAGAGTAGTGGGGAAAGGGGGCACCCCTGTCTCGTGCCATTTCGAATCGCGAATTGGGGTGAAAGCACTCCATTCACCTTGACCTGTGCACAGGGGGTAGAATATAGGGCTAAGATAGATGACATCATGCGTGTTCTCAGCCCTAGAGCCTCCAACACTGCTTTGAGGTATGACCAATCGACCCGGTCGAAAGCCTTTTCAGCGTCTGTGGAGAGGATAATGTAAGGTTTAGGGTTAGGGTCTGAGCGGGCCCAATGGATAAGTTGTATTGCTCTTATTGAATTGTCTCTCGCTTCTCTTCCTTTAATAAACCCGGTTTGGTCCGGATGGATAATGTGGGGCAAAAGACTCCCAAGTCTATCTGCTAAAACTTTTGCCAAAATCTTAATATCAATATTAAGGAGGGATATGGGACGGTAACTTTGGGGGAGCATCGGATCTTTACCATCTTTTGGCAACACAGTGATGTGCGCCAAAAGGGCTCCTGGAGGGATGGGTGACCCCTCTGCTGTGGAATTAAAGTAGGTGCACATGTAGGGTAATAGGAGAGGCAGGAAGGTTTTATAATATGACCCAGTATATCCATCCGGCCCAGGGCCTTTTCCTGTAGGAAGGGACTTCACCACCAATTCAATCTCCCTAGAGGAAATTGGAAGTTCGAGGTCAGTACATTGTTCTGCACTTAGAGGCGGGACGCCAGCTGAGGCTAAGTAATCTATTATGGCAGTGGCTCTGGATTTCTGAGTATCTGAAGGGTATTCAGGATTTAAGTTATATAAGCCCGAATAGTAATCTCGGAACCCCGAAGCAATTTTGGAGGACTGGATCAGAATGTCTCCGGATGGAGAGCGAAGCTTTTGTACATAGGTTTGAGCATGTTTCCTGCGGATAGCCCTCGCAAGCATACGGCCGCACTTATTGCCATGTTCGTAATATTTGTGCGATAAGTGCCTGGCTTTCTTGCGAGTCTGCCGATCAAGCAAACGCAGGAACAAGTCTCTCAAATCATTCCGTCTCTGCAATGCCTCGGGGCTCCCATTTTGTTTGTGTTTGAGTTCAGCTTCTTGTAGAGCTGCTAACACTCTGTCAAAGTCTGCCTGAAGCATCTTTTTAAGTTTTGCACCAAGGGATATGAATTCCCCTCTGACCACAGCTTTATGGCCCTCCCACACTATGCCCATGCTAAGGTCATCTGTGACATTTTCTTTGAAGTAATTTGTGATAGTTTCTGACACTTTGGCTACTGCTGCTGTGTCATCTAGCAGATTTTCATTCAACCTCCATGTCCAAGCCCCACGGGAGCCGGAGGGGAGGGTGAGAATCACTCCCACTGGTGCATGATCAGATATGGTAATATTCCCAATGGAGGCCGATTGCACGAGCTCTAGTGTGGGGCGGTCCACGTAGATGTGGTCTATGCGAGTGTACACATCATGTACAGCAGAATGGTAGCTAAAGTCTTTCTCCCTAGGGTGAAGAACCCTCCAGCTATCAAGTAACAAGTGAGAGTGAAGGGTTTTTCTAAAATGTTTCAAGAATGCATACGAATGTGATTGACTGGAGCTGGAGGTGTCCATTGAAGGGTCTGGGCTAACGTTAAAGTCCCCTCCTAAAATGACAAAGCCTTCTTTAAATTCCGTCAGCATTTCAAGGGTGTTATCTATGAAAGTGATTTGGTCCGTGTTGGGTGCATAAATTGAGGCAAAGGTAAACTTTCTTCCTGCTATATTACCTTTCAGGAAAATGTAACGGCCCAGTGGGTCTATTTTGCTGTCTGAGAGTTGAAAGGGGCAGGTCCTATGAATTGCGATCGTGCTGCCTTTAGATTTAGAGGAAGGGGAGGTACTATGGAACCATTGATTAAATATGTGGGTAGGAAGCCTAGGTATGGAATGATGGGTGAAGTGGGTTTCCTGTAGGAAAACCACTTGGGCTTTTAGCTTTTTAAGTTCCCACCAGAGTTTATTTCTTTTCCCAGGGGAGCAGAGGCCTCTAATGTTGTAGGATATTACCTTAATAGTAGACATATTGACGTAGGTAGCAGGGAGGTCGTTGGGTGATCAGACTCGCCCGGCAAAGGATCCAAAGCAGTAGAATGCTCCTAGGGAGAGAAGAGAAGGGTGGACAGATGGGGAGAGGCAAGAAAAACAGATGGTTAAAGGAACGTAAAAAAAAACTGATAAATTAACAACAACAATATAATGCAGTAGTAACGAAGTCTGTAAACAAAACCTCGGTGTGTTAGGTTGGGGGTCTCCCCTCCTAAGAGGGAGGACCCCAGACCCAAACCTAGTGTCCCGAAAAGGGACCATACCCAATTGAGGGTGGCCTACGTGGTGAAACGTGAGCCTGTACACAAAGGAGAGGGAAGGGACCTCATCTCCTATCACCGCATCTGAGAAGAGGCTGGAGAATGGGGAAGGGGGGTATATTCTGCTAGGTAGCTCAGAGTCTACTATATCCTAAATGGGACCAAAGTATTCAGCAGATAAAAATATATGAAAGGGGGAAAATTGGGAACGTCGAAAAAAAGAAAAAAGGAAAATCAAAAATTAGAAGAAAAACTGTGTTTCCTGTCCCTCTCTTTTCTTCTCTCTTTTCTTCTCTTTAAAAGAATGTAAGTCCCATCATAATCATGAGTTGCCATGTTCAGCAGACTGGGTTGAGAGATAGAAACAGACCATCTCTGAAGGATTTAAGCTCTAATATAGGTAGGGTCAAAGTTCAGCTAGGAAGAGCTCTTCATTCCAATTACAGCTTGTAGAGGGAACGCACATCAGGGGTATCTGACGATGCTTCTGAGTCAAAAACATGAGGTGACAGTGGTCTCCAAAGGGGTCCGGAGGGGTCTCTACTTCAATCAGGAGTCCTGCTTCAGGTGCTGCCTGTCTCTCCGTCTGTTTTTGCGAGCAACTGTCGACCAGGTTTGCGAGAGATGTTGCACCGGTGCATCAGATGGTCCTATCCAATCTGGGAAATCAATAGGTCCCAAACCAAGAGTTGAGAGAAAGTGGGGTAGATCATCTTTATTACGTAAGGTGACTTGTCTGCCATCTTTAGTCACTTGCAGGTAAAAAGGGAAACCCAACGATACGATAGTCCTGCTTCCTGGATCACCGTCAAAAGGGGACGCAGAGCCCTGCGTTGCATTAAGGTGCGCCTGGATATGTCTTGGTAGAAGAATAAACGTGCTCCATCGAAGTCATAAAATGACCTGTTGCGCATTTTCTGCATGATGCTGTCCTTAAGAGTGTATTTGTGGAGCTTGCAAATTATGTCTCTGGGATTATCAGCATCTTGAGATGGAGGTCTTAACGCTCTGTGAGCCCTATCTATTTCGATGGGTGCAGAGGCCGGTAGACCCAGAATGTCTCTGAAAATGTCCGTTAGTGTAGGAATAATATCTCTGGAAGCTGTGGCCTCTGGTAGACCCTTGATCCTGATATTAGCCCTCCTACTACGATTTTCAACGTCATCTAATTGACATAGCAATGTTTCAATTTGCTGGTCTTGTATTCTGCACCTAGATTGCAGTAGAGCAATGGTCGGGAGAGCCTCCTCTAGCTTCTCCTCCAGAGATTCCACACTGTTGCCCAAGTGTGAGGTATCAGCCTTAAGCTGGGCTATGTCTTCAGTGAATGCTTTCTCCACTCTAGATGTGAAGCGTTCTAGGTCTTCTCTGGTGGCGAGGGACATAATATGGCGTCTAATGTCCTCTTCACTTAAGAAGTCTGACACTTCAGAGCGACCATCCAGGGATACAGGGGACGCTGGAGGGACAGATTCACTCACCGAGCTTGGGGATGGAGCTTGTGAGGCCGGTGAAGCCATTGCTTTTTAATGTCCGACTTGTAGCTGCAGCTGGCTGGGACGATTTGACTGCCTTCTGTGTTTTCCCGGCCGTTGGAAGCAGCGCGGCCTTGTCCTCGGGTTCCAGGAAAGTAGGATTCTAGCTGTCCCTGCAGGTATTTGTCCGTCTGCTGTGGCTCAGAAGACTGCTGAGCCCGCTGTGACATGTGGGGAGCCGTTAAACACCGGTATTCCCCGTTTTAGCTGTGATTGCTGCGGCGGTGAGACGGAGCTGAGGCGAAACACAACCTCACTCCTCCATAGCCAGGACACGCCCCGCCACGAGTCTTTTTAAACTCTCTTCTGCAAAAAAGTTTTATCCCTATTGTGGGGTCACCAGTACGGTATTTTTATTATTGAAATCATATCCCCTCTCAAGCGCCTCTTCTCCAGAGAGAAAAAGTTCAGTGCTCGCAACCTTTCCTCATAACTAAGATCCTCCAGACCCTTTATTAGCTTTGTTGCCTGTCTTTGTACTCACTCCAATTCCAGTACATCCTTCCTGAGGACTGGTGCCCAGAACTGGACAGCATACTCCAGGTGCGGCCGGACCAGAGTCTTGTAAAGCGGGATAATTATCGTTTTATCTCTGGAGTTGATCCCCTTTTTAATGCATGCCAATATTCTGTTTGCTTTGTTAGCAGCAGCTTGGCATTGCATGCCATTGCTGAGCCTATCATCTACTAGGATCCCATATGGCATTCATATATCAAATGCATTATTTTACATTTTTCTACATTGAACCTCATTTGCCATGTAGTGTAACATGTAGTGCAAGGTTTCCACATCCCGGGGAGAAGTTATTGCCCTGCTTAGCTTAGTATATACTGTTTGGCACTTTAGGTCTTTTTTACAGATTTCCCTCTCTGTCCTTCTAAGAATTGAGTCACCTACCACCAAAATCTGTCTTTCCTTTCCCTTCGCTTCCCCCCCCACTCTCACTGGAGGAGTTCTTCCCCCGACAGCTAGAAGAGTCCCTCAGCTCCAGCAGTGCTGGTCCCTTGCTGGTTTCACCAATGTCACTCAATCGAGCATACTTATTGGGATGGATCAGCCTCCCTGGCACTTCCCCCTCTACCCCTCCTGACTGTCACCCATCTACTCTTTGCTAGTGCCTGCACCTCTTTGTTTCCAGCCGCCTCTGTGCTGGCCCCTGCCGGCACCTGCCGTGTATGTTCCTGGCTCTCCTTTAGTATGGAGGGACTTTTCAGTGCTGACAGTTGCTTCCCCAGATTCAGAACCTGGGCTTCCAGGGAAACAATGCGCTTACATTTTGCACAGCAGTATTCGCCCTCGATCGGATGATCAAGGAACGCATACATGCCGCAAGATGTACAAAGAGTCGCCTCTCCACACCCCCTGGGCATCGTACCTATTAAATTTAATGAGGATTGGGGATTATCCATGGACTCTGGAGCGCACCCCCTCAGGAGAGAGCTTCTCCCAGGGTGTTATCTGATGGGGGGAGGAGCCGCAAGAGCCGCTGAGGGACCCCAGAAGAGGATGTTCAGGGCCACTCTGTGCAAAACGAGCTGCACAGCGGCGGTAAGTATGATATGTTTGTTATTTAAAAAAAAAAAATACCCATCTGCCATGTACACATGGGCAGACTTTTTGACATCCGTCTGACAATCCGACCGTGTGTGGGCTTCATCGGACCTTCAGCTGACTTTTTCTGTCGAAAATCAGACGGACTTTAGATTTGGAACATGTTTCAAATCTTTCCGACGGACTCGAGTCCAGTCGAAAAATCCGTTCGTCTGTATGCTAGTCCGACGGACAAAAAAGGACGCAAGGGCAGATATTGGCTACTGGCTATCAACTTCCTTATTCTAGTTCCGTTGTACGTCATCACGTTCATACCAACGGACTTTCGAACGGACTTTAGTCCGTTCATGTGTGGGCAAGTCCGGTCGTCCGAAAGTCCGTCGTAACTCCGTCAAAAGTCTGTCGGAAAGACTGTCGGACGTTTGATGCTGAAAAGTTTGCCCGTGTTATACAGGGCTTTACTATCACTTTAAGGCTTGGTTCACACTAGCCTGACTCCAAAGTGGTGCAACTTTCAGTTGGAATCTGACTTGGATGCGACTTTGATGTGACTTTTTACACTCTGTGGCATTGAAGTTGTATCAAGGTTGGACTAAAGTAGTACAGGCAGGGCCGGTACAAGGGGTGGGCAGGCGGGGCTTCTGCCCTGGGCGCAATGTGGGAGGGGGCGCTAGGTTGTGAGCAGAAAAATATGTCCACAAAATGTAGCTGTAAAACTTGTATGCCCCTGTTGCCTGCCTAAATGAAGGATTATGCGCTCCTGCTCACTGCTCTGCGGCAGCAGATGCACCCTTTTCCAAGCTCCCTTCTTGAGTTCCTATGAGTCTCCCCCCCTGGATCGGAGCTGGTACAGTCCCAGTGAAAGTGCATGTGGGCAGAGCAGGAAGAGAACCTCACATTGCAGCATCGATCTTCGGTTCCCGCCCAGCACACAGCAGAGCGCTCCTCCAGAGCAGAGTGAAGATGTGTAAATCACGGATGACAGACTGGATCCTCTTCTACAGTGAGTGCTGACTGCTCTGCATTCCACACTGTGATTATAAACGTGCCCTGTACTTTTCAGTGCAGGTTTATTGAAAGTGAAAGTAAAAGTAAAATTCTTGAACAGGTTAGGAATTAGTGTGACATTTCAGGTGCTACATAGATGTAATCCACATAATATCTTCTAAAAAGAATGATAGATATGAAAGATGAAAGATATAATGTGTATGTGGATTACATATATGTAGCACCTGAAATGTCACACTAATTCCTAACCTGTTCAAGAATATAAGCATTACAAAGCAAAGGATGTGATTTCTTGTCCCAGCCCAACTTCAAGAAAGTCCACTTTTGCAGTGTGGGGGAGGGGGGAGAAAGTGGGTACTGTATAGTCTTTTTTTTTTTTACATGTGAATCTATGCTTCAGCCAGCTCCAGTGCTCTCCTCCTCCCTATCACATATAGAGGAAGATTAACCCTGTATGGTCCAAAGTGGAGGCTGGAGTGTGACCACTGTCACTCCTGACACAGGAGCTGCAGGGAACCAGTAACAGAACTGCAGAGAGCCTGCTGAAGCAAAGGACAAGGTAAAACTGAGTACACAGTTCAGAATTCAGCAGGGGCTGAATTTTTGATCGGTGTGTAACCCTCTCTGTTAGACAGAAACCGATTGTTATATCCACTTCTGGTGAAAATCCTTGTTCAATTAGCTGTTTGCAGTACCGATCAGTGTATTCTGATAGGGGAGAGTCCCTGCTGTCAGAATACAATGTCCCAGTGAGGGGGTATTCCCACGCCCACCCCACTTGTGTGAATGGAGGAATCTGTCAGCCACTTGCTTGAGCCCCATCTCGATCCAGCAATGCGCACAAGAGCACTTGCTCTTTAATGGACTGTTTGTTTATAGTGCACTGTAATAGTACTTTGCACTGTGTGTCTGATTTGCAGCACTGGGAGTTTGGTAGTAACTCCAAAACCAAATTGTGTAAAAATTAACCATGAGAATTTGACTAGAGTTATTTGAATATTTGGGAGTTATTCACATTATATGTTATAGTATTTCATTTTTTATTTACAGTACCAGGAGTGTGGTCTTAACTCCCTCACAACATGTTTTTGCAGCACAGGGAATTTGGTCCCACATACATGTGATATGTAATTGAATATTTATGAGTTGTTCCCATTATATGTTTTGGTATTCTACTTGCAGCACCGGGAGTCTGGGATTCGCCCCCTCACAATTTTGTTTGCTGCACTGGTATTTTGGTTCCATATTCATGTGATATAAAATTCACTTGGCCATATTTGATAATAGCACATACACTAAGATTGATATAATTTATAGGGGTACTGCTATGCACTAGGGTGTATATACTCCTGGTCTCTGTACCCTGCAGTTTACCGCTCTTGACTCCTGTACATTGTATATTACTGTACATACACCTTACCTCTGCACTCTGTATGTTTTCCTCTCCTAACTCCTGCACACTGTACACGCTGCTCCTGATCATTGTACTTTGACCTCAGACAGATAGATATCAGGTGTGTAAAATAACTGGTCATGGGGGGGCGCAGCCCGGCATGTTCGCCCTGGGCGCTGGTTGACCTTGTCCCGGCACTGAGTACAGGAACCTTTTCTAAAGTCAGACAGACTTGTGTAGTATCAGCCTTAATGTCTCTGCATTATTGTGTTATACGTTTGTTGTATTTGCTTATTCATTTTCCACTGGGCTTGTTGGTGAGTCTTGGAGAAGTCCTGGGCAAGTCATCACTGCAGCAATGATCATTTGATCATTCAGTTTGTGTCAGTAGAGATACCACCAATAAATGTAGCAGCAGCTAGAAGTTTGGCATGGGCGAACAGACCAAAGGTGGCCATTTTGTTCACCCATTCATTGAACCTTGAACTGCTATAGTTTGGGTCAAACATTTCCTCGACCCAAACACAGAGCTTATCCCTAGTTATAACATGCAGCCACCATTGGAATAGTTGCATATAGACAGAAAGTGGCTGCAAAGCCACACTATAGGCCATGGGTGCTCAAGTTTGCGAGCATTGAACTTATTCTCTCTGGAGAAGAGACGCTTGAGAGGGTTTTTAATATACAAATACTGTACTGGTGACCCCACAATAGGGATAAAACGTTTTTGCGGAAGGAAGTTTAACAAGACTCGTGGCCACTCATTAAAATTAGAAGAAAAGAGGTTTAAGCTTAAACTATGTAGAGGGTTCTTTACTGTAAGAGCGGCCCGGATGTGGAATTCCCTTCCACAGGCAATGGTCTCAGCGGGGGCATTGATAGTTTAAAAAAACTATTAGATAAGCACCTGAACGACCGCAACATACAGGGATATACAATGTAATACTGACATATAATCACACACATAGGTTGGACTTGATGGACTTGTGTCTTTTTTCAACCTCACCTACTATGTAAATATGTAACCTGTGGCCCTCCAGCTGTTGCGGAACTATAAGTTCCATAAGGCATTGCAAAGCTGACAGTTACAAGCATGATTCCCAAAGACTGAGACAAAATGGGAATTGTAGTGCACAGCAGGGCCGAAATAGGCGATCACCATCTCTGAGATGCAAAAAAGAAATAGGGCAAGCCGAGCTACCTCAAAATAAAAAAATTAAAAAAGAAATGTAAAAAAAAAAACAATAAGGAGAAGGATAAGTGGAACTTTCCTTTTTAGGTGAAGTGCTGCTTTGAGCACCCTTCACTCTCCTGTCCCCCTAGGGCTTTCCACAACCTCATTTTCTTTCCACAGGCTTGAACAACGATCGATTCAGAATCGATTCAGAATTGTTGCTTGCAATGTTTAAAAAGTAATAATTCTCTTTTTTTTTTCTTTTTTTATACCACTTCAGCAAACACTATCGCGAGACTTATTCAACTTTACATTCATTTGTTGTCTCTCTCGATTTCACATCATATTGGTATTTCCCCAACGCTTTTTTTTTAATCTACATTTTTCAAAATTTGATCCTAAAAGACTTATTCACCAACTTTATCTTTTATATCTATCTGTTCTTTCCCTACCCTTATTCATCCTCCCCCCCCCATATCATTTGGTCTGCCCTCGATCTTTCTTATTTCCGGTCCTACTCAGGCTCTGCCACCCTTTGTCATCTTTTCTAAAGCCGCCTACACACTATCAGATTTTCTGCTGATTTTTGTCTTCAGATTTACCAAAACCATGTAGTGCAAGGGCCTGCCTGATTGCATACAAATTGAAACTCCTAAGGTTTGACCTCATATTATATGGTTTTGCTAAATCTGAAGGAAAAAATCAGCAGAAAATCTGATAGTGTGTATGGGGCTTTAGTATTTCTCCGAGATTTTAAACATTTTCCATTTTCCCCAAATACTGTTATATCTTCCCGGTTGCCCTTTTGCGCTGCTGCATAGGAATTCCGTTCTGATGTAGTATTCTTTTCGCTCGAACCATTCCCTTACATCCGGTTTTTCTATACTTAATCACTTCTTTGGGATTACGCCTTTTGCAGCATTCAACAATATTGGAGTTAATGTTTTTCCATATTGCTTATTTTAAACTTTTGATTCATGAAATAGACATGTCTGCAGGTTGTTTGTTGTCTTTTCTCCAGTTATTTCTTCTATATATTTCAGGATTTCCTGTCAATATTCTTTAATTTTTGGGCATTCCCACCAAATATGTGTCATTGTGGCCCTCTGTCCACATCTCCTCCCACACTGTGGGGATTTATCCGGTTGATATTTATGGATTTTATCAGACGTCAGATACCATCTAACCAATAGCTTATAATTCATGACTTGCGAGGCGCAATGGGCCTAGGTCCCAATTAACGTGACACAATGGGATCAAATCCCCCACCACCCTTGCCCTTTTCCCCATTAAATAAGACACTTACAACCATTAGGTTGGAAAGGGCAAGGTCACAGCTTTATTAAATTCCAACACATAACATGTGAACATATTTAACCAGTTCCAGTCACAGTTGTACTGTGAGCACTCAACCAAAGAGGGAAGTGGGGCCTGTCCTTACCATAAGTGCTGGACAGCCTACTTCCAATTTTCCTTCAAGGGCATAGCTAGAGTTGACACCTCGTCCCTTTAAAACCGAACATGTATTAATCACAGGTACGGTGGCTGATTAAGGTGGTAATTAAACTCACTTGGTGCCTTATATGCATTAAATTAGCCCCAGAACCCGTGTAATTAATATGTGTTTGGGTTTAAAGGGATGAGGTGGCAACCCTAGGCAAAGCCCATTACAGCAACTTTAACTGCTGGCAAGGTCAAGAAAACCGCAGCAAGCTGTGACATACCATGACAGAGGAAAAAGGGAGCAGGAGGGTGGGCAGCTCTTCCAACAGACTCCTCCGAAAGGCCCAGAATTCCCTGGGGCACACGTTCCCTGAGCTCAGGCCCATCCCATCCCCCATTTTTCAACCAATCGTTCCCCTTGTCCGGCACCTAGCCATGCCCCATTCAGTCAAGGCTCTCTTTCCCTAGGGAGGGGGCTCAAGAGGCTTTCATTTCTATTGTGTTTATATCTGTTGCGTAATTATCTACTGCTCCCATCATTCATAATAATTCTCAGTGCATTTACTTATTTACTATTTATTAATTAATTAAATAATTTATTCATTTCATTTTACAGAACGGATCTCTGTTTTTGTGGAATTGAACTAATCTTATCCCATGTATAAGTTCAAATTTCACTCAGTAGACTTTTCAGCCCTATGACTTGCTGGCTGCTAAACATTCACATTGTGAAACATGTCTTTTCAGTTTATTCCATGGGTCTATTATCCGCAACCCAATTCCTGTCTATCGCTCCGGTACACATAAATATTGCACTTGAACTTGACTGGGGAAAAGTCTTGAACATTGTCTGCTAACATAATTAAACATAACATGAGGTTGCATTTGTCTTGCTCTTGACATGCATGAAAGTGATATGTATTAATGTTTAATAGAATAGCAAATTACAAGCTATTAATAACAATTACCAAGATGGACGGAACAGAAATTAGTGGTGGTGGAAACACAACCCCTGCCATGTATGCGATTACCAATATATAATAAAGAGATGTGAAATATTAATGCAGAGGTAAATTCACCTAGCTGAACTGTAAGGGGGGTGGGGAGTTATATCTAAAGAGCAATAATGTGAATTTTTGAGACACGGGGGGTCATTTACTAGGATAAATGCTCTGCGCCGGTTCATACCTTAATTGGTGCGCCGGATAAATCCTTAATTGAGCGTGTGAACCAGTGCACGCACAGCAGTACCTGCCCGCGAGAAAGTTTCCAGTGCAATCCCATCGCGCTGGTTCTCGGCGAGGTACATCTTGCGCTCGCTGCAATAGGAAAAACACATCTTCCTATTAAAGCAGCGCAAGTAAAAACCGGCATGGGTTCCCCCTCCAGGGGCATACCAGGCCCTTAGGTCTGGTATGGATTTTAAGGGGAACCCCCTATGCCAAAAAAAACGGCGTGGGGGTCACCCCAAAATCCATACCAGACCCTTATCCGAGCACGCAGCCCGGCCAGTCAGGAAATGGGATGGGGACGAGCGAGTGCCCCCCCTCCTGAACTGTACCAGGCCGCATGTCCTCAACATGGGGGATGGGTGCTTTGGGGAAGGGGGGCACGCTGCGGCCCCCCCACCCCAAAGCACCTTGTCCCCATGTTGATGAGGACAAGGGCCTCTTCCCAACAACCCTGGCCGTTGGTTGTCAGGGTCTGCGGGCGGCGGGCTTATCGGAATCCGGGAGCCCCTTTAATAAGGGGGCCCCCACCCTATGTGAATGAGTATGGGGTACATCGTACCCCTACCCATTCACCTGGGGGGAAAAGTGTCAATAAAAAAACACACTACACAGGTTTTTAAAGTAATTTATTAGTCAGCTCCGGGGTCTTCTTCCGCCGTCTTGTTCCTTCTTCTCTTCTTCCGACGTTAACACAGCGCTCTCTCCCGCTGTAATGCTGTGTGAGCGGTGCACGATGACTTATATAGGCATGGGGCGTCACCACCCGCTGACCACGCCCCATGCCTATATAAGTCATCGCGCAGCGCTCACACATTTTTTTTTTTCGGCGTAGGGGGTTCCCCTTAAAATCCATACCAGACCGGAGGGCCTGGTATGCTCTTGGAGGGGAACCCATGCCGGTTTTTTATTTAAAATTTGGCGTGGAGTTCTCCCTCAAGATTCATACCAAACAGTGCCTGGCATTGGCGGGGATCCAAGTCGGTTCCTCATTGGGAAAGGAAAAAACATTGATAGGTGGCACTGGCAGGTGGTACTGGTGGGCACAGATGAGGCAGAATTGCCTCTTCGGGACCAATGTCCCTTGCATCTATGCCGGTGATCAGCTTTTCTTTTTATCCTCATGCTGTCAGCGTGAGGAGAAAAAATAAACAATTACTGAGCTTTAGTTTATATCATGTGAAATTCAGGTCCATGCTGTGGCCGTCATTTGGCTATAGCACAGATACCAAGTGGTTAATAGAAAAACAGATGCAGATTTCTAGGACTGGCCAAAAATAATGTTTCGAGTCAAAGGCAACTGATGACTTTCTATTAAAGGTCTAAATGGGCCATTAACATGCATCACAATTGAACTTGGGAATGTGTCTTTACAAAGTTAAACTACGGTAATTAAAATCATTTCTTATTTTTGCTTGGGCATAGACTGCAGGGGGATTATAAGTTTTGGGGGATGTCTACACTTCTGATAGGGTGAAGATACTTCCCAAATTTTGCCAATTTCTCATTCAAAATTATTCACTTCCTGTCACATAGCCAAACAGGAAGTGAGGGTAAAACCCTACTAATGTATGTCCTTGGGGACACACAAGTCAATCTAAATAGTTTCCCCATTCGGGAAATTGCACTCTAGCATTTTGCCATGTACATCCCAAATTATTATGTATCTTGGAGTTTATTTACTAAAAGGTAAATCCACTTTGCACTACAAGTGCATTTGAAAGTGCAGTTGCTGGAGATCCGATGGGGACATGCAAGGAAAAGAAAAAAAACAGCATCTTTGCCTTTACATGATTGGATGATAAAATCACCAGTGCTTCCCCTCTGATTTTCATCAACTACACTTGTATTGCAGAAAGTATTTGCCTTTAATAAACCCCAAAATACCTAATAATTTGGGGTGTATACAACAAAGTGCTAGAGTGAAATTTGCATAATTAGATTAGATTGACCTGTGTGTCCCCAAGGAAAAATATTGTTAGGGTTTTACTCTCACTTCCTGTTTGGCTTTGTGACAGGAAGCGAAGCCAATTTTAAGAAAAGGGACACAAAGCCCAACCTAAAAATAAAAAAATAAAAAAAATGATTTCCCTCAAAATGTCCACAATTAGAATAGGATTGTCTTGAGATTGATTTTGGTTCAGTGCTCTAAATCAGTGCTTCTCAACCCTGTCCTCAAGTACCCCCCAACAGGCCACGTTTGCACGTTTTCCTTCATCTTGCACAGGTGCTTTAAATCAAAGTCAATGGTTTTGTATTTTGGACAGCTATTTTAGATAAGATAAATTTCCTAAACATGTCCTGTCGGGGGGTACTTGAGGACTGAGGCTGAAAACCACTGCTCAAAGAGAAAATTGAATACTTACCATTCTGAAATGCTACTTTCCTGGTCACTATCCACGGCAGCATACACACAATCCATGCATGTGCTACCATGACGGCACCAGGAAAGTAACTTAAAACTAAAAAAAAAAAAAAAAGAAAAAAAAAGGGGGGATTTGTCTAAGACATGCCAATCAGCCTAGTTACGGTAAGCTGCAGCTGAGAAATCCGTTGCATGAAAAGAACACACATAAAACATAAAAAAATTGAAACAATTTTATTGGTCTCAAAAAAAAACCAAAAAAAAAAACACAGGACTTGGAAAAGAAGCAAGGAAAGCAAAAGCAAAATACACACATGTATGTTAATTTGAGACACTCAAACAGAATATGTTTGAGGTTTGACCCTTTTGCAGTGTAAAATTAACAGGAGTTAAAAGGAGTGCACCTACAAATGGACATCTATTAAAGGATTAAAACATTAGGCACATCTTGAGAAAGAATTTTAAAAATAATGCAGCACAGACAGTTAAATCGAAGTGAACAATGTAAAAATTGCCAACATAAGAAAGATTTCATGGTAAAATAAAAGTAACAAATAAATTGCATAAAAACACATCTGTTTTGCAACAACATAACAAAATACAAATAGAAAATACTAATGAGGCAATTGCAAACACATGGACAATCCATGAAACACACAAAATGCAAGTTCATCCAATGTAGAGAGAACTTCAAAGTGGGTACACCTGTTAAGGATGTCCTTAAATTAATAACCCAAAAAACATACTCTGAGCATGCCCAGAAACAACCAAGTGCTGTTCACACACAAAAAGCACCACCAAAAAAAAAAACAAAGTCCCTGAGCATGCCCAGAACAACCCAAATTCAGCTAGCACAAAATAAGCCACCCCCCTGTCCAAAATTAAGCACATCATCCAGCATGCACCAAAATTACAGATGGGACAAAACACCCCCCAGTCCAGGGGGGCAACTAAAGAGCCTAACATGTGCAAAAGTTATACAACAAATACCATTGCAGTCTAAGGGAACTGACTTGGTAATTTTACTAGTCCCCACTTGGCTGGCTTATCTTCTAGTTATTGGCCTTAAAATGGGTATGGGGGCCCAGGTCCCACCCTAAGGGACATATATCAATGTCACCAATTGGACAACCCCAAAAACGAAACAAGGAGGAATGCCTTTAAATATGCCAAATTGCTTATTGGCCAGTTCACACCAACACAGTCCATTATAGCCGCAAAGTGAACCAGCGTTAACCACTTAAGGACCGCCTCACGCCGATGTACGTCGGCAAGGCGGCACGGGCAGGCAAAATCACGTACATATACGTGATCTGCCTCCCGTGGGTGGGGGGTCCGATCGGACCCCCCCGGTGCCCGAGGCGTTCCTCTTTTGTCCCCCGGCGATCGGAGGTGAGGGGGAGGCCATCCGTTCGTGGCCCCCCCTCGCGATCGCCGCCGGCCAATGGGAACATTCCTTTGCTGCTGTATGCTAAACAGCAGCAAAGGAAATGATGTCATCTCTCCTTGGCTCGGTATTTTCCATTCCGGCGCCGAGGAGAGAAGACATCAATGTGAGTGCACAAACACAACACACACAGTAGAACATGCCAGGCACACAAAACACCCCCGACACCCCCCCCCCCCCCGATCACCCCCCAATCACCCCCCCCCCCCCGTCACAAACTGACACCAAGCAGTTTTTTTTTTCTGATTACTGCATGGTGTCAGTTTGTGACAGTTACTGTGTTAGGACAGTTAGGGTTAGCCCCCTGTAGGTCTAGGGTACCCCCCTAACCCCCCCCTAATAAAGTTTTAACCCCTTGATCACCCCCCGTCACCAGTGTCACTAAGCGATTATTTTTCTGATCGCTGTATTAGTGTCACTGGTGACACTAGTTAGGGAGGTAAATATTTAGGTTTGCCGTCAGCGTTTTATAGCGACAGGGACCCCCATATACTACCTAATAAAGGTTTTAACCCCTTGATTGCCCCCTAGTTAACCCTTTCACCACTGATCACCGTATAAGTGTTACGGGTGACGCTGGTTAGTTTGTTTATTTTTTATAGTGTCACCCACCGTTTATTACCGAATAAAGGTGATATGCGTCGCCCCAGGCAGCGTCAGATTAGCGCCAGTACCGCAAACACCCACGCACGCAGCATACGCCTCCCTTAGTGGTATAGTATCTGAATGGATCAATATCTGATCCGATCAGATCTATACTAGCGTCCCCAGCAGTTTAGGGTTCCCAAAAACGCAGTGTTAGCGGGATCAGCCCAGATACCTGCTAGCACCTGCTTTTTTCCCCTCCGCCCGGCCCAGCCCAGCCCACCCAAGTGCAGTATCGATCGATCACTGACACTTACAAAACACTAAACACATAACTGCAGCGTTCGCAGAGTCAGGCCTGATCCCTGCGATCGCTAACAGTTTTTTTGGTAGCATTTTGGTGAACTGGCAAGCACCAGCAAATAGCTTGGGGTGTCTACTTTCCAAAATGGGGTCATTTGGGGGGGTTTTTGTGCCACCTGGGCATTCCATGGCCTCCGAAACTGTGATAGGCAGTGAAGAGTGAAATCAAAAATTTACACCCTTAGAAATCCTGAAGGCGGTGATTGGTTTTCGGGGCCCCGTACGCGGCTAGGCTCCCAAAAAGTCCCACACATGTGGTATCCCCATACTCAGGAGAAGCAGCTAAATGTATTTTGGGGTGCAATTCCACATATGCCCATGTCCTGTGTGAGCAATATATCATTTAGTGACAACTTTGTGCAAAAAAAAAAAAAGTGTCACTTTCCCGCAACTTGTGTCAAAATATAAAATATTCCATGGACTCAATATGCCTCTCAGCAAATAGCTTGGGGTGTCTACTTTCCAAAATGGGGTCATTTGGGGGGGTTTTTGTGCCACCTGGGCATTCCATGGCCTCCGAAACTGTGATAGGGAGTGAAGAGTGAAATCAAAAATTTACACCCTTAGAAATCCTGAAGGCGGTGATTGGATTTCGGGGCCCCGTACGCGGCTAAGCTCCCAAAAAGTCCCACACATGTGGTATCCCCATACTCAGGAGAAGCAGCTGAATGTATTTTGGGGTGCAATTCCACATAGGCCCATGGCCTGTGTGAGCAATATATCATTTAGTGACAACTTTTTGTAAATATTTTTTTTTTTTTGTCATTATTCAATCACTTGGGACAAAAAAAAAATATTCAATGGGTTCAACATGCCTCTCAGCAATTTCTTTGGGGTGTCTACTTTCCAAAATGGGGTCATTTGGGGGGGTTTTGTAATGCCCTGCCATTTTAGCACCTCAAGAAATGACAAAGGCAGTCATAAACTAGAAGCTGTGTAAATTCCAGAAAATGTACCCTAGTTTTTAGACGCTATAACTTTTGCGTAAACCAATAAATATACGCTTATTGACATTTTTTTTACCAAAGACATGTGGCCGAATACATTTTGGCCTAAATGTATGACTAAAATTGAGTCTATTGGATTTTTTTATAACAAAAAGTAGAAAATATCATTTTTTTCAAAATTTTCGGTCTTTTTCCGTTTATAGCGCAAAAAATAAAAACCTCAGAGGTGATCAAATACCATCAAAAGAAAGCTCTATTTGTGGGAAGAAAAGGACGCAAATTTCGTTTGGGTACAGCATTGCATGACCGCGCAATTAGCAGTTAAGGCGATGCAGTGCCAAATTGGAAAAAGACCTCTGGTCCTTAGGCAGCATAATGGTCCGGGGCTAAAGTGGTTAAAAAAAAAGAGGTGCGCCCGTTCAACCCATGCAAATGCATTTACGTTGCTTGACATTTACTAAGATTTTGCTGGCGCACTGAACCAATGCATTTGAACAAGTGCAAATGCCGTTTGAGCATGCGCAGTGCATAAATTGACCTCCCGCAGTTCGAAATGTATTTGCCGGCGCCGCCGGCTTGTTCGGAGAAGGTTACTTTCTCATTCTATTTTGGGCATATTTGTGACTTGGGCAGTTAGTACCATACTTCCTCACGTCACCCACATCACCCCCATAATATTGGCACTTCCAGCTTGTTTAAATTTTCAGTTAAAGATGCCGTGCCCAATGTCTATAGTGGTGTACCGATCGCCTCTTCCCGTGCGCCGGGAAGAGAATAGTAAATGGGGAATTGCGCTGTGTTACCGGCGCATATGTTTTGTAAATGCCAAAATGTCATTTGCGCATTGGCGTGCGCCGCAACTCATGGCGCAAATGCTTCGTAAATCAGCTCAAGAGTCTCTAAACATTCCCAACTCTATCCTAAAATGATAAAACTTGACAGAGTCTCTAAACGTTCCCAACTCTATCCTAACATGATAAAACCTGACAGAGTATCTAACCGTTACCAACTCTATCCTAAAAATGATAAAACTTGACAGAGTCTCTAAACGTTCCCAACTCTATCCTAAATAGTAGACCGTTTTTTCCTTGAGTTGGGATTTAACAAACTGCGCTGTCACTCTCTCTGAAGTCCTAAACTGTCTTCGGCTGCAAAGCCAAAGAAAAGGTTCTTTGTTATATCATCGCTCACAGTGAAAAATGGCAAACAATATTGGCTTGTTTAATCTGCTTTACATATTTTATTAAAATGCAACGCAGGTTAGGGTTAGTCCATGCATAATGCATTTAATATAAAGATCCTTTGATTCCCAGATGAGATCGGCTGATATCCTTGTCTTGATGTTATCAAACATCTTCTCTCCAGCCAAAGCTGTAAGGCCAGACACCCTCTGAATTATATTTACAAACGCCATTACATTCATTTTGAAATTTATCTTGGCTGCCTTTCATTCCATCACATAACATTTGACGGATGACTCTTCTAGTTATTCCGTTTTATTTATACGCGTTGAAAAAGCAGCACTTGTGGAATTTGATGTATTTTAACACTTGGAGAAAATGTATTTGAGCCGGGGCTGATTTCAAGTGATATTCCACCTCCGGGGCCAACAAGCATATTTAGAAATCGCAATAGGCAAGTGCGTACATCGCCAAATACGCTCATTTAGGCTTCACAGAGTTTAGAATTTTCTGCCAGTCGAACGAAGAAAAATAAAGCTTTCAGACGCTCGACCGAATCTGTCTGCTGTCAAAACTTTCTGTCGGATCTTTATAGACAACCCCCCTTCTTGTGTGGCTTGGCAGAATATTCACTGGGGAAGCAAACAAGATGTGGGTTTGATGTACAGGCTGACAAGCTCTGCACTGACATTATTCTTCCTCAGTGGCGGCTGGTGCCCCAAATTTTTTTTTTTTTTTTGGGGGGGTGCAAACAAACTGAAAAATTCAGAAAAAAATCCATCAATTGTAGCCTCACTCTACCATCAATCGCAGCCACTGTGCCATCAATCGCAGCCACTGTACCCATCAATTGCCGCCACTGTGCCATCAATTGTAGCCACTGTGCCCATCAATCTCTGCCACTATGCCATCAAACATAGCCACTGTGCCAACAAATGCAGCCACTGTGCCCATCAATCACTGCCACTATGCCATCAAACACAGCCACTGTGCCATCAAACGCAGCCACTGTACCATCGAACGCAGCCACTGTGCCCATCAATTGCCACTACTGTGCCATCAAACGCAGCCACTGTGCCCATCAATTACCACCACTGTGCCCATCAATTGCCGCCACTGTGCCATCAAATGTAGCCACTGTGCCATCAAATGCAGCCACTGTGCCCCATAAAATGCAGCCACTGTGCCCCATAAAATGCAGCCACTGTGCCCATCAATTGCCGCCACTGTTCCCATCTATTGCCGCCAAGGTGCCATCAAACGCAGCCACTGTGCCCATCAATTGCTGCCACTGTGCCCATCAAATGCAGCCACTGTGCCATCAAACGCAGCCACTGTGCCCATCAATTGCCGCCACTGTACCATCAAACGCAGCCACTGTGCCCATCAATTGCCACCACTGTGCCATCAATCACAGCCACTGTGCCATCAAACACAACCACTGTGTCCATCAATTGCCACCAATGTGCAAATCAATTGCCCCCACTGTGCCCATCAATTGCTCCCACTGTGCCCCATCAAACGCAGCCACTGTGCCATATGAAATGCTGCCAGTGTGCTCCCCCGCCGGCCCGCCTTCTGCACTTACCTGTCTTGGTGGGACAGCTCCTCGATGTCTTCTCCCGTCTTCTCTTCACGTCCTCTGCTATGATTGGATGCCTGTTGTTTCAGCCAATGAGGTAACGGGTAACAGATCCGAGCACCTGATTGGCGGAGAGGAAGTTTAGTGTTAGGAAAGCGAATATTCATTTGCTTTTCTAACACACAGATGAGTGACCTGCGAGCGCCCATCATGGCGCTTGCAGGTCACCTTTTTTGACGCCTATTAGAGCCTATAGCTCTAATCAGGTGCTTCAAAACCACCCCCCTCCACTGTAGTTCAGGCGCCCTGCACCAGAAAAGGGGCCGGGCATCTGAATAGGGGGTGGCAGCGGCGGCTATAGATAGATTCATGCAATGCATTGGTGCTAGGGGGTGGCAGGAGAGAGAGGGCGGCGCCCGTGCGTCCTTATGGACGCACCGCCACTGTTCTCCCTTCAATTGGTGTGCGCAGCCTATGGCACAAATGAGCACAAACACACATGCGTGTATATCAGCAGAGCAGTGGACGGTGTCAGTATAGAAGAGATTGGTGTCTGTAGGGCAGTGGATGGTGTCAGTAGTTTTTTGTTTTTATTATTTTTTTAACTAGTTACGGACCACCCGCCACACCTGTACTGCAGCAGGTTGGCTCCCCTGCGCCAGTCGCTGTCATTGTACGTTCGGAGGGTGTACACAGCACTTTTTGGACGCGCGCACGCCCATTCACGAGCAGTGGGGAGCCGACCAGTGGGTCCGGTGGACGCAATGTCCGCCGGCCACCCGCGATCACTCCAGAGACAGGCAGAACGGGGGTCTGTCAGTGTAAACAAACAAATCCCCATACTGTCAGGGGAGCAGAGAGTGATCGTCTGTTCCTAGTGATTAGGAACAGCAATCTCTCTCCTCCTCCTGTCAGCCCAGCCCCCATACAGTTAGTAACACCTCCCAGGGAACACAGTTAACCCCTTGATTGCCCCCCTAGTGTTAACCCCTTCCCTGCCAGTGACATTTATACAGTAATCAGTGGCTATTTTTTAGCTCTGATCGCTGTATAAATGTCAATGGTCCTAAAAAGTATCAAAAATGTCCGATGTGTCCGCTGCAATGTCGCAGTCCCGCTAGTAATGGCAGATCACCGCCATTACTAGTAAAAAATAAATAAATAATAAAAATGCCATAAAAATGCCATAAATCTATCCCCTATTTTATAGACGTTGTTTTTTATTAATTTCTTTACAGTTTTTTTAAAGGAGCCCCGTTATGGGGCTTTGGTGAAATACCAAGGGTCTAAACAGACCCCTGATGTCTCATTTTTGAGGCAGAAAAAGAAACTGAGGACAGAGATTCCCCAATCCCATTCTCTGCAGCCTGCAGGAAACATAGTTTACTATGCGTCAGTAAGAATGAAAATCTTTTCCCATGAATTCCCCGTGTATTCCCTGTGTGTCAGAGGAGGGCAGGATCACCGGGTGGCCTCTGTTATATAAGAAATGTCAGAAGAAGCGAAGCGTCACACGGCTGAAGACTCCTACTGAGACCGATCATGCAGACAGAGCGGAGAAGAAGCCTGGAGGAAGATGCGGGATGAGAAAAGCGGATGGAGGAAGAACACCAAAAGAACACCAGAAGAAAGAAGATGGAAGAAGAAGCCAAAAGAAGAAGAAATTAATAAAAGACTTGTCAAAAACTGTCTCTTGTGTTTTTTAATTTTTTTGACACTTTTTTTGTAAAATGGTAGGGGTACATTTGTACCCCATTACCAATTCACACGGGGGGCAGGATCTGGGGGTCCCCTTGTTAAAGGGGGCTTCCAGATTACGATAAGCCCCCCGCCCGCAGAACCACACAACCACCGGGCAAGGGTTGTGGGGATGAGGCCCTTCTCCCCATCAACATGGGGACAAGGTGCTTTGGGAGGCTATCTCAAAGCACCCTCCCAATGTTGAGGGCATGTGGCCTGGTACGGTTTAGGAGAGGGGGGCGCTCTTTCGTCCCCCCTCTTTTCCTGCGGCCTGCCAGGTTGCGTGCTCGTATAAGGGTCTGGTATGGATTTTTGGGGGGACCCCACGCTATTTTTTTTAAATTTTGGCATGGGGTTCCCCTTAAAATCCATATCAGAACTGAAGGGTCTGGTATGGATTTTGAGGGGGACCCCCACGCCAATTTTTTTTAAAAAAATTTGGTGCCGGGTTCCCCTTAATATCCATACCAGACCTGAAGGGCCTGGTATGGAATTTAGGGGGACCCCCACGCCATTTTTAAAAAAAATTTTGGCACAGGGTTCCCCTTAATATCCATACCAGACCTGAAGGGCCTGGTATGGAATTTAGGGGGACCCCCACGCATTTTTTTTAAATTTTGGTTTGGGGTTCCCCTGTGGGGAAATCCAATGCCGTTTTTATCAGTGAACTTTTATGTGTATTGACAGACCGACAATTCATTATAGCGCGAGTAGTTTTAAATGACTTTTTTTCCTTTGAAATGTCATTTTGCTCTCAGACTGTTCTAAACATGGGAAACATGTGCCCCTTTACAGGCATACTATAGACACCCCCCAGGTACGAAATTTAAAGGAATATTACACTTTTATTGTTTCACTTTAAGCATTATTAAAATCACTGCTCCTGAAAAAATGGCCATTTTTAAAACTTTTTTTTGCATTGATACATGTCCCCTGGGGCAGGACCCAGGTCCTCAAACACTTTTTATGACAATACCATGCATATATGCCTTTAAAATTAGCACTTTTGATTTCTCCCATAGACTTTTAAAGGGTGTTCCGCGGCTTTCGAATTCGCCACGAACACCCCAAATGTACAATGTTCTAGGCAAGCATACAAGTGCTTGGAGATGCAGAAAAGTGCCATCTGTCAAGACCGCCATCTCCTTGCTAGCAGTGTGTTTGGATGGCTGTGGGCAATGGAGAGGTGCTATTTCCCACCCTTCTGATAGCCTATGGCAGCACCTACGAAGATGGAGCAAAGTTCTACTTGTAATTTGTCCCCTGGGGTACAAAACACACTAATAAAAATCAAAGTGAGAATTCTTCTTTAAGCTTGTCCTTTAAATTACTCTTGTGAGTCAAAGCGAGGCTATAAGCTTGTGAAACGCGTCAGCTGGAGAGGTCATTTTATGTGCAACTTCAACAGAACCCTGTTTCTTGAACTATTATTACTAATGTGCTGCATTTTTTTGCTGTGGATGATGTATGGGGGAGAGTACATGAGCTCCATTGAATGTCTGCACCCAGACACCAGTATAATGGGTTTGGAAGCGGCAAGCTTTTCTTCCATTTGATAATCTGGCAAACAATTCAGGAAAGGAAATAAATGACTACATTCCAGGTTGCAGCAACTTTTCTTATTTATTGAATACTAGAAAAGCTCATCTCCATGTCACTCTGCTTTCTCCTCCTTCAGTATGTTGTTTATCATCACATGAACTAATTGGCTGCTTGTGCTGCTTTTTTTTTCTACAGCTCTGAGCTCTGTTGTGTAGCAACTGATACCAAGTCGAATTCTGGAACTGCTTGTTTAAAAAATTAAATGTAATGACGTATTCATGATTACAGATTACAAAGCTACATTAACAGGACAGGAAGTGAAGCAAAATGATCCTAATGAGACACAAATGACAAAAAAAAAAAAAAAGGAAAAAAAAAAAACTGACCGTGCTTTTAACCCTCCTCTACTTTACCCAAAAGAAAAATAAAAAGTTTTGAATTTAGATTTTCTTTAATTTATGTCTTCAATATCTGTCTAGAAAGCAGCTTTAACCATTACCCGCCTGTAGGAAGTCATATGACATTCTGGACTTTGTGGTGGTGATACCAGGCTTGCAGTTACAGGCATCATCCTGGTATCTTTTTTTTTCTGCCAGCGATGCATGTTTAACTACTATTAACTACGTAGAGGGTTCTTTACTGTAAGAACGGTAAGGATGTGGAATTCCCTTCCACAGGCGGTGGTCTCAGCGGGGAGCATTGATAGCTTCAAGAAACTATTAGATAATCACCTGAATGACCGCAATATACAGGGATATGTAATGTAATACTGACACATTATCACACACATAGGTTGGACTTGATGGACTTGTGTCTTTTTTCAACCTCACCTACTATGTAACTATGTAACTATGTAACTATGTTTATGTAAAAGTGATCCTAGCAGCTAAATAGTCGCTGGATTGCTTTTATATGTGGCGGAAGGCCCCCAACGCCTTTCTCCACCTTTCCAGGCTCTTGTGTTCCATCAGGTAGCCAGGGACTGAAGCTGGCAATTCCATCAGCTTACCATAGAGATGATTGTTGACCAGAACATGCCCGGCCATCTCTATGGTATAAGAAACAGGAAGCAACGAAGATTTTGTCACTTATGGTTTTGCCAAGATGCAAACAAGCCATTGCTGGCTTGTGAAAGCATCTAATCAAACCGATCTTGGTTTGATCAGGTGCTTTTAAGGGCAGAGGAGAGATCTGGGGTCTCAGTAAATTGGACCTGCCACTGCCCATGCTATCACAAGGGATGTTGTTTATCCCTTGTGATAGCTATAAAAGTGATTAAAAATAAAAGAAATATAGTGTAAAAAAAAAATAGAATATATATATATATATATATATATATATATATATATATATATATATATACTGTATATAAAGTGCCCACACCCTTCTGTGCTTGTGCGCAGAGGCAAACGCATACATACGTTTCAAAAGCATATGTAAACAGTGTTTGCACCACACATGTGAGATATCCCTGCTAATGCCAGATCAAGCGCAATAATTCTATTACCAGACCCCCAGCGTAACTCTAAGGCTACTTTCACACTGAGGCACTTTCCATTGGCTACAGCGCTAAAAATAGCTCCTGCCTGTAAAGAGCCTCTCCTGTCTTGAGTGGTGCGCTTGCAGGAATGCAAGTCCTGCAAGCCGCATCTTTGCAGCACTGTAGGAGCGGTGTATACGGTGTATATGCGCTAAAAATAGCGCCTGAAAAGCGCCTGTAAACTGACTCTTCTGCAGACCCAGTGTGAAAGTCCGAGTGCTTTCACACTGGGGCGGTGCGCTTGCAGGATGGGAAAAAACGTCCTGCAAGAGGCATCTGTAACGCAGCGGTGCTTTGCGGGCTCTTTTAACCCTTTTTTGGGTGCTAGCGGGTGTTAAAAGCATGAACATGAGGCTGAACATGAGGCTAAAACATATACATCATCATACAGCCGTGTGGGTACATATAGAAAAACATAGTCTGATATAAATATTGTAATCATACTAGAAACTGACGTGTTTCAACCTTATCGGTGGAGGTCTTCTTCTGGGACTTCTTCTCCTCCCCCAGAAGACCTCCACTGATAAGGTCGAAACGCGTCAGTATTTCTAGTACGAATACAATATTTATATCAGGCTAAGTTTTTCTATGAGTACCCACACGGTTGTATGATGATGTATATGTTTTAGCCTCATGTTCATAGCTCATGTTTTAATACAAATAAATGTCCCCTCTGTGTAATTTTACCTAATAAAATTTATATATTTCAAAGGAAAAACTTTTTGACTTTTTGCTGCCTCAAAACCCCATGTGGAAACCTTTCCAATTTATCTATATTCGGGTGTGCAGCGACTTTGATCTCACTTCTAGTATCGTTTTCCATAAATACCCCAAATCCCTCCTTTGCACTTCGAAGGGATTTGGGGTCTTCGACGCTTTCGAACACTGCAGTATATATATATATATATATACTGTATATAAAGTGCCCACACCCTTCTGTGCTTGTGCGCAGAGGCAAACGCATACATACGTTTCAAAAGCATATGTAAACAGTGTTTGCACCACACATGTGAGATATCCCTGCTAATGCCAGATCAAGCGCAATAATTCTATTACCAGACCCCCAGCGTAACTCTAAGGCTACTTTCACACTGAGGCACTTTCCATTGGCTACAGCGCTAAAAATAGCTCCTGCCTGTAAAGAGCCTCTCCTGTCTTGAGTGGTGCGCTTGCAGGAATGCAAGTCCTGCAAGCCGCATCTTTGCAGCACTGTAGGAGCGGTGTATACACCGCTCCTAAAGCGCCTCTGCCCATTGAAACAATGTGGTAGCGCCACCAAACCGCCGGCAAAACACCCTTTAAAAACCCTTTAAAACCGCCCCACTAGCGGCCGAAAAGCGTCCCTAAAACAACGGTAAAGTGGCGCTAAAAACAGTGCCGCTTTACTGCCGACGCCAAAGACTAATTTCACACTAAGGCGTTTTACAGGCATTTATGCGCTAAAAATAGCGCCTGAAAAGCGCCTGTAAACTGACTCTTCTGCAGACCCAGTGTGAAAGTCCGAGTGCTTTCACACTGGGGCGGTGCGCTTGCAGGATGGGAAAAAACGTCCTGCAAGAGGCATCTGTAACGCAGCGGTGCTTTGCGGGCTCTTTAAACCCTTTTTTGGGTGCTAGCGGGTGTTAAAAGCATGAACATGAGGCTGAACATGAGGCTAAAACATATACATCATCATACAGCCGTGTGGGTACATATAGAAAAACATAGTCTGATATAAATATTGTAATCATACTAGAAACTGACGTGTTTCAACCTTATCGGTGGAGGTCTTCTTCTGGGTCTTCTTCTCCTCCCCCAGAAGACCTCCACTGATAAGGTCGAAACGCGTCAGTATTTCTAGTACGAATACAATATTTATATCAGGCTAAGTTTTTCTATGAGTACCCACACGGTTGTATGATGATGTATATGTTTTAGCCTCATGTTCATAGCTCATGTTTTAATACAAATAAATGTCCCCTCTGTGTAATTTTACCTAATAAAATTTATATATTTCAAAGGAAAAACTTTTTGACTTTTTGCTGCCTCAAAACCCCATGTGGAAACCTTTCCAATTTATCTATATTCGGGTGTGCAGCGACTTTGATCTCACTTCTAGTATCGTTTTCCATAAATACCCCAAATCCCTCCTTTGCACTTCGAAGGGATTTGGGGTCTTCGACGCTTTCGAACACTGCAGATTTTTTTTAATCGGTGCCATTGGCAGTCGAGCAAACCAGAAGTGACATGGTGACGTTGCTTCCGGGTTACTACATCAGAGACCCTATCTAAGCCGTTTATGTCTTTGTTCGGGACTCCGGCCAGCTGGTGGACATGCCGGCTGGTCGCTGGGGTCTCCAGAAGTGAGGGAATTGCTGATTGTCACCAGAGTCACCAGAACTAGTGACCCCTTTGGAAGAGTTTCCTTCTATTTCTATTCTGGGGACAACCCAAAATTTGGGATTTTTTGTACACGTTTGATGATAATGGTAAACAGGACATATGGAGAGGTTGATTCTTCTTAACGGGGACACACTCTATCCAAAACTAGAAAAAAAAAAAAAGTTTTGCCGCTAGTTATACTTTAAATCTTTTTTAATGAAATGAAACAACCACAGGGCTCCTGATAGCCTGATGGGACCTTTGCCTAGACTTTAGGTCATGTGAGAGAATTCCATACCTTTATAATACAATATAATGTTATTTGGTTGAGCTGATGCACGCCTTACTGACTTGCGTGAACTATGAATTTTAACGATAGATCCAATTTAACAGCTCGGTCTTATTAAAATGGTGCATTTATTGCATTGCCTATAGAGGAGACATTAGATGGAGATAAAAGGCTCTACTCAAAAAAACTGAACCGTGCATCCCAAAGAATCGAGTCTTCCAGTAAAACCTTGACCTTGCTTTGTATAGTTTACTACTTATTACGGGTGCAGTGTTATACATCAGAGCTCGGGCAATACTTGTGAATCATAAAAACGTTCTCCTTTTATTTGCCAGAAGCTCATCTTTCATGTTCTGGGTCAGCAACCTGTAATATATAACAGCCTTGCTCTCCTTCCTCTGTGACTTTAACACATTGTGGCTCTTACCGGCGAAGAAAGGAGAGCCAAAATATAATGAGAGGGTGAGAGTTCCTCTCTACCTTTTTCCTCTGATAGATACTGGCAGAAAATGTGATTGTGTGTGCCGTGTATAAATCAAGTCTTGGAATACCATTTGCTGTGACTTCTGAGGGCCAGTTCACAGCCAAGCATGTTCAAGGCACTTCTTTCCTGGGAACCACATTTAAAGGGAGTGTTTTGTCTTTTCAACTATTTTTTCTTGCTATACATGCAAAAAAAAAAACCCTGTTTGTATTCATAGTTTGTAACATATTTTTGACCTCAGCCGGTTTCCCCTGCTGACAGCTGAAATGTAAACAAAAGAACGCTGGCAATAAAAAAATATAGGAAAAAAGACAGCATGGGGGTCTCCCCCCATCCATACCAGGCCCTTCAGGTCTGGTATGGATTTTAAGGGAAAACCCATGCCAAAAATGTGAAAGAAATAAAAATGGCATGGGGTCCCTCCAAAATCCATAACAGATGCTTATGGGAGCATCCAGGAAAGGGGAGGAGTGCCATGTGCATCCATGAAAGGGGGGGGGGGACGAGCAAGCACGTGCCACGGGCCCTCAACATGCCCCCTGCCCCAAAGCACCTTGTCCCATGTTGAGGGCATGTGGGCTGGTATGGTTCGGGGGGGGGGGGGTGCTTTCTCACCCAGCACCCTTTCCTGGAATGCCAGGTTGCTGGGCTGTATGCTCAGATAGGCATCTGGTATAAATTTTTCGGGGGACCCACACCATTAAAAAAAAAAAAAATAGTTGCAAAGGAAGTGACAAGGACACAGCATTTCTGCCAGGATCAACAGATATTCACTGTGCCTGTCAATCATATTGGAATATAATATAATATAATATATAACCTGTATACAGTATATATATATATATATATATATACATATATATATATATATCTATATATATATAGATATATATATAGATATAGATATACATATGTAGCAATAACTCTCGGTGGAGCTGCTGGTTTAAGCGGGCTTGTTACCTTCACTCTCGACACCCCTGCTTCACCGGCACCGGGTCTAGAGTTCCGTTGAGTTTACCTCTGGACGATAAAAGCACCAACACTTGAATACGTTTTCAATGCTGTAACGAAGGAAGTAGCAGGAAAGAGGCAGGAGGGAAGCTACCTGGAAGCTCAAATACCTTTCTTCAGGATTCTTGAGAAAGTCCTTTGAAGTTGAATATTGTAATCGGATGCAATCCCCTTGTGGGACACAATCTTTGCTCACCTGGATAGGCCTCTCTCACTTGCCTAGCAGCCAGTACGTAGCACGAACAAAAGTCTCTGCCACAGACTTGCTTGAAATAAATCCGTACAATCCTTTGCCACAGGATGTATTAAACTTTGCGGTGAATGTCAGACACAGTACTTGGACCTCTAAGCCAACCCGGCAGTACTATGCTGTAGAACTACTTTAGGATACGTCCTCCAACCGAGTCACCAGGCCCCTCTCCAGACCAGCACTCTGCATGATCCTTCCATGACGGGTCCTCCCCTGGGATCTTCTCGGTTGTCTTCACTCTGGATAGACAGCCCAGGACCATTCCTCGGCTGCTGTGGTAGGCCCCAGACAAGCTTCTGGGCCCACCCATGCGCCGCAGCGGCACGGGCCTCCGGAATGGAGGACCACGAGGTAGCACTCTAACGCATACCTGTCGGCCAGGAGGGCCAGCAGGTGGCTGAAAAACGAACCCCAAAACATGGCGTCTGTCCCATAAATACCCTCTGCCAGAATGCAACTCGGAGGACCACCTCCACCGAGTTGTCTCCGGGACAGAGGAGCACCCATACGCTTCGACACGTTGCCTTTCCAACACTAGCCAATGGTAACCCACTGGCTCAGTGTGGAACCACACGCAACGTCAACCAAGCTGGAACAGAGGCAAATCTAACTCCCCTAATGAGCAATTTACTAAATTTACCTATTAGTTGGTAGATCATAAATCTACCAGTGCTACACATATATATCTATATCTAGATATATATCGATAGATAGATAGATAGATAGATAGATAGATAGATAGATAGATAGATAGATAGATAGATAGATAGATAGATAGATAGATAGATAGATAGATAGATAGATAGATATTTATACTGTATATTGGCACTGTAATACTTCTGTCAGGTGAAAGTAAAGGAAATTCAGTGGTGTTTTCTTATTTTGCCTCATCAATATTGTAGCAATTTTCTAGGAATTTTTTTTTTTTTTTTTTAATGCAGCTTTTGCCATAATGTGTGTTGAAACTAATTATTTAATTGCAAATGTAGCGAATGCACTCTCCCCATGATTCCTGCCTGCATTAACCTTTTGCCACTGAATTAAAGATGGAACCCATCTCTTTTGTTGCCCTGGCACAACCATGTGCAATCCGTTCACCACCTCGGACCTGAAAGCAGAGAGAGAGAAGCGGGGTGACGAGGCCTGGCGGCTCATTACATGTACCGCGGATCCTTCATTGCCTACATTCAAGGCTCGCCATCTGTCACTCAGCTCATTATTTGCTGCCGCTGTTTTCTTCCCATGTGTTGAACTTTTCATCTCAGGATCATCTCACAGTTTGTCCATGAACCCTTAATTATGTGTTATCATTAATATTATTAAAGCGCAAAGCCTGGCAATGCCAGCCCACCGGGGTGGATTTTGTTTTTAATATCATTGCCGCTTGCTCCTTACATGAACACTGCTTGGCTTCTATGTACGCAGTTCTGTTTAGGCACGAGGCTTGTAACACAGGTCTGAGGCTTTAAAACACAACAATCTTCTGTGCTCAAGGGTGATATAATGGTGGTGGGTGAATCACAAGTTCTTGTTAGTTCTAATGGGAGCACAGGCATTGCTGCCCTCTACAGGTTGGGGGAAAAGCACATAGCAAGTGATAGACATGTGCAATTCGTTTTGTTCCAAATTCGTTTTTTAATGAGTTTCGACAAATCTGTTCACTTAGAAATATCACAATTAACGAAAACCCGTTTAACCACTTCAATAACAGGCAACTTTCACCCCCTTCCTGCCCAGACCAATTTTCAGCTGTCAGCGATGTCACACTTTGAATGACAATTGCGCGGTCATGCAACACTCTACCCATATGATCATTTTTTCTCCCAACAAATAGAGCTTTCTTTTGGTGGTATTTGATCACCTCTGCGGTTTTTATTTTTTTCGCTATAAACAAAAAAAGACCGACAATTTTGAAAAAAAAACACAATATTTTTTATTTTTTGCTATAATAAATATCCCAATTTAAAAAAAAAAAAAAATGTTCTCAGTTTAGGCCGATACGTATTCTTCTACATATTTTTGGTTAAAAAATCTTAATAAGCGTATATTGATTGGTTTGCGCAAAAGTTATAGCATCTACAAAATAGGGGATAGATTTATGGCATTTTAATTTTTTAAATTTTTTTTGCTAGTAATGGCAGCGATCTGCGATTTTTGTTAGGACTGCGATATTGCGACAGACAGATCAGACAGTTTTGACACTATTTTGGACCATTCACATTTATACAGCGAACAGTGATATAAAAATGCACTGATTACTATATAAATGTCACTAGCAGGGAAGCAGTTAACACTAGAGGGCGATCAAGGGGTTAAATGTGTTACCTAGGGAGTGATCCTAACTGTGGGGGAGGGGGACTGACTGGGGGAGGTGACCGATCGGTGTTCCTTTGTACTAGGAACACACAATGGTTCTCCTCTCCCCTGACAGGACATGGGTATGTTCCCCATGATGGTCCCGCAGGGGAAAAGGCTACATATGTGAAAGATCATCTATAATAGCCGTTATCCTGTAATCCTGTTATCAAAAGGATTTATTGTGGAGGTTCCAATGTTTAGCCAATATACTGGCGGAACCTCATCTATAGGATGCATTTCCAACTCCAAGCCTTTCCGTCCTCTTGGCTGCATTTAATCCGGTCTTTCCCACGTACACTGACTGCGCTGTGAATTTCCCCCATGCAACATCGAGCGCCTTGTTTTTGCATATAATTAGGGCGCCCTCTAATTCCCCTGTAGCCAATTACTGGGCTGAGTGTAGCTTTCATTCCCAGTGTTTCGGTGGTGTCTCCCTTGTGTTCTGGAGCCCGTGCATGTGGTTTTACTCTCTGCAATATATTTACACATTCCCCTGATAAAGCCAATGTTTTGGCGAAACTAGTTGGGAACAAAAGACTACGATCACCCTTCAACATCATTGGTGACGGTCAATCAGTTGAACTGCAATTTTGTGTTTGTTTTATATCTTTGTACTGTTCTATGTAACATTTTAGATGTTTTTGATATCAAATAAAATAAATAAGAATATTTTACTAAAAAATTGTTCTATCTTATTGGTGGCACCGTAATAATCCCATCTTACCCTTTTCCCCACCTTGAGATCTTTTTCAATCGGGATGAGGTGCCGTATCTAGCAGGACACACCACCCACCACCTATTGAAAAATGTAATATATTGCAGCTCACCAATCCTTCAGTGTGGTGATTGTATTAGTTTTAGATTGTTAGGCTTTTTTTTTTTTTTTTAATTTTCACCTGGTGATCCTGCCAGTAAGTCTATTATTTTGCAACTTCTTTGAATACACCAAGCTGTCCTGCAGATGTAGCAGCTAGAGGGTTAGGACTCTCCACCCAAAACTGTGCAATCAGTTTCAGCGTCCTTAATGCAATTTGACGCTGTCTTGCTGAATTAGTTCACAGTCTATAACCATGCAATGCGAATCTCCTTGTTTATGCAACCACCACCATCTGAGGTGCCCTCCCCTGAAGAATTGGACCCTACATATAACGGTAAAACAAGCTTGTGCCCTTTACAGGACAGATAACAGTCCTCCAGGTTCCTTGAATTATAGGGACCTCCACTTGTCACAAGCCACGATTCCAAAAGATGGTGCTTCCCCTTTAACCACTTTAGCCCCGGAAGATTTTACCCCCTTCCTGACCAGAGCACTTTTTGCGATTCGGCACTGCGTCGCTTTAACTGACAATTGCGCGGTCATGCGACGTTGCACCCAAACAAAATTAACGTCCTTTTTTCTCCACAATTAGAGCTTTCTTTTGGTGGTATTTGATCACCTCTGTGCTTTTTATTTTTTGCGCTATAAACAAATAAAGAGGGACAATTTTGAAAAAGCAATATTTTTTACTTTTTTGCTATAATAAATATCCCCAAAAAATATATAAAAAACTATTTTTTTTCCTCAGTTTAGGCCGATACGTATTCTTCTACATATTTTTGTTTAAAAAAAATCGCAATAAGCGTATATAGATTGGTTTGTGCAAAAGTTATAGCGTCTACAAAATAGGGGATAGTTTTATGACATTTTTATTATTATTTTTTTTTATTAGTAATGGCGGCGATCTGCAATTTTTATCGTGACTGCAACATTATGGCGGACAGATCGGACACTTTTGACACTATTTTGGGACCATTGTCATTTATACAGCGATCAGTGCTATAAAAATGCACTGATTACTGTGTAAATGACAGGGAAGGGGTTAAACACTAGGGGGCGATCAAGGGGTTAAGTGTGTCCTAGGGAGTGATTCTAACTGTGGGGGGGATGGGCTACTACTCACATGACAGCGATCACTGCTCCCGATGACAGGGAGCAGTGATCTCTGTCATATCACTGGGCAGAACAGGGAAATGCCTTGTTTACATAGACATCTCCCCGTTCTTACGCTTCGTAACACGATCGCCGGGACATCGAGTCCACGGGTCCTGCGGACATGGTTGCGCTGTACGCGGCAGGCACGCACGCGCTAGCCCCGCTAATTAAAGGGGACATACAGGTACGCCCATTTGCCCACCGCTGTCATTGTGCCGACGTATATCGGCGTGCGGCGGTTGGAAAGTGGTTAAGATGCCTTAATCTCCACTTTTACAGTTGATATTATGAGAAACGAAACTAATAGTGCTTTACAATTTTAAACAAAAAATATTTTATCTTTACTACATGCTACTACTCATATTTATTAAGCATGTGTAAACAATCAGAAATATAGATAGATAGGGATTCACTGACACTGATACCGATATTGGCGCCAATACCAAGTTTTCATGAGTATTGGTACTCACACAAATGCTCCCAATACCGGAACCAATACTTTGCAGTGCGATTTGAGTCCATACAAAATGAATGGGTGCAAATCGCGCTGTAAAGAATCACATGCGATTTCCCCCACTGCTCCTGTGTATGGGTATAGAAAGGGAAAAGTTCCATCTAGTGGGCAGTTTATGAAAAATGTTAGAAATCACATTAAGTACATATCTGGCCAAATGCAAAATCTACCGAGGTGTCCCGGTCCCGCCGATGATAGCAAATCACGGCCACTGGAGGTGCTCACAGGGCTGGAGCAGATATAGAGACTGTCTGCCCCCCCACTTTCGCCTTATACCCACGGGGTCCCAGAACTTCTCCTCCAGCCCTGTGAGCACCTCCAGCAGCTGTGATTTGCTATCATCGACAGGACTGGGACATCTATGTCGATTTTGCATTTGGCCAGATAGGTAGAATGAGTTCCAACATTTTTACCAAACTGCCCACTAGATGATGCTTTTCCCTTTCTATACACACACACATATGCAGGGGCAGTGGGGGAAATCGCATGTGATATAGACAAGAACCACACCGCATTCCTGCTCAAATTGCATTCAATTCTTTGCTAGTGCAATTTGCACCAATTTTTTTTGTATTGATGCATTTCACACCAAAAAAGTATCGGTACTCAGTACCAGCGAGTACTTGACCGAAAGCATCGGTACTCGTACTCACCAATAAAAAACGGTATTGGTGAGTATGAAAACGGTATTGGTATCTTTAGATGTGCTCTCACCTTAAAATGGTCAAAGTATATTTAAGGATCACCGGGTGTGCTTCTCCTTTAAATGAACCCAAGACACGCTTTGTTTGCGATCTCTGCTCATATCCTCCACACCATCACATGGAAATGAAACTAAATTGCAGATAATGCTTTATCTTGTTAAAACCTTTATTTAATCCCAAACCACCTTTAAAATACCACCCACGTTAACCACTGTTTTATAAGGCACCCAACATATCCAGTTTTGTAGATGGAACTCACTTCTATTAGGTCACACAGTGCTTTCAGTATTCAATAACTGTATCTCAGCAAACCGAGCGTGCTGACATCAACCAGTTGTAGCCCGTCCCTACGTGTTTTGTCACCCGGTGACGTGTCTTCCTTAGGGAAAAACTTTTGTGTTTAACTATATTTATAATTTCATTTTAGTTTAATTAACATATTTTTTACTAACATTTTTGTGACAAAAGGTTTGATAAAGAAAGTGTGTGATATCACAAATATGTTGAAAATATTAGAGGATAGCACTGTACTTGTGATTAATATAATCGTAGAGTAGCACATCTGTATGAGAGAGTGGGAAGGTACTGGCAGTTGAGGGTGTAGCGCATAATTATTTATAGCAACTCACAAGTTTTATTGGGTTGTAGCATAGCACTACCCCTGTATGAGTAGCTCATGTCAGGGTTCCCCACTGCTGCACAGCCAGTCACACGGCATTTCCTTCTTGCATCCAGACACAGAAATCACTCCTTTGGCTTGCTTTTTTGCTATTTTAATAGGGGGTGATAACTTGAAAGGGGTAAGGGATTACAGGATGCCCAACTTGAAAATGTCCAACAATCTAAATCGGGACACTTTCCTTCCTATTTATAGATTCCTCTTCTTCCTTCCACCTGCACAAACTTGGTTCCCTTGTACAGCTTCTGCTGGATCACTCCTGGAGGAACTAACAGTCTCTTGCTAGTTCAGCAACAGCCCATTACATGCTATGAACTCACAGTCCCTTGGCAAAGTAGCGTATGTGGAGTGATCCCAGTTATACTGCTTGCAGAAATGCTAGCCCACCTGGCTGCCACCAGCCCACCTGGCTGCTTTCTCTTCCCAGTCCTTCCGACTGACATACACATGGAGACTCCCCAGGGCAAGGATGGGTGATGACTTGGCACTCCGCTGTCGTCAACAGAGCATTGTTACAGCTGGCAGTCTCTTTACTTGTCTTTCCTTGCACTGTGCTGATCTACTCACTGTCTCTCCTTGCTATCTCCACTGCCTCTCTGGTTAGGGTTCCTCCAACTGCCTCCTGTGGTGGGATCCTTCCAGGCCAGCCTCCCGAGTTCCAGCCCAAGGTAAAACCCCTCCCCGACAGGGGTCCCTCAAGGGCCACCGACAGACTCTCCTCAGCACTGCTTCTCCACCTTCCAGCTGACTCCCTGACTGGCATGGTTCATTCCTATTTAAGGGCTCATTAGTCCCCTGCCAAGCCTACACCTGGGAATTGGCTAAGGGCTCCTAAGCATATTCAAGGCAACCCCTCCTAGCTTTCGCCAACTATCTTCTAGAATGCTCTCCAACATTCTATAAACAGGGGGAGGTACCAGAAAGCTGCTAGGATGAGTCATCCAGTCCTGACCTCTAATAACGCTGACCCAGATTCCATGCCTCAGGTTTATACCTGGGCCAGATGAAATTTCCTGTACTACCACTAGTAGTGCTACAGTAGTTAGAGGGTTGGGACAAAACATTTGCCACGGACAGGGGTGCTTACAAATGATCAGCTTTTATCAATTTATGTACAGCCTGGCATGGCTGCATGGCTTTTCTCAGGGGTTTTCTGATGGGGACAACAGAGGACTGTGCCTGTGTAACATGTGTTGAAAAGGATGCTTGTCCCCATCAGATGCTTGTGTGATATGGTGACAATGCAGGAGAACAATTGGTGCAAAATGAAATGGATTTTGTGATTAGCTTGGGTGAAATGTGTTCTGAACGGCGTTCCCTGTTCACTGGTCGATTTAATGGTTGATTTTTCTCGTTGCCTGAAGTTGCTGTTTAAAGATTTAAGAATTGTTTATGGATTTTAATTCCATTTTTTGCCTCTGTTGACATCTTTCTATTAAATTAACAGTGATACAATCTTGTCTTCTTTTTCACTTCGAAGCTTCTTATCAACTCATTTCCATTTGTGCCTTCATACGCCATCAGAAGGTTAAAGATATAATATTATTTCCACTGTAATTAACTAGATTAATGAAGTCTGTTGTGTTTGTACAATCGTTTTGTTTTCTCTCTCTCTCTACTTTGCCTTGAATAGATGAGAAATATGGAAAAGAATTCGTAAAAGGCAGTTGAAAAAGTCTTGAAAGAACACAATTCTGGGTTTGGCCAGCTTAAAGTGGCACTGCCCATGCAAAGCATAGTGAAATTGTATCTATAAAGGGCATCCTCCACCCCCTATACAGGCATACCCCATTTTTAAGTACACAATGGGGTTTATTTACTAAAGCTGGAAAGTGCAAAATCAGGCCCACTTCTGCATAGAAACTAATGAGCTTCCAGGTTTTATTACCAAAGCTTAATTGAACAAGCGAAGGTCAGAAGCTTGTTGGTTTCTATGCAGAAGTGAGCTTGATTTTGCACCTTCCAGCTTTAGTAAATAAAACCTATTGTGTACTTAAAAGTGGGGTATGCCTGTACTCAGTTTTCCTGTGCCCCCCAGCTGCTTTTTCCACCTCTAGAGCCAATGAAAATACCCGAAATATATGACCTCCTCCCCTGTCAAGCAGCTAATTGCTGATCCCATAAACTTTCACATGACTGAGGTCACCAGTGCCCTGGGTTGCCAACACTAGTTGTTTTTGTGCTTATATGTGGACTTTAGGAAGAAGGATCAAGGGAGCCCTGGTAAGGTAAGTATATGGGGGTCTGTGGGGACCTTTGCAGAGACACTGTCACTTTGCCCAACATGGACTAACTGGGCTAACCGAATTTTCAAGACTCTGCAGTAGGTTCTTTAAAGAGGAACTTCACCCTCTCCCCTATTTTTTTTTTTCTTTTTAATCTCTGCTTATCTGATAATGGGTTGTACACAATTAAGATACTCACCCACCCAGCATATCCAGCATTGTCCCACTGAGATCCACTTCTCTTCTGCCACCGCTAAGGTCCCATGCTGCCATGCTCTTGTGTGACATCATCTAGCGGGTTCAGTCCAACTCCTCCTGATGATGCTCTAGGACTTCCCCTTCCTCGATTTATGAGTAATAGGCTATGCCTCCTTGGATATGCGACGTGCATATTTCAGGAGTCACTGGGAATGCTGCATGTCATTCGCCTAGGCAAGAAGGTTTCAGGACTGAAAAAAGGGTTTGAGCACATATGTGCAGTGGCAAAGCGTGTTGGCATTAACACCCACACATACATATATGCGTCCATGAATGGCCAAGGTTTTTGTTGCAGAAGCTGCACTGGCATTGACAGCTCTCATTCTCTAGTCATGATCAGCCAAAAAAGAGCTTTTAACCAGAAGTTAAAAAAAGCATTTTTCATAGGTAGATGTTCAAAATGTTTGGAACTCTTGCTAAGATTCTCTAAGTGAAATGACATTATTGTTTTGCAGTTGTCATGTGTAGTTTCATAGATGACATAACTATCTTGTGGTTGCAGCTGGTCCTTAGTGAGCAACTCTACTAATTAGACATGTGCAATTTGTTTCATTCCAAATTAGTTTTTTAACGTATTTTGACAAATTTAGCAACCAAAATGCAGGCCACTACTGGGAGGAGAGAGGCAACTGCCAGATGTTGTTTTACTGAAAGCTCTGTTATGCCCTGTACACACGGTCGGAATTTCCGACAAAAAATGTGCGATCGGAGCTTGTTGTCGGAAATTCCGACCGTGTGTTGGCTCCATCGGACTTTTTTCATCGGATTTTCCGACACACAAAGTTTGAGAGCAGGCTATAAAATTTTCCGACAACAAAATCCGATTGCGTCAATTCTGACCGTGTGTGGACAATTCCGACGCACAAAGTGCCATGCATGCTCAGAAAAAATTCTGAGACGGAACAGCTCGGTCTGGTAAAATTAGCGTTCGGAATGGATATAGCACTTTCGTCACGCTGCAATGTTTGATATTGTTTAATGCAGCGCACTCTCTTCTTCTTTATAATGCTAGAATAATGAAGTTGTTTTGCTGCTTATATTCACACAGACTTCTCACAAACTTCCTTCTTTATTATTTATCGTGATTTCATCAATATAATATTTTGATTTGTCTCTGACGAAAAAAATTATCATTTTTTTTATTTTTTGGTTTGTATTTTTTTCAAGCCTGATCTTCTTTTTTTTTTTACCAGAATATTTTTGGGTGTGTTTTGTGTGTCAAGTTACCACAACACCATTATTATCTTGTATTATTTAATCTCAAGGAGATTGTTTGGTGTCTCTTGTTAATTTCACATTGTATTTTTGAAATGTACCTGCCTCCTCACAAACAAACTGTCCTTTTTGAAGGAAAACACACATAGGCGAGTATAATTGAAACAAAAATTCCTTTATTAAGGGCTCATAACCAAACAAAGAGGGAGAAACAGCAGAAATCGGCGAAGCCTTTGGCCCCCAGGGCAGACATCAATTATTTAACTGCAAAATTGGTGGCCTGAGGAGTCCATATATAAGGGAGTACAATCTGGTCCAGAAGTCCAAGAGATCATGAACAGCAGCGGATGACATGTATGTCCCCAGGCTGTGGTCATACAAGAGCCTGCATCTTTTTGTCAGACCAGACTGAACCCAGGTCATCACTCTCTGGTCTTCCTTACATGCTCCCTTCCCGGCTGTGGCTCTGGCGTTGGAGGTGTGGCAGGAGGAGAAGTAGGACCTGGAGGAGGAGGAGGAGGACCTGGAGGAGGAGGAGGAGGAGGACCATGGGTGAGCTGTCAAATGTGGCTTTCGCATGTGAGTTGGCCCCTCAACCCCTTCTGTAGAGCTTCTAAAATGACACACTCACATAAGAGGCGTTGGCCCTCCTCCATTTGCAGAATTTTGCAGGCTGTTATAGCAGCAAAATCCTCTTCCACACTGTGGGGCGTTCTGAGGGCCTCAGTAGCCTTCCAAAATAGGCCTATTGCAGCCTCCTCCAGGTTCCTCCTCTTCCTGCCACTTTTTCTTTGAAGGTGGAGGGGAGGGACCTGGGTATCGGGCTGCCTACTTGGCCCATTCACCTCCTTGCTGAGACTTTCCTGTGTATGAAAAAGGGACATCGTTTTAGTTTTTGGTTCATCAAACACAATCATAAATTAGTACTCCAACCTAACATAGATTTAACATCATTAATTTGACAACCAGAAATATTTAGAAGAATGCTATATCTGACTCAAGCTGGGCTCCTCCACATGTTGCTGTCTGGAAGGCCCAAGTTGGACGTCTGAAGCCTCAGCTGAGGGGGAAGAGAGCATGGAAGGAAGAGTGGAGAGTGCTGGCCTGGGTTCAGTCTGACCTGCCAGAAAATGCAGCCTGTCATAGTACCACAGCCTGGGGACATAGATGTCATCTGCAGCTCCTGATCTCTGGGAATCCTGGACCTTCTTGGGCTCCCTTAGATAAGCACTCCTCATACCACCAATTAGGACCTTAAAATAGGGGATGTCTGCCGTGGGGATCACCGGCTTCACAAATTGCAGCAAATTATCCAGCGCTGCCTTCCTCTTTGTTTGGTTCTTATAATCAGGGTGGTTTACCTGCCACAGTCAGGGCATCTCCCTGAACATATCTATGAATATGCTGATAAACTCCTGATTCTTCAAGATATCCATTTTCTCTGCAAGACACAACACAAGAAAAACCCTAATGTCAGGCTAAAGTCTCTTAATCTTGTCCCAATATAGGCCTCAATCTAGAAGCAATATAGGCCCAATTTTTAATCTTACCTTCGTTATCATGATCGGTGCCTCCGATACTCCTTCCTGCGCTCACAGATCGTACGTACTACGCACGCGTGTTACGCTTTATATAAACTGCGCATGCGTGAAACTCCGCCCGCCCCTGACGTTCTTTCTAGTCTATTCCCTGCCCCTTTCTCATTCGGCGCAGTGGGGGAAGAGCACATGGCGGAAACACAGCAGGTGCATGCTAATTATAGCAACGAGGAGGAGGAGGAGGAGGAAAGCCCGGAGCCAGAAACGTCCCGATCCCGGAAGAGGCGATTTAAGGCATTGTGCTTTGGGGAGATGTTGGAGATGGTCGACATACTGGAGAGGACCGACTATGATGGGAAGTATGGACCTTACCCCGACCCCAATGTCAGAAAGGCCAAGATCATGGCGAAAGTAGTCAAGAGTCTGCAGAAGAATTTTGGGGTACGTCGATCCAAGGATCAACTCAGGAAGCGGTGGTCGGACCTCAAATTAAAGGAGCACAAGCAGTACAGAAGGATCAGGAGAGTGCTGCAAAAAAGTAAGTAGTTGTCCTGTGTTCCTATTCTTTATTTTTCTAACATTCGTGCTGCTCCATGTGCTTTTCTTAACTGTTGTACAGTTTAAAATGGCAACTTTCATGTTCATGGGCACATTATTCGTTCATATGAAACATTGTTCGTTTGGCATAAAAAACCCCATGTTTTGGACATAGGCATTTGAATACATTTTTGCTAGCCTACTTCTCTTCAAATAATTTTGTTGTCTAGATGGGTTGGTAACTAGAATGAAATGCAAACTAGATTCTGTGTAAGAAGAGGACACTCAGCAGCTGTTTACACATCTGGACGCTGGAGCACTAGTGTGGGACACCAGAACACGCTTTTTATTAGGGGGGCCACACAGGTGCTCCAGTGGATACTATAGGGGTGTCTCCCTCTGTGAAGCTTGTACAAAACAGGTAAGCATTCAAGCTTCACAAAGGAAAACAATATTTCTTCATCTTGGATCTCTGCCAAAATAGACAATTGTACCCCATTTCCAAGCAATGTTTCATATTCCTATTTCTGTCATAAAATATCTGTGTGCTAAGTATACCTATTTTTTGTTTACATAGGGGAGACAAGACTCGGAGGACACCACTCATCCGAGGAGACCACAGACCGCCCACCTCATGAGGAAGTGGAAATCCACCAAAGCCAACAGGAGGAGGAGGAGGAGGGAGACGTGGTGGAAATAGTCACCACAACAGGTGAGTGTCTGCGACTACAGCCTCAGGTAAGAGATGGATGCCGGCAGATTTATAATACATGGTGTTTTTTTTTCTATATTTTTAGGTGATCGTGATGTTGTGGATGAAGGACATTTCACCAGTGAGAGTGCCCAGATCCTGACTGGGGAGATCATGGTGTGTAATAGGGACTTGGAAAACATCCAGAAAAACATCAATGATGTTAAAAATAAAATGAAGAACATCATTGATGTTTTAGGGAGCATTTAAAACCCCTTGAAATCCCTAATGTAGTTTGCATTTTTTCCACAAAAAATTGTTGCACCTTTTTTAACATAGTCTCGAAAAGCCAAATTTTAAAGATGCACACAGTGTGTCAACATGTGCTATCTGCCATCACGGGAGATCAATGTATGCGTTTTTTGGGTGCAACCCCTTCCTCAATAATAAAGTAGCTGAGAGGAAGAGGTTGTACCCCCAAAACACGTCCCTTGATCCCCCGTGATGGCAGCTAGCACATGTTGACATTCAGCAATTTGTGTGCATCTTCAAAATTTGGCTTTTCCCGGGGTGACTTCACCCCATCTGAACGCAATATCAAACACAGTTTATAAATACTCATGTCTGATTTTGCCTTCAATTTCTAACAAAGTTGAACTTTGTAAGTTCCAGATTTGTGTATTTCTTGTTGGTTTTAAACATGCCTGTTTTACCTTAAAAGGACTTTTCTACTTTTATTAATGTGACCCCAAAAATTGTTATACAACAAACATGTTGGTTTGTTTTAAAAGCCTTTGATAAATGTACATGTGATTGTGCTTGTATTAAAAAAAAAGATTGATAATCAAGAATGTGTCGATTCTTCTTTCAATGCTCCCCAAATTGTTGTTTGGTAAAATTGTTGGTTTCTGGGACAATGGGGGTTATTTCCTAAGGGCAATTCCACTTTGTACTACAAGTGCCGTTTCAGTGCAGTCTCAAGTGCACTTGTAGTGCAAAGTGTCTTTGCCTTTAGTAAATAACACCCAACAGTGCTTTCTAATGTTACACAATCACGCCATTTTCATGAATCCCCAAATGTATGTCAGGGTCAGCTAAAAGAAAGACAGGCAGTAAATGTCAGCAAATATTTTAGTTGTTCAAATTTTTTTTTTATTTAAAAAATGTCTCAGACATTGTCTGGCATATTGATGACCCCCCTACCCGCAAAGTATTCAAGGTATCTTAGACGGACCTCGCGGGCACTCGGGGGGGCAAGCCAGGACGGCCAGCTTCAAGCACCGTCAGGGTTGGTTCATTTACTTGAATTCCAGATTCAGGCCCAACTGAGCCATCATAGTTCACAGAATTTCTCCGTAAAAAGTTGTGGAGAACACAGCAAGCCAGGATGATATGATTGAGTTTATACTCTGCCATATGTATGGGTGTAAGAAATAGGCGGAATCGGCTGGCCATTATTCCAAACGTGTTCTCCACCACTCTTCTGGCTCTGGTCCGGGGTGAGGGTCCTCATAGAGAATGGCTGCATAAGATGGTCCCCCAGCGCAAACGCTTCATCCGCAACAAAGACGAATGGGAGTCCTTCCACATTGTCTTCTGGAGGTGGCAAGTCCAAGCTGCCATTCTGGAGACGCCTGTAGAACTCCGTCTGTGCAATGACTCCACCATCCGACATATAGCCATTCTTCCCCACGTCCACATACAGGAACTCGTAAGTAACCAACACCACCGCCAACATCACAATACTATTGAACCCCTTGTAGTTGTAATAGTATGACCCCAAGTTGGGTGATGGGATGATGTGGACGTGTTTCCCATCAATTGGCCCTCCGCAGTTAGGAAAGTCCCACTGCTGGGCAAAGTGGGAGGCCACAGTCTGCCATTCCTGTGGGTTGGAAGGATACTGTGGAGTCAAACAAGAAAATAAAATTAATCATTTTTCACATAAACATGGAAAGCAGATTAGACACAAACATTCTTGGCCAACATCAGTATTACATTTATTTTAGGGAGTATTTAAAGACAAAGGTATAAGGTCCACCTATCAGACCCCCCCCCCCCTCATGGGCCATTTTGTGAATTTGGCCAGGGGGGAGATGTTTTGGACAGGTAACCCTCTCCACTTCATTGAGGGATGAATGCCTAAATAATGTGTATTACTTTGGCCAGCCCCTCCTTACTTACACTATTGGCAGCCCACTGGACAGGTAAGAAGTGTCATAATACAAAGATATAAATACACACTGTACACATTTTTTACATTCTGCTATTACCTATCAAGATAATAATAGGATCCAAAAACTTCAAACAGTACCATTTGAAAGTATTCAGGCAGGCCCTTGCACTACATGCTTTGGGGAATTCATCCATAAATCTGACCACAAAAGAGGTAGGTATAGTGTGTATGGGTTTGGCAAAGTCAGCAGATAGAGGATTGGTGTCAGCTGAGTTAGCAGTTGGGGGGAGGGGGGGTTCCAAATGATTTTGTGACCCAAAAATAAAAAACCTTTGGCACTCTGCCAGAATTTAAAGCACAAATCACAATTTTACACATTTTAGGGGGTATTTAGGGTAAAGCACTACTATGGAGCTGACAAAATACATTGTTAAGTGACTACACGAGGTGAATATAAGGCCAGGAGAGCATGCTGGGGAGGTAAGTGAAGGCAAATATGTATGAAGGACAAAAAAAAAAATTACCTAAAAATCCAGCATGCATGAGGACAAAGGGGACATTCTCAGCATATTACAATCATGGTAATTAGGGATTGAGGAAAGAAATACAATACATTATCAAACATTAAATACAATAAAATGTGATGTTAAAGGATAAAAATCCTACCTTAATATACTCCTTCTGCAGGACCTGGATGATGGCAGAACAGGTCTCTGGGCTAATGATCCCCAGAGCCTGGGGGGAGATGCCTGTCGAGAACTTGAGGTCCTGCAGGCTTCTCCCCGTCGCCAAGTACCACAGGATGGTGACTGGCCTTTGCTCCGGAGTGATGGCTTGCCTCATGCAGGTATCCTGCCTGCTGATATAGGGGGTCAGCAAAGCCAACAAACAGTGAAATACGGAGTCCGTCATCCGGAGAAAGTTCTTGAAATCGTCAGGATAATTCTCACGGATCTCACGGAGCATCTACAAAATAGGGGATAGATTTATGGCATTTTTTAAATTATTTTTATTATTTACTAGTAATGGCGGCGATCTGCAATTTTTTGTGGGACTGCGACATTGCGGCGGCCAGATCGGACACTTTTGACACTTTTTTGGGACCATTGAAATTCATACAATGATCAGTGCTATAAAGAGCCACTGATTACTGCGTAAGTGTCACTGGAAGGGAAGGGGTTAACACTAGGGGGCGATCAAGAGGTTAAATGTGTTCCCTAGGTGTGTTCTAACTGTAGGAGGGATGGGCTGCCAGGGACATGACAGAGATCACTTTTCCCGATCACTGGGAACAGTAGATCTTTGTCATGTCACCTGTCAGAACGGGGAATCGCCTTGTTTACAAAGGCAGTTCCCCTCGTCTGCCTCTGTAATAGGTGATCGCGGGTCGCCGGCAGACATCGAGTCCGCCCGACCCGTTGTATAGCTACGGCGATTTGCGCAGGAGAGCCGACCTGCCACTGTATAACGACGGGTCTGCAAGCGGTTAAAGTGGTTGTAAACCTCAGACTTGAAATTTGAACAAAGCATATCCCTCTATAGTGTGTACTTATCTCGATCCAGAGCACTAATGCCCCGTACACACGGTCGGACATTGATCGGACTCCGACAACAAAATCCTAGGATTTTTTCCGATGGATGTTGGCTCAAACGTCTCTTGCCTACACACGGTCACACAAAGTTGTCGGAAAATCCGATCGTTCTAAACGCTGTGACGTAAAACACGTACGTCGGGACTATAAATGGGGCAGTAGCCAATAGCTTTCATCTCTTTATTTATTCTGAGCATGCGTGGCACTTTGTACGTCGGATTTGTGTACACACGATCGGAAATTCCGACAACGGATTTTGTTGTCAGAAAATTTTATAGCCTACTCTCAAACTTTGTGTGTCGGAAAATACGATGGAAAAAGTCAGATGGAGCTCACACACGGTCGGAATTTCCGACAATACGCTGCGATCGCACATTTTCCGTCGGAAAATCCGACTGTGTGTACGGGGCATAAGTGTTATTTCTGTCTGCTGCTTCCTTCCTCTGCTATCTGCATGAATCACTTCTGACAGGTTTACCAATTTAAGGGCTTGATATGGATTGTGGGGAGACCTCAGGCCATTTTTTTTGTGTGTATGGAGTGCACCCTAAAAATCCATATGAGATCCAAGGGGTCTTGTATTGACTTGGGGGGGGGGGGGTGCCTACCTTTGTTTTGTTTTGGGGGGGAATGAGGACCCTCTAAATTCCATATGAGATCTGAAGGGCTTGATATTGATTTTGAGGGGTAACCTCATGACGTTATGTCTCTCTTTTATTTTTTTACTTATTTTTTTTTTTTTCAACAAAAGTGGCCTATAGGGAAAAATCCTGTAATTTAATATTCCCAATGAGGAGCGCCCCCCTCCAAAATACATAGCAGGCCCTCTACCTACTTGATGAGGGTTTGGTGTGTATTTGGTGTGTATTTGGGGTGTCCCAATTGCATTATTTACAACACATCATTGTTTCATCAGCAATAGTAATGCATTGACTAGTCCTGTTTCACAGACCAAATAGATTTTTGGTCATGTCTGCCTTGCTTGTTTGATAATTCTCTATAAGCCTGAAGGAAAATGTAAGTGTGTGATATCTCTGCCTGTTGAAAATCGGATTCATTTTGAAGGCCTGTTTCTAGTAAATGTACAGATGCTTGATGAGAGATGGCTTGCTATTTGTGTGCAGTAACCGGTTATGCAGAAAGCAGACAACACAGTCTATCATAGCATAGCAATTACAGTAGCTGGGATAATTCTGGTAACAACAGTCCTTGTAGATTCGCAAGCAATTCAATACAAAGAAATAATCCAATACATGCACACGCTTCCAAAGGGAGACTGTAATCTTATTCTAGTTGCTTCAAATGCCAATAAATGCAATGACTAGACATGTGCAATTCATTTCGTTCCCAAATTCATTAATTTTTTAACAAATTTAGACAATATGCGAAAGGAGAGGAGGGGGGGGGGGGGAGGGGGAATGGGGAAGGGAAAGGGAAGGATTGAGCAATCCCCCTCCTCAGAGGGTGGGATTTTAAGGAAAAAGTGGCTGAGTTGCGTAGATGAGCATTAAACCAATCAGCTAAAATATAACAATATTTATTGAGAAACAATAAAAAATAGTATAGGCAATACAAATATAGACATTTAATTATCCAGTAGTGACATCCAAAGTTCGTGCGTGACTAGAGCCAACATGTTTCGCAAAAGGAATTTCACTTCATCAGGGCTAGACACGATGCAGTTAATGCATTTACACTACTATATTTCCAAGACTACAGATTAAAATCACCATTCATTAGACAACAGCCGCTGAGCCAGCCGGTACGGAATGTCTCTGGGTGCCAGATCCCAGATAGACAGTGCCAGTAGGAGACCTGGACCACGCATTCAGGGTATTGTGCGCAGGTAACCCCTGCCTTAAATGTTGAAATCTAGCAAGAAGGGGGGGGGGGGAGGCCCGCAAGGGTAGCTCCTCATAAAAGAATCAAGCGTCCGCGTGGCACCCAGAGACATTCCGTACCGGCTGGCTCAGCGGCTGTTGTCTAATGAATGGTTATTTTAATCTGTAGTCTTGGAAATATAGTAGTGTAAATGCATTAACTGCATCGTGTCTAGCCCTGATGAAGCGAAATTCCTTTTGCGAAACATGTTGGCTCTAGTCACGCACGAACTTTGGATGTCACTACTGGATAATTAAATGTCTATATTTGTATTGCCTATACTATTTTTTATTGTTTCTCAATAAATATTGTTATATTTTAGCTGATTGGTTTAATGCTCATCTACGCAACTCAGCCACTTTTTCCTTAAAATCCCACCCTCTGAGGAGGGGGATTGCTCAGTCCTTCCCTTTCCCTTCCCCATTCCCCCTTCCCCCTCCCCCCCCTCCTCTCCTTTCGCATATTAGTTAAATTAGGGATGGAAAATCAATTGAGTTGCTTCCCTTCATATAGTCCAGCCATCTCGCGTCTATTTAACAAATTTAGACAAATTCGTTAATTCGGAAATATCCAAATTAACGAAAACCCATTTAACAAATTTCTCTGAATATTCGTAAATTTGAATATTTGCAAATTAGTAAATTCAAATATTCGAAAATTCGGAATTTCGGAAAATCAAAATTCGAAAAACTCAAAAATTCGAAAATCCGAAAAAGGGGGGCGAAAATTCGAAGATAAGAATGGAAATCCGAAGATTTGAAAACCTGAAGATTTGAAAATCTGAAATAATAACTAACTAATAATAACTTAACTATTATTAACTATTAAATTATAGGTATTGGAATTTCCTTTCAAATTTGGCTGTTATGCCGTGTACACACGGTCGGACTTTTTAGCAACAAAAGTCCGACGGACTTTCAACGGACTTTTGGCAGACTTCCGACGGACTTTCTAACAAACGGACTTGCCTACACACGAACACACAAAAGTCCGACGGATTCGTACGTGATGACCTACACCGGACTAAAATAAGGAAGTTGATAGCCAGTAGCCAATAGCTGCCCTAGCGTTGGTTTTTGTCAATCGGACTAGCATACAGACGAGCAGATTTCTGGGTCCGGCGGAGTTACGAAGTAAAAATTTGAAGCCTGTTCCAAATCTAAAGTCCTTTAGATTTGCGACTGGAAAAGTCCGCTGAAGGTCCGGTGAAGCCCACACACGATCAGATTGTCTGCCGGATTTGGTCCGTCGGCGTCCATCGGACCAGTCCGGTCAAAAACTCTGACCGTGTGTATGCTGCATAAGAGAACATAACGAATATGAATTTATCCAAAGTTACGAATCATCCGAAGTAACGAATGCCGTATCTAAATGAATGGAACGTAACGCACCAAAGGGGTTGTAAACCTACGTGTTTGCATTAAGGTGTAAAAACACCTGGCAGTGACTGGCCCCCCAGCCCCCCCCCCCCCGTTTTACTTACCTGAGCCCAAGAACTTGACCCACGGGGACGCGCTGGCTCTTGATTGGATAGATTGATAGCAGCGCAGCCATTGGCTCCCGCTGCTGTCAATCAAATCCAATGATGTGGGTGCCAGGGGCGGGGCCGGGTCCTGCATTCCGCCTCTATGGACACCGAATGCTGGACTCGGTTTGCGCCCGCAAGGTAAACCCCCGGGAGAGCGATTCTCCTAGGGGGTTATCTGATGTGGGGAGGAGCCGCGAGAGCTGCCGAGAGACCCCAGAAGATCAGGTTCGGGGCCACTCTGTGCAAAACGAGCTGCACAGTGGAGGTAAGTAGGATATGTTTTTTATTTAAAAAAAAAAAAAAAACCCTTACAATCACTTTAATAATAATAAATAATAATATTATAAAAATGTTTTATTATTATTATTAATTTGTTCCGTTCCATTCATTTAGATGTGGCATTCATTATTTCGGATAATTCGCAACTTTGGATAAATTCGTATGCGTTAGGTCGACTAACAGCCGAATTTGAAAGGAAATTCCAATACATATAATTTAATAGTTATTTAATATTAGTTAGTTAGTTAATAGTTAGTTATTATTTAGAATTTTCAGAATTTTGTTCTTTCGGATTTTCTTTCTTATCTTCGGATTTTTGAATTTCTAAATTTTCGAATTTACGAATTTTTGAATTTACGAATTTATGAATTTACAAGTTTTCGAATTTACTCATTTTTGAATTTCCTGAAAAACTAAAAAAAAGAAAAAATAAATGAAACAAAAACAAACAAATTTTTTGGCAGTGCACGTGTCTAGCAATGACATATCTCCTAGACCTAGTCTTTGCGGACAATATGGCCACTTGCTGACTTGTCACAATCCCCAGGCAGCTTAAACCTATAAAAAGACATAGACATTGAAGCCATCCTAATTTTACTTCAGATAAATGCAATAAGAGGACATTTTTGTACACTTTTGATATATGCGATGAAAAGAACATTCTGAAACCCTGTCTTCCCTGGAAAGTGAAACTAAAAACTGTATAGCAGAGAGAAGCAGAGAGTATTTAGTTAAAGACTGTACCAACTAGCACCAAAACAGGTACGGGGACACGGAAACATCTAAATACAATACCACCAAGACAAAAGACAGACTACTCTGGCAGCAAGACTCCTTACCCTGTCATGGTATTTTTTTCCAAAATGTTTAGGTGCAGGTTATACCCGGGGGTGAAAATGGATAAAAGGGCCCCAGATAACAAACAGGAGAATTATGGTAGGTAAGAAGGGAGAGAGTAAAGAAGAAAAGAAAAGGGGGGAGGGAAGAGGGGGAAAAGGGGGGGGAATGGATCCAATTTGTCCTTCTAACAACACATTCCACAGTGGAGGGAAAACAACTCAACAAGAGTCCCAGTATAGCAACCAGGGTGTCCAGATTTTCAAATGCTTCTCAGACTGATTTTTGAGAAAAGCAGTGAGTTGTTCCATAAGTTGGATATCAGAGACCCGGGCCTACCAGGGCTCAAAGGTTGGCAGATCAGTTTTTTTTCCATAGTGCCAGTGTGTACGCTTTCGCAACGTTCAGGTGTTGCAGAAGTGTATTTTTGTAAAGTTTGGTGTTGAGGAACTCGAGTGGCTGGACTCCAGACCTAAATCCTTCTGAACGCCTTTGAGATTAATATTTTAGCTGATTGGTTTAATGCTCATCTACGCAACTCAGCCACTTTTTCCTTAAAATCCCACCCTCTGAGGAGGGGGATTGCTCAGTCCTTCCCTTTCCCTTCCCCATTCCCCCTTCCCCCTCCCCCCCCTCCTCTCCTTTCGCATATTAGTTAAATTAGGGATGGAAAATCAATTGAGTTGCTTCCCTTCATATAGTCCAGCCATCTCGCGTCTATTTAACAAATTTAGACAAATTCGTTAATTCGGAAATATCCAAATTAACGAAAACCCATTTAACAAATTTCTCTGAATATTCGTAAATTTGAATATTTGCAAATTAGTAAATTCAAATATTCGAAAATTCGGAATTTCGGAAAATCAAAATTCGAAAAACTCAAAAATTCGAAAATCCGAAAAAGGGGGGCGAAAATTCAAAGATAAGAATGGAAATCCGAAGATTTGAAAACCTGAAGATTTGAAAATCTGAAATAATAACTAACTAATAATAACTTAACTATTATTAACTATTAAATTATAGGTATTGGAATTTCCTTTCAAATTTGGCTGTTATGCCGTGTACACACGGTCGGACTTTTTAGCAACAAAAGTCCGACGGACTTTCAACGGACTTTTGGCAGACTTCCGACGGACTTTCTAACAAACGGACTTGCCTACACACGAACACACAAAAGTCCGACGGATTCGTACGTGATGACCTACACCGGACTAAAATAAGGAAGTTGATAGCCAGTAGCCAATAGCTGCCCTAGCGTTGGTTTTTGTCAATCGGACTAGCATACAGACGAGCAGATTTCTGGGTCCGGCGGAGTTACGAAGTAAAAATTTGAAGCCTGTTCCAAATCTAAAGTCCTTTAGATTTGCGACTGGAAAAGTCCGCTGAAGGTCCGGTGAAGCCCACACACGATCAGATTGTCTGCCGGATTTGGTCCGTCGGCGTCCATCGGACCAGTCCGGTCAAAAACTCTGACCGTGTGTATGCTGCATAAGAGAACATAACGAATATGAATTTATCCAAAGTTACGAATCATCCGAAGTAACGAATGCCGTATCTAAATGAATGGAACGTAACGCACCAAAGGGGTTGTAAACCTACGTGTTTGCATTAAGGTGTAAAAACACCTGGCAGTGACTGGCCCCCCAGCCCCCCCCCCCGTTTTACTTACCTGAGCCCAAGAACTTGACCCACGGGGACGCGCTGGCTCTTGATTGGATAGATTGATAGCAGCGCAGCCATTGGCTCCCGCTGCTGTCAATCAAATCCAATGATGTGGGTGCCAGGGGCGGGGCCGGGTCCTGCATTCCGCCTCTATGGACACCGAATGCTGGACTCGGTTTGCGCCCGCAAGGTAAACCCCCGGGAGAGCGATTCTCCTAGGGGGTTATCTGATGTGGGGAGGAGCCGCGAGAGCTGCCGAGAGACCCCAGAAGATCAGGTTCGGGGCCACTCTGTGCAAAACGAGCTGCACAGTGGAGGTAAGTAGGATATGTTTTTTATTTAAAAAAAAAAAAAAAAACCCTTACAATCACTTTAATAATAATAAATAATAATATTATAAAAATGTTTTATTATTATTATTAATTTGTTCCGTTCCATTCATTTAGATGTGGCATTCATTATTTCGGATAATTCGCAACTTTGGATAAATTCGTATGCGTTAGGTCGACTAACAGCCGAATTTGAAAGGAAATTCCAATACATATAATTTAATAGTTATTTAATATTAGTTAGTTAGTTAATAGTTAGTTATTATTTAGAATTTTCAGAATTTTGTTCTTTCGGATTTTCTTTCTTATCTTCGGATTTTTGAATTTCTAAATTTTCGAATTTACGAATTTTTGAATTTACGAATTTATGAATTTACAAGTTTTCGAATTTACTCATTTTTGAATTTCCTGAAAAACTAAAAAAAAGAAAAAATAAATGAAACAAAAACAAACAAATTTTTTGGCAGTGCACGTGTCTAGCAATGACATATCTCCTAGACCTAGTCTTTGCGGACAATATGGCCACTTGCTGACTTGTCACAATCCCCAGGCAGCTTAAACCTATAAAAAGACATAGACATTGAAGCCATCCTAATTTTACTTCAGATAAATGCAATAAGAGGACATTTTTGTACACTTTTGATATATGCGATGAAAAGAACATTCTGAAACCCTGTCTTCCCTGGAAAGTGAAACTAAAAACTGTATAGCAGAGAGAAGCAGAGAGTATTTAGTTAAAGACTGTACCAACTAGCACCAAAACAGGTACGGGGACACGGAAACATCTAAATACAATACCACCAAGACAAAAGACAGACTACTCTGGCAGCAAGACTCCTTACCCTGTCGTGGTAATTTTTTCCAAAATGTTTAGGTGCAGGTTATACCCGGGGGTGAAAATGGATAAAAGGGCCCCAGATAACAAACAGGAGAATTATGGTAGGTAAGAAGGGAGAGAGTAAAGAAGAAAAGAAAAGGGGGGAGGGAAGAGGGGGAAAAGGGGGGGGAATGGATCCAATTTGTCCTTCTAACAACACATTCCACAGTGGAGGGAAAACAACTCAACAAGAGTCCCAGTATAGCAACCAGGGTGTCCAGATTTTCAAATGCTTCTCAGACTGATTTTTGAGAAAAGCAGTGAGTTGTTCCATAAGTTGGATATCAGAGACCCGGGCCTACCAGGGCTCAAAGGTTGGCAGATCAGTTTTTTTTCCATAGTGCCAGTGTGTACGCTTTCGCAACGTTCAGGTGTTGCAGAAGTGTATTTTTGTAAAGTTTATATGATATTTGGGTATTATATAGAAGATAAGTGACTGGTAAATCTGCAAGGGACCATCTGGTCAAACTTTAAATAGTAATAACTTCCGACCAATAGGTAGTGAGTACCCGGCATTCCCTGAAAATGTGAGAGCCTTCCACCTTTAAGCAATGCCAGAATTGGGATGACACTTGAGGGGTTGATCTTATGTAGGAGTTGAGGCCTTTTGTAACACCTGGTGAGTATTTTATAACCATTTTCTAGACGTGTTTGCCAATGAGAATTTGTGTGCAAAAAAAGAAGAATTCTGTCTTTTTTGGCGGGGGAGAACATCATGCCTAGGTCTTGTTCCCATTTATTCAGGAAACTCAGATTTCATTGGCGCTCACCAGCTTCCAACATAGAGTACGATTGCAAAAAAAGTGTGTCTGATATGCACTGCTTCCTTGCAAATTTTGTATCCTCTGTGTTAAACAATGGATATTTTGGTATGCCATTGGTAGGGATCTCAAACAGGAACCTAGTCGAAAGCAACAAAAGAAGTAGAGGTCTGAGCCAATCGAGAATGCTTACAGGAAGCATAGGGTTATTGTGGAAGAAGAAATGACAGTCTAAATTCCTTTATAGTATAGAGCTTACAAAATTGTGAATCTGTGGAGCTATGGGAGAAAAAAGCGGAGATGAGAATTGTCAGAAGGGGTGCAGTGGAAGAGATGTAGTCGTGAAGATGGATTTGGCCCCTCGAAAAGATGAGCTATGTTGAGGGTGGGACATACTTTTTCTGGACAGGGTGGGAGCTGGGCTAGGCCCATACAAGGCCTTCCAAAGGCTTCCGAGAAGACTTTTACCAGGGTTTTGAAGTGTGTCTGCTGGAAATTTGTACCCACTAAGCCAGGGGTCTTCAAACTGCGGCCCTCCAGGTGTTCAGGAACTACAATTCCCATCATGCCTAGTCATGTCTGTGAATGTCAGAGTTTTACAATGCCTCATGGGATGTGTAGTTCTGCAACAGCTGGAGGGCCGTAGTTTGAGGATCCCTGCACTAAGCTAAAAGAGCATTTATGAGGTCAGATGCTGGGTGAGAAGACCTGGCCCAAAATCAGAAATCCAATTAATCTCAAAGGCGTTCAGAAGGATTTAGGTCTGGAGTCCAGCCACTCGAGTTCCTCAACACCAAACTCACCAAACCACATCTATAAGAAGAAGTAAAGGGGTTGGGGGCCTGGTCTCCAGCCAGGTCTCACCAAGGAAGCTAGGGGGCAAATGGATTATCTCTGTACAATACAATAAAGATAAATTTAGATATATGTAGAATCGTGTAAAATAATACAAAATCTATTGATTCATAACACATGACAGAAATGCCAATATTAAGTTAAAAAAGAGGTGACAGTTGTGTATCACCAAGATAATACTCCCCTGACGGGGAAGATCACAGTTGGATAGTTGGGATAGGTGGGATAGTTGATCACGGACAGCATTTTAACTAGTTTCGCGGACTGGGCCGCTTCATCTGCAGTTTGATTAGCACATGATCAATAACAATGCAATTAATCATATACAGCAAAAGAACAATATTTAGAACAATATATAAATTAATCAATGTACAACTGTTATGTGGGGCAGATGAAGAACCGCTTACCCGGATCCAGGTATATACAAGGCACACGGCGTCACCAGTAAGGGGGGTTTCCCACGATGACTGGGGGAGACTAACAATTCAAAGGGCTGGAGTCTGGATGAAATAAAGTGCATGGAATAGGTAAACCATGAACTAGAACAAGATACATGTGGGAGGGAAGGAGGGGGAGGAAAGGGAAGGGGAGGGGAGTGAAGTGGTGACAGATGGGGACTGAAATGGATGGGAAAAGTGGGGGGTTACAAGTGAAGAGTCGAGCTTACAATAGCCGTGTTGATGGTGAAGGGCAGAGATGGAAAAACTGTGGATAACATATGCGACTAAAACCGTGAGACGTAAAGCTAAAGAACACGTGAAACACTATAAAGAGTGAAATTGGAATTGGAATGATGAGAAAGAAAAAAGCACAGAAAGGCCACTGTATAGATAAGAGAAAACAGAGAAATACTGTTTACGAGAGAAAGGGGGGGGTTGGGGGGTTGTTGGGGGGGGGTGCAGGGGCTGGGAGGGAAAAGGGGAGGGGGAAAGGGAGTGGAAAGGGAAAGTGGGGGAGGGGGGAGGAGGAGGGGAGGTGAGGGGGGGGAGGGAAGGTAGGGGGAAAAGGAAGGGGGGAGAGAGTAGGGGGGGAAAGGTGGAATTTAAGGAAGACAAGAAAATTAAATGGAAGGGTGGGAAGGGGAAGAAAGAGAAGTATACACAAGTCACACGGCGGTTGTGGGGGGGGGGGGGGGGCAGTGGCTGGGAGAGAAAAGGGGAGGGGAGGAAAGGGAGTGGAAAGTTAAAGTGGGGGAAGGGGGAGGGGGGAAAGAAGGAGGGGGAAGGGGAGGGAAGATAGGGGGAAAAGGAATGGGGGGAAAGAGTGAGGGGACAAATTTGGAATTTAAGGAATAGGAAAACCTAATGGAAGGGTGGGAAGGGGAAGAAAGAGAGTGAAGACAAAAGGGGAAGTGGAACCAAGGGTGTGAAGTGATGGTGAATCAAATTAAATGTCTAGAAAGGTGAGCATGGTAGCTACCTAATTTCCAGGTTACATTGAATAAAGGTTCCCAGGAGGAAAGGTCCCACTGAAGGGGGATACCAGTAAGAGCCGATGAACTTTTGTACTATTTTACACGATTGTTCATATATCTGAATTTACTGTATCTTCATTGTATTGCACCGAGTAGTCCATTTGCCCCCTAGCTTCCTTGGTGAGACCTGGCTGGGGACCAGGCCCCCAACCCCTTTATTTCTAAAAATTTCTGGATGACGGTACAACCCTTATTTGATCTTTACTCATTAATATCGTTTGCAGAGGCTATCCATAATCACATCTATAAGAAGCTGACTTTTTACACGGATGCACAGTCATGCTGGAACAGAAAAGGACCTGTACCAAACTGTTGCCACAACGTTGGAAGCACAAAATTGTCTAATGTGTTTTGTATGCTGTAATGGTAACAATACCTTTTACAGGAAATATAATCATTTGGAGGGGTCCACATGCCTTTGGCCTTACAGTATAGTATAGTTTCCCTTTAAAGCAGAAATAAGCCCATTGATGAAACGGTTTCCCAAAACTGTCACAGGTGCTTCTGTTTTCAACCAAACTTTGAAGCCATCAAATTCCGGGTGTAATAACTGAGCACATGTACAGCACCATATCACCTGCACATTATATAGACACTAAGATGGCAGTTTCCTTGGCTGTAAGGCATACAAGGGTTTAGTTCCACTTTAAGAACTGTGGGTGGCTGTTTTAAAAAATAAAAAAAAAAACCTTTACACTAGCAGGAAATAAAATGATTATGTGCCTAGACATTATCATTACAAGCCCATAATGAGAGGCAGCAGCAATATTCTCTTCTGGGTTTTTGTTTGCTTACATTTCATCCAATAATCAGCCGTAACCTTTTGCAGCAAAGTCCTGTTTGTCATAACCTCGCCGTCTCATAATCCATTCTTCACTAACTTTGCTTTGCTCTTTTCCCTTCTTAATGCACATCAGTCTTCGTGTTTGATTCTGACGCAGATCTTCATAATGAAGCCTGGGTTAAAAAAAAAAAAAAAGATTAATTTGTGCAACGCTGTTTAAAGCCACCCATCAAACAGTAATATGATGGCGTTAATTATTAAGTTAAAGTAATCCTCTTTTTTTTATTGACACTTTTGAGGATTTGGTACAACATCAACTGCAGAATAAAAGTTTGGCATCTTTAGGGCTGGTTACTTTTCTTTTCTAAGGGGCATTATTAAAAAGCCAGGAGAGTGCAATTCACCAAACATTCAGTGGAGGTGTCAAACCTTGTTTGTTTGTTTTGGAGACATTGTAAAAGGTCTAATGCCCCGTACACACGGTCGGACATTGATCGGACATTCCGACAACAAAATCCATGGATTTTTTCTGACAGATATTGGCTCAAACTTGTCTTGCATACACACGGTCAAGTTGTCGGAAAATCCGATCATTCTGAACGCGGTGACGTAAAACACGTACGTTGGGACTATAAACGGGGCAGTAGCCAATAGCTTTCATCTCTTTATTTATTCTGAGCATGCGTGGCACTTTGTGCGTCGGATTTGTGTACACACGATCGGAAATTCCGACAACGGATTTTGTTGTCGGAGAATTTTATAGCCTGCTCTCCAACTTTGTGTGTCGGAAAATCCGAGGGAAAATGTGTGATGGAGCCTACACACGGTTGGAATTTCCAACAACAAGGTCCTATCACACATTTTATTTTCCGATGGAAAATGTGTGATAGGACCTTGTTGTTGGATATATATATCCTGGATATATATATATATATCCAGGACATGCGGTGAGTGGCTGGTGAGGTACTGGCTAGTATCAGAGCCAGATACACACAGGTTATATATTCACAAGTTATGTATTCAATTCTCATTATGTAGGCAATTGCAGTTCTACTAGTTATATTAATTTAACAAAAATAGTTACCAACGCTGTCCCTTAACCACTTCAATAGAGGGCACTTTCATCCCCTTCCTGCCCAGGCCAATTTTCAGCTTTCAGCGCTCAAACACTTTGAATGACAATTGCGTAAACATGCAACGTTTAACCCAAATTCATTTTTTATCATTTTCCTTACACAAATAGAGCTTTCTTTTGGTGGTATTTAATCACTGCTGTTTTTTTTATTTTTTACAAAAAAAAAGAAAGAGACCGAAAAGTTTGAAGAAAAAAAAAAGATTTTCTTAGTTTCTGTCAGTAAATTTTGTAAATAAGTCATTTTGCTCCTTCACTGATGGGCGCTGATGAGGTGCCACTGATGGGCACTGATTAGGTGGCACTGATGAGGAGGCACTAATATGCCACACTGACGGGCACTGATATGCAGCACTGATGAGCACTGATAGGCGGCACTAATGGGCAGCACTGGTGGGCACTGATAGGTGGCACTGATGGCACTGATAGGTGGCACGAATAGGCAGCACTGATATGCATGGATAGGTGCCCTGATGAGCAAGCACTGATGGACACTGACAGGCAGCAGTGACTGCAGTGACTGGCATCACTAATGGGCACAGATGGGCACTGATTGGTGTCATTAATGAACACTGATTGGTGGCACTGATGGGCACTGACTGGTGGCATGGGGGGAGGGCTTACTGTAATCAGGGCACTGATGATCAGTGCACATTATACAAAAAAATCAGGCCAACTTTAGTTTTATTCATGAAATTTTTTTGTTTTTTTTCAATGTGTTTGAAAAATTGCTGCACAAATAGCGTGTGACATAAAAAGTTGAAATGACCACCATTTTATTCCCTAGCAAAAAAATAGGGGGGGAAAGGGGAAAAGATGGTAGTCATCAGTGAAGGGTCAGGACAAGGTGCTTTATTACATACCATAAAAATTCATACAAATAAATAATGTCACAATATAATTCATTTATATACAAAAAAGGAACATGATAATACATGACAGTGGAAAGGGATTGAGCCTACACAACCTGAGAACTTCCTATTGTATCAGAATTATTTAAAAACTCATGAACATGTACAATTGTATAAATTAATGATATAGAGGACCCAGTCGGTTTAAACATTGCATATACAAAGGCTCTACGCGTTTCGTGAAGTATTTATATCCACTCTTCAGGAGCAGCAATGTAAGTATCTGAAATAAAGCATATGGGTTTCTGGGTCACTGCCTTGGAAAAAAGAAAAAAGAAAAAAGCGAATGCAAAAAGAGTGTGGATAGAGAATACACTCTTATCAAAAACATATATATATATATATATATATATATATATATATATATATATATATATATATATATATATATATATATATATATATACTCACAACCACCATGTGACAGTGCAACATTGAGAGCTGGAAACTCCCCTTAGGGCATCTTTTCCGGGAGCTATGGCAGTATAAGGCACGGCCCCCACATGACCACCCCAGGGGAGGACAAATTTCCATGGAGTGGTGGTCCCTGAAGCACAGTGTAAAAAATAACTGGAGACATCTTGAGGGACTTCTATGGGAAGGGTGAATAGATATAATTAGCATAAATACCAAATACTTTATGCTTGAATAATAACAAAACCATAGATAGGGATCACAAGACTATATAAGTTACCTAGTAATTGGCCATATAAGACCATGGTGTGAGGTATAGAGTGTTTGGTCATGACACTCAGGGAGGACTACAATCGTTTTTTTCCCCTGACTGCACATCCCTGATATACAGTATCTCACAAAAGTGAGTACACCCCTCATATTTTTGTAAATATTTTATTATATTCTTTCATGTGACAACACTGAAGAAATTACACTTTGCTACAATGTAAAGTAGTGAGTGTACAGCTTGTATAACAGTGAATATTTGCTGTCCCCTCATAAAAACTCAACACACAGCCATTAATGTCTAAACCGCTGGCAACAAAAGTGAGTACACCCCTAAGTGAAAATGTCCAAATTGGGCCCAATTACCCTTTTTTCCCTCCCGGTTGTCATGTGACTCGTTAGTGTTACAAGGTCTCAGGTGTGAATGGGGAGCAGGTGTGTTAAGTTTGGTGTTATCTCTCTCCCTCTCTCTTACTGGTCACTGGAAGTTCAACATGGCACCTAATGGCAAAGAACTCTCTGAGGATCTGGGGAAAAAAATAGTTGCTCTACATAAAGATGGCCTAGGCCATAAGAAGATTGCCAGGACACTGACACCGGTGGCCAAGACCATTTAGCGGTTTAACAGGACAGGTTCCACTCAGAACAGGTCTCGCCATGGTTGACAAAGAAGTTGACTGCACGTTCTTAGCGTCATATCCAGAGGTTGTGTTTGGGAAATAGACATATGAGTGCTGCCAGCATTGCTGCAGAGGTTTAAGGGGTGAGGTGTCAGCCTGTTAGTGCTCAGACCATATGCCACACACTGCATCAAATTGGTCTGCATGGCTGTCGTCCCAGAAGGAAGCCTCTTCTAAAGATGATGCACAAGAAAGCCGACTAAGGACATGGATTACTGGAACCATGTCCTGTGGTCTGATGAGACCAAGATAAACTTATTTGGTTCAGATGGTGTCAATCATGTGTGGCGGCAACCAGGTGAGGAGTACAAAGACAAGTGTGTCTTTCCTACAGTCAAGCATGGTGGTGGGAGTGTCATGGTCTGGGGCTACATGAGTGCTGCCGGCACTGGAGAGCTACAGATCATTGAGGGAACCATGAATGCCAACATGTACTGTGACATAGTAAATTAGAGGTCCGCGCTTAGGAGATTAAAGGGTTGCAGCCTCCCCCTAATTAGTTCCCAATGGGACCTATTAAAGTATAAAAAGGAAAAAATGGGGATATGGTGCTACCCTGTTATGACGCAATTTATAAGTTTAAATCACAATAAAAATACAAATAAAAAATAAAAATAAAAAGATCGAAAGTAAACAAATAGTGCAGGACCCAATCCAATTATTAGGGTGCAAATCTATCTGAATAAACAGATTTTAGAGTAAGTGATATATACGTGCGTGAAAATAATATATAATCATACAGTACTCTAAATCACAACGCTAGATCTCAAAAAACCACACAAGAAAACAAAACAATATTTTCAGTGCATCCGCCCTTAATGCAAACAGCGGTGATAGAAAGTGCTAGAGTGTATAATCAATGTATACAATTAATCCAATATCATCTGCTCCTGGTGAGATTAACTGTGAAACATACACTAAACTTATGCCAGAAAATGCGTGTATGTATACAATTGTATAGTTAAACCATTAATAAGTTCGTGTAAAGTGTATACAAAAAAGTCCAAGCCGGGATAACAGGGGTATCTTCCCACCATATGCAATCCAAGGAAAAAAATAAAGATAAAACACGGTGACTTCTGTGCTCATAGAAACTGGTGACTCCAGGTGCTCCCCCAGTGTTTCCCCACTCACCAGAAGTAGTCACCCCTACAGGGGTAATAGGCATAGAGTGGGTGGCTTGGGATGGATGTCCCCATAGATGTCCCGCTTTGTACTCCGCTCCTCCGCAGGCCAGCACCAGCGATCCGTTTCAGGACTCCCGGCAAACGTTCCAAACCTAGATTCCTCCGTATCTTAACACCACCAATCAGTCCTCTCCTCCAGACAAAAAGAAACAGGGGACTCCCGTAGTGAAGTAAGCTCAGTTTATTTTAAAAAGTAAGTAATCCATAAAACCATAAAACAGCAGACCCAGTGCAGCACGGCCGTGAGCAAGGATGAGACCAGGAAGCCAATCCTAGCGTGCGTCCCAACTTGCGTTCCAGCCAGAGCTTCCGGGTGTGACGTGTGAGCGTGACTCCGCCTTACGCGTTTCATCAGAGGGCGTTGTCAAAGACGTGTCAACGCTTCACGCTCCACACTTCATATAGACCTAAGGACTCCATGAGGCCTCCCCTAAATGCATAAATTAACAAGCCAGCATTGCGGGGCGGTGCCAAATATGCCGATAGGGGGGTATTTAAACCTAACAGAGCCGCTGGTCTATATATAATAACAAACAAGAGGTAGATCCTACATACACCCGTTGTCCAATTTACAATATACGTATACACATCGTAATGCTGGATATATATGATCCCACTATTTCCATAAGGGTGATAATACTATGTTACTGATGTACATCTACCGCTGCAATATAAATAACCTTCTAAACAGCATCAATAAAAACAGAATTAATAGGATTATTGTAATATAAGATTAATTGGATAACTCATAAAAAGTAATATAATAAAAAAATAAAAAATAATAAAAAAAATAATAAAAAAGTGGTAAATACTTTATTTTGTATAATAATAGAGAAACCCAAAATAGGGCTTCAAACACACGAGGAAGTGATAAATAGGGTTAATGCTACGTATCATGCAGATAAGCCATACCACTAAAAATTATAATATATGGATATCTTTCATAAAGGATTATAGAGCCCAAATTATGTATTGGCAAACAGGGTTTAATATATGTACATATAACATCTCTTTACAAAACATGAGGGCCATGTTTATTTATTAAGCCTGCATGAGGGCTAAGGGTTAAACTGGTGCAAAGGTATAAAGATAATAAGGGCCGTGTGGTGCAGGAGGCCCCCCTATCAGGGGTCCTGCATCTTCATGTGTCTGCATTGAGTGTCCACACATGCATACGTATATGTACACATACACACTCATATACAGGCGTCAATAGGTGTAAACTACCTTGCATTTTGGCTAATAGGACCAGAAAAGGCCCGTAGATATAGTCTAATTGAGCAAGGGGGGCTCTGTAATATAGACCCTTCTATTAATAAGTTTAGACCTGCCTGTCCCCCATAAAAATGATTTTCAGTCCTAGATCAATGTACATTAATCCTATGAATAGAAAGGGCCAGTAGTGAACTACTATACCACACCTCGCTCAAGGCGGTCTCATGCTGAGTCCTACCAGGCTATCATGATCCAACTTCCATTAAGTGTGGGTATATAGGTGAGTTACATGTTAATTCTTAAGTCCATATCCCGGTAGTGAACAACATCCTTCCCCTCACCCCCCTGCAACTATGTGTGCCGATATATTTCCGATATTCAGGGATTTGCTATATAGCAGTTCAGGTCAATATCCAGATTCAAACCTTTAGGGGCAAGGGATCCTAGCTGGTATATCCAGCTGGTTTCGTTTCTGGAGATTAGGGTTTCCCTATTTCCCCCCCTCCAATGCTCTTGTACTGAATCGATACCATAAAAGTTGAGTCCACTAGGGTCTCTTAGGTGGACATCATCAAAATGTCTGGACAAACTGTGATTGGGGAACCCCTTTCTAATGTTCTTAATATGTTCCCTAATACGAACAAAAGGGGGCGGGTGGTTCTGCCCACGTACTGGAGGTGGCAAGGACATTCTATAATGTAGGTAAAATGTGTACTCCGACATGTAATTAATTTGTTAATACGATAATAATAAGGAATATCGTATTAACAAATTAATTACATGTCGGAGTACACATTTTACCTACATTATAGAATGTCCTTGCCACCTCCAGTACGTGGGCAGAACCACCCGCCCCCTTTTTGTTCGTATTAGGGAACATATTAAGAACATTAGAAAGGGGTTCCCCAATCACAGTTTGTCCAGACATTTTGATGATGTCCACCAAAGAGACCCTAGTGGACTCATCTTTTATGGTATTGATTCAGTACAAGAGCAAGAGAAAAGAAAAAGATCAATTTGTAGTAAAAAAAAACAGCACATTTTAAGCACATTACACATTGTTAGGCAGCACAATTAACCCCTTGATTGCCCCTAGATGTTAACCCCTTCTCAGCCGTGTCATTAGTACAGTGACAGTGTATAGTATTATCACTGATCACTGTATTAGTGTCACTGGTGATGTCAGTTGCAGTACATCAGTTCCCACAAAGTGTCAGTGTCAGATTGCCCACCACACTATCACAGTCCCCACTATAAGTCACTGGTCGTTGCCATTACTACTATAAAAAAAAAACTATTTATAAAAATTCCGGTATATACTATTGTTTGTAAATGCCATAACTTTCACGCAAACCAATTAATATAGACTTATTGTGATTTTTTTTTTTTTTTTTACCAAAGGCATGTCATAGAATACATTTTGATCTATGAAGAAGTTAGATTTTTTACATTTTTTAATTAAATATAATTTAGAGTAGAAAGTAAAAACTATTCTTTTTTTTCAAAATGCTTGGTATATATATATATATATATATATATATATATATATATATATATATATATATATATATATATATATATATATACATATACACAGTATATTACATATAGGTATAATATTATATTATAGGAATTGCTTATATGACAGAGCATTAGGGCTATTGTTAGATTGATTCAAGGTTGTATATCCATCCTCTCTACACTGACACACCTCATCCTCTGCAGTGAGTGATTAGTTGCAGAATGGGAATGGCTGCTAGACATTGATACTCTTACCTTCCCGAATATGTGAGGGATCAAAATGATCTCCTTACATGAATCCTTGATCCTTTAAACTTGAAAACTACACATGTGTCCCTGTGAACAATGGATCTATAGGGATAACTTACATTGGATTTGAATTGACTACAGAATTAAGTGGGATACACACGTATATGCATACATTGCCTTGAAAAAGTATTCATACCCCTTGACATTGTCCACATTTTGTCATGTTACAACCAAAAATGTAAATGTATTTTATTGGGATTTTATGTGATAGACCAACACAAGGTGGCACATAATTGTGAAGTGGAAGGAAAATGATAAATGGTTTATCAAATGTTTTACAAATAAATATGTGAAAAGTGTGATGTACATTGTATTCAGCCCCCCCGGATTCAATACTTTGTAGAACCTCCTTTCACTGCAATTACAGCTGCAAGTCTTTTTGGGGATGTCTCTACCAGCTTTGCACATCTAGAGAGGGACATTTTTGCCCATTCTTCTTTGCAAAATATCTCAAGCTCTATCAGATTGGATGGAGAGCGTCTATGAACAGAAATTTTCAAGTCTTGCCACAGATTCTCAATTGGATTTAGGTCTGGACTTTGGGCCTTTCTAACACATGAATATGCTTTGATCTAAACCATTCCATTGTAGCTCTGGCTGTATGTTTAGGATCATTGTCCTGTTGGAAGTCTTTTGCAGACTCTAATGCCACGTACACACGACCGGTTGTGCCGTCGGAATAAACTCCGAAGGTTTCTCCGATGGAATTCCATTCAAGCGGTCTTGCCTACACACGGTTAAACCAAAGTCTGACCATCCAGAACGCGGTGACGTAAAACACGTACAACGGGACTAGAAAAAGGACGTTCAATAGCCAGTAGCCAATAGCTTACATCTCGTACTTGCTTCAGAGCATGCGTCGTTTTTGGTCCGTCTGAACAGCATACAGACGATCGGTTTTCCAGATAGGAATTGATTCCGTTGGAAATATTTAGAACATGTTCCATTTCTAGGTCCTTCAGAATTTTCGTAAAAAAGAGCCCCATGAGGCCTACACACGATCGGTATACACGATGAAAAGACTTTGTCGGACTTTTCCTATTGGACATTCCGCTCGTGTATACACGGTATAACAGGTTTTCTTCTAAGATTGCCCTGAATTTGGCTCCATCCATCTTTCCATCAACTCTGACCAGCTTCCCTGTCCCTGCTGAAGAAAAGCATCCGCACAATATGATGCTGCCACCACCATGTATCACGGTGGGGATGGTGTGTTCAGGGTGATGCGCAGTGTTAGTTTTCCGCCACACATTTTGCTTTTAGGCCAAAAAGTTAAATTTTGGTCTCATCTGACCAGACACTTTCTTCCACATGTTTGCTGTGTCCCCCATATGGCTTCTCACAAACTGCAAACTGGACTTCTTATGGCTTTCTTTCAACAATGTCTTTCTTCTTGCCACTTTCCATAAAGGGCAGATTTGTGGAGAGCACGACAATTAGTTGTCCTGTGGACAGATTCTCCCACCTGAGCTGTGGATCTCTACAGCTCCTTCAGAGTTACCATGGACCTCTTGGCTCCTTCTCTGAATAATACTCTCCTTGCCCGGCCTGTCAGTTTAGGTGGACGGCCATGTCTTGGTAGGTTTGCAGTTGTGCCATACTCTTTCCATTTGTGAATGATGGATTGAACAGTGCTCTGTGAGATGCTCAAAGCTTGGGATATTTTTTATAACCTAACCCTGCTTTAAACTTCACAACTTTATCCCTGAACTGTCTGGTGTGTTCCTTGGCCTTCATGATGCTGTTTGTTCACTAAAGTTCTCTAACAAACCTCTGAGGGCTTCACAGAACATTGCATTTATACTGAGATTAAATTACACACAGGTGGACTCTATTTACTAATTAGGTAGCTTCTGAGGGCAATTGATTTAGTTAGGGGAATCAGAGTAAAGGGGGCTGGATACAAATGCACGCCACACTTTTCACATATTTATTTGTAAAAAAAAAAATTAAAACCATTTATAATTTTTCTTCCACTTCACAATTATATGTCACTTTGTGTTGCTCTATCACATAAAATCACAATAAAATACATTTACGTTTTTGTTTCTAACATGACAAAATGTGGAAAATTCCAAGGGGTATGAATACTTTTTCAAGGCACTGTATATATGATTTTGAAAGAAATTCCAATCAAGGTGTCAGCTGTATACTGAGTGCTTTTTACCATCAAGGGCTTTTTTGTGGGCTTGTATGTGCTCCTCTCCATTTCCTTACATCCCGCAGGTGTGATTTTACGTGGGTCCCTTTGGACATTTTGCACACTTTCCGGATAGATCACCACCTGGAAACCACCCTGTCCCTATGTTTTTAGTTGGCTCTGGTTACACACGATATTCCAATTTGAAGATGTCTTCATCCCCCTGAGGAAGATCAGGACAGAATATGATCGAAACGCGTTGGGACTTTCTAAGCGGTAGCATCCAGTGTTGAGAAATACACTTTGCATTTCTTGCTATCTGCATATGTAACTTTTCACATCTAATTTATTTTAATATCATGCATACCAGCGCTCATGTCGTTTTTAATTCATGTTCCATATATATTTGTACACAATAAAGAGAATGTGTTTGATATATTTGATCTAGTTTAATAAAACAATGTCAGCTGCCTATAGGCCCTTGGAAGCATTTTTTCAATTTTACGTATATATCCAGCAAGTGCCCCTTTTTAGCAAGACTTTATCTATATTGCCCCTCTAGGGTTGGGACAAATATGATCTAATTACTGATGGATGAAAATTGTGTTTTAGACAAACATGCATGCAAATAGAGATCAATATCCGGCCTCTCTTAGTTGTACACAATTGATCATAAATCTGTTTCCTAAATGAATGATTTGTCTTCTTTATTGTGTACTGATGCTTTAAATGTTTTATTTAATTTAATTGTCTATTTGTTTATTTCTGTTAAAAATATAATAATCATGCTTATTAGGGGCATTGTTTGAAAGAAGGTTCTGTGACCCTCAGGAGCCTAATAAAGTACATTGCGCCCTTAAAAACACCTCCAAAACTACCATTGTTTTGTGTTCCCCATTAGCCATAAACGCTTTTTGCCAAGATGACAACATCAAATGCCGCGTACACACGGTCGGACTTTTCGTCTACAAAAGTCAGACGGACGCCGACGGACTAAAGCTGGCTGACAATCCGATCGTGTGTGGGCTTCCCCGGACTTTCAGCGGACTTTTTCAGCCTCAAATCCGACGGACTTTAGATTTGAAACATGCTTCAAATCTTTACGTCGTAACTACGACAGACCCCGAAATCCGCTCGTCTGTGTGCTAGTCCGACGGACAAAAACCCACGCTAGGGCAGCTATTGCCTATTGGCTATCAACTTCCTTATTTTAGTCCGGTGTAGGTCATCACGTACGAATCCGTCGGACTTTTGTGTGGTCGTGTGTAGGCAAGTCCGTTCGTTAGAAAGTCTGCTGCAAGTCCGCCGAAAGTCCGGCGGAAGTCTGTCGGACAGGCTGTCGGACTTTTGTAGACGAAAAGTCCGACCGTGTGTACGCGGCATTACTATTATCTATGGAATTTCACTGAAAATCAAAACTCAAATGGCCTAAGACAGATTTGCTTTGGATTGGTGGCTGTGAGGATTATTGGCGTTTCATTAGGCTTTCCATGTGAGAAAGAAATCATAAAACCGAAAGGGCACTAAAAATATAAAAAAATTGTTCTAAATAACAAAACCTTAAGAAAAGATACAGAGGGTGGAAAGGTACCTCCAGCCAATGCTTGGATGAAGACTTAAAATCCTGAGCAGGTAGGTTGTTTTTCTTCTATACATTCTATACATTTTAAGGGTTTATTAAGAGTTAAAACTGGAGTGTAATGCCACGTACACACGAGCAGACTTTACGGCAGACTTTGCCCGGCGGACGGGATTTCGTCGGACAATTCAATCGTGTGTGGGCTCCAGCGGACTTTGTTTTCTCAAAAGTTGGACGGACTTAGATTTGAAACATGTTTTAAATCTATCTGTCGAACTCGAGTCATTTGATTTGTTCTATTTTCTATTAGCAGTTTTTTTTTTTTTTTACTTTGGGAAGAGGCATTAATATTCACCAAATTGTGAAGACATCTATCCATAATTAAGCAACAAAGTCATGAAAGGAGAGGTTTAATGTCAGAATCATTAGAGATGAAGCTAAGGAGAACAGAGGGTCAAGTGTTTCAATCAACCTGTCTGTTTTCCAGGCTTCGGCTAAGTGGCTATTGTGAGTTACAAAAAAATGGAAGATCATTACGCTCCAATCATACTTACCAATGTCTGACCGTCTGGATTCCAGTGATTTTTCCGGCATTGCTTTGTCTCTTTGCATGCTGATTCAGTAGATTTTTTTACGCTACTATGTATATTACATCATAAGATGACAAATGTTTGACACTCTAATGCCGCGTACACACGATCGGACATTCCAACAACAAAATCCATGTTTTTTTTCCGATGGATGTTGGCTCAAACTTGTCTTGCATACACACGGTCACACAAATCTTGTCAGAAATTCTGAACGTCAAGAACACGGTGACATACAACGACAAGCGAGAAAAATGAAGTTCAATAGCCAGTGCGGCTCTTCTGCTTGATTCCGAGCATGCGTGGAACTTTGTGCGTCGGAATTGTGTACACACGATCGGAATTTACGACAACAGATTTTGTTGATCCAGATCTCAAATTTTGTGTGACGGAATTTCCGATGGAAAATGTCCGATGGAGCCTACACACTGTCAGAATGTCCGACAACAAGCTCCCATCGAACATTTAGCGTCGGAAAATCCAACTGTGTGTATGGGGCATAAGACTACTGGCTTTTTATAACAGATTTAGTTGAGGTACTTATATAGCATTGTCAATTTACGCAGCACTGTACACACACGCAGGCCTATGGTTTAAGCTAGGCCTTTCTGTTGTTTATCTGGAGGCAGGGAGTGGTTAGTATAGCAGTGAGTGTGACCACCTGTGCTTTGGCTCTGAGGCACCTCCCCTGCTTCCAGTGAGAATGTTCTGGAAGAGGAGCAGGGCCTAGAACTAGAGTGGCAGGCAGCTCATGTGAGGAGCCCTGACCAATCCCCAACTGGAATTGGCAGGGGGCAGGCCTCCCATATTAGCTGAGGTAACAGGCCACTGGGAGGAGTTACATAGTTACATAGTTAGTAAGGTTGAATAAAGACAATAGTCCATCCAGTACAACCTGAGTGAGTATGGGTGCATGTCTACAATTGTCCCTATCCCTGTACATTGTGTCTCATTAGGATGCTCATCTATTATATTATTATTTATTTAAGGTACCCATATAGCACTGTCAATTTATGCAGTCAATTTAAATCACACACTCACATCGGTCCCTACCCTCAAGGAGCCCACAATCCAAGGTCCCCAACTCACATTCCTATACTAGGCCAATTTTGAACAGTATATGAACAGAATCCAATTAACCTACCGGCATGTCTTTGGAGTCTTTGGAGTGTGGGAGGAAACCGGAGTACCCGGAGTTGTCAGCTGGGAGAAGTGAAGAATGGAGTACTAGACAGCAGCAGGAGGGCACCCCCATCTGGAGGATGGGGGTGCCCGGGAGAGCTGTGAGGGAACTTCACGTTTACATGGTCATTGGTGAAGTCTTCATCATTACACGGTCATTGATGAGGAATTCCTGGAGCAGAGGGGCAGGAGAAGCTGTCGGAACGTACGGTCCAGTTAAGTTCTCCATCATTGACTCGGGGCAGAGAAAGGTCAGTGAGTGTACCACAGTGGAGGGCTGGATGTGGAGACATGCCAGGAATTCTGTAAGGGAACTTCACCTTCCTTTACACGGTCATTGGTGAAGTCCTCATCATTACACGGTCATTGATGAGGAGTCCTGGATCAGAGGAGAGACTGTGGGGAATAGTGTCAAATCGATGTGGCCCGAGGACACAGGACTTACAAGTTGGGCTGGCTGGGAACAGTAGTTCACTGTTCAACACATGCTATTAAACTACTGGCCTCTGGGGAGAGCTACTGCAGGCCTGTGGCCTAGTAGCAGCAACCAATCAGAGTCAGCATTAGAGACTATTCAGAGTGGGATCTTTTGCATATAGAAGAAGATGTGACAAGAAATTAATGTGCTTCAGTATAAGTTTTGTGCAGGAGGCAAGGATCTCTAGGAACTTCACCTTTACATGGTCATGGGTGAAGTCCTCGTCTTTACACGGTCATTGATAAGGAAGTCCTTGAAACAATAGTCTGCAGGAGTTATGCAGAGGAGCAGCAATAATCTGCATGGTGATGCAGGGAAGAGACTGTAGCTGTTATACATGCGCATCATTCCTTCAGGCTCAAACTAAGTTCTAATCTATAAATATGATGGCAAAGTATTTGATCTATTGGCATTCCATATACCCCCTTCCCCAACCAAGTTATACCCCCAACAAAAACAAAACAAAGCAAATGACTGTTCATTTTCTCAGATGCGATATATGTAGGTCGGGCAGCAGGGTGATATGGTGGATGTTTGTTACTAGTGGCAACTACACCGCTACAGTACATTCACATCAGTCCCTGCCCTTAAAGGGGTTGTAAAGGTTCATGTTTTTTCACCTTAATGCTTCTCCCAGGGGGTTGTCTGAGACAGGGAGGAGCTAGGAGAGCCGCCGGGGGACCCCAGAAAACGCCATTCGGGGAAAAAAAAACAAGCTGCACAGCATAAAAATCGAACCTTTAGTGTCACTTTAAGAAGCTTACAATCTAAGGTCCCCAACTCACATGTACACATACATATACTAGGGCCAATTAACGTGCACAGGGAGAACATGCAAACTCCAGGCAGGTAGTGCCGTAGTTGGGATTCGAACCAATGACCCCAGTGCTAACCACTTAGCCACTGTGCTGTCCCAGGTTGCATTTTGATTCAGATGCCTCTCAAGAGTATTTACAGTTTTTATGACTTTTACATATTTTTATCCAATACAAAAATGGAGAGTAGGGTTGAGTAAGTCGGTTTTGACCAAACCAAGAGTTTATGCAGATGGCAGTACTGCTGAAAGAAATTATTTTGTCCCTTGGTCATTATCAGATATATTAAGTGAACCTGCCCATCCCAAATTCCTGAATATAAATGCCAGTATCCCCAATAAATTTCTTTCAACTGCAATGGCGACTGGTGGGGGTTTTTTTTTGGGGGCGGCAAACAGCCAGTGGAGCGGCACTAGCACAACTGCTCCTACCCCCCCAGCGGTGCGGCGCGACACGGCACTAACACCCCCAGCAAACACCCCACCACCACCACCCACAATCCTTACCCTGGATGCGGGCGGTGAGAGCAGCGGTCGGAGCTGATGCAGCCATCTTCTAGCCCTTAAGTGTGGCTCGCTTGGGGAAAGCTGCTCCAGTGTCCTCTGCTGGAGCAGCTTCCGCGGTGCGTCTCCTCTCTGCTCCGGCTCTAGGTGTCCAATAGGATTGCCTGACGTTTTGGCCAGTCAGGAAATGGGTTTCATACCTAACGGGTGGCCAGGAGGAGGATCAGTGTTGCAACAGCAAATATTCATTCGCTGTTGCAACACATCTAATATCAACATCCAGAGAGTGTAAAATATAACAAATTTTATTAAAGTGGTTGTAAACCTTCTTTAACAATTGCAAAAAAGAACCTGCAAGATAAAGGCATAATGAGCTAGTATTTAAGACCTTCCTGGGCCTATCCCTCCTCATGGGCATAACTAAAAAAAGTGAGTTGCGGTCATATTGGTCCACTGACCCAATTCATCATATGCTCGTGTTCTCTTCCTCCATGACCAGGACACGATACGAGCAGATCTTGTAGTTCATGCATTTTAATGACAATGAACTCTGTCGTCCTCGGGGTGACCCTGAATACGATCGGCTCTACAAAATTCGGCCCCTCGTAAACCACTTCAACTAACATTTCGCAGCCTTGTTTACTCCCGATCAAGTTGTCTCTAATGATGAGTCCCTGGTTACGTTTTCTGGCCGCTTGTCATTCAAAGAGTATCTTCCCAGCAAGCAAGCCAGATATGGGGTCAAGATGTATAAGCTCTGTGACAGGTCAACAGGCTATACATATAGTTTTATGGTTTAGGAGGGAAGAGATAATCACATAGAGCCGGAGAACTGCCCAAACTACATAGGGAGCACTGGTAAGATTGTGTGGGACTTGGTGTCACCCTTATTCGGAAAGGGGTACCACTTGTACATGGACAATTATTACACGAGCGTGCCACTTTTTAGTCACTTGTTTGATCACAGAATTGGTGCATGTGGCACTGTGCGATCTAATCGCCGGGGCTTACCCCAGTGGCTTGTAGATTCCCGTCTTAGGCTGGGGGAGAGAGCCTGCTTAAGAAGTAATAATTTACTCGCTGCGAAGTGTTGGGAATTTTTGGAATGTTTTAGTTCTGTCCTCCCTTCACGCAGACACGACAGTCCAAATTCCTATGGTGACTACTGTTGAGGAGAAACCCCTCTGTGTCCAAGAATACAACCTTAATATAGGAGGGGTGAACCTCAAAGACCAGTTGTTGGTGCCGTACTTAATTGCTCATAAGGCCAGACATTGGTACAAAAAAGTGTCTGTATACTTATTTCAATTGGCTCTGCTGAATGTTTAGTTGCTATACAAAGCTTCAGGACGTACTGGATCCTTCCTTAAATTCCAGGAAGAGATCATCACAGCCCTGCTGTTTCCAGACGGTGCTGTGGCCCAACTTTACAATCCAAATGCAGTGAGCCGGCTGCATGGGAGGCATTTTCCGTATGCCTTTTCTGGTGCCCCTTCCAATTGATCACCCCAAAGAAGATATCGTGTCTGTGGCAAGCGCAGATATAGGCGTGACATCCGCTATTGTTGTCCCTCCTGTCCTCACTTTTGTCGGAATGTTCCGAAAAAAGTGTAAAAAAAAAAAGTTAATAAAAAATATATATATAAAATAAAAAAAAGCCAAAAATAGTTGTAGTTGCCGAAGCATGGGGCAGGGGTGGAGGGGCGATTTGCCCCTAACATTAGGGGTGGATTGCCCCCATGCTTCGGCATATATATTTTACTCTTTTTTGCCACAGATTGTTGTTTTATTGAGTTAATGTTTTATTGTTACCATTGTTTGCTTTTTAGGTATGCCATTCAGCTGCAGCACTGAATTATGCATCTTGACAGCAACAGCTTTTGCTCTCAAGATCCGTAAATCAGCGACTCCAGCTCTGTAGGTGGTGATTTCACCACCACAGTTAAAATTTAAAAAAAGCGGTGCATGTTTGCCCATCATTAGAAGTGGGTGGATGCAGGGCAGTATTCTAATGGTGGGCATATCCCCTGATCAATCTCTTTTTTCGTTTAGCCCACAGGCTGCATGAAAAAAAAAAGAACATTACAATGTATGCCCAACAAGGACCAGCGATGTACTGGTATGTTGCTGGACTTTGAGTGATTATACCAGAATGATGCCTGCAGGTTTAGGTATCATCTTGGTATCGTTCTTTTCAGCCAGCAGTTGGCTTTCATGTAAAAGCAATCCTAGCGGCTAATTAGCTGCTAGACTGCTTTTACAAACAGTGGGAGGGAATGTCGCCCCCCACCATCTTCCATGGTTTTCTCTGGCTCTCCTGTCCCACCGGGGAACCTGAGAATGCAGCCAGTGGTTCCGCCAGCTGACCATAGAGCTGATCAAAGGCCAGAACGGCTCCAATTATTTCTATGGCCTAAGAAACATGAAGCTATGAGCATTGCATGACTTCAGTTTTGCCGGATATAAACAGCGCCATTGGGAAATTGGGAAAGCATCTTATCACACCGATCTTGGTGTGGACAGATGCTTTAATGGGAGAGGAGAGATCTAGAGTCTAATAGACCCCAATTAATAGTACCTGTCATTACCTATTGCTATCATAGGGGTTATATACATTCCCTGTGATAACAATACAAATGATAAAAAAAAAAAAAAATGAAAGGAACAGTGTAAAAAAAAAAAAAAAAGCAAAATAAATATTTAAAAAAAAAAGATGGAGCACTATTTCTCTCACTGACACCAGAGATGGGGAACCAATTCTCCCACTGACATCAGTTATGGGGCACTATTCCTTCCACTCACACCAATGATGGGGCACTATTCCTCCCACTCACACCAATGATGGGGCACTATTCCTCCCACTCACACCAATGATGGGGCACTATTCCTCCCACTCACCACTGGCTGGCCCCCCTAAAATTTGAAGGGCAGTAAACAGGCCATTTCTTTCAAAAGTTTGGGGACCTATGCCTTAAAGCATTCTGTGCATTAAGTTAATAATCTTCTGCATACAGCAACCCCCACCAGGCCCCCCCCCCACTATACGTACCTGAGTCCAATCTCAATCCAGCGATGTGCATGAAAGCAGAGGCACTCTCTCTCCTCATAGGCTCAGAGACAGCAGAATGAGCCATTGGCAATCACAGCCAGTGACGAGGGAGAGGGGAACCGTGCCACACCGTGCTCTGTGTGTCTATAGACACACAGAGCTTGCTCAGGAGTGAGCCTGCAAAAGTGACCCCTTAGCAAGCAGTTTACTATGGTGGGCACTCAGTGTAAGGGAGGTGCCAGGAACACAGGTGGAGGACCTGAGAAGAGGAGAATTGGGCTGCTTTGTGCAAAACATTTCACCTAGTAGGTACAGTAACTATGTTTGTTATTTCAAAAAAATTAAATTTGTTCATTTACATATAGTTTAGTGTATTTAAAATCAAATCAACATCATCTTCTGTTTGCGTTGAAGGATGGTAGGCTGCCAAGCCTCTGTTGCCAGAGGAAATAAGGGATACAAAGCTACAATTTCAGCACTTTTGTTGGGAACTCTAAGGCTGGGTTCACACCTATGCGAATTGGATACGGCTTTCACCGCATCCAATTCGTATAGCAGGAGAATGTGACCGGCTCTCTATGGAACTGGTTCACATATCTCCAGGGCGGCTGCGGAGAGCACTGCACAGAAACGCTGTGCGTCTTTAGCTGTGTTTCAGGGCCGAATTCAGGCAAAGATTCGGCCCTGATTTGTTCCTGAAACGGAGAATGGGGACGCACAGCATTCCTGTGTGAACCGAGCCTAAAGGAAAATTTCTCCACAATGCCTACAGCTACGGATATCAGTGAGAGCATGTTTTCAAAGTGCTTTTACTGGTTGTTCGGAATATGTAAATACTTTCATGTGCAAATTAAATTCAGGTGTATGCTAACTTAATGTGCGATATGGAAATATGGGTACATTAAATCATAAGAATCCATACAATCAATCTTAGTGCCTATACAAGTTTGTAAATAAATGGTACCACAATGGAGACGGGGATCCTGTTGCCTCTACACATTTCTTGGACATAATCTACTTACATATAAGTTTTTAGGGTATATACATATAATGTATGCATTATCAGCGTCATGGTGATATTTGGTTAGTGATGTCAGCCACCATTTCCACCCCTTTGAATGTTTACATTCATTCTTTAGCCAGGAAGCCCTGGCTGCCAGTAGAGTGGTTATCACTGGTTGCTTGGAAGCCTAACAGCTAGCCTCACCAGGAAGCTGTCACATTTAGCAGCAGTAGTAACACTGCTAAATGTTTCACTTCCTGTTGCAGCTGGAGGTTCAGTTCAGTGGGTGGGTAAATACACCACTTGGTTCTTTTGTTCACCAAACGGGCAAAATTCAGACCTGATTCAACTCCAAATTGATCCTGAAGCTCATCCCCATTCAGAAAATGTAAATATTAAAACATGCATTGTCTGGGCACAGGTTCACTTTCAACTGGGCTGGAGCTATATATACCAACGCACATTAACCACTTGCTGACTACATAACCTAGTTATATGGCAGCAGAATGGCTCTCCTGTGCGGGATACCTAGTACATGATCCAGCACTTCCAGGTAGGGGGCCGCACACGCATGCCATTGGCAACCCAGCTGTGCTGTGATTAGACGTACGAGCCGATCAGCGGGTGTCGGCCAGTGGGTGACCGCTGGCACCCGCTGATCGGCGAGGAGAAAGGCAGGACAGAGCTCTACATATGTAAACAAGGCAGAGCTCTGTCCTGTTAGTGGGGAAGTGCTGGATTTTGTTTCCCTGCAAAGCAGGGAATAAAAAACAGCATATCCCTTAGTGAAAGCACCACATTGTACACACAACAAAGCAAATGGTAGGCACACATTTATCCCTTTGATTGCTGTAGATGTTTAACTCCTTCCCAGCCAGTGTCATTAGTACAGTAACAGTGCATATTTTTTTTAGCACTGATCACTGTATTAGTGTCAGGGATTCCCACAAAGCGTCAAAAGTGTCAGTTAGTATGCGATTGGCTGCCGCAATATTGCAGTCCTGCTACAAGTCGCTGATCACCGCCATTACTAGTATAAAATAAAAAAAATAAAAAATCTCTAGTATATATACCATAGTTTATAGACGCTATAATGTTTGTGTAAACCAGGGGTGTCCAAGCTTTTTCCAAAGAGGGCCAGATTTGATGGAGTGAACATGCATGAAGGCCGACCATTTTGCCTGACATTCTTTGAACCATTAAAATTCGGTCTAAGTGTGTTCGTCCGAGCAATAATACACTGCCCAACAAGAATCCTCTTGCCTTTGTGGCTGTGCGTGGTGAAGAGATGAGCTTGTTATTTGGATATATATATATCTTTTGTGGCCAGCAATGAATCCCTGAGCGCCACTCAGGACTAAGGATGAGCTTGCGCGTGTTATTTGGATATACCGTATTTATCGGCGTATAACACTCACCTTCACGTTAAGAGGGAAGTTACAGGAAAAAACTTAAATTTGAAATAAAGAACTGTGAAGCAAAATAAGAATCAGTGTCCATCAATGTTACCTAATCAGTGCCCATCTGCAGCCTCACCATTGCCATGAATGCAGCCTCCCCATTGACATGAATGCAGCCTCACCATTGACATGAATGCAGCCTCACCATTGACATGAATGCAGCCTCACCATTGACATGAATGCAGCCTCACCATTGCATGAATGCAGCCTCCCCATTGACATGAATGCAGCCTCAAATGCAGCCTTACCATTTCATGAATGCAGCCTCACCATTGACATGAATGCAGCCTCACCAACGACATGAATGCAGCCTCACCATTGCCATCAGTGCAGTCTGATCGATGCCCATCTGCAGCCTCAGAGGGGACAGGGAAGGGGGGCAGGACGAGCGCCAACAGATTACATACAGGAGAATCTCCTGTTTTCTCGGCGGCCTCTTTAATACAAAGTCCCGCCTCCTATGATAGACAGAACAGTTGTCCAATGGCAGCCCAGGAGGATTCACATGAGCTCAATTTTGAGTGTCATAGCAAAGGCTCTGAATACTTATGTACATGTGATTCTTTTGTTTTTTTATTTGTAATAAATGTGCAAAGATTTGAAACTAACTTCTTTCACGTTGTCATTATGGGGTATTGTTTGTAGAATTTGGAGGAAAATAATGAATTTAATCCATCTTGGTATAAGGCTGTAATATAACAAAATGTGGAAAAAGTGAAGCGCTGTGAATACTTTCCAGATGCACTGTATTTCCAAAAGCTTTAAGACCTGCAAATACATATCTGTTGCATATTTGGACAACAAAAACATGAGCATCTTCAAAATCGTAGGTGTACACAAAGCTAAGTACTCTGAGAAGACGTAAACACAATTAGTAGTTTAAATTCTGTGTGGGCACAATAAGCTAATGTAAAAGGGTTGACAATGGGAGTTCTTATGACAGAGAGCTCCTGTACATGCTGTACCCACCAGGCAAGACAGGAATGCTAATTAAGTTGGCATAACGTATCACGAGAACCTAAGGAAACATATTTATGTTTATGGCTAAGCCTTCATAGAACACGAGTGAAGAAATTAGAGCAAAATAACTAACAATTCAAAATGAGATTATAATTAAAAATTAATTAGAATGCCTTCACAGAAATGGGTTTTTATAAAATTATGCATTAATCTATTGGGTTATTGAAATCTAGATAGCCATATAGGGTTTCTACACATGAATTATTGATTTCCATTGATGATTTCCATTATATCTTTTGGAAAAGCAAAGTTAAGAATAATAGGTAACAAGCTATGGTGTGTTTGCAGTATGTTCAGGGTTTATTTTGCTTTAATTTTTTATGCTTTTAGACAGATGTTTTCTCTTTTTTATTATTTATTTATTTATTTTTATTTGGGCTATTTTTTTTAAATGTCCCCCTGGAGGTTTAAAAAAATAAACAGCACCTTTAATTCAAGGCTGTCCCCTACAGTTCCTCTCCTTCACCCCAAGATGTCCTCAGTCCTCTGGGTTGAATGACCTTCAACATCACCTAACACCTTGGCGCAGAGCGGCTGCATTTTTGCGCGCAATAGCGGCTATTAAGCTGTGCCGAGAGAGCACGCCCTGCGGGCTCCAGGCACAGTGACCAGCGGCTGGCAAAAAGCTCCCCATCACTGCTTGCGATCACAAGCCCCGCCTGCCGACATTCCGAAACACTTAAAGGGCCAAGGGGGTTAAAGTGTAACCAACCCTCCTGTCGTTTTCAGCCAAGAAAGCTGCCATCTTGACCTCTGTTTGATCTGCAACTGCCATGATGCTGGTGTGTTCAGTTATGACACCATCCATTGATGATTTGACAGTTTGGTCCAGAGAGCAACCAATGTGACAGTTGTATTCTGGCCACATGCCAGAATATAACTGTTTTTTTAAACTGTTGTGTTTAGTTTCGCTTTAACCCAGATGACTGAGGAAAGATTGTGAGTGCAGGGCATCATGTCATCACATCTCCACTCTCTGCATCATCCAGAAACACCCACCACCCAGGATCATAGTGCTAGGTAGGGCTTACGGGTGTGGGGGCGTGGGCTAGAGGGTCCTTGGGGGGGGGGTCCTGGAGCCTAAGATTGGGCTATATTACTGGGTGCATATATGGCATTGGTGTCACAAAATTATTGGGATCTCCTTGCTGAGTTTTCAGTGCTAAACATCTGCCATGGTACATACTAGAGGTTTCAGGCTCCCTACTGGAATTTAGTTTAGAAGGAATGGGAACCCTGAGCTAGAGAGGAACACCCAGAACTTCATGATGGTCTAGAACAGTGATCTTCAATCTACAGCCCAGGGGCCGATGTTGCCCTTTGCCTGCCTTTATCCGGCCCATGGAGTACTAATCCTTCAACTGACATCAACAATAGGGCATCATTTCTCCCACTAACACCAATGATTTACTCCCAATAACATTGAGAAATTTTCTAATACTATATGCCACAGTCCGACCCCCCCTAAAGCCTGAAAGACAGGAAACTGGCCCTTTGTTTGAAAAGTTTGGAGAAATCTGTTCTAGAACAGTACTGGAATCTACAGGAGGAAAATCACACAGGTGAAAACTCAAAGAGACACCAGTAGGACACTTGTCCTTCCAAAATAAGAACCAGAGACACTGACCAGAGGGTGGACAGTTGGGCATCCTTCATGGCTTGTTTTGTTACTGCACGACCTGTGATTCCAACATTCTCCAATATGGGATTGACAAAGTATTAAGGGATTGGAGGGGTACTCATATGAAAAGGACAGTATCCAGAAACGAAACATATTGGCTCTATAAACTACAAAGTATGCAACCGCATGGGATGAATATGTACATAGACCTGAATTGTTTTTTAACTAATGATTAGCCTAAGACTTATCAGTATGCATCTATGAACTTTAATACTACTAGGGTCTACTGCATTTAAGAAGGTTCAAATTTGAGGTCTATTCATGGAATCTATTCATCAGGTTTTTTTATGTCGGTTTTAATTTTAATTTTTAATTTTTAATTTTTGGTGGCTGGATTCCCAATGTTTTAATGGTATTTGTTTCCATTAGAGGTTGATAAGTGTGCTTATCAATTATTAGTGATTGATTTTACAATTTGGTATACTGTTAAACCGAGACAGAGACTGCTTAGAATGACAGGACATTAAGTTTAATATACAAATTTTCCTCTCCATTAATCATGACACAATTACTCAAATATCTCCATTAGTTACATTAAGGTCCCTTATGCAACTAATTTTCTCCAGTGCATATTTACAATTCCTCATTTGTTGTTGTAAATTACTCTCGCCTGTCTTCTAATTGACCGACAGGGAGAACACCACTAAGTAATGTGACTATATGAGAGATACTATTACTTCTCTAATTCAAGTATCTGGGCCATTGAGACACGTGGCCACCAGAGGGAGCTATTATCCCCTGGTCAGTCCGTGCTTAATGTTCGGCAAACAAACTTTATTGGAAAGAAGGCGGAGTCCTCGTACCAAGCTAATTTACCCGCCCATATTCCCCATAAAAACCGGTATCTTAGTGACCAATGTACGCTTCCCTGAAGACGTTCATAACGAAACGTACGTCGGAGCGGTACGTGGTCACGTGTCTATTTCCTTCCTACCAACATCCAGTTTTATCTGGCTGACTATGCGCACTGGGTGGAACGCACGCCGCACATGATGTGATGCGATGGGTCTTGGACACCATTTACCCTGACATGCAAGCAGTTCCAGTGCCGGGTAGGCACCGATCAATGTAAGCGGCCATTTGGCTATTTTATTGTCTTTTTTTACACTTATTAAACGGTTTTACGCTATGGAGACTCCTTTTTGTTTCCTATATTTCCTATCCTGAATGAATGGGATGGGAGGGATCTATGCCTAGAGTACCACCCAGCCTTCCAGCCTTCATGTGAACAGGCACAATCCTGTACAAGCGTTAATCACTCTCTTTTTAGTTAAAGGAGTCATTGGTATCTGGTAAGCAGATATCTATTATTCCAAGGTGATCTTTTCCTCTTTGGTGACGGAACCTTTTTATCATCGATAAGATTTTGTTGCATCTATGAAGATCTATGCTGTTTTCCTTGGTTTTGTTTTTTCACTATTTTTGCTCTAATCTCTTCACCGGATTGGGACAACCAATTATCACGAATGTATTAAACTCACCTTTAAATTAAGGACTTTATACTTTGAATCATTATATATCAAGATTTTTGAGTAATTTGTTTTTAGCACATTAACATATTGTGGTTCACTAATTTTGATGTGAATTGTGTATGTATGTTTATAATTATTTAGCATATATCAACACTCAATTTTTTGAGGTCTATAGCACCCCCTATTGTATACCACATACTAGAGGTTCCAGGCTCCCTACTGGAATTTAGTTTAGAAGGAATGGGAACCCTGAGCTAGACAGGAACACCCAGAACTTCATGATGGTCTAGAACAGTGATCTTCAATCTACAGCCCAGGGGCCGGATGTTGCCCTTTGCCTGCCTTTATCCGGCCCATGGAGTACTAATCCTTCAACTGACATCAACAATAGGGCATCATTTCTCCCACTAACACCAATGATTTACTCCCAATAACATTGAGAAATTTTCTAATACTATATGCCACAGTCCGACCCCCTAAAGCCTGAAAGCCAGGAAACTGGCCCTTTGTTTGAAAAGTTTGGAGAAACCTGTTCTAGAACAGTACTGGAATCTATGGGAGGAAAATCACACAGATGAAAACTCAAAGAGACACCAGTAGGACACTTGTCCTTCCAAAATAAGAACCAGAGACACTGACCAGAGGGTGGACAGTTGGGCATCCTTCATGGCTTGTTTTGTTACTGCACGACCTGTGATTCCAACATTCTCCAATATGTACAACATAGAGATTTCTCCTTTGTGCAATATATACTGTATGTTATTGGGTATATAGTTTATTTTTCCCTTTGTATTGCTATATTCTATAATGAGTTGTGCATTTATGTGTATAGTGGGTTGGTCTGTCTTTTCTTGGATTTCTTTATTCTTGGATTTTGCTGCTTACAATATTTAGACTAAGAGAAAAGGGTGGGACTTTAAATGAATAGCGTGAATGCTCAGAAACAAAAATCGATGAACAACTAGGAAAATTTTATTCAATTCATAACAATATAACATGCATAAATATATATCAATCATAAATGGAAAGAAATATTGGCAATAATAGCAGCAATTATACATGATTGTATGAATACAGAAATTCTCCAATATTTAGAATATTTACAATATTTATTTAGACTTGGGGTCAGGCTCACGTTGAATTAATTGTACACAATGACATGGTAATATATTTTTAGGATACGTATACATTACATTTTCATTTTATTTATTGTTCTATTTATTTTATTGTTTTATTTTTTTTGTGTGTGTAGGAAAGCAGTTTTTAACTTGTGTCTCAGTACCATAGGGGTACATTAACACAAGAGTTTAAGAAAACCATAATGGCAGCTGAAATGTCTTATGGGCATACAAAACACTATAAAACTAAAGTGATGCATGAGGATTTTTGCTGTAGTTTCCCAATTTCCTCCATCAGAAGACCCAAACATAAGAGACTGCTGCAGTGATGGCTACTGATATTACCATAAGGGCCGCCATGGGTTAAAATCCAACTCTAGCTATAGATTTAAAAAAATACATATATGAGGCAAGCAATGGTTAAAAAAAAAAAAAACAGCTGTCACCGCAATGCTCATCCTATCTCTGTCCCCTTGGACTCACTGCCTTGTAGCCCAGTGTTGGCCCTTTTCTGAGTCAAATGACACCCAATATCATGCAAACCACTTCCTGTGAACCAAGGGCATCAGTGACCTTTTCTAATCAGGCTTACTTGGACTCACAGGGAAAGTCTGCACAGGAAAGCCATGGCATTGCACCACTCTCTTGCAGCGTTATGCGCATTATGCGCCCACTACTGGAGAAAGAAAAGGACCCATGATGTCACATGACTAGACCAAAGGAATTGTAACTGGGGGATTTGATTGGTCTTTAATATATTCTTCACACCCATGCAGCTTGTCTGAAATATACATATATATTTATATTTTTTGTTTGATTTTTGAATAAATTATATCTATGTTGCAACTCGTTTTGGACTTTCGAGCAATGCATTGAACCTGGTAGGGCAGGGCTCTAGCTGGTGGCAATAATCATACTAACCGCAGGTGTTGCACATATATATATATATATATATATATATATATATATATATATATATATATATATATATATATATATATTATATATATATATATATATAGATATATATATATCTATATATATATATATATATATATATATATATATATAGATATATATATATATCTATATATATATATATCTATCTATATATATATATATATATATATATCAGGAATAACACACCCATAACAGGAAATCTCCCCCCAAAAAAAAAGACACCGAGATTAAAAAAAAACATTAAAATAAAAATAAAAACATTTTAGCTAGACTTCCACTTAAACATATATACATATATATATATGAATGATAACACAAAAACTTTTCTGTATCTCATGGTTGGTGTTTGGCTAAAGCCATTTATTATCAGTCAACTGTGTTTACTCTTTTTAAATCATAATGTCAACAGAAACTACCCAAATGACCTTGATCAAAAGTTTACATACCCCAGTTCTTAATACCGTGTATTGCCCCCTTTAACATCAATTACAACTTGAAGTCTTTTGTAGTATATGTGGATGAGGCTCTTTATCTTCTCAGATGGTAAAGCTGCCCATTACTTCTGGCAAAAAGCCTCCAGTTCCTGTAAATTCTTGCATGAACTGCACGTTTGAGATTGAAGTTATTTGTGGGTTTTTCTTTGCACCCCGAACAATTTTCCTGGCAGTTGTGGCTGAAATTTTAGTTGGTCTACCTGACCGTGGTTTGGTTTCAACAGAACCCCTCATTTTCCACTTCTTGATTAGAGTTTGAACACTGCTGATTGGCATTCTCAATACTTTGGATATCTTTTTATAGTCCAGAAACACATTGACCTTTTAAACACACACACTAATTACAAGCAAACAGATCACAGATGAGGATGGTTACCTTTAATAGCCATTCCACGCCCTTTGTGTCAACTTGTGTGCATGTTATCAGGCCAAAATCACCAGGGTATGTAAACTTTTGATCAGGGTTATTTGGGTAGTTTCTGTTGTGATTATGATTTACAAAGAGTAAATACAGTTGATGGATAATAAATGGCTTCAGCCAAACACTAACCACGAGTGAAAGAAATGTTTTTGTGTTATCATTCATATTTTCTGAAAAATGGCCAAGAAATCATAAATTCTGCCAGGGTATGTAAACTTATGAGCACAACTGTTTATATATATATATTTTTCACTCTTCAAGCAGTCCTTTAGCTCAATGTGAACAAACCTAGTGTTAAAAAAGTAATTATAAGCATGTCCTGCCCACTTTATCAAAGTGCTGATTGGCCAAGGATCCTGGCAACTTGAAGACATTTTGCATCCACTGCCTAATCTGCATATCAGCTAATTTTATATTTGATTGGATTATGTTCCCCCCTCCCAAATTAAATTAAAATGCCTGAGCAGCTGATGAAAACAATTAATTAATATGTTTCTTGTAGCAAGCCATATCTGCAGATTTTTCATTAAGATAAATGTTCTGAATTTCATCTGCGATATTTAAATAATCCATTACAAAATTACATTTCTTGTTACCCCTGTAACTAATTTACAGAAATGATGTAAATTTACTTAAAAATTAGTGATCCTATTTTTCTTTTCCCATCTTCCAGTGGGGGTGACATTTTAGGACCAGCATTTTATTTATATCCTATTTTGATTTTTTTTCTCTCTTTTTTTTTTGCTACATAGTATTCTAAGTTTAATCAAAAGTCAATTTAGAAAGGCCATTCTGCCTAAGGGATATTTTTCCATTAAGTATTTTGACATATCGGTGGCCTTAAGGGATTATTGGTTTTTGAAGAAATATTAACAGCTGAAAATTTGCATTTTAATACAGTTCTCCTCAGCTACTCATGCAATTTTATTTTTAAGACCTGTGACAGGCTTCAAAGCTTTGGTTCTAAAGCAATCTCGTCAAAAAGTAGCTAACATAATTTTATTACAAATGACTAACTTTTCGATTTTTTTTTTTTTTTAATCCAGCTTGAGGTGTCTGTGAAATCAACACTAAAACTTTATAATCTTTTTTTTTTTTTTTTTTAACAGGTTGAGGAAATGTTTTAATAATCAAAAATATCAGGCACCCCTGTTGGGCCAAGGTTAAGAGAGTTCAGTCATTGTGCCACAAGTAGTGAAGGTTACAATATAGTCAGAAGATTGATGAAGCCTGTATAATGAAACATTGCATCACGTGTTGTACTCACTTTGGCAGGACATATACTAAAACTGGAAAAATGTGTCAACTGTGCGTCATCTTTGTCTTCTTTGGATGTGAGGAAATGTTTTACAAACTGTAAATATGGGAGGTGAGGGAGGAACTGATTTAAGAATAACCCTTTCATGACTAAGCCTATTTTTGACATTTGGTGTTTACAAGTTAAAATCCGTCCCCAAACATTATATATATATATTTTTTTAGCAGAGAATCTAGAGAATAAATTGGCGATTGTTGCAATACTTTATGTCACACGGTATTTGTGCAGCGGTGTTTTAAACGCAACTTTTTGGGAAAAGGGACACTTTCATGAATATTAAAAAAACCAAACAGTGAAGTTAGCCCAATTTTTTTGTATAATGTGAAAGATGGTTTTATGCTGAGTAAATAGATACCAAACATGTCACGCTTTATAATTGCATGCACTTGTGGAATGGCGACAAACTACGGTACCTAAAAATCTCCATAGGCGATCGTGGCGATTCCTCACATGTGTGATATGAACACCGTTTACATATGCGGGCGAGACTTCCGTATGCTTTTTCTTTGCTGCGCGAGCTCGCGGCGGGGAGGGTTCTTTAAAAAAAAAAATTTCTAATTTATTTTATTTATTTTTATATTAATAAATTGTGTTTAAAAAAAAAATTTTTGATCACTTTTATTGCTGTCACAAGGAATGTAAACATCCCTTGTGACAGTAATAGGTGGTGACAGGTACTCTTTACGGAGGGATCGGGGGTCTAAAAGACCTCCAATCCCTCCTTTGCACTTAAAAGTATTCAGATCGCCGTTTTCGGCGATTCTGAATACTGTATATTTTTTAAAACCGGCGCCATTGGCAGCCGAGTGAACGGGAAGTGACGTCATGACGTCGCTTCAATGTTTGCAATTAGGAGACTGGAACAAAGCAGCTTATGGCTTCATTCCAGATTGTCACTAGCCGCTGGAGGTGGCGGATTGTTGATCGGGCCTACCGGTGGAACGGGAGGCCCGATAAGAGCAGCGGGAGGCAGCTGGAGGAGGGGGGGACGTCCCCTCCCACTCCTCCGGTATAACAGCCGAGCAGTTTTTAGCCGCATCGGTTGTTATCCCTGGAAAGGTGATTGCCGGCTCTAAAAAACAGTACTGGGAGGATGCCTGCAGCTGCGGGCATCACCCTGGTATAACCCCTGAAAGCAGAGTACGCACATCTGCGTACGCTCGGCGGGAAGGGAATAAGCATAGTCATGCATAGGACTTGACATTTGGCAAATCTGGACAGGTGACAAGCTGATATTTATGATAGCAACTGACACCTGCCAGAAAACCACTAGTTGGAAGTGACATTGCTAGGCTAAATTAGCTTAAAAAAATGCCCCTTACTATGTGGCAGTAACCGAGGCAGTCGTGTGACTTTATTTATCAACAAAGCTATGTGATCTCCATGTTAACCCTAATAGGTAATCAGTGGTTTTCTTATCAGCTGCCACTGGATTTAAGTTCACTCAATGTACAAGGATAAAAATTGTATTAGGAAAGCAGATAGGTCCAGGTAGAAAGTGAACCTGTGTCCAGACAATGCAACTAAACACATTTACATATACTGAACAGGCAGTAAAAGCATTTTAAAAATACAAGCCCTCAATTCCTCTGTGGCTATAGGTGTAAGGGACCATGAAGACCACTCAATGGCTCCCACAGGAATATTCCAGAAGTACAGAGTGACTCTCACACAAGATGGGATCAAACTATACTACCTTTAACCACTTGACGACCGCCTCACGCCGATGTACGTCGGCAAGGTGGCACGGACAGGCAAAATCACGTACAGTGTACGTGATTTGCCTTCCGCGGGTGGGGGGTCCGATCGGTCCCCCCCCCGGTGCCCGAGGCGGTCGCCATTTCTTCCCGGGCGATGAAAGGTCAGGGGGAGGCCATCCATTGTTGGCCACCCCCTCCCGATCGCTCCCGGCGAATGAAAATGCTTCCTTTCCCTCTGTAATGTAAACAGAGGGAAAGGAAGTGATGTCATCTCTCCTCGAGCCGGTCTTTTCGTCGCCGCGCCGAGGAGAGAAGACATCAAGTAAGTCTGCACAACACTACACATTCAGTAGAACACGCCAGGCACACTTGTCACCCCCCATCACCCCCCGATCACCCCCTGATCACCCCCCTGTACCCCCTGTCACTCTGACACCAATAGCATTTTTTTTTTTTTTTGCATTGGTGTCAGTTTGTGTCAGTTAAAAGTTTTAGGGCAGTTAGGTTAGCCCCCTTTAGGTCTAGGGTACCCCCCCTTAGGTCCAGGGTACCCCCCTAACCCCCCCTAATAAAAGTTAACCCCTTGATTACCCCCCGTCACCAGTGTCGCTAAGCGATCGTTTTTCTGATCGCTGTATTAGTGACACAGGTGACGCTAGTTAGGGAGGTAAGTATATAGGTTCGCTGTCAGTGTTTTATAGCGACAGGGACCCCCATATACTACCTGCTAAAGGTTTTAACCCCCTGATTGCCCCCTAGTTAACCCTTTCACCAGCGATCACCGTATAAGTGTTACGGGTGACGCTGGTTAGCTAGTTTGTTTTTTGTAGTTTATTACAGTTTATTACAGTTTATTATAGTTTTAGGGCACCCGCCGTTTATTACCCTATAAAGGTTTAACCCCCTAATTGCCCGGCGGTGATAGAAGTTAAGTTTTTAGGATCAGATAAGGTCTGCGTCGCCCCAGGCAGCGTCAGGTTAGCGCCAGTACAGCTAAAACCCGTGCACGCAGCATACACCTCCCTTAGTGCTATAGTATCTGAGCGGATCGATATCTGATCCGATCAGATCTATACTCCCCAGCAGTTTAGGGTTCCCTGAAACGCAGTGTTAGCGGGATCAGCCCAGATACCTGCTAGCACCTGCGTTTTGCTCCTCGGCCCAGCCCTGCCCAGCCCACCCAAGTGCAGTATCGATCGATAACTGTCACTTACAAAACACTAAGCACACATAACTGCAGCGGTCGCAGAGTCAGGCCTGATCCCTGCGATCGCTAACAGTTTTTTGGTAGCGTTTTGATACAGTCGCCAACAGTCAGGAGCTTTTTTGCCTGTGAGTCTCACTAGTGTACCCCTAAATTTAGAGCCCAAAATGGCAAATAGAAGGTACACTAGTGAAGAGGCCTACAGGATTCTGAGTATGACAGATAGTGAAGAGGAAGTCACTCATCTGTCAAGTTCAGGCTCAGAATACGAACCTGTAGAGGACAGCGGCTCCATGACAGATAGCTCTGACGACAGAGTTGTGGTCCCTGCTAGGGTCAGGCGTACCAGACCCCGAACTTATGCTGTCCTTGAAGTGCAAGAACCGCAGGACTCTCGTATGGAGCAGAGCAGTACTAGCGCCGCTATTCCTTCTGGTGAACTGGCAAGCACCAGCGGCCTAGTACACCCTGGTCGTACATCCAGCACTGCAGTATCACGTGGTGACGTGGCGAGTCCCATAAGTGCAGTTCAAGCTGGCGAGGTGGCAAGCAGTAGTAGTGTCCCGCTGCCACCAAGAAGACAAAGACAGGCCGTCGTGCCCATAGTGCCCTTCCTGCTGCATTGGCCAATCCGAATTGGGAACCTTCCACTTCTGCAGCGCCCGTACTTCCCCCTTTCACTGGCCAACCCGGAATTCAGGTGGAAACAGTTGACTTTATGCCACTGGATTTTTATTCACTGTTTTTCACCGAAGATCTCTATAGATCTATTGTGGACCAAAGCAATTTGTACGCTGGTCAACACATCGCCGCTAATCCCCAGTCCTCCCTTGCCAGAGATTGGAGACCAATTACGGTCTCCGAATTTAAGACCTTTCTGGGCCTTTCCCTCCTCATGGGGTTGAATAAAAAGAGTAAGTTGCGGTCATATTGGTCCACTGACCCAATTTACCATTCACCCTTGTTCTCTGCTTCCATGGCCAGGGCACGATACGAGCAGATTTTGCGGTTCATGCACTTCAACGACAATGAACTCTGTCGTCCTCGTGGAGACCCTGCATACGATCGGCTCTACAAAATTCGGCCCCTCGTAAACCACTTCAACCAACGTTTTGCAGACTTGTTTACCCCCCATCAAGTTGTCTGCGTTGATGAGTCCCTGATTAAGTTTTCTGGCCGCTTGTCATTCAAACAGTACCTTCCCAGCAAGCGTGCCAGATACGGGGTCAAGATGTATAAGCTCTGTGACAGGGCCACAGGCTATACATGTAGATTTATGGTTTACGAGGGAAGAGATAGTCACGTAGAGCCGACAAACTGCCCTGACTACATAGGAAGCGCTGGCAAGATAGTGTGGGACTTGGTGTCACCCTTATTCGGAAAGGGGTACCACTTGTACGTGGACAATTATTATACGAGCGTGCCACTTTTTAGTCACTTGTTTGATCAGCAGATTGGAGCATGTGGCACCGTGCGACCTAATCGCCGGGGCTTTCCCCAGCGGCTTGTAGATTCCCGTCTTAGGCTGGGGGAGAGAGCCTGCTTGAAGTATAATAATTTGCTCGCTATGAAGTGGAGGGATAAGAAGAATGTTTTCGTTCTCACCTCCCTTCATGCAGACACGACGACCCAAATTTCTACGGCGACTGGTGTTGTGGAGAAACCCCTCTGTGTCCACGAATACAACCTTAATATGGGAGGGGTGGACCTCAACGACCAGTTGTTGGCGCCGTACTTAGTTGCCCGTAAGGCCAGACGCTGGTACAAAAAAGTGTCTGTATACTTATTTCAATTGGCTTTGCTGAATGCTCATGTGCTATACAGAGCTTCAGGACAGACTGGATCCTTCCTTAAATTCCAGGAAGAGATCGTCAGAGCCCTTCTGTTTCCAGACGGTGCTCTACCTCACCTTCCCCAACCAAATGCAGTAAGCCGGCTGCATGAGCGGCATTTTCTTTATGCCATCCCGAGTACCCCTACCCAACGAGCCCCCCAAAAAATATGTCGTGTCTGCAGCAAGCGCGGATTTAGGCGTGACACCCGGTCTTATTTTCCCTCCTGTCCTGGCAATCCTGGTCTTTGCATGGGTGAATGCTTTGAACGCTACCATACATTAGTTGAGTATTAGCGTAGGGTTCAGCACTGCACAGACTAGGCACACTAACACAGGGTCTCCCAAGATGCCATTGCATTTTGAGAGACCCAAACCTGGAACAAAAGTTACAAAAGTTAAAAGTTACTAAAAAAAAGTGTAAAAAAATAAAATTAAAAAAAATTAAAAAAAATAAAAACACAAAAAAAAATATAAAATAAAAAAACCAAAAATAGTTGTTGTTTTATTGTTCTCTCTCTCTCTATTCTCTCTCTATTGTTCTTCTCTTTTTTACTCTATTCTATTCTGCAATGTTTTATTGTTATTATGTTTTACCATGTTTCCTTTTCAGATTTTTCATACTTTACCGTTTACTGTGTTTTGTTGGTAACCATTTTATTGTTTTCAGGTACGCCATTCAGTTGCAGCGCGGATTTATTTATCTTGACAGCAACAGCGTTTGCTCCCACGATATATAAAGCCGTGACTCCAACGCTGTCGGAGGTGATTTCACCACCACAGTTACATACTTCAGCATATATGCCGAAGCGTGGGGGCAGAAGTGGGTGGAGGAGCGATTTGCTCCTGCCTTTTGCGGGAGGATGCCCCCATGCTTCGGCATATATATATTTTAGGCACAGGTTGCGTTAAATGTTTTATTTTTTACTATTTTTTTTTTTGTATTTGCTTTGCAGGTATGGTAAGTCTTACTGTTATACTGTAATGTTGCTTTGTTTTATTGTTAACCATCATTTGCTTAGCAGGTACGCCATTCAGTTGCAGCGCGGATTTATTTATCTTGACAGCAACAGTGTTTGCTCCCACGATATAGAAAGCTGTGACTCCAACGCTGTCGGAGGTGATTTCACCACCACAGTTACATACTTCAGCATATATACCGAAGCGTGGGGGCAGCAGTGGGTGGAGGAGCAATTTGCTCCTGCCTTTTGCGGGAGGATGCCCCCATGCTTCGGCATATATATATTTTAGGCACAGGTTGCGTTAAATGTTTTATTTTTTACTATGTTTTTTTTTTGTATTTGCTTTGCAGGTATGGTAAGTCTTACAGTTATACTGTAATATTACTTTGTTTTATTGTTAACCATCATTTGCTTAGCAGGTACGCCATTCAGTTGCAGCGCGGATTTATTTATCTTGACAGCAACAGCGTTTGCTCCCACGATATATAAAGCCGTGACTCCAGCGCTGTCGGAGGTGATTTCACCACCACAGTTACATACTTCAGCATATATGCCGAAGCGTGGGGGCAGCAGTGGGTGGAGGAGCAATTTGCTCCTGCCTTTTGCGGGAGGATGCTTCGGCATATATAAATGGTGCATGTATGCCCATCATTAGAAGTGGGTGGATGAAGGGAGGTATTCTAATGGTGGGCATACCCACCGATCAATATCTTTTTTTCGTTCAGCCCACAGGCTGCATGAAAAAAAAGTTTACAATATATGCCTAACAAGGACCAGCAACGTACTGGTATGTTGCTGGACTTTGAGTGGTTATACCAGAATGATGCCTGCAGGTTTAGGTATCATCTTGGTATCATTCTTTTCAGCCAGCGGTCGGCTTTCATGTAAAAGCAATCCTAGCGGCTAATTAGCCTCTAGACTGCTTTTGCAAGCAGTGGGAGGGAATGCCCCCCCCTCCCCCACCGTCTTCCATGTTTTTCTCTGGCTTTCCTGTCCCAACAGGGAACCTGAAAATGCAGCCGGTGATTCAGCCAGCTGACCATAGAGCTGATCAGAGACCAGAATGGCTCCAAACATCTCTATGGCCTAAGAAACCGGAAGCTACGAGCATTTCATGACTTAGATTTCGCCGAATGTAAACAGCGCCATTGGGAAATTGGGAAAGCATTTTATCACACCGATCTTGGTGTGGTCAGATGCTTTGAGGGCAGAGGAGAGATCTAGGGTCTAATAGAGCCCAATTTTTAAAAAAAAGAGTACCTGTCACTACCTATTGCTATCATAGGGGATATTTACATTCCCTGAGATAACAATAAAATTAATTTAAAAAAAATAAAAATGAAAGGAACAGTTTAAAAATAAGATAAAAAATCAAAAAAATAATAAAGAAAAAAAATAAATAAAAAAAAAGCACCCCTGTCCCCCCCTGCTCTCGCGCAAAGGCGAACGCAAGCGTCGGTCTGGCGTCAAATGTAAACAGCAATTGCACCATGCATGTGAGGTATCACCGCAAAGGACAGAACGAGGGCAGTAATTTTAGCAGTAGACCTCCTCTGTAAATCTAAAGTGGTAACCTGTAAAGGCTTTTAAAGGCTTTTAAAAATGTATTTATTTTGTCGCCGCTGCGCGTTTGTGCGCAATTTTAAAGCATGTCATGTTTGGTATCCATGTACTCGGCCTAAGATCATCTTTTTTATTTCATCAAACATTTGGGCAATATAGTGTGTTTTAGTGCATTAAAATTTAAAAAAGTGTGTTTTTTCCCCAAAAAATGCGTTTGAAAAATCGCTGCGCAAATACTGTGTGAAAAAAAAATATGAAACACCCACCATTTTAATCTGTAGGGCATTTGCTTTAAAAAAAATATATAATGTTTGGGGGTTCAAAGTAATTTTCTTGCAAAAAAAAATTATTTTTTTCATGTAATCAAAAAGTGTCAGAAAGGGCTTTGTCTTCAAGTGGTTAGAAGAGTGGGTGATGTGTGACATAAGCTTCTAAATGTTGTGCATAAAATGCCAGGACAGTTCAAACCCCCCCCCAAATGACCCCATTTTGGAAAGTAGACACCCCAAGCTATTTGCTGAGAGGCATGTCGAGTCCATGGAATATTTTATATTGTGACACAAGTTGCGGGAAAGAGACAAATCTTTTTTTTTTTTTTTTTTTTTTTGCACAAAGATGTCACTAAATGATATATTGCTCAAACATGCCATGGGAATATGTGAAATTATGTCCCAAAATACATTCTGTTGCTTCTCCTGAGTATGGGGATACCACATGTGTGGGACTTTTTGGGAGCCTAGCCGCGCACGGGACCCCGAAAACCAAGCCCCGCCTTCAGGCTTTCTAAGGGCGTAAATTTTTGATTTCACTCTTCACTGCCTAGCACAGTTTCGGAGGCCATGGAATGCCCAGATGGCACAACCCCCCCCAAATGACCCCATTTTGGAAAATAGACACCCCAAGCTATTTGCTGAGAGGTATAGTGAGTATTTTGCAGACCTCACTTTTTGTCACAAACTTTCGAAAATTGAAAAAAGAAAAAAAAAATACATTTTTCTTGTCTTTCTTCATTTTCAAAAACAAATGAGAGCTGCAAAATACTCACCATGCCTCTCAGCAAATAGCTTGGGGTGTCTACTTTCCAAAATGGGGTCATTTGGGGGGGGGGGTTTTGCCATCTTGGCATTTTATGGCCTTCAAAACTGTGATAGGTAGTGAGGAGTGGAATCACAACTTAACGCCCTTAGAAATCCTGAAGCCGGTGCTTGGTTTTCGGGGCCCCGTATGCGGCTAGGCTCCCAAAAAGTCCCACACATGTGGTATCCCCATACTCAGGAGAAGCAGCAGAATATATTTTGGGGTGTAATTCCACATATGCCCATGGCATGTTTGAGCAATATATCATTTAGTGACAACTTTGTGCAAAAAAAAAAAAAAAATTGTCACTTTCCCGCAACTTGTGTCAAAAAATAAAATATTCCATGGACTCAACATGCCTCTCAGCAATTACCTTGGGGTGTCTACTTTCCAAAATGGGGTCATTTGGGGGGGTTTTGTGCCATCTTGGCATTTTATGGCCTTCAAAACTGTGATAGGTAGTGAGGAGTCAAATCACAACATTATGCCCTTAGAAATCCTGAAGGCGGTGCTTGGTTTTCGGGGCCCCGTATGCGGCTAGGCTCCCAAAAAGTCCCACACATGTGGTATCCCCATACTCAGGAGAAGCAGCTAAATGTATTTTGGGGTGCAATTCCACATATGCCCATGGCCTGTGTGAGAAATATATCATTTAGTGACAACTTTGTGCAAAAAAAAAAAAATTGTCACTTTCCCGCAACTTGTGTCAAAAAAGAAAGTATTCCATGGACTCAACATGCCTCTCAGCAAATAGCTTGGAGTGTCTACTTTCCAAAATGGGGTCATTTGGGGGGGTTTTGTGCCATCTGGGCATTTTATGGCCTTCAAAACTGTGATAGGTAGTGAGGAATGAAATCAAAAATTTATGCCCTTAGAAATCCTGAAGGCGGTGATTGGTTTTCGGGGCCCTGTATGCGGCTAGGCTCCCAAAAAGTCCTAAACATGTGGTATCCCCATACTCAGGAGAAGCAGCAGAATGTATTTTGGGGTGTAATTCCACATATGCCCATGGCATGTTTGAGCAATATATCATTTAGTGACAACTTTGTGCAAAAAAAAAAAAAAAAAAAAAAAAAGTGTTACTTTCCCGCAACTTGTGTCAAAATATAAAATATTCCATGGACTCAACATGCCTCTCAGCAAATAGTTTGGGGTGTCTACTTTCCAAAATGGGGTCATTTGGGGGGGTTTTGTGCCATCTTGGCATTTTATGGCCTTCAAAGCTGTGATAGGTAGTGAGGAGTCAAATCACAACATTATGCCCTTAGAAATCCTGAAGGCGGTGCTTGGTTTTCGGGGCCCCGTATGCGGCTAGGCTCCCAAAAAGTCCCACACATGTGGTATCCCCATACTCAGGAGAAGCAGCTAAATGTATTTTGGGGTGCAATTCCACATATGCCCATGGCCTGTGTGAGAAATATATCATTTAGTGACAACTTTGTGCAAAAAAAAAAAAATTGTCACTTTCCCGCAACTTGTGTCAAAAAAGAAAGTATTCCATGGACTCAACATGCCTCTCAGCAAATAGCTTGGAGTGTCTACTTTCCAAAATGGGGTCATTTGGGGGGGTTTTGTGCCATCTGGGCATTTTATGGCCTTCAAAACTGTGATAGGTAGTGAGGAATGAAATCAAAAATTTATGCCCTTAGAAATCCTGAAGGCGGTGATTGGTTTTCGGGGCCCCGTACGTGGCTAGGCTCCCAAAAAGTCCCACACATGTGGTATCCCCATACTCAGGAGAAGCAGCTGAATGTATTTTGGGGTGCAATTCCACATAGGTCCATGGCCTGTGTGAGCAATATATCATTTAGTGACAACTTTTTGTAAATATTTTTTTTTTTTTTTTTTTTGTCATTATTCAATCACTTGGGACAAAAAAAATAAATATTCAATGGGTTCAACATGCCTCTCAGCAATTTCCTTGGGGTGTCTACTTTCCAAAATGGGGTCATTTGGGGGGGTTTTGTACTGCCCTGCCATTTTAGCACCTCATGAAATGACATAGGCAGTCATAAACTAAAAGCTGTGTAAATTCCAGAAAATGTACCCTAGTTTGTAGACGCTATAACTTTTGCGCAAACCAATAAATATACGCTTATTAACTTTTTTTTTACCAAAGACATGTGGCCGAATACATTTTGGCCTAAATGTATGACTAAAATTGAGTTTATTGGATTTTTTTTATAACAAAAAGTAGAAAATATCATTTTTTTTCAAAATTTTCGGTCTTTTTCCGTTTATAGCGCAAAAAATAAAAACGGCAGAGGTGATCAAATACCATCAAAAGAAAGCTCTATTTGTGGGAAGAAAAGGACGCAAATTTCGTTTGGGTACAGCATTGCATGACCGCGCAATTAGCAGTTAAAGCGACGCAGTGCCAAATTGGAAAAAGACCTCTGGTCCTTAGGCAGCATAAAGGTCCGGGGCTCAAGTGGTTAATATGGTCTACTGAACGTGGTGTTATAAGAAATAAAAGTAGGAAGGGTTACATATTCCAAAGCTTGATTACAGAATCAGAGATTACAGAGAATACCAAGATTACAGAATTAAAAATGACTATCTCCAATAATACATGGGTTTTTTCACACAATATTCAACTTCATCATATTTTCCGTGAGACAGGTATATTTCCATGTCATGTCAGAGTGTTTCTAAATGTTCCCAAAACAATAGCCATTTACCGCCTTTCTTATCTCATTAGTCTAAACATATTTTAGCATGAACACAAATTTCTAAGTCAGTCTCTTTATACAGAAATAACATGGAAACTTACAAAACAGACATTTAGAAACACCATTAACCATTCAATAGGCTTTGTGGAAAAATTCAATCATAAAGTTCACAACTGTCAAAAACCACGAAATCAGGCCGAGACAGCAGTACAGTTAAATCACACTTGCTTAATAATAAAAGTAAAAAGAACAAACGTAGTCAAAACAGCCAAAGTTCAGTAACCGGAACAGATAGTCAGCCAAGCCAAAAGTCGGGGATCAATGTAGTGGAGCAGCAAGCAGGATCTGGAGCCAGAAGGAATGTTAGCAAAGTATGTCTTGAACAGGATCACAGGAGATAGTTTCTGTGATGTTGACCAAGGCAAAGGCAGAAATCCTCTGGACTGAACAGCTTAAGAAGGCAGGACTGACTAGCAGGATATCATCAACAGCTGAGTAACTGTGGAGAGATAGGAGCTGGCAATTAGCCGACAGCTGAGCGGCCAGCTCAGAGAAGGAAGGGCTGAGCCCAGCACTGACAACAACAGAGGCACAGACAGGCACCACACCTGGCCATCTCTTATTTTTCCAATGAAAGCAGAATCTTGGCAGCTTGCCAGCCTTCTAATTTAAACAGCGGGTGTTTCTGATCTTTTAGAAACTGAATTAAACTTTAGAGCTTTTGTTTTTGATATTTAGGGATTTTAAAATGTACAGAATTTTTTGAAAGTTGTGATGGGAGTCGCTTTGGGTTGGGGGCCCGTAGAACCCACAGTTCCTTGGAGAGGCTGGGAAACCCTTATTTCAGCTCCCCAGGCCCCTCTCTTGGGGTTGTATGGGATACCCCCTCAAGTGCTGCAAGCAATAAACCTTAAAAAGACATCCCCTAGACCAGTGGTTCTCAACCCTGTCCTCAAGTACCCCCAACAGGCCATGTTTTGGGAATTTCTCTCTATAAAATAGATGTCCAAAATACCAAGCCATTGACTCTGATTTAAAGCACCTTGCACATTGCAAGATAAAGGAAAACCTGCAAACATGGCCTGTTAGGGGTACTTGAAGACTGGGTTGAGAACCACTGACCTAGACCACATATGTCAAATACAAGGCCCACAGGCCAAATCCGGCCCCCCAGGAAATTTCATGTTTTCCTCGCACTTCTTTTGCAGCTGTGGAACCTCCCTCATCTCCACCCCCACATTGTCTCAGCAGTCGGCAGCAGAGAGGAGTACAGAATTCCTCCACCAGATCCTGTGTGTCTCAATGGATCCGCAGCACCTCCTCATCTCCATCTCCCCTGGTCTCAGCAGGGGAGATTTTGTATGAAATCTTTACAAATTTGTTAAAGAGAACTCCCAAAAAAATCACATGTACATAAGAATTCACAGCCTTTGCTCAATACTTTGTTGAAGCACCTTTGGCACCAATTGCAGCCTCAAGTCTTTTTGAGTATGATGCTACAAGCTTGGTACACTTAGTGGGAAGTTTCTCCCATTCTTCTTTGCAGGACCTCTCAAGTTCCATCAAATTGGATGGGGAGCGTCGGTGCACAGCCAATTTCAGACCTCTCCAGAGATGTTCAATCGGGTTCAAGTCTGGGCTCTGGCTGGGCCACTCAAGGACATTCACAGAGTTGTCCCATAGCCACTCCTTTCTTATCTTGGCTGTGTGTTTAGGGTCGTTGACCTGTTGGAAGATGAACCTTCACCCCAGTCTGAGGTCCAATGTGCTCTGGAGCAGGTTTTCATCAATATTGTCTCTGTACATTGCTGCATTCAACTTTCCCTCGATCCTGACTAGTGTCCCAGTTCCTGCCGCTGAAAAACATTTCCAAAGCATGATGCTGCCACCACCATGCTTCACTGTAGGGATGGTATTAGCCAGGTGATGAACGGTGCCTGGTTTCCTCCAGACATGATGCTTGCCATTCAGGCCAAAGATTTCAATTTTTATTTCATCAGACCAGAGAATTTTGTTTCTCATGGTCTGAGAGTCCTTTGGCAAACTCAAGGTGGGCTGTCATGTGCCTTTTACTGAGGAGTGGCTATACCATACAGGCCTGGTTGGTGTAGTGCTGCAGAGATGGTTGTTCTTCTGGAAGGTTCTCCTCTCTCCACAGAGAAGTGCTGGAGCTCTGTCAGTGTGACCATCGAGTTCTTGGTCACCTCCCCTTTCCCCTGTTGCTCAGTTTGGCTGGGCGGCCCGCTCTAGGAAGAGTCCTGCTGTTTCCAAACTTCTTCTTATCTCTACGGATGATGGAGGCCACTGTGCTCATTGGGACCTTCAATGCTGCAGAAATTTTTCCGTACCCTTCTTGAGATCTCTGCCTCGATACAATCCTGTCTCGGAGGTCTACAGAAAATTCCTTGGACTTCATGGCTTGGTTTGTGCTCGAAAATACACTGTTATCTGTGGGACCTAATATAGACAGGTGTGTGCCTTTCCAAATCAGGTCCAATCACCTGAATTTATCACAGGTGGCCTCCAATCAAGTTGTAGAAACATTTCAAGGATGATCAGTGGAAACAGGATACACCTGAGCTCAATTTTGAGTGTCATGGCAAAGGCTGTGAATACTTATGTACATGTGATTTTTTCATTTTTTATCTTTAATAAATTTGTAAAGATTTCAAACAACCTTATTTCACGTTGTCATTATGGGGTATTGTTTGTAAAATTTTGCGGAAACGAATGAATTTAATCCATTTTCGAATAAGGCTGTAACAGAACAAAATATGGAAAAAGTGAAGCATCTGTGAATACTTTCCAGATGCACTGTAACCTACCTGCCCCTTCTCAGCTGAATAATTACCAAGTTCTGCCACTCGGTGCCCCTGGGATCCCACTGCAAAGTTTACGTGTGGCCAGCTGTCCTCTTCTTCCATTCTTCTTTGTCTCACTTCATGTTCTGAACAACAGTTTCAGTAGACAGGAAGTTAGAGAAAATCTGCAACAGACAGAAAAAAATCTGACAAGGGTTCTAGACTTTTCTCCCACTCTACTAAGGAAAAGCATTTATATTTATGTCTGTGTTGCTGTTGGAGAGTTCCCCTCCCTTCCTCCCTGGAAAAATGTATTTAGCAGGACAGGAAATGAGTGGTGAATCGCCCTGTTTTAGCTGACACATACTCAACTTTTGTCATCTAAGTCAGAGCTGTGTATGTTAAATCATCTAGATGATATATAAATGGTCTTGATGAAGTGGGAGTCCCTTTCTAGACATGTGCGATTTGTTGCAAATCAAAATTCGTTGTACAGAGATTCGGATGTTTCCACATTTTTCAAATCACAATAGTAACACTTTTTAACAAATACAAAATACATTTTAACAAAATTAATTATGCAAATTTGGGTTAAAAAATGAATTCAAATTTGAAAATAAACTTGAATTTGAGTTAAAAACGAATTTGAAATTGAAGCATGTTGTAATAAATACAGTAAGGTATAAAAGTGAAATAAGATGATGATTCCTACTTAGGCTGCTTTATAGAATAGAATATACTTAAACAGAATATAATACAATAGAATAGAATATAATTGAATAGAATAAAACACAATAGAAAAGAATAAAACATAATAGAATAGAATAAAACAGAATTGAATAAAATAGAACAGAAAAGAATAGATCATAAAAGAATAGAATAAAAACAGTAGAGTAGAATAGAATGAATATAGCCTTCTTCTCAAATTCTAATTTCTACATTTGAATCTATTTGAAAATAACGAATATGTGAAACGAATCTGAATATATGAAACAAATTCCAAAAATTAATCATCCTAACATAAAGACTACGGTAAAACAAAATGATTAACTTAGCAAATGGATCCAAAACTATACACATTTTTCCATCATGCACACCTCTACTGCTTTCAACCCACACGGATGACCCAGGTACTGGCTACCACAGCCCATCTCCACTCTCAGTCAAAAGTAAATATATGTAGCACTCCAAAACATAGCTGTTCTTTCTATATTTGTTTTTTTAAAAGATTAAACTACATACATTAATGTCTCCACCCGAAACCACCTTCCTTGATGTGTTTCACCACTGCTGGCTTGCTCACAGGGATAGGGGAGTCTTTGTGAGCAAGCCAGCAAGTGGTGAAAGACATCAAGTAAGGTGGAATAGAACAGAATAGAATGGAATAAAACAGAATAGAATAGACTAAAACAGAATAGAGTATAAAAGAATAAAACAGAATAGATTAGAAAATAAAGGAAAATAACAGAATAGTTTAACAGAATAGAATAAATTATAAAATAACAGAATAGAATAGAATAGAAAAATAGAACAAATACAGCTGTCTTTTCAAATTTTAACTTCAAAATTTGAATTTAGAATCTATTTGAAAATAGCGAATATGCAAAATGAATCCAAATATATGAAACACATTCCGAAAATGAATCATTCTAACATAACGAATATGCCGAAACTAAATTATTACCTTAACGTATGAATCTGAAACTATAGAAATGTTCCCATCTTGCACATCTCTACTGCTTTCAACCCACACGGATGACCCAGGTGCTGGCTACCACATCTCCACTCTCAGTCAAAAGTAAACTTAGGCAGAACTCCAAAACTTCTTCCTATATTAAATTTGTTAAAAGAATTAAACTACATGCATTAATGCCTTCACCCAAAACCACCCTACTTGACGCGTTTCACCACTCTTGGCCTGCTCAAAAGGATAGGGGACTTCCTTCACCTTTGTGTGGTGAAAGACATCAAGGAGGTTGGTTTCGGGTGGAGGCAATATTGTATGCAGTTTCATTTTTTGACAAATGAAATATAGAGAGGAGAGCTAAGTTTTGCAGTGTGCCTTTTATTTACTTTTGAAAGTGGAATGAGTCACATAACCTCCTTCATATAGGATTTGGGGACCTTAGTTTGTGTTGTCCACATAAAGGTCCAGGCTTTAAACTTTAGCTTTAGCTGGGACTTTTCCTTTGAGTTTTTGATGAGTTGAATGAACAAACTCCCAATGTGGATTCTCAATAAATACAAAGTCTACAATTAACTACTTCCATATCGAGTCATTGTCATATGACGTTCCCAGGAACACTCTGTCCCTCCGGGCGGGCATCATATGACATCCTTGGCTTCCCACGGGCATAGGGGAGTGCCCGCGCCCACCGCGTCACCAAGGAGCCAATGGGCATGCCCAGCGGCTGCGATGTCTGCCAGGCACACGTGATAGCTCGTGACAGAGCAGGAACGTGGATCTGTGTGTGTAAATACACAGATCAACGTCCTGTCAGGGGAGAGGAGACAGATCGTGTGTTCCTGGTATATAGGAACACCGATAGTCAGTCCCATCCCCCCACACACAGTCAGGGAACACCTTTAACCCCTTGATGGCCCCTAGTGTTAACCCCTTCCCTGCCAGTGACTCTTTATAGCACTGATCACTGTATAAATGTCAATGGTTTCAAAAAAGTGTCAAAAGTGTCTGATCTGTACGCCGCAATGTCGCAGTCAAGATAAAATTCAAAGATCACTGCCATTACTAGTAAAAAAAGACATAATAAAAATACCATAAATCGATAACCTATACAGGTATGAACAGCGATCTGTCACCTCCCCTGCACAGTCCCCTCCCCCATTCAGTTAAAACACACACTAGGGAACACAATTAACCCCTTGATTGCCCCCTAGGGTTAACCCCTTCCCTGCCAGTTTTACAGTAATCAGTGCATTTTTATAGCACTGATAGCTGTAAAAATGCCAATGGTCCCAAAAACGTGTCAAAATTGTCCGATTTCTCCGTCATAATGTCGCAGTCCCAATAAAAATGGCAGATCGCTGATCAAAAAATTAATAATAAAATTGCCATAAAAATATCCTCTATTTTGTAGATGCTATAACTTTTGCGCAAACCAATCAATATATGCTTATTGCGATTTTTTTTTACCAAAAATACGTAGAAGAATACATATCGGCCTCAACTGAGAAAAAAATTTGTTTTCTTTTTAAAATAAATTTGGGATATTTATTATAGCAAAAAGTTAAATAGGTTGGACTTGATGGACTTTGTCTTTTTTTCAGCCTCACCTAGTACGTAACTATGTAAAAATATTGTGTTTTTTTCAAAACTGTCGGGTTTTTTTTGTTTATAGCGCAAAAAATAAAAACCGCAGAGATGGTCACCACCAAAAGAAAGCTCTATTTGTGTGGAAAAAAATACCAAAATTGAATTTGGGTACAGTGTTGCATGACCGCGCAATTGTCATTCAAAATGTTACAGCGCTGAAAGCTGAAAATTGGCCTTGGACAGGAAGGGGGCGAAAGTGCCCGGTATTGAAGTAAGTAAGGGGACTTTTCATCAGTACATTTGCAACTTACTTTTTCCTCAACCAAAACTAAAAACAAATCACTATTGATACGCTAAATTTTAACCATTTCTAGGCATGTAATGGTTAAAGAGATATTAACCACTTGCCGACCAGGCTTTTTCTGGCACTTTTTGTTTACAAGTTTAATACAGTAGTTTTTGCTAGAAAATTACTTATAACCCTCAAACATTATACTTTTTTTTTTTAGCAGAGACACTAGGTAATAAAATGGCTATCTTTGCGTTTTTTTAATGTCACATGGTATTTGCACAGAGGTTTTGCAATACACTCAATTAAAACAAAACACAATAGTTACCCTCATTTTTTTTTGTATAATGTAAAGGATGATGTTACGCCAAGTAAATAGATACCTAACATGTCACGTTTTAAACCTGCGCACGCTCGTAAAGTGGGTGCAAACTATGGTACTTAAAGATCTCCATAGGCAAAATTTTAAACGCCTTTACAAATTACCAATTTAGAGTTACAGAGGTCTAGTGCTAGAATTATCGCTCTAACATTTGTGGCGATACCTCACATGTGTGTTGTGAACACTATTTACATATTGGAAAGTGGCAATATGGGTGGGTGACAATGACAAAGAAATGGCACCAACATCCCTGTAGATAAATGTGAGCAAGGGAGGGTTTTTTAGCAGGATTTTTGGGGGTGCCAGAGAAAAATAAGTAATTTCAATACTCCACACAGAGTTATTTATTACATAAAGGACATGGTTAAAAAAAAATATATAAGTTATGTGCACATGTACAAGGATACATCTAGAATTCTAAAAAATTGATAACATTTGATCACTCGGCAGTAGCATTGGAGTGATTGTCCCGACATGTTTCGCCACTCTGGGCTCATCAGGGGATGTTTTTTTAGACATAATTAGATGTAACACTGCATAGAACAGAACAAAATAGGGTTAAAAACATTGCATTAACTTTAAATACAGTACAAAATTATTATAAGAAACACAAATGCTAATAATAATAATAATAGTACGGTAGAGTATACCGTACTATTATTATTTGTGTTTCTTAAAATCGTTTTGTACTGTATTTAAAGTTAATGCAATGTTTTTAACCCTATTTTGTTCTGTTCTTTGCAGTGTTACATCTAATTATGTCTAAAAAACATCCCCTGATGAGCCCAGAGTGGCGAAACATGTCGGGACAATCACTCCAATGCTACTGCCGAGTGATCAAATTTTATAAATCTTTTAGAACTCTAGATGTATCCTTGTACATGTGCACATATAATATATATATATATATATATATATATATATATATATATATATATATATATATATATATATATATATATATATATATATATATATATATATATATATATATATATATATATATATGTATGTGTGTGTGTGTGTGTGTGCGTGGCTTACATATGTGTTTGCTTCTGAGAGCGAGCACGGAGGGACAGGGCACTTTACATTTTTTTAATATTATTGTTCATTTTACTTTTTACTTTTACACTGTCCATTTATTTATTTATTTATTTATTTATTTATCACTTTTATTCCTATTACAAGGAATGTAAACATTCCTTTTAATAGAAATAAGGATGACAGGTCCTCTTTATGGAGAGATCTGGGGTCAAAAAGACTCTTCTCCAAATCTCTCCAAATCTCTTCTTTACCTTTAAAAGCAAAAGATCAAACTTTTTTTTTTTTGATCTTTCACTTTTATTTATTTTTTCCACCAGTATTGACTGGAAGTGACGTCATGACGTCCCTCTGGTCCTCCAAGGCCATAGAGTTGATCAAACAGTGTTAACTCTTTTATCGCCCATGAGAGCAGCTGGCTGCACCGTCTTATCCTTTCTCGGGTAAACCGGTGGTAATGGTTTTGCCCGAGAAGCACCGGCAAACAGCGGGAGTAGCTTCAGAAACTGGCTCAGCGGCTCATGAGCCACTCGGAACGGTTTCACGAGAAAGCCAGCCATCTTCTGAAACCGGGTACCGGGGTTATGGCTGATGGCTTGCAGACTGTATTACATATGTATTGTGGTGGGCAAGTGGCACTGGTTAAAGTTTTTTTTTTTTTAAATAACAAACATGTTATACTTACCTGCTCTGTGAAATAATTTTGCACAGACCACCCCCCCCTGCCTCTTCTTCTTAGGTTTCCCCTGGTGTTCTTCCCCCTTGATCAGTACCCCCAATAGCAAGTCGCTTGCTATGGGGGCACTGGTGCATGCTCGTTCCTAAGCCCCATAAGACACATAGAGCCACGACTTGGCCCCACCCCCACTCTCTCCTCATTGGCTCACTGGCTGTGATTGACAGCAGCGGGAGCCAATGGAGAAACCCGGGACAGCTGAGGCTCCCATTCACATTACTGGATCGAGAGGAGGCTTGTGTTAGTATTGGGGGGGCTGAGGGGGGAGCAGCACACAGAACGTTTTTTACCTTCATACATAGAATGCATGAAGGTAAAAATCTTCAGCCTGTGCAAGCACTTTAATATATCCTGGCACAGATGTTATTCAAACAGGTAAAGTGTTACTAAACCCAGGGCCCTGCATTGACTATACAGTGGAACCTTGGTTTACAAGTAACGCGGTTAACGAGCGTTTTGAAAGACGGGCAACCTAATTTTTTTAATTCTGACTCCGTTTACGAGTGTTGTCTTGGAAAACTAGCAGAATTTAAGCTAATAGGTGGTGCAGTACCACATTTGGCCAGAGGTGCGGGGGTGCCCGGGGCACTTGGAACGGTTCAGAGCCATTCCGAAATACTCGGAATGACTCAGAAATACTCAGAAACACTCTATTCCCGAGCCCTTCCTAGGCTTTCCAAGTTCAGCTGAGCTGTCCTGGAGTATTTCCGAGGCTCTCCGGCGCCCCCCACCCCTGGTCACATGCAGTATTGCATGTAATAGAAGTCAATGCGGAACAAATTATCTTCGTTTCCATTGACTTCTATAGGGAAACTCGCTTTGATATGCGAGTGCTTTGGATTACAAGCATTCTCCTGGAATGGATTATACTCGTAATCCAAGGTTCCACTGTATCTGGTCTCCCTCAGCACACAGAACATAGAAATGCAATTATTTTAGTAAATATAAATATAAATATAAACACCTTTTCTCATCAGCAGTATATAGCAGTTTTGTGACTTCTATCAGTGTCTGGTTAAAGCTTATAGGAGGAGTTTTCATTCTCTACGTATTGTCCTTTAAGACTGCAGGATCCCTGACCCCCTATCTGGCCAGTACTGATTGGTCCTGTGCTGATCACATGCACTCTCCCAAGAAAAGAAAAAAACTATTTAGCAATACACACTAAACTAAGCATGTGCAGCTTATCCCCCGACTCTGTTCTATCATCAGATAGATTGGGGACTGTGGAATCAGGGGAGGATGTCAGAGCTGGGCTCAGCCCTTCCTTCTCTGGGCTGGCCACTCAGCTGTCGGCTAATTGCCAGCTTACATCTCTCTCCACAGTTACTCAGCTGATGATGATATCCTGCTCGTCAGTCCTGCCTACTTAAGCCGTCCAGTCCAGTGGATCTCTGCCTTCGCCATGGTCAACATCCCAGAAACTATCTCCTGCGATTCTGTTCATGACTTGCTTGGCTGACATCCCTTCTGGCTCCAGATCCTGCTTGCTGCTCCACTACATTGATACCTGACTTCTGGCTTGGCTGACTATCCGTTCCGGTTACTGAACTTTGGCTATGTTTTGACTACGTTTGTTCTTTTTACTTTTATTATTAAACAAGTGTAATTTAACTGTACTTCTGTCTTGGTCTGATTCCATGGTTTCTGACAGAGGATCAGAGAAGACAGGATCAAACAGCCTTTTTACACAATGCAGAGGATTAACCCCGTAGGTTCCACAGTGAGTATAAAAAGCATGATTTACTGCGTATACAGACTGATTTTACTGTTGTGGGTTTAGCAACACTTTAGTAAAACTCACAGTTTTTTATGTGTGTGCTCAAAACTCACCACCCACTATTGTTTTATTACAGAAAATAACTTTTTATATTAAAAAAAGAGCACTGTTATGATTGAGAAAAAAATATATCCTTGAAATATCATTATATATGCATGACAGACGACACAATGATCCCTGGATATGATTTACATCAAGCACATAGACTAGCTGCATTTATTGTTTTTTTGCTAATGTTACTTGCATTGGACTTGGGAAGTACATTAAAAACATATTATGAGATCAGGAAGAGAAAAAAAACAAAAAAAAAACACATCAAATAGCGACAATGTGACAGATTTGCTTGTTTGTCATTGAGCTTATATTTTTAATGTTTTGTCAGAACCTTCTGTAAGTATTTGGCATATGTGTTAAAATTTAACAAATGTCTCTGAGCTTAGAAACTCAAGAGGAACTTATAAAACATCACAAAGATACTGTAAAATGTGTTGGATTTATATAATCTGGTGCAAATGAAAAACAAAAAACTATTTGATAAAATGACCAATAAAGGATGCATGTTGCTCTGGGAAATTGATTGGCTTGTATGGGTGCAACCCCCATTTCTTAAAGTGGATCTGTCATAACATTTTGGATGAATTTTAAACCCAAAAGCAAACATTTAATATATAGCAGCTTACCAAATCTTAGATGTGATGGCTGCATTCAGTTTCTTTTTTTTTTTTCTTTTTTTTTTTTAGGCTTTCTTTCTTCTATTTTCATCTGGTAATCCAGCCAGTAGATCTGTTGTTTTTTACAGCAAAAAACTCTCCAGCAGAATGAGTTTACATGGATGAGACAAACCAGTTAACGCTGGCAGAGGTGATTAACTGCTTGCCGACCCTCTACTGTAGATACACGGCGGGCAAGGCGCTTCATCTGCACAGGATCACGTATCTAGTAGACATGTGCGGTTCGATTCGTTCCGAAATAGTTTTCGAATTTGAAAAGTTTTTAAATTCGAAATTGAAAAGTTTTCGAATTCAATTAGGTTTTCTAATTCAAATTGTTTTTGAATTCAATTTGTTTTTGAATACTTTTCGAATTCAAATGATTTTCTAATTCAAATTTGAAAAGTCTCATACGTGAGTAGCGCCCGCATATGAAAACGGTGGTCAAACCACACATGTGAGGTATCGCCGCCACCGGTAGAGCGAGAGCAATAATTCTAGCCCTAGAAGTCCTCTGTAACATGAAACATGCAACCTGTAGAATTTTTTAAATGTCGCCTATGGAGATTTTGAGGGTAAAAGTTTGATGCCATTCCACGAGCGGGCGCAATTTCAAAGCGTGACATGTTGGGTATCAATTTACTTGGTGTAACATTATATTTCACAATATAAAAAAAAATTGGGCTAACTTTACTGTTGTCTTCTTTTTAAGTCAAAAAAGTGAATTTTTTCCAAAAAAAGCACGCTTATAAGACCGCTGCGCAAATACGGTGCAAAAAAAAGTATTGCATTGACTGCCATTTTATTCTCTAGGGTGTTAGAAAAAAGACAATATATAATGTTTGGGGTTCTAAGTAATTTTCTAGCAAAAAAACCTGTTTTAAACATGTAAACACCTAAAATCCAAAACAAGGCTGGTCCTTAAGTGGTTAATGACGTGTCAGTTAGTGTCCCGACTGTCCGCCACAATATCGCAGTCCCGCTATAAGTCGCCGATATTACTAGTAATAAATAAAAATATCTCATAGTTTGTAGACGCACTAACTTTTGCGCAAACCAATCAATATACGCTTATTGGGATTTTTTTTTACCAGAAATATGTAGCAGAATACATATTGGCCTAAATTTATGAATACATTTGTTTATTCACATTTTCTTATTGGATATGTTTTATAGCAGAAAGTAAAAAATATTGTTTTTTTTTTTTTTCAAAATTGTCTTTTTTGTTTATAGCACATTAAATAAAACCGCAGAGGTGATTAAATACCACCAAAAGAAAGCTCTATTTGTGTGAAAAAAAGGACATCAATTTTATCTGGGTACAGCATCGCACGACCGCGCAATTGTCAATTAAAGTAACGCAGTGCCGAATCGCATAAAATGGCCTGGTCATGGAGGGGGGGGGGGTAAACCTTCCGGGGCTGAAGTGGTTAAAATGATCATCTTTTTTTTATTCATTAAAACTTTATCCCAAAAGAAAAAAAAAAAAGCTAAATTATAAAGTGTTAGCTGGAGTTTGGCTTCAATTTGTTAGTGTGTTTAAATCTGCTAGTGCATTTAACAATCCCCCCAGACTTACAATGCTGCTGTCTGCTGTACCTCTAGGCGTATATTCGCGGGAACGAGCCGACCTGCCGCAGTACAATGACGGCGGCTGGTCAGCAAGTAGTTAATAAGGTTTTAAATGAATCATTAAAAATCCCTTTAACCACTTCAGCCCCGGAAGATTTTACCCCCTTCCTGACCAGAGCACTTTTTGCGATTCGGCACTGTGCCACTTTAACTGACAATTGCGCGGTCGTGCGACGTTGCAAAATAGAGCTTTCTTTTGGTGGTATTTGATCACCTCTGCGGTTTTTATTTTTTGCGCTATAAACAAAAAAAGAGCGACAATTTTGAAAAAAACGCAATATTTTTTACTTTTTGCTATAATAAATATCCCCTAAAAGTATATAAAAAAACTATTTTTTTCCTCAGTTTAGGCCGATACGTATTCTTCTACATATTTTTGGTAAAAAAAATCACAATAAGCGTATATTGATTGGTTTGCGCAAAAGTTATAGCGTCTACAAAATAGAGGATATTTTTGTGGCAATTTTATTGTTCCTTTTTTTGATCATCGATCTGCAATTTTTATTGGGACTGCGACATTATGGCGGACAAATCGGACAATTTTGACACGTTTTTGGGACCATTGGCATTTTTACAGCTATCAGTGCTATAAAAATGCACTGATTACTGTAAAACTGGCAGGGAAGGGGTTAACACTAGGGGGGCGATCAAGGGGTTAATTGTGTTCCCTAGTGTGTGTTTTAACTGAATGGGGGAGGGGACTGTGCAGGGGAGGTGACAGATCGCTGTTCATACTCTGTATGAACAGACGATCTGTCACTCCTCCCCTCAGAGAACCAGAAATGGTGTGTTCACACACACACAGATCCGGTTCTCCGTGTGCCCCAAGCGATTGAGGGAGCTCAGAAGTGATTGTGACCGCTGGGCACTCGCATCGCCTCTGTGGGCAAGTGGGGGGCGTGCGCCCCTAGTGGCCACAGGGCGATCCTGTCTGTGAAACGGCACATTTGTATGGATGTATACAGCCTGCTATGGGAAAAACGGACATTTACAAGGAATTGCTGGCAAATTACAGCTTCAGCTGCCTACTTCTGTTTGTGAACAATGTGGCCAGGGATTCCCTTCATCTACTGTATACAAGACCATTATCCTAGATCAGGGGTAGGCAACCTCAGCCCTCGAGCCGTGGTGAAACTACAAGTCCCATGAGACATTGCAAGACCCTAACAATCACAGGTGTGGAAGGCTGAGGAAAAATAGAGCCTCTACAAGCATGAATTAAGTAAAATAGAAAAAGGGTGTACCATCATCCAACATATGAGGAATAGAAAACTAGGGAGGTCCGCCCCAAACGATCCCACAAAAAACAAGAAAAATGGACTATCACGGTACTGGTTTGATTGGTATGAATTCAGATTGTATAGCAAGTAAATACATAATTTTATTAATACAAAATTAACATAAAATAAAACAATACATGATCAAAAACATATTAAAGTGGAGTTCCACCCAAAAGTGGAACTTCCGCTCATTTGTCTCCTCTTCCCTTCCGGTGCCACAATTGGCACCTTTCGGGGGGGGGGAGGGGGGGGAGGACCTTTGACAGGTATCCTGTTCCCACTTCCGGGAGTCCGGGCCGTGACGGAAAGTATGCCTCAACTAGTTTTGCTGCCTAAGAGAAGATCTGCAATTTGATTAACAAACAATCACTATATAAAAACCACAAAAACAAAGTAAACAGGATTTATTGATTTAACATTGAGAAAAAATTGCATATGTGGGGAACGGAGTGATGTTGCTTGCATACCCATGACCCAGTTCCACACAGAGCAAAAGCATCACCAGAGGTTCCCCCACGGCGGCTAGGGGGTACGTGCAAACAATGGACGTATATGTAAGTAAATAAGGGTAATGAGTGAATAGGTAGGTGAATTGCACACAGAAAAAACAGGCAGAGCCAATGGGAAAAATGTAGATGAGACGGGGAAAAAGAAGAGGGGGAAGGGGGAGGGGGAAGTAGAGGGGGGAGGGGAAAGGGGGAGGAAAAAAGGAAAGGGAGCGAAGATGAGGGGGGAGGAAGGAGGAAATAAGGGATAGGAGGTAGGGAAGGAGGTGAAGGGAAAGAAATAAAGAGGGGGAGGGGGGAGGGGTAAAGAAAAAAGAAGGAGAAAGAAAAGGGGGGTAGGGAGAAAAAGGAGGGGGGAAGAAGGAAGGAGTGGAGAGGGAAAGGGAGAAAGGGGAAAGAAGAAGGGGAAGAAAGAAGAAAACAAAATAAAATGAAATGGGGATGAGAAGGGAGCAAGTAGGGAGAAGGGAGAAGAGGGAGGATGAAACAATAAAAGTGGAAACGGGAGGGGGGGACTTCTAGTACCCAGATGGGGATTCAGCAACACAAGTCCCTAGGATCCCTTTAGGGGGTTCTGTACTCACAAGGCCCTGGTTGCAGGTCACCTTCCCCTATGATACCAGACCTCATCCAGGGACGTCCTCCTCAGTCAGCTCTCAAGAGAACCTTGGGTTTCAGCATTCAGACCTTCAGATTACCCATCTGAGGCAGCATGGCAGCTTGTGCTGGGGAGAGGCAATGTTCCCCACTCCCCAGCTGGACCTCTCCTCTCCAGGAAAAGGCCAAGAGCCCAGGTGCTCCCTGAACATAAATACAGGCACCCAGCATGCCTAGGGGCACCTCCTCTTCCAATTGGCTGGAACTGCATCTATATTCATGCTGCTCATTTGAATGGCTTCCACCTACAATCCAGAACCTTCCTAGGTTGCTTGGGTACAGGGTAGTTCCAAACAGAATGAGCAGCATGAAAGCATCCTGAGCAGGCAGGACTAAACGATCACAGCTCCTGTTAAGCAGACAGCATAAATTATATAACTGTTTCTCTGTTAAGCAAAGGAGCTAAAACTATTCTAGCACCTACCTAGAAGGGTGCTTTATACACACTATATATACACTATATTGTATTGGGATGCCTGCCTTTACACGCACATGAACTTTAATGGCATCCCAGTCTTAGTCCGTAGGGTTCAATATTGAGTTGGCCCACCCTTTGCAGCTATAACAGCTTCAACTCTTCTGGGAAGGCCGTCCACAAGGTTTAGGAGTGTGTCTATGGGAATGTTTGACCATTTTTCCAGAAGCATGTTTGGTCAGGACAAGATCCTCCATCCCAAACTCATTCATCCATGTCTTTATGGACCTTGCTTTGTGCACTGGTCCAAATCATTTGGTGGAGGGGGGATTATCATGTGGGGTTGTTTTTCAGGGGTTAGGCTTGGCACCTTAGTTCCATTAAAGGGAACTCTTAAGGCACCAGCACACCAAGACATTTTGAACAATTTCATGCTCTCAACATTTGTGGGAACAGTTTGGGGACGGGCCCTTCCTGTTCAAACATGACTGTGGACCAGTGCACAAAGCAAGGTCCATAAAGACATGGATGAGCGAGTTTGGGGTGGAGGAACTTGACTGGCCTGCACAGAGTCCTCACTTCAACCCAGTAGAACACCTCTGGGATGAATTAGAGCGGAGGCTGCGAGCCGGGACTTCTCGTCCAACATCAGCGCCTGACCTCACAAATGCGCTTCTGGAACAATGGTCAATCTTTTCCATAGACACACTCCTAAACCTTGTGAACAGCCTTCCCAGAAGAGTTGAAGCTGTTATAGCTGCGTAGGGTGGGCCAACTCCATATTGAACCCTACAGACTAATGCCCCGTACACACGGTCGGACATTGATCGGACATTCCGACAACAAAATCCATGGATTTTTTCCGATGGATGTTGGCTCAAACTTGTCTTGCATAAACATGGTCACACAAAGTTGTCGGAAAATCTGATCGTTCTGAACGTGGTGACGTAAAACACGTACGTCGGGTCTATAAACGGGGCAGTAGCCAATAGCTTTTGTCTCTTAATTTATTCTTAGCATGCGTGGCACTTTGTGCGTCAGATTTGTGTACACATGATCGGAATTTCCGACAACGGATTTTGTTGTCGGAAAATTTTATAGCCTGCTCTCAAACTTTGTGTGTCGGAAATTCCGCTGGAAAATGTGTGCTGGAGCCCACACACGGTCGGAATTTCCGACAACAAGGTCCTATCACACAAAATCCGACCGTGTGTACAGGGCATTAGACTGGGATGCCATTAAAGTTTATGTGTGTAGAGGCAGGCGTCCCAATACTTTTGACAATATAGTGTATGTATAAAATATGCCATGCCTGGAATTCTTCTTTAACCTTTCATTGTAACACACAGCAAGGCACATCTACAATGGATTACCATGTGTTCTGTTGTTCATGATGGATGCACATCATAAAGCTTCTTATGGTGTATATATTTCCTAAAATAATCTAATGTGGAACAATGAATACATATTTCTTCTATGTCCTTTGGTCAGTAACAAATTGGTCATTTTTGAGATTCATTTCAGATTCAGCGTTAGATGTTTTAGCAAAACAATCAGATCTGTTCTAGACTTGTATCCAATTAGCTTAACAATGCTCAGGGGCTGCTTTAGTGTCAAAGGATAAGTGATGTTGTTTTGCATCTGTGGATATTTTTTTCAGTAAATGAATATCATTGTATTTTGTGTGACTGTTCTAATCAGTGCATATACTAATGTTTGAATGAGAATAATATATTCTCCATTACTATTACCATAGTTTTATACATGGACAGTCCTGATGCAATGCTGCCACTATCACATGAGCGGCATGCCAGGCCCTGGCACCGTGTACTTTATCCTTCATTCCCGCTAAAGCAGGTTTGCTTTAATCCCTCCCTCCCCAACAGCACAAATGCTCTATTGAGCGCCCTTCCCTCTTGTTCCTTCCAGCCAACAGGAGCAAAAGAATATACTCAGTACTTCCACAGATAGAGCAGCATATGGCTCTCTACATTTGACAGTATTTTAAAGTGTCATTAAACCCAGACTATGAAAAACTCTCATTGCATGGCATATAACAGAGTGTTCATACTCACAAAGCCACTAAAGCATTCATTTTGTGTAAAGTAAAATATGCCTGGTTGATCCTGCCTTCAGCTGTCCCTCCCATCTTCTCTGTGTCCCCACTCAGTGGTGTCTCCAGCTTTCATATTTAGGGGGGGAACATGGGGGGACAGGGACAAAAGTAGGGGGGCAACTATAAAATGCATATATAAATAATAAAAATCTATACCAGACCCAAAAAGCCTGGTATATATTTTGGGGGGGACCCTATGTCGTTTTTTTCTTAATTCTGTCATAGAGTTCCCCTTAACCACTTCAATGCACTGTATTATATACTCTGCACTGATATATATATATATATATATATATATATATATATATATATATATATATATATATATATATATATATATACACACACACTAAACTGCCTGCACTGTATACAAGTCTACACTATATATATATACACACAGTGCATTCAGTGTAGACTCTGGTCTAGTATATACAGTGGGGACGGAAAGTATTCAGACCCCCTTAAATGTTTCACTCTTTGTTATATTGCAGCCATTTGCTGAAATCATTTAAGTTCATTTTTTCCCCTCATTAATGTATACACAGCACCCCATATTGACAGAAAAACACAGAATTGTTGACATTTTTGCATATCTATTATAAAAGAAAAACTGAAATATCACATGGTCCTAAGTATTCAGATTCTTTGCTGTGACACTCATATATTTAACTCAGGTGCTGTCCATTTCTTCTGATCATCCTTGAGATGGTTCTACACCTTCATTTGAGTCCAGCTGTGTTTGATTATACTAATTGGACTTGATTAGGAAAGCCACACACTTGTCTATATAAGACCTTACAGCTCACAGTGCATGTCAGAACAAATGAGAATCATGAGGTCAAAGGAACTGCCTGAAGAGCTCAGAGACAGAATTGTGGCAAGGCACAGATCTGGCCAAGGTTACAAAAACATTTCTGCTGCACTTAAGGTACCTAAGAGCACAGTGGCCTCCTTAATCCTTAAATGGAAGACGTTTGGGACGACAAGAACCCTTCCTAGAGCTGGCCGTCCGGCCAAACTGAGCTATCGGGGGAGAAGAGCCTTGGTGAGAGAGGTAAAGAAGAACCCAGAAATCACTGTGGCTGAGCTCCAGAGATGCAGTAGGGAGATGGGAGAAAGTTGTAGAAAGTCAACCATCACTGCAGCCCTCCACCAGTCGGGGCTTTATAGCAGAGTGGCCCGACGGAAGCCTCTCCTCAGTGCAAGACACATGAAAGCCCGCATGGAGTTTGCTAAAAAATACCTGAAGGACTCCAAGATGGTGAGAAATAAGATTCTCTGGTCTGATGAGACCAAGATAGAACTTTTTGGCCTTAATTCTAAGCGGTATATGTGGAGAAAACCAGGCACTGCTCATCACCTGTCCAATACAGTCCCAACAGTGAAGCATGGTGGTGGCAGCATTATGCTGTGGGGGTGTTTTTCAGCTGCAGGGACAGGACGACTGGTTGCAATTGAGGGAAAGATGAATGCGGCCAAGTACAGGGATATCCTGGACGAAAACCTTCTCCAGAGTGCTCAGGACCTCAGACTGGGCCAAAGGTTTACCTTCCAACAAGACAATGACCCTAAGCACACAGCTAAAATAACGAAGGAGTGGCTTCACAACAACTCCGTGACTGTTCTTGAATGGCCCAGCCAGAGCCCTGACTTAAACCCAATTGAGCATCTCTGGAGAGAACTAAAAATGGCTGTCCACCAACGTTTATCATCCAACCTGACAGAACTGGAGAGGATCTGCAAGGAGGAATGGCAGAGGATCCCCAAATCCAGGTGTGAAAAACTTGTTGCATCTTTCCCAAAAAGACTCATGGCTGTATTAGATCAAAAGGGTGCTTCTACTAAATACTGAGCAAAGGGTCTGAATACTTAGGACCATGTGATATTTCAGTTTTTCTTTTTTAATAAATCTTCAAAAATGTCAACAATTCTGTGTTTTTCTGTCAATATGGGGTGCTGTGTGTACATTAATGAGGGAAAAAAATGAACTTAAATGATTTTAGCAAATGGCTGCAATATAACAAAGAGTGAAAAATTTAAGGGGGTCTGAATACTTACTGTCCCCACTGTATATATATATATATATATATATATACACACATACACTAAACTGCCTGTACTGTATACAAGTCTACACTATATATATACACAGTGCATTCAGTGTAGACTCTATAAACAGTGCAGGTGGTCTAGTATATATATATATATATATATATATATATATATATATATATATATATATATATATATATATATATATATATATACATATATATATATACATATATATATATATATATATACTAGACCACCTGCACTGTATATAGAGTCTACATATATATAGATATATAGATATATCTATATATATATGTATATACAGTCTATATATATATATATACCGTATTTATCGGCGTATAACACGCACTTTTTTCCCCTGAAAATCAGGGGGAAATCGTGGGTGTGTGTTATACGCCGATCCCCCGCCGATTGTAAGCTTTTCGGCCGCTCTCAGCTTTTCTCGGCGGGTTTGAAAATGGTGCCGCCGTTCTCGGCCGCTTTCGGCCATTCTCGGCGGCTCTCGCCCGCCTTCGGCCATTCTCGTCGGCTCTCGGCCGCTTTCGGCAATTCTCGGCGGCTCTTGGCCATTCTCGACGGCTTTCAGCCACTTTCGGCCATTCTCTGCGCCTCTCGCAGTCCCGCGGGAGCCACCGAAAGCCGAGTGCGTCCGAGAGCCGCCGAGAATGGCCGAAAGCAGCCGAGAACCGCCGAGAATGGCTGAAAGCGGCTGAGAGCGGCGGCGCCATTTTCAAAGATGCACAGACTACAGATGGACACTAACAAGGCTGCAATGGGGGACAAGGCTGCAATGGGGGACAAGGCTGCAATGGGGACAAGGCTGCAATGGGGGACAAGGCTGCAATGGGGACAAGGCTGCAATGGGGGACAAGGCTCTTATAAGGGACAATGCTGCAATGGGGACAAGGCTGCAATGGGGGACAAGGCTGCAATCAGGGACAACACTACAGATGGACACTGACAAGGCTGCAGATGGACACTGATGAGTAGGGATGAGCTTCGTGTTCGAGTCGAACCCATGTTCGACTCGAACATCGGCTGTTCGCCCGTTCGCCGAATTGCGAACGATATAGGCCGTTCGCGCCAAATTCGTGTGGCGCGTCACGGCCCATAATTCACTGCGGCATCACAGTGCATTGCTTGCTGATGATTGGCCAAGCATGCACTATGACCCGCATGCTTGGCCAATCACAGCGCTGCCTGAACAGAGAGCCGTAATTGGCCAAAGCCAAGGAGGCTTTGGCCAATTATGGCTCAGGGGATTTAGTACACGCCCCACACTATATAAGGCCGCCTGCACGGCGGCCCTGTGTAGTGTGTGTTCCGGCGTTGAAAGAGATAGACAGAGAGAGAGACAGTGTCATTTGATTTGAGTTAGATAGATTAGGCAGAACAGTCAGTCAGTTAGCTGCACTTACAGTGTATTGTGTATATATATGCATCCCAGGTGTTGCATATATATATATACACTGTATTCAGTTTAGCTAGATCCGTTCCTGTTATCTTCTAGACTATTTACATTTAGTGCAGTGCGTCCTGCTCACAGTGTTCAGCTAGATCCGTTCCTGTTATCTTCTAGACTATTTACATTTAGTGCAGTGCGTCCTGCTCACAGTGTTCAGCTAGATCCGTTCCTGTTAAATTCTAGACTATTTACATTTAGTGCAGTGCGTCCTGCTCACAGTGTTCAGCTAGATCCGTTCCTGTTATCTTCTAGACTATTTACATTTAGTACAGTGCGTCCTGCTCACAGTGTTCAGCTAGATCCGTTCCTGTTATCTTCCTACTGACAGGCAGGCTTGTCTTGTTACAGTATTAACAGCTACCTTAAGAAAATTACTGGTGTTCTTTTGATCCTATTAGTACCACGGTCAGGCAGCTAGACTATTTACATTTAGTACAGTGCGTCCTGCTCACAGTGTTCAGCTAGATCCGTTCCTGTTATCTTCTAGACTATTTACATTTAGTGCAGTGCGTCCTGCTCACAGTGTTCAGCTAGATCCGTTCCTGTTATCTTCCTACTGACAGGTAGGCTTGTCTTGTTACAGTATTAACAGCTACCTAAAGAAAATTACTGGTGTTCTTTTGATCCTATTAGTACCACGGTCAGGCAGCTAGACTATTTACATTTAGTACAGTGCGTCCTGCTCACAGTGTTCAGCTAGATCCGTTCCTGTTATCTTCTAGACTATTTACATTTAGTGCAGTGCGTCCTGCTCACAGTGTTCAGCTAGATCCGTTCCTGTTATCTTCCTACTGACAGGTAGGCTTGTCTTGTTACAGTATTAACAGCTACCTAAAGAAAATTACTGGTGTTCTTTTGATCCTATTAGTACCACGGTCAGGCAGCTAGACTATTTACATTTAGTACAGTGCGTCCTGCTCACAGTGTTCAGCTAGATCCGTTCCTGTTATCTTCCTACTGACAGGCAGGCTTGTCTTGTTACAGTATATAAAGCTGCCTGAAGAAAATTACTGGTGTTCTTTTGATCCTATTAGTACCACGGTCAGGCAGCTAGACTATTTACAGTTAGTGCAGTGCGTCCTGCTCACAGTGTTCAGCTAAACCTACAAGTTAGTGGGGTGCGTCCACCTCACAGTGTTCAGCTAAAGCTACCTGTAGAAGGTTGCTGGTGTTCTCATACTACAGGCAAGCAGTTGATTTTGCTAGCTGCAGTATCAGTACATATATATATATATATAGATATATATATCCCAGCTTAGTGCAGCTACAGGCCATTAGTATGTCTGGAAGGCCAAGAAGGAGAGGCAGACAGTCACAAGCCAATAAGAGAGGGCAAGCAGGCTCTGTGTCTAGTGCTGGTCGTGGAGACAGTGCATCCTCATCAGCACGTGGCCATGGGACACGCTTGGCCTTTTTTTCGGCAGCTGGCCGTGTTGAGCCGCAACATGCGGAAGACTTGGTCGAGTGGATGACCAAGCCGTCCTCATCCTCCTCATCCTCTCTCACCCATGCCCAGGGTGCTTTGTCTGGCAAAGCAGCGGCCTCTTCCCTCGGCTCAATGTCATCAGTGACTCCTTCCCTAGCTCCACCATGTCCTCCTGAGGATTCCCTCGAACTGTTTGACCACAGTGTTGGGTACATGCTCCAGGAGGATGCCCAGCATTTGGAAGGCTCTGATGATGATACTAAGCTCGATGAAGGCAGTAACATGAGCACGAACAGAGGGGGTGCCCAAGAAGGACAGCAATCTGGCAGTCATGCTCCCCCTGCTGCAGCATACTGCCAGGTTTGCTCCAGTGATGAGGAGGGAGGGGATGATGAGGTCACTGACTCAACGTGGGTGCCTGATAGGAGAGAGGAGGAGGAGGAGGAGGAGGAGGCGGCACATCACCAACGAGGCAGGATGCCCTCCAGGGGCCAGCCTAAGGGCAGCACATTGACTGCATCACACCCCAAAGCTCCACATGTGCAGGGCGCTGCAGTCTCTGCGCGTTATTCAAAAAGTTCTTTGGTGTGGGCCTTTTTTGAGACGAGTGCATCAGATCGCACCGCTGCTATTTGCAACATATGTCTCAAGCGTATCTCACGTGGCCAAAACATCTCCCGCTTGGGTACCACATGCTTGACCAGACATATGTTGACCTGCCATGCAGTTCGTTGGCAAGCGTATCTAAAAGACCCACACCAAAGAACAAAGAGGATCTCTCCTTGCTCCTCATCAGCTGAGATTTCCAACCCCACTAGACCTCCAGTCCTCTCTGAGACCTGCAGTGAGAGGAATGAAGGTGTAGAATTAGGTGTCACAGCCAAGTACTTGTGGGCAATCTGCTTTTGGTACACCGACGTCAGATTGTACCAGGCAAATTTCCCTGCCCCAGCTGCTGCACCGCCGAAAGAAGTTTGCTCCCAGCCATCCACATGCCCAGCGGTTGAATGCTAGCTTGGCAAAATTGCTAGCACTTCAACTGCTGCCTTTTCAGTTGGTAGACTCTGCCCCCTTCCGTGAGTTTGTGGAATGTGCGGTTCCTCAGTGGCAGGTACCCAAACGCCACTTTTTCTCACGGAAGGCGATTCCGGCTCTCTATCGGCATGTGGAAGGCAATGTCCATGCCTCGCTGGACAGGGCGGTCAGCAGTAAGGTGCATATTACCGCTGACTCATGGTCCAGCAGGCATGGACAGGGACGTTACCTAATTTTTACGGCGCATTGGGTGACTCTGCTGGCAGCTGGGAAGGATGCAGGACAAGGTGCAGTAGTGTTGGAGGTTGTTCCGCCACCACGCCTCCAAAATGCTAATGATTGTGACACACCTCTCTCCTCCACCCCCTCCTCTTCTTCTTCCTCCATGGCCTCTTCCTCGGAACCAGCGGTGCTCCGTAGTCGTTCAAGGGGCTACGCAAGTACGCAGGCCAAAAGATGCCATGCGGTGCTTGAGCTGGTGTGCTTGGGGGACAGGAGCCACACTGGGGCAGAGGTTCTGTCAGCTCTGCAGGGGCAGGTTCAGAGGTGGTTGACGCCACGCCAACTTAAGGCAGGAATGGTGGTTTGCGACAATGGCACCAACCTCCTCTCTGCCCTCCGACAGGGACAAATGACCCATGTGCCCTGTTTGGCTCACGTCCTTAACTTGGTGGTGCAGCGATTCTTGGGCAGGTACCCGGGCTTACAGGATGTCCTGAGGCAGGCCAGGAAAGTCTGTGTGCATTTCCGCCGGTCATATAATGCCAGTGCTCGGCTGACGGACCTCCAAAAGGAGTTTAACCTGCCCAAGAACCGCCTAATCTGTGACATGCCCACCAGGTGGAACTCAACGTTGGCCATGCTGCAGCGGCTGCACACGCAGCAGAGGGCCATCAATGAGTACCTGTGCGACTATGGCACCAGGACAGGGTCAGGGGAGCTTGGTTTTTTTTCCCCACGCCAGTGAGCCATGATCAGGGATGCATGCACTGTCCTGTCACAATTCGAGGAGGCCACGAGGATGGTGAGCAGTGACAGTGCATGCATCAGTGACACTGTCCCCCTTGTCCACCTGTTGGAGCACACGCTGCGTGGAATAATGGACAGGGCACTTGAGGCAGAACAGAGGCAGGAAGAGGAGGACTTCCTTAGCTCTCAAGGCTCCCTTTATCCAGACAGTGTTCCTGCGTGCCCGCCGATCACACAGGAAGAGGAGGAGGAGGAGGAGGAAGATTGTGTCAGTATGGAGGTGGAGCCTGGCACTCAGCATCAGCAGCAGTCTTTAAGGGATCAGTCCCAAGAAACACATGGACTTGTACGTGGCTGGGAGGAGGTGGCTGCGGATGTTGTCGTCCTTAGTGACCCAGAGGACTCCGGACCGAATGCCTCAGCAAACCTACGCTGCATGGCCTCCCTGATCCTGCAAAGCCTGCGTAAGGATCCTCGTATTCGTGGTATCAAGGAGAAGGACCAATACTGGCTGGCAACCCTCCTTGATCTACGTTACAAGGGTAAGGTTGCGGACCTTATCTTGCCATCGCAGAGGGAGCAGAGGATGAAACATCTTCGGGAGGCCTTGCAGAAAGGTCTGTGCAACGCGTTCCCAGAGACTGGGAGGTTACAAACTCCTGTTTCTGGACAACGTGTTGCTGAGGCTTCGGTCAGTCAAAGAAGGAGCGGTGGAGAAGGTGGCCGTCTGACCGATGCGTTCAGACAATTTTTTGGTCCGCAGCCCCAAGGTATGATCGGTTCCAGCAACCATCGCCAGCGTCTGTTTTACATGGTGCAGGAATACCTAGGGGCAAGATCTGACTTGGACACCTTTCCCACCGAAAATCCTCTGGGTTACTGGGTCTTGAGGATGGATCACTGGCCAGAGCTTGCACAGTATGCAATTGAGCTACTGGCCTGTCCTGCATCCAGCGTTCTTTCGGAACGCACATTCAGTGCTGCTGGAGGCGTGGTAACCGATCACAGGGTGCGTCTGTCCACCGACTCGGTCGATCGACTGACCTTCATAAAAATGAATCAGTCTTGGATCACCACCAGCTACCAAGCACCTGATGCTGATGTAACCGAATAATTTTTTTTGAAATCTCAGATCCCTTCAAAGACTGCCTATGCTGATGCTGAGTGACTATCCCTGAGTAATTATCCTCTTCCTCCTCAATCATCACGCTGATAGCTTGTAAGAACATTTTTGGTTCTGGGCGCCACCACCAGTGCCTAAGGCACAATTTTTCAGCCCCTGTTTAACAGGGGCGTGTAATTACAATTTTTGATGTAATACTTTGCAGCAGGGCTCGTTCCTGCATTCCAACTAGAGTGTCTGTGAGGGGTTGCAGTGTTGTGGCACCAGCACCAGTGCCTAAGGCCCAATTTTTCTGCCCCTGTCTAACAGGGGCGTGTAATTACAATTTTTGATGCAATACTTTGCAGCAGGGCTCGTTCCTGCGTTCCAACTAGAGTGTCTGTGAGGGGTTGCAGTGTTGTGGCACCAGCACCAGTGCCTAAGGCCCAATTTTTCTGCCCCTGTCTAACAGGGGCGTGTAATTACAATTTTTGATGCAATACTTTGCAGCAGGGCTCGTTCCTGCGTTCCAACTAGAGTGTCTGTGAGGGGTTGCAGTGTTGTGGCACCAGCACCAGTGCCTAAGGCCTAATTTTTCAGCTCCTGTTCAACAGGGGCATGTAATTACAATTCTTGATCTAATATTTCACAGCAGGGCCCTGTGAGGGCTTACAGTGTTGTGGCCACAGCAACACCTAAGGCCCAAATTTCTGCTGAGTATATAGGGCAGGACCCTACTTTCAAACATCTAACTTACAAACGACTCCTACTTGCAAACGGAAGGAGACAACAGGAAGTGAGATGAAATCTACCCCTAGGAAGGGAAATTCTCTCCTGTAAGAGTTAATATGGGAAAACAATTTCTCCTTTCCACTGATGCTTTCCAATCCTTGTTCCACAAAAAACCCCAAATTTTCAAAAAACATTTTTCATTGGGACAAAAAGTGAGGTGAAATCTTCTGAAGAGGAGGAAAGACAGCAAAACAAATGTCACAGGGGTGATAACCCTTCCCTATGTTTTCCAAAAAGCTTAAAAAAGATTTTTTGGCTGGAGCTAAACACGTTAAAAATGTTCAAAATTACAAACAGATTCTACTTAACAACAAACCTACAGTCCCTGTCTTGTTTGCACCGCCTGTATACTGCTGTTCAGAGTATATAGGGCCTGGTGGCCCCACACCTTTCCATATTTTAATTTGGGTGCGGGGTTCCCCTTAATATCCATACAAGACCCAAAGGGCCTGGTAATGGACTGGGGGGTACCCATGCTGTTTGTCTCACTGATTTTCATCCATATTGCCATGACCCGACATGACATTAAACCCGTAAGCAGTTTTAAATGAGATTTTTTCCTTTAAAAATGACATTTGGTGCAGGGACTGTTCTAAACACGGGAAACACGCGTCACTTTACAGGCATACTATAGACACCCCCCAGGTACGATATTTAAAGGAATATTTCACTTTTTTTTTTTTACTTTAAGCATCATTAAAATCACTGCTCCCGAAAAAACGGCCGTTTTTAAAAGGTTTTTTTGCATTGATACATGTCCCCTGGGGTAGGACCCGGGTCCCCAAACCCTTTTTAGGACAATACCATGCAAATTAGCCTTTAAAATTAGCACTTTTGATTTCGAACGTTCGAGTCCCATAGACGTCAATGGGGTTCTAACGTTCGTGCGAACTTTCGGTCCGTTCGCAGGTTCTGGTGCGAACCGAACCGGGGGGTGTTCGGCTCATCCCTACTGATGAGGCTGCATTGATGGGCATTTAAATGTAAATTTTTTTCCTTAAACTTTCCTCCTAAAAGTTTTTTTCCTTAAAATTCCCTCCTAAACTTGGGGTGCGTGTTATACGCCGGCGCGTGTTATACGCCGATAAATACGGTGTATATATATAGATATATATAGATATACAGTCCAGTCAGTGCAGAGTATATAATACAGTGCATTAAAGTGGTTAAGGGGAACCCTATGACAGAATTAAGAAACAAAAGGGCATATATATATTAAACTGCCTGCACGCCACTAACTAACCTGCCTAATTTAGCTCCAGTTCTCTCAATCTCTTCACCTTATCACAGTACATACGGCCGCCTTGTAAGCAGCCTTATATAGTGTGGGGCACTCTGCCTTTGGCCAATAATGGCTCTCCCAGCAGATCGCGCTGTGATTGGCCAAAGCTTGCAGGTCAGGTACATGCTTTGGCCAATCAGCAGCCGTCAATGCACTGCGATCCCGCAGTGCATTATGGGGCGCTACATGGCGCTTAAATTTCCCGCGAAAGCCCCATATGTTTGGGTCGTTTGCGGACAAACTAACACCTGATGTTCGAGTTGAACTCACGTTTGATTCGAACATCGGGACCATCCCTACTAAACTCTAGATCAGAATCTGATCAGTGGTCTCTTTCTGCCAACCATAGACACCTTTTTTTGCCCTCTCCCTATTTCTCTCCTCATTTTATGTACCTTTCCTGCCTTATTCCCCACCCCCCACCATTTTCTCCAGCCAACTTCTCCAGTCATTCCACTATTATTTTCTCTCTACCCCTTTTCCTTTTTTTCTTCTATCCCTCCTATACATCATTTTTTCATCTGCCTTTGTCACAATGGAACGTGTGCATATGAATCCGAGGGCAACTCAGTCCTTATCAATATTTGCTCCCGCCTTTTGGTAAAATTGTTAACTGTCAGCAATTATACCTCTGAGCTTGAATGTATTGTTTTGTATCAGACTATGTTCTAAAATGGTAATGGATGTATCATTACTGTGCTTAATTATTTGAATGGAAAAGCAAATACCTGAATTTGACTTGGTATCAGTCTCCATACAGCTGGTAGAGGAAATACCAGAACAAAATGACAATCAGTGGTGCCTTAGTCTAAAGAGCAGGCTAATAGTTGGAGAAAACAGCATGACAGAGAGATGAGCTCATCAGTCTGCTGCTTCTCCTTTCACTGCCCTGCCCCAGGTTGGGTGTGGGGAGGAGACCTGTAAATCAGGCCTCCCTCACTGGCAGAGAGGGTTGTACTGCATGGCAGACCTATGTAAATCTCAGAACTGGATGGACAGAAATACAGTTCTTTAAATTGGTTGCTCCTTGAGGGTAGGGACTGATGTAAATGTACAATGTTTAAAGCACTGCAACAATTGTTAAAATGCCTGTAATAAAATAATAAATTAAAGTAATGATTTGCAGGTAAAAGAGCTCCTATATTTGTATGTAATCTGATAAATAATACATAATTAACCACTTTCCGACCACAATACGTATATATATATATATATATATATATATATATATATATATATATGTTTATGTTGCGGTTTTGCAAGTGGTTTACCAGGATTATGGCTGAAGATATCAATCATACCCCCGGTATAATTTTTTTTCAGCTGGTAGCCGGCTTTCTCAAGAAACCATTTCAAGCGGCTCATGAGCCCCTTGAAGCGGTGGGAGGGGTTCCTCCTGCCACTCGCTGGTGTCTTTTTCGGCTTACCGTTCCCGCCACTTCACCCAAAATACCATCCGACAGTGTGGCCTGCTGCTATTAATAAAGGAGGTGGGGTAGGAGTGGACGATCTGAAAAAAGAATTGTTGCTCTACATAAAGATGGTCTAGGCTATAAGAAGATTGCCAAGAAACTGAGCTGCAGCACGGTGGCCAAGACCATACAGCAGTTTAACAGGACAGGTTCCACTCAGAACAGGCCTCACTATGGTCGACCAAAGAAGTTGAGTGCACGTGCTCAGCGTCATATCCAGAGGTTGTCTTTGGGAAATAGACGTATGAGTGCTGCCAGCATTGCTGCAGAGGTTGAAGGGGTGGGGGGTCAGCCTGTCAGTGCTCAGACCATACGCCGCGCACTGCATCAAATTGGTCTGCATGGCTGTCGTCCCAGAAGGAAGCCTCTTCTAAAGATGATGCACAAGAAAGCCTGCAAACAGTTTGCTCAAAACAAGCAGACTACGGTCATGGATTACTGGAACCATGTCCTGTGGTCTGATGAGACCAAGATAAACTTATTTGTTTCAGATGGTGTCAAGCGTGTGTGGCGGCAACCAGGTGAGGAGTACAAAGACAAGTGTGTCTTGCCTACAGTCAAGCATGGTGGTGGGAGTGTCATGGTCTGGGGCTGCATGAGTGCTGCCGGCACTGGGGAACTACAGTTCATTGAGGGAACCATGAATGCCAACATGTACTGTGACATACTGAAGCAGAGCATGATCCCTGGAGACTGGAGATTGGAGACTGGGCAGCAGGGCAGTATTCCAACATGATAACGACTCCAAACACACCCCCAAGACGACCACTGCCTTGCTACTGTAAAAAAGCTGAGGGTCTCCAGAGCACGTCTCCAGACCTAAACCCTATTGAGCATCTGTGGGGCATTCTCAAACAGAAGGTGGAGGAGTACAAAGTCTCTAACATCCACCAGCTCCGTGATGTCCTCATGGAGGAGTGGAAGAGGACTCCAGTGGCAACCTGTGAAGCTCTAGTGAACTCTATGTCCAAGAGGGTTAAGGCAGTGCTGGAAAATAATGGTGGCCACACAAAATATTGACACTTTGGGCCCAATTTGGACATTTTCACTTAGGGGTGTACTCACTTTTGTTGCCAGCGGTTTAGACATTAATGGCTATGTGTTGAGTTATTTTGAGGGGACAGCAAATTTACACTGTTATACAAGCTGTACACTCACTACTTTACATTGTAGCAAAGTGTCATTTCTTCAGTGTTGTCACATGAAAAGATAGAATAAAATATTTACATGAGGGGTGCACTCACTTTTGTGAGATACTGTATATATATATATATAATATTTTTTTTTCCTTTAATGAAACTAAAGTTTTGCTTTAATAAAGAAATTATGAAAATAGGATGTCTGAAAGTTTTAAGCTTACTTTCCAAGTCAATAATACAAAAATGTGTGACATAAATAATATCAATGATCGCCATTTTATTCCCTAGGGTCTCTGCTAAAAAATAAAAAACACATTTATAATGTTTGAGAGTTATAAGTAATTTTCTAGCAAAAAATACTGATTTAAACTTGTTAACAAAAAGTGCCAGAAAAAGCCTGGTCGGCAAGATAAGTAAAAATACATAAATGGTTTATGTAAACGTTTAATTTATTTTTTATTATATATATATATATATATATATATATATATATATATATATATATATATATATATATATATATTTTTTTTTTTTTTTTTTTTTTTTACATTAATGAAACTAAAGTTTTGCTTTAATAAAAAAATTAAGAAAATAGGACGTATGAAAGTTTTAAGCTTACCTTCAAAGTCAGTAATACAAAAATGAGAACACATAGATCTCATATTGCTAAGTGTTCTGTTTACCCAAAATGATTAAATCGCTCCGAATGTTGCTCCAACCTCTTTATGGTTAAATTGTATATACAGGATTAAAACAGCTATGGCCATGTCTCGGCTAGCCGGCAATAGATCAAACAACGACCGGGCTGCGGTAACAGGATTAGAGATTAACAATCGAGGGAGCTTCTCGGTCTGGATTGCTGAAGGTTAATAAAGTTATAATGTTAATGTTTACAGTTTATAATCCACTCCGAGACATTTTAGAAGAGGGGAAGCTGAGGATATTCCATTTCCCAAAATCAATTTCCGCGTTTGGTAAAAGGTTGATAAAAGGTTGGTATAGGTTAACGTTTAATTCCATCCAAAATAATGTATTAATAATGATTTAATAGATCAAGGGGTGGTAATTAAAAAAAAAAAGAAAGCAGCCGCATTAGCTGGAAGGCTGGTGTAAATGTCGCTGTGTTGAATATGAGTGAAAGAGCAGGTGAATTGTGCAGATGCCAAAATAAGGGGATATTGCTGCAAATGTAGAAGCATAAAATATCTTTAATAACATTGGGAATTCACTACTGACTACCCAAGGGCAGAGCAGTTATTATCAAAGTGTTGAAGGTTGGGCAAAAGGGTTCTACATACTTACCCTTCTGGCGCCCTGGGCACCTTAAAAATGCTGTAAAATACAGCTCAGCGTTTTTCAAAAAGTCTTTTGGCATCCACAAAAAAAACGCTACTAAAATACCGCATGAGTTATTTTATGAAGTCATGCGGTATTTTTGTAGTGAAAACATGCAGTAATTTAACGCTAGGTGGTAGCCAGCGTATTTATTTACAGTAGTAAATGCCATGTTTTTAAGGTGCGGACAGCCGCCCACTCCTTAAAGGGGTTGTAAACCCCCAATTTTTTTTTTAAATAATAAACAGGTTATACTTACCTCCACAGTTCGTTTTGCACATAGTGGCCCCGAACCTCCTCTTCTGGGGTCCCACGGCGTCACTGGTGGCTCCTCCCCACATCGAATGTCCACGTTGGAGAAGCGCTCTCCTTGGTGGACACCCGTGTGGGCGAGCTCCTGAGTCCCGCATCTGTGTCCATTCACACAGAATGCAGGACTCAGCCCCACCCTCCGGCGCAGTGTCATTGGATTTGATTGACAGCAGTGGGAGCCAATGGCTGCGCTGCTATCAATCTATCCAATCGGGACACGAGACACCAGCTACAGATGGTGTGCTCGTTCCCAGACAGAGGATGACAGCGTCCAGGTAAGTAAAACAGGGGGGGCTGGGGGGCTGCAGCACTAAAAAAGGTTTTTCACCTTAATGTATAGAATTGATTAAGGTAAAAAAAACATGAGGGTTTACAACCCCTTTAATGACAAGTAAACAACATGGTTTTAAGGAGCCGGTGGTCGCCTCGTCCTTAACGACCGATGAGTCACCAGCTGTCGGGGAGAGGGGCGTTCCCCCCTGACAGCTGAATGTAAACAATGAATTGCCAGTAATGGAAAAATAAGAAAAAAAAATGGCACTGGGTCCCCCTCCAAAATCCATAGCAGACCTGTATCCAAGCAAGCAGCCCAGCAGGTCGTTAAGGGGGGGGGGGGGGTCGAGCAAGCGCACCTCCCTCCTGAACCATACCAGGCGACATGCCCTCAACATGGGGGGAGGTGATCTGCCCCCCATAGCATCTTGTCTCCATGTTGATGGGGACAAGGTCTTCTTCCCCACAACCCTAGTTGGTGGTTGTGGCGGTCTTCGGCCGGGGGGTTTATCAGAATCTGGAAGCCCCCTTTAACAAGGGAGCCCCCAGATCCCAGCTCCCCACCTATGTGAATGAGTATATAGTACATAGATCAAGCTGTAGGACTTGGTATGGATCAGAGGGAGACCTCACGTCGTTTTATTTATTTTTTTTTACATTTCTTCATTGCCAGCCATTCTTTTTTTTTATATTCAACTGTCACTGACAGCTGATGACTCATCAGTTGTTAAGGATGCGGCGACGGTGACAGTCACACGTTTTTACAAAGCATGGCACAACGTCATTCTGAGGTCATGTGAACACACACACACACACACAAGCAGTCATAGCGCTCCATGTGTGATTCACTTGAGCTGCCAAAATTCCTTTTTAAAAGCAATACAATATACCAGTCTAGAGTAAAAATGTTTACAGATGATGGCCGGCATAGTCCTATTTCCCGAGATACTGTACACTGATTATTATTTTATATATTATTATTATTTGCTATTTTACTAAATCTTTTTTATTGTTTTATATTATTCTTGTAGAGAGGGAGACCCCTTCTGTCAGGGGGCCTAGGGTAGTTGCCCACTCATAAATCCAACACTGGCTCTCAGTCTGTACTAATAATTAGGAACCGGCAGAACTGGCTCCCGATCATGTGACCACTGTGACAGTAATCACAGTAGCCACATGACTAGGAAGACCTCGCCACCAAGCATACAAGCCCAGTTAAAGGGACATTGGGGTGGGCCGGAAGAAGTTACCCCTCTCTGCCAACCCTTTCACTGGCTTCCAATTGCCCACCAAATTAAATTCAAAATACTGACAACAACATACAAAGCAATTCACAACTCTCCCCCGAGCTACATCACCAATCTTGTCTCCAAATATGACCCAAACCATCCTCTCCACTCCTCTCAAGACATCCTGTTCTGAAGCACATTTGTCCCCTCCTCTCATGCTCATCTCCAGGACTTCTCCAGAGCCTCTCCCATCTTCTGGAACTCTCTACCTCAAAGTGTCTGGCTGTCTCCTACTCTTGATGCTTTAAGGCAATCCCTGAAAACTCATCTCTTCAGGAAAGCCTATCATGCCTCCAACTAACTAAACTTTTATCACTTCCATCAGCTCCCCCCCCCCCCCCAGTTATAACCTTTTGTACCCATCCTATTAGATTGTAAGCTCTTATGAGCAGGGCCTTCTCAACCCTCTTGTATTTTATTGTATTGTAAATGTACTGTCTCCCTTTATATTGTAAAGCGCTGTGCAAACTGTTGGCACAATATATATCCTGTATAATAATAATATAAACAAATGTATTTTTCAATGTAGCAGATTTTTTATTTATCAATTCCTTTTTTGTGAATAAATAACAAGGTATTCTATATACCTGGTACTTATTCAGATGGGGGAGGGGGGTGTGGACAGATATCTGGGGACCCCCTTATTTTAAAGAATCCAATAAACCCCTCACAGACCCCTCCTATATCCCTATTGTGGGACAGAATGTGGGGATGAGGCCCCTGTCCCCATCAACAGATAGACAAGGTGCCTTGCAAGGGGGAAGGCTCTGGCCTGGTATATTTTAGTTAGGGGGCACACACCCACTGCCTCCCCTTTTCTGTCCACCCAATTTGAATAGATTTTTAAGGGAACCACAACATTTTTTTTTTCATAAAGGGAGGGAGCACGTTTTGTAAACAATGTTTACTGTGTTAAAAAATAGAGCCTGGGGCAGTATGTCAACCAGCAAAAGAAAGCATTTCATCTTCTATATTAAGAGAATGTGCAATGGATGGGATTTTAAAGGCACCATGAAACCAAAATCATAATTAAAATACAAAAAAATATATTGTACAAATATTGTTAAAAGCAGAGGGAAGTTGTTAAAACCAAAACATAGTAAATATACCCGTAAAGGTCATGTACAAAATCATGAGAATCCCCATCGGTCAACGCGTTTCAACTTTTGCAGTCTTATTTAGGGCTTTTTTTTGTAGGGTGGGTGGATTAGTGTTAATAATGGGGGCCGACAAATATTAAGACACCCCAAGACTCCCCAGGCAGCCCAGCAGACAGGGAAGAATTCAAGGGACAATGGAATACATGGACATTGGACACCCATGGACTCCATGTTTGTTTAAATACTTGGCGCGCTGGTCACCATGCTCTTTGATTGGGGCACTCCATAACTATCCATCCTGAGGGATTTTTGTCAGTTCCTTTTGTGACATCTCTAAAGTGACCATTTTTCACCAATTTTGATATTGGCCAGTAATATCCCTGTTCTCGTTCTTCCAATTTGAGTGCTTTTGGGAATTAAACAGCTCTATGCCTTTCATAAAATTTCCAATCTCTGTGACTATGATGTCTCTATGTACATATTAATAGTCCATTGTCCCTTGAATCCTTCCCTGTCTGCTGGGCTGCCTGGGGGAGTATTGGGGTGTCTTAATATTTGTCAGTCCCCATCATTAACACTAATCCACCCATCCTACAAAAAAAGAAAACTGCAAAAGTTGAAACGCATTGGGGGTCATCTCTTTACTCATGATCTCTGACTGATGGCGATTCTCATGATTTTGTACATGATCTTAATGTATATATATATATATATATATATATATATATATATAGATATAGATATAGATATATATATATATCTATATCTATATCTATCTATATATATATCTATATATCTATATATATATATATAGATATATCTATATATATATATAGATATATCTATATATAGATATATAGATATATATATATCTATATATCTATATATATATATATAGATATATCTATATATATATCTATATATCTATAGATATATATATAGATATATCTATATATATATATAGATATATCTATATATAGATATATAGATATATCTATATAGATATATCTATATAGATATATCTATATATATAGATATATAGATATATCTATATATATATATATACTATGATTTTGTTTTAACAATTTCCCTCTGCTTTTAACAATATTTGTACAATACACTATTTTGTATTTTAATTATGACTTTGGTTTCGTGGTGTCTTTAAAATCCCATCCATAGCACATTCTCTTTTTGTTACTTTGTTCAGGGATGTGGCAATAGCACTTGGGCACATATGGCCTACAGTATCTGACATAATCTCTTTATGTTCTATATTACACATTATTAAACCCTGTAAGGCTTTCAAGTATCATTTGGTATAGGTCAATATTAAAGCGGTCACTCATTTTCAGAAAAAAAAATTGCAAATATTCCAATAATATCTTTAAATATGTAATTCCTAAAATACAGTCTGGTTTCCTGTTAAATTTCAATCATAAACTTACATCCTTTACAAAACGCGTTTGATTTCTTATAATGAAAATGCTGGATTCTTTTTGTCCTTGGTTTCCTTTGATGAAGTATGGCATAATCTCCAAAATAATCTGACTACAATAAATATTCCATCAGTCTTTTAACTCTGGGTTTTTTTTTTTTTGTCCTTCATAAATCTGAGAACTTTCAAAACTTGAGAATTGGTTATATAATTGCTTCATTTGTTTGGGGTCCCTGATGTCCTTTATAACGACATAAGAAGATTAAGAGAAAAACTCCATAAAGAAAGAAGTTACCGGCAACTAATGAAAGATTTAATTGACATAGTAAAAAAGAGCACAATGAGATATTAGACAATGTTTGCTGTAATTACGGTTGTTGTCAATTTCTGGTGTTAGCTTTTGAATTGCATTATATTACTGTCTAATTAAAACCTGCAAAAAAGGAACGAAGCAAAAAATGTTAGTAGTTAGTAAAATGAGTTTATTACTCCAATGAAAATTGGTAGGTGAAAAATTTAGATAGATAGTGTCAGGGCTGGGCTCAGCCCTTCCCTCTCTGAGCTGGCAGCTCAGCTGTCAGCTAATTGCCAGCTCCTATTTCTCCACAGTTACTCAACTGTTGATGATATCCTGCTCGTCAGTCCTGCCTACTCAAGCCGTCCAGCCCAGAGGATCTCTGCCTTTGCCTTAGTCAACATCACAGAGACGCTCTCCTGCATTCCTGTTAAAATACTTGCTTGGCTGACATCCCTTCTGGCTCCAGATCCTGCTTGCTGTTTTACTACGCTCATCTCCGGCTCCCCGATGTTTGGCCTGTCTGACTATCCATTCCGGTTCCTGAACTCTGGCTATGTTTTGACTACGTTTGTTCTATTTACTTTTATTATCAAACAAGTGTGATTTAACTGTACTTTTGTCTTGGTCTGCTTTCATGGTTTCAGATAGATAGATAGATAGATAGATAGATAGATAGATAGATAGATAGATAGATAGATTTGATCATTTTGGCTGTGATGCATTCTCCCTGTCTGCCTGCCCACCTGCAAGGTGATTGATGTGGCCAGTCTCTGGGTGGAGACCAAACCTGATTTAGGCCAGCCTATCCTGCAGTCTTAAGCTTGTGATAGTGTTTGTAACACATGCTCCAAGCTCCCTGTTTGTCTGTCCTGCCTGCTAGTTTGGATTACCTTGGATTGGATATTGAAGACTCCCAGAACTCAGCCTGCCCTGAGCCTGGACTCTCAGCCTGAGCACTCTGCCTATCTGCTAACTGCAAGTACCTCTTTTCGCTGTGCTATGTTCAAGTACTTGTTTTTTGTGCTCAGTTCGCGCCCACCCCAGCAAGGTAGCCAAGCACTATAGCATTGTGTATAAGACCTGGGGCAACAGAGTACTGGTAGGTCTGCTTGCTTTATGCGAAAGAGGAAGAACACAGAACCATTGGGAGGAGCACTGAGGCAGGGTGCTGTGATGATTTTTGGAATCTATGTACAACACCCTGCTGGCCCCTCCCACCTGCCATGGTCTGCTTGCATTACATTAGTGATGACAGGGCTAGGATAAGGCTGAGGGGGGCAGAAGGTGCATGTGCCCAATGGCTTGATGTCCAGGTACACTGAGAGCTCCAGCAGCTCCCTTCTCCCTAACTTTCAATGACAGGAGTGACTGCTTTACAAATATGCCCCTTTAAGTGGCATAACAAACGTTTGCATGGAATATATTATCTCAGGTTTGCTGCACTGGAATATTCCTCTTTGGCTTTGATGTTGCACTTCAAAACGCGTGTTGAGCATTCTTATTCAAGATTATAATAAAGGTAGAACCAATATCTACAGAGCAGAAGCAAGTAAACCATACTCTCCTTGCTGTATAAATATACTGTAGCTGACCCGGAGCAGATATTTTTTATGTTATTTTTTTTTTCTTAACAATACCGGAGTTTAACTTAAAATAATCTAAAAAAGTAATTTCAATAAAAGATCATGCTTGGAAATCTTGTATATAGCACTGCCTCCTTTTGGCAAATAAAAAAATATCTGGTCTGAATACTACATGTAAGCTTTATTTTAAATATCAAAGCATGAAGCAAGTAACCGTTTTATGACTAAGTATATATCACAGCTCAATAGGCTAACACATGTCAATTCTAAGTTGGCCTACATAAAAGAACACTTGATAGTACTCGCAGATATATGTGTAGTAGGTTTGCTTGGTTTTCATATCTGAGCGTAAGTTGTTATGCCCCGTACATACGGTCGGACTTTGTTCGGACATTCCGACAACAAAATCCTAGGATTTTTTCCGACGGATGTTGGCTCAAACTTGTCTTGCATACACACGGTCACACAAAGTTGTCGGAAAATCCGATCATTCTGAACGCGGTGACGTAAAACACGTACGTCGGGACTATAAACGGGGCAGTGGCCAATAGCTTTCAACTCTTTATTTATTCTGAGCATGCGTGGCACTTTGTCCGTCGGATTTGTGTACACACGATCGGAATTTCCGACAACGGATTTTGTTGTCGGAAAATTTTATATCCTGCTCTCAAACTTTGTGTGTCGGAAAATCCGATGGAAAATGTGTGATGGAGCCTACACACGGTCGGAATTTCCGACAACAAGGTCCTATCACACATTTTCCGTCGGAAAATCCGACCGTGTGTACGGGGCATTCTTGTGGGAAGAAATATTTTCCTGCAAACAGATGACCTCCCGACAAGCAGTTTGTTGAAGGACACCACACTCAGCTGGAGGAAAGTAGGGTTGAGAGAATTGATCTTCCAGGTTTAAAACTTGAATGGATTGCCAGTGCAGGGGACTTGTGAATATACACTATGTTGTGTGACCAAAAGTTTGTGAACATCTGACCACCACACCTACACTGTATGGCCAAAATTATACTTTCACTACTACAAATGATTGGATTCAAGTGTTTTAACTGAAGGGTACTGTTAATGCAACAGCATACAAAGACTTTTTAAACTATTGTGCACTTCCAACCTTGTGATAACAATTTGGTGAAGGTCCTTTTCTGTTCCAGCATGACTGTGCCCCTTGTGTAAAAAAAACAGCTCCATAAAGACATGGTTTGATGAGTTTGTTGTGTAGAAAATTTGAATGCCCTGCACACAGCTTTGACCTAAACCCCACTGAACACTTTTTGCAAGCCACGTCTTCTCATCCAACATCAGTACCTGACTCCACAAATGATCTTCAGGTTGAATGGGCACAAATTCCCACATACTCTAGAATTCTGTGGAAAGCCTTCCAAGAAAAGTGGAAGCTCTTAAAGAATCAAAGGGTGGACCAACTCCATGTTAATGCCCATGGTTTTAGAATGTGATGCCCAACAAGTTCATATAAGTGTAATGGGGAGGTATCTACAAACAACATATAGCGTAGCTACAACTGAAGTGCATAGGGGCTTGTACCAGCATTGTTGTTTTTTTCCCATGATTACGATGACCAGTACGCCTGGTGTGCTAGTGCTTCATAATGTCACGAATGTCATGTCTACCTCAATACAGGTGGTCAGACACTATAGCGAACTACAGTGTGCTTCACCTTTAGCAGCCCCCTTTCCCTTACGGTTAGCAGTGGCCGACTGAGCCACATTGCCAAGCGCAGCAACTGTCTGGATCGCATCACCAGAGAGTCCAGAATAAGAAAAAGCAGGAAGTTCAATGGGCATGGGCTGGACTGGCATAACTGATGCAGTGGCCGACCGGGCCGCATCGCCAGGTGTAGCGACTGTCTGAATTGCATTACCAGGTGTAGCGACTGTGGAAGTTGCGGCCAAGTTAGCCTGGCTGCGCGTCCAAGGGAGTTTAGCGACAGTCAAAGGTAGGGGTAATCCAGGGGATTTGACTTCTGAGGACTTGGAGGAAGTTCCCAAACAGGGCTCAAGGCTACGAGACAACGGATAAGCACGGTTTCTAGGAGGAGAGGGTTCAGGCTGTAGCAATTGGCTGGAGAGATGACCTGTAGAGAATTCAATAGACTTGTCAGCGTCTTTTGTTATAACAGAGTAGAATAAAGGCACATGGTTATGTAAACTGTAGTCACATTTGGAAACGTTGTCATGATCAAGATCTGAATAGGACTGTAATAAAGGCACGTGACTGCAACTGACCAAACAAGAGTTATACATGGGCAACTGGTCAGCGGTTTTAATGCAATTCTGGATGCAGGTCTGGGACAGGACCCAATCTACTCTGCAGCCTAGTCTATGTGCGAGCTGTGAAGTTTAAGCCAGGGATACCCCAAGATAAGGGAATAAGCAGGAGAAGAGATCAGGTAGAAGCTGATTGTCTCCCTGTGAAATTTCCCAATGGTCAGAGTAATAGGTACAGTGCACAAGGTCACCAGACCAATGGACAAGGTAGAGTTATCAACTGCTAAGACTGAGAAGGGTCTGTGCACCTTAGTCACTGGAATCTGTAGACTGTGTGCTAGATCTCTATCAATGAAATTGCTAGCAGCACCAGAATCAATGAAAGCGGAGAGGTGGTGAGAAAACTTGGCAGAACTAAGTAGTGCAGGAACTAATAAACAATCTCTGAGGGAAACAGACACAGTATGGTCTGTAGAAGCAGTCCCCACCCGCACTAGACTCTTGACGTTTCTCGGCTTATTAGGACAGCTAGCGACAAAGTGGCCATGGTTGCCCCAATATAAGCAGAGACCCTGAGATCTCCTTCTAGCCTTTTCCCCAGAGGATAAATAGGTAGCACCAATTTGCATGGGCTCATCCTCCTGGAGATGCTGAGAGGGCTCAGGAATGAAGAAAAGGTGGGCAGCCTACTGGGGGGGGGGGGGGGGCAAAGAAACAAACCTCTCTGTATGCCTTTCCCGTAAACGCCTGTCAATACAGATGGCTACTTGCATGGCTACATTCAGTGATGGTTCAGAGTAGTGAACTAAGGAGTCTTTGATGGAGTCTGATAAGCCTAACCTGAACTGGCTTTTTAGAGCTTGGTCATTCCACCCTGAGTCAGGTGCCCAGTGGCGGAAATCAGAACAGTATTGTTCAACGGTGCGTTTATCCTGAAGTTGTGACCTAAGGTTAGCTTCAGCTGAATGGGCACGATCAGGATCATCATAGAGTAACCTCAGAGCCTTGAAAAATTATTCAACTGACCCCTTGGCTGTGTCATCTGTGGAAAGACTAAAACCCCAAGACTGGGGATCCCCCTGCCACCATGTTATAATCAAGTTAACTTGCTGTGCTTCTGAACCAGAGCAGTGTGGCTTAAGCTTAAAATATAGCATACAACTATTTTTAAAGTTGGAAAACACATGGGGTCACCAGAAAAATGATCAGGCGGGCTAACTTTGGGCTCTGGCTCCTGCGTTACTGCTGGAGGTGCGTTTACACGCAAAGACAATTCCTGGACTTGGCGTGTCAGTTTGCACATTTCCTCAGCAAATAAATGGGCCTGTGCAGAGTCCATCAACATTTTGTTAAAGGCTTGTGATAATGTCACAAATGTCACCTCCTTGTGTAGGATCAGACCATACAGCAACTCCTTCTATTAAATTTTTTTTTGAACTCACATGCATGCTCCTGAAGAGTGGATCAATCCACCAAATGCAAAGAGATATTATATGCTGTGTCCCTATGATTCAATTGATATCTGTCAGTATGTATAATTTTTGATATTAATCGTTTATAATCATGTGGCAACCCGTCTATATTGTATGTATAGATATACATTTTTATGAATTGTACCAGTTATTTTGATTGTATTGGATATACACTCATTCATGATTATGCGTTTGTATGCTAATTTATATAATAATGACCTTTCCCCTCCTTTTTGACATATAGATAGGGATGGAGATAATTGACCTTACCAGGTCACCGCCTCATATAAAGTCCCAATTGTTCTCCTTTTTCTTATACGAATGTCATGTCTACCTCAATGCAGGTGGTCAGACACTATAGCTAGCTACTGTGTGTTTCACCTATAGGTATAGGATCGAGAGAGAATCCACTTGGGCTTCAGTTCACAAAAAAGATGTTGCGGAAATGAAGAGAGAGCGAACCAGGGCAACTAAACTAATAGGTGGCATGGAGGAGCTCACCTATAAGAGTAAGTAACTGAAGTAATTATTTTTTGGGAATAGGCAATTAAAGGGGTATGTGATCACGTATATTATATAAATAGGCCAATATGGTAAACTTGATGACTAAAGTCACTGAAAATGGCAAGGAGGCACTTTTGAGTTTGGGGGAAATGAAGTTTACCTGCCTCCTACAGATAGGCTTTGTGACGGGAGTCACTTTTGGGCGCAGGGTGATCAAGAAAAGAGTGAACCCTGAGAATATGATTGGGGACAGTAATATTCATTAACAATATCTCTCAAGAAATATGAAGATTTTATCCCCTGTACACTGTGAGATCTATGGCAAGGAAGTATAACTCCTAATATGGGCATTCCAGGAACTTCAATGTAAGAGACCGACCGTCTATTGCTTAATGATGTTGCTTCTGTCTGGATAAGTAAATCGTGTTATTTTGTCTGAGGCAGTTTTCCCTTCACCTATTATTACGTGTGCTAATGAACTCACCTGTTGTCTGCTAGGGGAGGTATTGACACTCAGAATAATGTGTATTGGGGGCTCGTTATGTAACCATTGTGTGATGTTGTGGGTGGATCCGGGTCACTGTTCATGTAGCCCCTGCAGTATTCTCAAGTGTATAAAAAGAGCCTGCATTAATTTCAATAAAGAGTCTGATTTCTGTTTGACCCTCCGTACAGAGCCTCGTCTCGTACTTGAGGGGAAGAATTATCCGTATGGGTTTCTTGTTCGGCTGATTGGAGGGTTCGGTAGCTGCCTTTGTGTTCAGAAATGGAATGTCCTAAATGGCTTTAACCCCTTTCATCCTCGTGGTGTCGTTACAGGCTTCTTTACAGTGAGAGCTGTGAAAATGTGGTATAGATTTCCAGAGGAGTTGGTTATAGTCGGGATGTGTTTTAAAATGCGTAAAATATAGTTGGTTATTAATATGCATAATAACACCATTGATTGTTGATCCAGGGAATACTCGATTGCCTTAGATCAGGAAGGGATTATTTTCTTATTGCAGCAAATTGAACCATGTGTTATGAGCGTTTTTCGCCTTCCTCTGGATCAGCTTAAGGTTTTGAGGATGCCGGTTTTAAATTTACATTTTTTGCCCTTTTGTTAAACCCAATGGACAAATGTCTTTTTCAACTTAAAAGAGTTGTAAAGGCAGAAGGTTTTTTATCTTAATGCATTCTATGCCTTCTGTGTGTAGCTGCCTTCCCAGCACCCCCCAATACTTACCTGAGCCCCTTCTCTGTCCAGAGATGTCCACGAGTCCCTCGGCCATCCAGGACTCTCCCTCCTGATTGGCTCCCACTGCTCTCAATAAAGGTCAGTTAGCCAATCACGAGAGAGAGGAGGTGGGGCCGAACGGCAGCTCCGTGTCTGAATGGACACATGGAGCTGCAGCTCGGCTCGTGTCCCCCCATAGCAAGCTGCTTGCTGTGGGGACAGTCGACAGGAGCGAGGGGCCAGGAGCAGTGAAGAGGCACCCGAGAAGAGGAGATTCCAGGCTGCTCTGTGCAAAACCAACTGCACAGAGCAGGTAAGTATAACAATATTGTCCCACTTGTTGAATTGTTGAATCCAAAATTTCTGATTGGTGTCCTTTCTCCACAAATCTTTTATTTTTTTATTTCTGATTGGGTATGGTAATCAGAATCATAGGTACAGTTCCTCCTGGCCCGCATGAACTGACCCTTCAGTATATTCCATATCCAAGTGGGATGGTGGCCACTATGTATCGACAAATAACTATTTTGATCTGATGATTTAAAATATACCTTAGTAATTAATTGTTTCAATTGTCTGAAGACAGTAACATCTAGGTAATTAACCTGGTCTATACTGGACTTATAATCCAGCTTAATGTTGTTAGGTTTACAATTTGGAAAGTACATAAAATCCTTTAACGACTGCTCGGTGCCTGCCCTGACCAGGAACAGGTCATCAATGAAAAAAAGAAGTTAATCCCAATTAGAATGGCTTGAATTTTTTAATGGGGTGAGATTTAAAATAAAAGAGCTTGTTTTAAAGAGAAAAAAGAAAAAGATGAAGCTTTTAGAGGAAAGGATAACTGAGTTTCAGACCCAGTTGGATCCCCTGAAGATTACATCTCAAGTGTAATGCCGCGTACACACGAGCGGACATTACGGCGGACTTTGCCCGGCGGACTGGATTTCGTCGGACAATTCGATGTGTGTGGGCTCCAGTGGACTTTGTTTTCTCAAAAGTTCGACGGAATTAGATTTGAAACTTGTTTTAAATTTATCCGTTGAAATCGAGTCCGGTCGAAAAGTCCGCCGTCTGTATGCTAGTTCGACGGACAAAAAGCCACGCTAGGGCAGCTATTGGCTACTGGCTATGAACTTCCTTGTTTTAGTCCGGTCGTACGTCATCACGTACGAATTCGACGGACTTTGGTGGATTGTGTGTAGGCAAGTCCGTTCATTCACAAAGTCCGTCGGAAAGTACGTCGAAAAGTCCGCCGGGCAAAGTCCGCCGTAATGTCCGCTCGTGTGTACGCGGCATTAGAGTTTAACAAAGAAATTACTAAATGACTAGAAAAGGTTGACCATGACACACAGATAAAGAAACTAAAGAAATTCCAAAGAGATATTGGGGATTTCAAAAATAATACAATCTACACTTGGCAAGATCCTAACTCAGATCCAGACCATATGGATACACAGGCACACAGGGAGGAGCTTCTACAAATAATGCTCGTCCCAGAGGTAGTAATAAATCTGTGGGACCATTACAGAAAGAGTATACCACGACCAAAAATAGACTGCAGGGGCAGGTTACCCCAAGAAATTCCAGTAGGGGAAAAGGCAGTAAGGTGCCCTCACAGAGGAGAGGGGGTGGTAATAATAATCATTATGATCAATATCCACAAAGCTATAATGGATATGTGGTACCATCACCCCTCCCCTTATCTAATCATTTCGAATCCCTGCATAATTATGAAGATGTTTATAATCCACCATCACCATATCCCTACACACACCCGAGGCCTTTTTTAGGGAGGGGAGGGAGGGAGATTTCCAGAGGACGGGGAGGTCAATTGTGGAGGGGGCGTCCACCCCGCCACCATCAGTCCCCCAGGGAGCAGGGATGGTGGCATCCTCCAGAGATGGAAAGACCCCACTCATCACAGATAGGGGATCAAAGCAATCCAAACCAACCAGAGGTTGTAGGGCAGGACGAAGAGTCTAAGGGAAAAAGGAGAAAAGAAACCGATTAACTGGGTTAACAGATAAAGAGATTCATATTTTAAACATGGGTCTAAAATGTTCTACAAAAAAAACTAGATAAATAAATGTAATGTTTATATCGACATTCACAAATATGTACATAAAATCAACATGAAAAAGTATTTTTTGGCTTGCCAACCTAGCACAAGAAGGAGTCTGGAAAGTGTTACAGTAGGAGAAGATAGCGGCCTAAAAAACAAATCATTAATTAATTCTCCCTCCACATCCAACCACCACATAGAGGTTTTCAAACAATTGGCCCTGAAAGACCTGGAGAAAATTGTTACCAAACAGAACGCGAATCCAAGAAACAAGATTCTTGTAGAAGGGATTAGTGCTTTGGAAAAACGGAAGGACATTATAATCCACCTGGCAGACAAAGGGGGTGGAGTGGTCATTATGACTAAAGAATTTTATCCCTCTCAACTAACAGAGATGTTAACAGAGGAGAAAACATATACCTAATTGAGGGGGGACCCTACTAGAGCCTATAGGCAGGATTTAATGAATCTTGTGGATTATGGGTTTGATAAGAGGGTACTAACAAAGAAGGAAAAAAGATATCTTGTATCGAGTTTTAGCTGTATACCAACAACATATACCCTTCCGAAGGTTCATAAAAATACGCTAAATCCCCTAGCCCGACCCATAGTGAACAACATAGGTTCAGTCTCGGCTAGATTAGGACAGTATCTCGATTGTTTTTTGCAGCCTAGTGTAACTAGCACTAAAGCATATCTTAGGGACACTAAAGATTTCTTACTGTGTCTTAGTAAAGTTAGGCTACCAGAAGAATCTGAGATTTTTTTGGTGACGGCAGATGTATCGTCACTGTATACCATTATACAGCATGACAATGCACTGCTAGCCCTTAATTGGGTGACAGGGAAGACATTCCTTACATTCAAAAGAAGTTTTTAAGGATGGTACTCGAATACTGTCTATCACACAATTATTTCTGGTATGGTGATCATTTCTAGACTCAGAAGAGGGGGGTTTCTATGGGCGCAAAATTTGCGTCCAGCTTAGCCAACCTCTGCATGAATGGGTGGAAAGATACGTTTATTTATGCCCAGAGGAGGACTGAACTTCTTTTTTACAAGAGATGTATTGATGACTTTTTCCAGGTCTGGGCAAGCACGGAGCAGTCATTAAAGGATTTTATGTACTTTCCAAATTGTAAACCTAACAACATTAAGCTGGATTATCAGTCCAGAACAGACCAGGTTAATTACCTAGATGTCACTGTCTACAAACAATTGAAACAATTCATTACTAAGGTATATTTTAAATCCTCAGATCAAAATAGTTATTTGTCGATACATAGTAGCCACCATCCCACTTGGCTATGGAATATACCGAAGGGTCAGTTCATGTGGGTCAGGAGCTATGTAGCTATGATTCTGATTACCATACCCAATCAGAAATTTTAAAAAACAGATTTGTGGAGAAAGGATACCAATCAGAAATTTTGGATTCAACAATTCAACAAGTGGGACAATATTCTCAAGCATTGTGTTTAGAAGATAAAGAGAGAGTTAGAGATGCAGAGGCGGCTCTCTAATTAGGCAAATTAGGCGGTCGCCTTAGGCCTCGCCCTCATAGGGGCCTCGCGGCCGCCTAATTTGCCTGATGTGTGTGTGGGAGAGTGGGAGGGAATGTCCCGGTCAGTGTCCCCAAGCTGGCGGGGTGAGCGGGCTGGACTCGTAAAGCATCTTTTTGTACACAGCGCTGCCTGCTGTGAGTTGTAGGGGTGGAGGCGGGGCTGCCGGGCCACTGCTGAACTTGTCAGGAGATAGGGGCGGACTGCGATGGTGAGCAAGGAGGCCTCTGATGCCTCGTAAAAAAAGCCGCTTGCTCCGCACTGCTGTGGACTGGCGTGATACCTGCCGGCCGCCGCTACCCTGTTCTATTCGAGCAGCGCACATAGCAAGTATGCTATGTGCACCAGCACACAGTCCAAAGCAGTCACTTCTGTGAGGCGGAGTGATCCCGGCGTGATGTCATTCACAGGCCGGGAGGCTGGATGAAAAAGGCAGAGGAGAGTGAGTGCTGCTGCCAAGACCTACGAGGAGCCAGTGCAAGTGCACCCGTGCAAGTGAGTTTGCAGAGGCTAAAAATCGAAGGCACTGTTGTGTCAGTATCTTAGTTGTGTGAACTGCCTGAAATGATTAACTCTTTAGGGGGGGGGGGGGTGGTAGGGGTTCGTTCATTTGTAATGCTATTAGTAATATGCAGCATGGAGGGGGTTATTGTACTGCCACTGGCCACTGATGCATTAGTGACCAGTGGCAGTTAATTAACCCCTCTGTGCTGCATTAGTGGCACCGGTGTCAGGGTTTATTAACCTCTGTATGTTGCAGCATGAAGGGGTTAATAAACCCTGACACCGGTGCCACTAATGCAGCACAGAGGGGTTAAATAACTGCCACTGGTCACTAGGGATGAGGCGAACACCCCCCGGTTCGGTTCGCACCAGAACCCGCGAACGGACCGCAAGTTCGCACGAACGTTAGAACCCCATTGACGTCTATGGGACTCGAACGTTCGAAATCAAAAGTGCTCATTTTAAAGGCTAATTTGCATGGTATTGTCCTAAAAAGGGTGTGGGGACCCGGGTCCTACCCCAGGGGACATGTATCAATGCAAAAAAAACTTTTAAAAACGGCCGTTTTTTCGGGAGCAGTGATTTTAATGATGCTTAAAGTAAAAAAAAAAAAGTGAAATATTCCTTTAAATATCGTACCTGGGGGGTGTCTATAGTATGCCTGTAAAGTGACGCGTGTTTCCCATGTTTAGAACAGTCCCTGCACCAAATGTCATTTTTAAAGGAAAAAATCTCATTTAAAACTGCTTGCGGGTTTAATGTCATGTCGGGTCCTGGCAATATGGATGAAAATCAGTGAGACAAACGGCATGGGTACCCCCCAGTCCATTACCAGGCCCTTTGGGTCTTGTATGGATATTAAGGGGAACCCCGCACCCAAATTAAAATAAGGAAAGGTCCCTATATACTCTGAACAGCAGTATACAGGCGGTGCAAACAAGACAGGGACTGTAGGTTTGTTGTTAAGTAGAATCTCTTTGTAATTTTGAACATTTTTAACGTGTTTAGCTCCAGCCAAAAAATCTTTTCTAAGCTTTTTGGAAAACATAGGGAAGGGTTATCACCCCTGTGACATTTGTTTTGCGTCTTTCCTCCTCTTCAGAAGATTTCACCTCACTTTTTTGTCCCAATGAAAAATGTTTTTTGAAAATTTGGGTTTTTTTGTGGAACAAGGATTGGAAAGCATCAGTGGAAAGGAGAAATTGTTTTCCCATATTAACTCTTACATGAGAGAATTTCCCTTCCTAGGGGTAGATTTCATCTCACTTCCTGTTGTCTCCTTCCGTTTGCAAGTAGGAGTCGTTTGTAAGTTAGATGTTTGAAAGTAGGGTCCTGCCCTATATACTCAGCAGAAATTTGGGCCTTAGGTGTTGCTGTGGCCAAAACACTGTAAGCCCTCACAGGGCCCTGCTGTGAAATATTAGATCAAGAATTGTAATTACATGCCCCTGTTGAACAGGAGCTGAAAAATTAGGCCTTAGGCACTGGTGCTGGTGCCACAACACTGCAACCCCTCACAGACACTCTAGTTGGAACGCAGGAACGAGCCCTGCTGCAAAGTATTGCATCAAAAATTGTAATTACACGCCCCTGTTAGACAGGGGCAGAAAAATTGGGCCTTAGGCACTGGTGCTGGTGCCACAACACTGCAACCCCTCACAGACACTCTAGTTGGAACGCAGGAACGAGCCCTGCTGCAAAGTATTGCATCAAAAATTGTAATTACACGCCCCTGTTAGACAGGGGCAGAAAAATTGGGCCTTAGGCACTGGTGCTGGTGCCACAACACTGCAACCCCTCACAGACACTCTAGTTGGAACGCAGGAACGAGCCCTGCTGCAAAGTATTGCATCAAAAATTGTAACTACACGCCCCTGTTAGACAGGGGCAGAAAAATTGGGCCTTAGGCACTGGTGCTGGTGCCACAACACTGCAACCCCTCACAGACACTCTAGTTGGAACGCAGGAACGAACCCTGCTGCAAAGTATTGCATCAAAAATTGTAATTACACGCCCCTGTTAGACAGGGGCAGAAAAATTGGGCCTTAGGCACTGGTGCTGGTGCCACAACACTGCAACCCCTCACAGACACTCTAGTTGGAACGCAGGAACGAGCCCTGCTGCAAAGTATTGCATCAAAAATTGTAATTACACGCCCCTGTTAGACAGGGGCAGAAAAATTGGGCCTTAGGCACTGGTGCTGGTGCCACAACACTGCAACCCCTCACAGACACTCTAGTTGGAATGCAGGAACGAGCCCTGCTGCAAAGTATTACATCAAAAATTGTAATTACACGCCCCTGTTATACAGGGGCTGAAAAATTGTGCCTTAGGCACTGGTGGTGGCGCCCAGAACCAAAAATGTTCTTACAAGCTATCAGCGTGATGATTGAGGAGGAAGAGGATAATTACTCAGGGATAGTCACTCAGCATCAGCATAGGCAGTCTTTGAAGGGATCTGAAAAAAATTATTCAGTTACATCAGCATCAGGTGCTTGGTAGCTGGTGGTGATCCAAGACTGATTCATTTTTATGAAGGTCAGCCGATCGACCGAGTCAGTGGACAGACGCACCCTGTGATCGGTTACCACGCCTCCAGCAGCACTGAATGTGCGTTCCGAAAGAACGCTGGATGCAGGACAGGCCAGTAGCTCAATTGCATACTGTGCAAGCTCTGGCCAGTGATCCATCCTCAAGACCCAGTAACCCAGAGGATTTTCGGTGGGAAAGGTGTCCAAGTCTGATCTTGCCCCTAGGTATTCCTGCACCATGTAAAACAGACGCTGGCGATGGTTGCTGGAACCGATCATACCTTGGGGCTGCGGACCAAAAAATTGTCTGAACGCATCGGTCAGACGGCCACCTTCTCCACCGCTCCTTCTTTGACTGACCGAAGCCTCAGCAACACGTTGTCCAGAAACAGGAGTTTGTAACCTCCCAGTCTCTGGGAACGCGTTGCACAGACCTTTCTGCAAGGCCTCCCGAAGATGTTTCATCCTCTGCTCCCTCTGCGATGGCAAGATAAGGTCCGCAACCTTACCCTTGTAACGTGGATCAAGGAGGGTTGCCAGCCAGTATTGGTCCTTCTCCTTGATACCACGAATACGAGGATCCTTACGCAGGCTTTGCAGGATCAGGGAGGCCATGCAGCGTAGGTTTGCTGAGGCATTCGGTCCGGAGTCCTCTGGGTCACTAAGGACAACAACGTCCGCAGCCACCTCCTCCCAGCCACGTACAAGTCCATGTGTTCCTTGGGACTGATCCCTTAAAGACTGCTGATGCTGAGTGCCAGGCTGCACCTCCATACTGACACAATCTTCCTCCTCCTCCTCCTCCTCCTCCTCGTCCTCTTCCTGTGTGATCGGCGGGCACGCAGGAACACTGTCTGGATAAAGGGGGCCTTGAGAGCTAAGGAAGTCCTCCTCTTCCTGCCTCTGTTCTGCCTCAAGTGCCCTGTCCATTATTCCACGCAGCGTGTGCTCCAACAGGTGGACAAGGGGGACAGTGTCACTGATGCATGCACTGTCAGTGCTCACCATCCTCGTGGCCTCCTCGAATGGTGACAGGACAGTGCATGCATCCCTGATCATGGCCCACTGGCGTGGGGAAAAAAAACCAAGGTCCCCTGACCCTGTCCTGGTGCCATAGTCGCACAGGTACTCATTTATGGCCCTCTGCTGTGTGTGCAGCCGCTGCAGCATGGCCAATGTCGAGTTCCACCTGGTGGGCATGTCACAGATTAGGCGGTTCTTGGGCAGGTTAAACTCCTTTTGGAGGTCCGTCAGCCGAGCACTGGCATTATATGACCGGCGGAAATGCACACAGACTTTCCTGGCCTGCCTCAGGACATCCTGTAAGCCCGGGTACCTGCCCAAGAACCGCTGCACCACCAAGTTAAGGACGTGAGCCAAACAGGGCACATGGGTCAGTTGTCCCTGTCGGAGGGCAGAGAGGAGGTTGGTGCCATTGTCGCAAACCACCATTCCTGCCTTAAGTTGGCGTGGCGTCAACCACCTCTGAACCTGCCCCTGCAGAGCTGACAGAACCTCTGCCCCAGTGTGGCTCCTGTCCCCCAAGCACACCAGCTCAAGCACCGCATGGCATCTTTTGGCCTGCGTACTTGCGTAGCCCCTTGAACGCCTACGGAGCACCGCTGGTTCCGAGGAAGAGGCCATGGAGGAAGAAGAAGAGGAGGGGGTGGAGGAGAGAGGTGTGTGACAATCAGCATTTTGGAGGCGTGGTGGCGGAACAACCTCCAACACTACTGCACCTTGTCCTGCATCCTTCCCAGCTGCCAGCAGAGTCACCCAATGCGCCGTGAAACTTAAGTAACGTCCCTGTCCATGCCTGCTGGACCATGAGTCAGCGGTAATATGCAGCTTACCGCTGACCGCCCTGTCCAGCGAGGCATGGACATTGCCTTCCACATGCCGGTAGAGAGCTGGAATCGCCTTCCGTGAGAAAAAGTGGCGTTTGGGTACCTGCCACTGAGGAACCGCACATTCCACAAACTCACGGAAGGGGGCAGAGTCTACCAACTGAAAAGGCAGCAGTTGAAGTGCTAGCAATTTTGCCAAGCTAGCATTCAACCGCTGGGCATGTGGATGGCTGGGAGCAAACTTCTTTCGGCGGTGCAGCAGCTGGGGCAGGGAAATTTGCCTGGTACAATCTGGCGTCGGTGTACCAAAAGCAGATTGCCCACAAGTACTTGGCTGTGACACACCTAATTCTACACCTTCATTCCTCTCACTGCAGGTCTCAGAGAGGACTGAAGGTCTAGTGGGGTTGGAAATCTCAGCTGATGAGGAGCAAGGAGAGATCCTCTTTGTTCTTTGGTGTGGGTCTTTTAGATATGCTTGCCAACGAACTGCATGGCAGGTCAACATATGTCTGGTCAAGCATGTGGTACCCAAGCGGGAGATGTTTTGGCCACGCGAGATACGCTTGAGACATATGTTGCAAATAGCAGCGGTGCGATCTGATGCACTCGTCTCAAAAAAGGCCCACACCAAAGAACTTTTTGAATAACGCGCAGAGACTGCAGCGCCCTGCACATGTGGAGCTTTGGGGTGTGATGCAGTCAATGTGCTGCCCTTAGGCTGGCCCCTGGAGGGCATCCTGCCTCGTTGGTGATGTGCCGCCTCCTCCTCCTCCTCCTCCTCCTCTCTCCTATCAGGCACCCACGTTGAGTCAGTGACCTCATCATCCCCTCCCTCCTCATCACTGGAGCAAACCTGGCAGTATGCTGCAGCAGGGGGAGCATGACTGCCAGATTGCTGTCCTTCTTGGGCACCCCCTCTGTCCGTGCTCATGTTACTGCCTTCATCGAGCTCAGTATCATCATCAGAGCCTTCCAAACGCTGGGCATCCTCCTGGAGCATGTACCCAACACTGTGGTCAAACAGTTCGAGGGAATCCTCATGAGGACATGGTGGAGCTAGGGAAGGAGTCACTGATGACATTGAGCTGAGGGAAGAGGCCGCTGCTTTGCCAGACAAAGCACCCTGGGCATGGGTGAGAGAGGATGAGGAGGATGAGGACGGCTTGGTCATCCACTCGACCAAGTTTTCTGCATGTTGCGGCTCAACACGGCCAGCTGCCGAAAAAAAGGCCAAGCGTGTCCCATGGCCACGTGCTGATGAGGATGCACCGTCTCCACGACCAGCACTAGACACAGAGCCTGCTTGCCCTCTCTTATTGGCTTGTGACTGTCTGCCTCTCCTTCTTGGCCTTCCAGACATACTAATGGCCTGTAGCTGCACTAAGCTGGGATAGAACACCTGTAATTTTCTTCAGGTAGCTTTATATACTGTAACCAGACAAGCCTGCCTGTCAGTAGGAAGATAACAGGAACGGATCTAGCTGAACACTGTGAGCAGGACGCACTGCACTAAATGTAAATAGCAGGAACGGATCTAGCTGAACACTGTGAGCAGGACGCACTGACTGCACTAAATGTAAATAGCAGGAACGGATCTAGCTGAACACTGTGAGCAGGACGCACTGCACTAAATGTAAATAGCAGGAACAGATCTAGCTGAACACTGTGAGCAGGACGCACTGCACTAAATGTAAATAGCAGGAACGGATCTAGCTGAACACTGTGAGCAGGACGCACTGACTGCACTAAATGTAAATAGCAGGAACGGATCTAGCTGAACACTGTGAGCAGGACGCACAGCACTAAATGTAAATAGCAGGAACGGATCTAGCTGAACACTGTGAGCAGGACGCACTGCACTAAATGTAAATAGCAGGAACGGATCTAGCTGAACACTGTGAGCAGGACGCACTGCACTAAATGTAAATAGCAGGAACGGATCTAGCTGAACACTGTGAGCAGGACGCACTGCACTAAATGTAAATAGCAGGAACGGATCTAGCTGAACACTGTGAGCAGGACGCACTGACTGCACTAAATGTAAATAGCAGGAACGGATCTAGCTGAACACTGTGAGCAGGACGCACTGACTGCACTAAATGTAAATAGCAGGAACGGATCTAGCTGAACACTGTGAGCAGGACGCACTGCACTAAATGTAAATAGCAGGAACAGATCTAGCTGAACACTGTGAGCAGGACGCACTGCACTAAATGTAAATAGCAGGAACGGATCTAGCTGAACACTGTGAGCAGGACGCACTGCACTAAATGTAAATAGCAGGAACGGATCTAGCTGAACACTGTGAGCAGGACGCACTGCACTAAATGTAAATAGCAGGAACGGATCTAGCTGAACACTGTGAGCAGGACGCACTGCACTAAATGTAAATAGCAGGAACGGATCTAGCTGAACACTGTGAGCAGGACGCACTGACTGCACTAAATGTAAATAGCAGGAACAGATCTAGCTGAACACTGTGAGCAGGACGCACTGACTGCACTAAATGTAAATAGCAGGAACGGATCTAGCTGAACACTGTGAGCAGGACGCACTGCACTAAATGTAAATAGCAGGAACGGATCTAGCTGAACACTGTGAGCAGGACGCACTGCACTAAATGTAAATAGCAGGAACGGATCTAGCTGAACACTGTGAGCAGGACGCACTGCACTAAATGTAAATAGCAGGAACGGATCTAGCTGAACACTGTGAGCAGGACGCACTGCACTAAATGTAAATAGCAGGAACGGATCTAGCTGAACACTGTGAGCAGGACGCACTGACTGCACTAAATGTAAATAGCAGGAACGGATCTAGCTGAACACTGTGAGCAGGACGCACTGACTGCACTAAATGTAAATAGCAGGAACGGATCTAGCTGAACACTGTGAGCAGGACGCACTGCACTAAATGTAAATAGCAGGAACGGATCTAGCTGAACACTGTGAGCAGGACGCACTGCACTAAATGTAAATAGCAGGAACGGATCTAGCTGAACACTGTGAGCAGGACGCACTGCACTAAATGTAAATAGCAGGAACGGATCTAGCTGAACACTGTGAGCAGGACGCACTGACTGCACTAAATGTAAATAGCAGGAACGGATCTAGCTGAACACTGTGAGCAGGACGCACTGCACTAAATGTAAATAGCAGGAACAGATCTAGCTGAACACTGTGAGCAGGACGCACTGCACTAAATGTAAAGAGCAGGAACAGATCTAGCTGAACACTGTGAGCAGGACGCACTGCACTAAATGTAAAGAGCAGGAACAGATCTAGCCTAATCTAGCTCTCAAATCAAATGACACTGTCTGTCTCTCTCTCTATCAGCACACCGGAACACACTACACAGGGCCGCCGTGCAGGCGGCCTTATATAGTGTGGGGCGTGTACTAAATCCCCTGAGCCATAATTGGCCAAAGCCACCCTGGCTTTGGCCAATTACAGCTCTCTCTACTGACGGCGCTGTGATTGGCCAAGCATGCGGGTCATAGTGCATGCTTGGCCAATCATCAGCCAGCAATGCACTGCGATGCCGCAGTGAATTATGGGCCGTGACACGCCACACGAATTTGGCGCGAACGGCCCATAACGTTCGCAATTCGACGGACGGTCGAACAGCCGATGTTCGAGTCGAACATGGGTTCGACTCGAACACGAAGCTCATCCCTACTGGTCACTAATGCATCAGTAGCCAGTGGTGTATTTTTTTTTGTGCTACCCTGGGCAAACTAAAATTGAGCACCCACCCCCATCTAAATTTGTCCCACCCCAGGCGCAGTATACTGTTATTGCCTCAGGGTCTCATGGGGAAGCCACAGCCATTCACAGTGAACAGCTGCAGCTTCCTCATCAGACCCCGAGACATCAGGGCAGAGGATGGGTTTGGCAGGACAGAGAATGTGACAGCACTGGTGGGCACTGATATGCGGCACTGGTTGGCACTGATAAGGAGGCAGTGATAAAGCTACACTGGTATGCGGCACTGATGGGCACTGGTTGGCACTGATAGACGGCACTGATGGGCACTGGTTGGCACTGATAAATGGCACTGATGAGCACTGGTTGGCACTGATAAGGAGGCAGTGATGAAGCTGCACTGATATGTGGCACTGGTTGGCACTGATAGATGGCACTGATGGGCACTGGTTGGCACTGATAAACGGCACTGATTGGCACTAATGCTCAGCACTGATGGGCACTGTTGGGGCTGCACTGATCATCAGGACACAAATGATCAGTGTCCTGGTTATCAGTGTAGATGTCACCCTTTTACACGAGCCGTTTACTGTCTCTCTCCTCTTTTCACGCTGTGACAGCATGAGGAAAGGAATGTCGATAACCGGCAAGTTTACATCGTGATCAGCGATGATTGAACTCAGCTGATCACGAAGCAAAGAGCTACTGTGATTGGCTTTTAACCCTAATTTTTGATCAGCTGTTCTGAAGGACACAGTGATCAGAGTGCACTGGGTGTGCACCGCACCTGGATGACCACACTGTAGCCGTCATTCGGTTTTAGTGCGGTCCCCTGGGGGGTGGCACCACTCCAGGCAAATGCCTTGTTTGCCTCACAGCAGATACTCCCCTTCATGCTGCCTATTACAAATAGCATTGTAAATTAAATAACCTCCACTCCCCACCCCCCCAACAGTTAAAATGGTTATAAAGCTGGCCATACACTATACAATTTTCTTATTCAATTTTCATTAGATTTACCTTTAACTATGTAGTGCAAGGGCCCACCTGACTGCATACAAAAACTGAAAGTGTTTAGATTTGACCTCCTATTATATATATATGGTAAATCTAAAGGAAAGTTGTACAAAAAAATGGTATAATGTATGGGCAGCCTAAAAGCTGTAGGTTTTTTTATTTTCATGCATTTTATGCATGAAAATAAAAAAAACATTTTGTGTGCTACCCCTTGATACTTACCTGAGTCCTTTCCCAGTACTGTGCACAGGAGCCTCATTTCTATAGGGTCTCTCTCTCCTTATACAGTACACTCCGCACTCCTCTCATGTACATACTACCCTCCATCATACCCTCCATTTTTCTTTTCCTACTCAGGTTTACTGCCATTGTAGAATGCTAACATAATAGCATCATGGACAAAGTAATGCATTGGGGCCCCTACTAGGGAGATGGTGACCTGTGGCATACACAGCGCACCACAGAATACAGTGAGTGTGGCTAAATTATGCTTCATATTGGGCATGGCTTTTTAGTTTGATTAGAAATTTTAGATCAAATTTTTTTACATTTTTTTAATTATAATTTTTAAAATGTTTTATGTTTTTTGGTGAGTTTTTCGGTTTCTTTGGTGAGATAACAGGGGTCTAAAGAGAGCCCTGATATCTCACGTTTGAAACAGAGAAAGGGACTGAGAACCCAGTCCTTCTCTGTAGCCTCAGCTGTACTGCAGTTTAATGAACAGGAGACAGAGGCTCCTGTTAATTCATAAACAAAAGCATAGTAAACACAATTTACTAGGTTTAGGTTATGAATGAACACAGTGAGTGATCAGTACCGATCACTCACTGTGTTCATTTAGAAAAGGAAGGGGTTTGTAAATTACATTTACCAGTCTCTTTTCCCGGCCTCCATCCTAAGGATCCCCTATAGCAGTCAGCGGGAGAGAAGCCAGCAGCACTGTGGGGAAGGGGCACACAGTTATTTTTTATCGCTTTTATTATTTTTCCCATTATGGGCGTGAGTGGGGCCTCATGTCTAAGTTTTGCCTAAGGCCTAACAAAGCCTAGAGCCGCCTCTGTAGAGATGAGAGACAAGAGTGGGGATTCATCCGTAACTTCCACTTTCAATTTAGAGAGGTAGAATTGATAGTCAGAAAACACTGGGATATTTTGAGTATGCATAGGATCCTTAACAAAGCATTACCTAAGGAACCTATGTTCATTTATTGAAAGACATCTTCATTTCGGGATAAAGTTGTTAAAAATGTGTTAGACCAACCCCAAAGACCAAGAATGTTTTGGGATAGGAAAGGCTTCTATGCCTGCAGATGATCTAAGGCGTGCCAACAAACGAATACACATATAAGAGGACTATTGTCCTTTACCTCCATGGCAAATGGTAGGGAGTTCGATATACATGAACTCATATCATGCAATTCAACACATGGGGTATATGCTTTGCAGTGCCCGTGTGGCCTTATGTCTATAGGCCGCACAAAAAGAACCTTAGCCAAACGAGTCTCAGAACACATCTATAATATCTTGATTGCTTTTAAGGATCATAGAGTATCACTTCTTTTCAGACGCAAGCATAATAGAGATCCCTCAGGCCTCTTGTTCTGGGGTATAGAGAAATTAAGTCCTTCATGGAGGGGTTCAAACATGGTGAGAGATATATCCAAGGGTGAGACAAAATGGATATACCTCACCAGTACTCTCCAATCTACAGGTTGAACGTTTTATAGCATTTTATTATGCCGATTCCTGACATGATCAGTGTGGGAGTCCTTTATGTCACGGCCCACAGTGATCATGGGAATGAGAGTAGGATAACTACTGCCATACCCACCCTCTACTCCTGAAAAAGAATGGATATACGTTTGTGAATCCAAGCAAATGTTTATACGCTTAATATAATTAATCTCATCATTTGTTTTTTATATATTCTTTATTTTGTATGTACCAATAATGTCCCCTTCTCCTTCTAGGGCTGTGTTTACCTGGGGTTAGGTTTGGGGCACGGGACTAATGAGTCAATCCTTAACTGTAGTAGCTTAATGTCTATACTTTTTAGATGAGTTTACCTCATCTCACTCAGCTTTTTTAATTCAAGTGTTTTAGAATTAATTTTCTGGGTCTTAGAATTATTGTGAATTTTGGGTCGCATCATGATTGTTTTTTTATACTCCGTGGTACTGATATCTTAGTAATAATGTTATTTGTTAACTAAATAGTGTAGATGCAAAGTCATCAAATGTTATTCAGTAACTCATTTTTTCATTGTCGAGTAGATATATGTTAAATAATTGAGTATCATATCATTTAAATGTCTGTTAACACACTAGTTTTTTATTTGTTGCGCAAAGTTTATGATTTACATTGTATCAATAAATCATGAATTAATATGCTGAGCCTTGTTTTATGTATGGGCATTGACCTCACTGGGGCAAGTTTGCGGGTGAGTGCTGGTGGTGGCTTTTTTTTATATCCTCGGTGTGTTGATACGAGGGTCCTTGGTGCCGCCATCTCCACAATATACGCAAATGCCTCAAGACCCTTAATGGAGAGGATCAATGGGCTGTTGTAGTGCAGACCTGATCGTGTGTGGTGAGAACCACCGAGGATCGTGACCCAACGTGCAGAGGGGGTTAATGTTCTGCATTGGGAGGCTATAAATTTGCAAGTCCGTGCCATGGGGCCATGCCTATTGACAAAGACGGAGTGACGAATTGCGTCTAGGCATGACCACACAGCTTGCATCTGTCACTGGCTCTGATCTCCTCCCGGGAACCACAAAGGACGTTCAGATCTTCACAAAGGGTGGTGAGAGTATCGGAACTGGATATACAGTGCAATACTTTTATATTGAATGCTATCTTTTAAAATTGGTTTGTAAGTGCATAAGGATAAGGGAAGGGGTTCTTTGTATGAATAAAGTTTTAACGGATTCAAATATGAGGATTCTGTTCCTTCCTTATGTCCGAGTAAACTGAAATGATTTGGCATGTAGAGTCTGAGCGAATACAGGGCCAGAACGTTTAAAATCTTGTGGTTGATCGTTTCTGGATATCTAGACAATTGTCTCTCAGGCAGTGATCACAAAAGGCATAACATACGTAAAGGCGTTGATTAATTATAAATCCGGTGAGTGCAATTCCTAAGGGAGCGGAATCACTTGGTGTGGTGAAGGTTGAACCCTCAAGCATCTGATGTTTTCTATATGAACTGTCACACAAGTGCTCAGGTTAACATCTCTCACCCGGATTTATATTACTATTAGCTTCTTTTTGCACATTTTTAACATGTAGCGCTGCTTAAGCCAGAAGGACTATTGACTAGATCTTTTTGCTCACTTTTTATAATATTTATAATTTTTACTCCCTTATTTTTTGGGTATATGGGTATACAGTATCTCACAAAGTGAGTACACCCCTCATATTTTTGTAAATATTTTATTATATATTTTCATGTGACAACACTGAAGAAATGACACTTTGCTACAATGTAAAGTAGTGAGTGCACAGCTTGTATAACAGTGTAAATTTGCTGTCCCCTCAAAATAACTCAACACACAGCCATTAATGTCTAAACCACTGGCAACAAAAGTGAGTACACCCCTAAGTAAAAATGTCCAAATTGGGCCCAAAGTTTTAATATTTTGTGTGGCCACCATTATTTTCCAGCACTGCCTTAACCCTCTTGAGCATGGAGTTCACTAGAGCTTCACAGGTTGCCACTGAGGTCCTCTTCCATCCCTCCATGACAACATCACAGAGCTGATAGGTGTTAGAGACCTTGCCCTCCTCCACCTTCAATTTGAGGATGCCCCACAGATGCTCAATAGGGTTTAGGTCTGGAGACATGCTTGGCCAGTCCATCATCTTTACCCTCAGCTGCTTTAGCAAGGCAGTGGTCATCTTGGAGGTGTGTTTGGGGTTGTTATCATGTTGGAATACTGCCCTGCGGTCCAGTATCTGAAGGGAGGGGATCATGCGCTGCTTCAGTATGTCACAGTACATGTTGGCATTCATGGTTCCCCCAATGAACTGTAGCTCCCCAGTGCCAGCAGCACCCATGCATCCCCAGACCATGACACTCCCACCACCATGCTTGACTGTAGGCAAGACACACTTGTCTTTGTACTCCTCACCTGGTTTCCGCCACACACGCTTGGCAACCATCTGAACCAAATAAGTTTATCTTGGTCTTATCAGACCACAGGACATGGTTCCAGTAATCCATGTCCTTAGTCTGCTTGCCTTCAGCAAACTGTTTCGGCTTTCTTGTGCATCACCTTTAGAAGAGGCTTCCTTTTGTGACGAAAGCCATGCAGACCAATTTGATGCAGTGTGCAGCGTATGGTCTGAGCACTGAAAGGCTGACCCCCCACCCCTTCGACCTCTGCAGCAATGCTGGCAGCACTCATATGTCTATTTCCCAAAGACGACCTCTGGATATGACGCTGAGCACGTGCACTCAACTTCTTTGGTCGACCATGGCAAGTCCGTTCTGAGCAGAACCTGTCCTGTTAAACCGCTGCATGGTCTTGGCCACCGTGCTGCAGCTCAGTTTCAGGGTCTTGGCAATCTTCTTATAGCCTAGGCAATCTTTATGTAGAGCAACAATTCTTTTTTTCAGATTCTCAGAGAGTTCTTTGCCATGAGGTGCCATGTTGAAATTACAGTGACCAGTATGAGAGAGTGAGAGTGATAACACCACATTTAATTTTAATGACTCACATGACACCGGGGAGGGAAAATGGCTAATTGGGCCCAATTTGGACATTTTCACTTAGGGGTGTACTCACTTTTGTTGCCAGCGGTTTAGACATTAATGGCTGTGTGTTGAGTTATTTTGAAGAGACAGCAAATTTACACTGTTATACAAGCTGTACACTCACTACTTTCCATTGTAGCAAATTGTCATTTCTTCAATGTTGTCACATGAAAAGATATAATAAAATATTTACAAAAATGTGAGAGCTGTACTCACTTTTTTGAGATACTGAGGAAAAGAAAAAGGAAAAGGAAAAGGGAAAAGGATGGAACAAGAAAGAAGAAAAAAAACCCATAAAGAAACATAGAAAGAGATTGAAAGGTGAAAAAAAAAGAAAGGAAGGAAAATGAAGGAAGATTGAGTAAAGGAAAGGAAAGGAAAAGAAAAGAAAAGGAAAGGAAAGGAAAGGAAAGGAAAGGAAAGGAAAGGAAAGGAAAGGAAAAGAAAAAGGAAAGGAAAAGAAAAAGGATGGAACATGAAAGAAAAAAAAACAGAAAAAATAAAGAAAAATTGAAAGAGATTGAAAGGCGAAACAGAAAGAAAGGAAGGGAAGGAAAGGAAAAGCAAGAAAGGGAAAGGATGGAATAAGAAAGAGAAAAAAAAAAAAATCTAAAGAAAAATAGAAAGAGATTGAAAAGTGAAACAGAAAGAAAGGAAGAAAGGAAGGAAAGGAAAAGCAAGAAAAGGAAAGGGAAAGGAAAATGATGGAACAAGAAAGAGAGAAAAAAACAAAAAACAAAAGAAAAAAACAAAAGAAAAATAGAAAGAGATTGAAAGGTGAAAAAGACACAGGGATGGAGAGAGAATTGGAGATGGAAAATATTTTTTTCACCAGCAGACATTTATATTGAAGGCGCCTCAGGCCACTTGCACTTTCTAAATACAGTGTTTGATTTTTGCTGTCAGAACAAGTGATGCTATCTAAAATGACTCTTGATGCTTTTTGTAAAGTGGGTGTTAGATGTAAGGTAAACATTTTTTCCTGTAACAAATGTTTGTCTACCACTCTTGGCAAAGGAAAAGTCAAAAAAGGGAAGGCTTGATATTTGTAATGTCTCTCTCAGCGTCTTTTGGTATTTTATTGTACTATTTCAGTTTCTGTATATCAACCTGCTGTTAAAGCAGAGAAATGTGTTTGCATGCTGGGTACATGCAGGAAACGTGTAAGCGTTCCAGGTATTTATTAGCTCTTCCTCTTGACAAGGTGTCAAGACAGTGCCAACTTTTAGAAGCCATTATCTTCCTGGACTAAAATCCTTACACTAACTGACACCGTTGTACTAATCCTAGGGCTATTGTAGTGATATTAATGTCTTTTGTCAGTGTGTATACATATTCAAATTCACATACTGTATGCTGAATACAGTATGTGTGTACATTAATCTTGTTCACATATTCAGACTAATTGAATAAGTCGGATATATTATTGAACACGAATACCCACAATTTCAACTAGCACCACATCCCATAAATAGAGGTAGTAGACAAAGGGAAATTTGGATTTTTAAGGTGCAATTAAAATGTCAATTGTATAAAAGATGCATTTATTTGAAAAATAGAAATTCATCCAATATGAACAGAGGATAGAAATTACTTATGGCAAGTACAGTTCAATACAGTAACAGTGATACAGCAATACAGGATGGACTTCCCAACATGTTTCGCCCCTATAAACAGGCTTCTTCAGGGATGCTGGTCACATCCACGGTACAGTGCCTTCCAAGCCCGTGAAACCAGAAAGAAGGCCAGGGGAGGAGTTCTATGGGCTATGCACGCTGTGGAGGAATAGGAGCACGGATACAAGTCAGTGACTGCCCCTGTCTGGACGCCTCTGTCGGTGTATTGAAAGGCCCTGGCTGGGTTTTAGCCATCCGCTCCTTCTTGCTTACTATCTGGTAAGCAAGTCTTTTATTAGGTGGTGGCACTGTTAAGGATTAGCTCACCTGGGTGTCATATGTCTGAACTGCACTTTAGCATTTTGGATACACAACGCATTGTTTACTTGCATTTATATAGCGCAGCTTGTCTCTTCCTTTCACTTTTTAATACTTGGTTGCAAATCCTTTGCAGTCAATTACAGCCTGAAGTCTGGAATGCATAGACATCACCAGACGCTGGGTTTCATCCCTGGTAATGCTCTGCCAGGCCTCTACTCCAAATGTCTTCAGTTCCTGCTTGTTCTTGGGGCATTTTCCCTTCAATTTTGTCTTCAGCAAGTGAAGTGCATGCTCAATCGGATGCAGGTCAGGTGATTGACTTGGCCATTGCATAACATTCCACTTCTTTCCCTTAAAAAACTCTTTGGTTGCTTTCGCAGTATGCTTCGGGTCATTGTCCATCTGCACTGTGAAGCGCCGTTCAATGAGTTCTGAAGCATTTTGCTGATAATGAGCAGATAATATTGTCCAAAACACTTCAGAATTCATCCTGCTGCTTTTGTCAGCAGTCACATCATCAATAAATACAAGAGAACCAGTTCCATTGGCAGCCATACATGCCCACGCCATGACACTACCACCACCATGCTTCACTGATGAGGTGGTATGCTTTGGATCATGAGCAGTTCCTTTCCTTCTCCATACTCTTCTCTTCCCATCACTCTGGTACAAGTTGATCTTGGTCTCATATGTCCATAGGATGTTGTTCCAGAACTGTGAAGGCTTTTTTAGATATTGTTTGGCAAACTCTAATCTGGTCTTCCTGTTTTTGAGGCTCACCAATGGTTTACATCTTGTGGTGAACCCTCTGTATTCACTCTGGTGAAGTCTTCTCTTGATTGTTGACTTTGACACACATACACCTACCTCCTGGAGAGTGTTCTTGATCTGGCCAAGGGTGTTTTCTTCACCAGGGAAAGAATTCTTTGGTCATCCACCACAGTTGTTTTCCGTGGTCTTCTGGGTCTTTTGGTGTTGCAGAGCTCACTGGTGCATTCTTTTTTTTTAAGGACGTTCCAAACAGTTGATTTGGCCACACCTAATGTTTTTGCTATCTCTCTGATGTTTTTTTTTTTTTCAGCCTAATGATGGCTTGCTTCACTGATAGTGACAGCTCTTTGGATCTCATATTGAGAGTTGACAGCAACAGATTCCAAATGCAAATAGCACACTTGAAATTAACTCTGGACCTTTTATATGCTCCTTGTAAATGGGATAATGAGGGAATAACACACACCTGGCCATGGAACAGCTGAGCAGCCAAATATCCCATTACTTTTGGTCCCTTAAAAAGTGGGAGGCACATATACAAACTGTTGTAATTCCTACACCGTTCACCTGATTTGGATGTAAATACCCTCAAATTAAAGCTGAAAGTCTGCAGTTAAAGCACATCTTGTTCGTTTCATTTCAAATCCATTGTGGTGGTGTATAGAGCCAAAAAGATTAGAATTGTCCCAATATTTATGGACCCGACTGTATAGTACCTCAACTCTTGTCAACCCAGTTAGTAGTTCTTCTTAATAATTAAAGTATAGCTAAAGCCAACACTTATGTTTCTTTCTTCAGATACTCTTTAACTCTAACCCTCAACCTAGCCCCTACACCCTAATTTAACTCCTAACCTTACTCCTGTTATTTAATCCCGAAATCTTCTTAACCTGAAATGGGACATCATAGAAGGCACATAAGCTGCCCTCTGTTATGTAAATTCTGACCTTCTTTCCTGAGGTCGGAGCTCTGGGCAGCCCTCTTTTGCGTCCTGTACCCTGCTATTGGTCAGTGAGGTTATCCATCACATGCATGTGCCAATAGCTAGTTGGCAGGAGGCTGGCTGCCCATTTCTTATGTAACATAGTTAGTCAGGTTGAAAAAAGACACAAGTCCATCAACCAAAAAAAAAAAATAATACAATCCCATATACACGATTCTATACTCTACCCACAGTTGATCCAGAGGATGGAGAAAAACCCCAGCAAAGCATGATCCGATTTGCTATAGCAGGGGAAAAACTTCCTTCCTGATCCCCCGAGAGGCAATCGAATTTTCCCTGGATCAACTTTACCTACAAATGTCAGTATCCAGTTATATTATGTACATTAAAGCAGAAGTAAACTCATCCATAAAACAGTTTTATTTCTGGCACATTCAGTTCCGGAAATGTAACACTCCCATTCATTGGCTGTGCTCTCAACCAAACTGTCAAACCATCCAATGGCTGGTGTCATAACTGATCACATGTGCAGCATCATGGCAGTTGTAGAATAAACAGAGGCAAAGATGGCAGCTTCCTTGGCTGAAAACGATAGTGGGGTTTACTTCCACTTTAGGGAAAGAATCCAGGCCTTTTTTAAAGCAATCTACTGATCTGGCCAGAACCACCTCTGGAGGGGTTGTATTCCACATTTTCACAGCTATTACTGTGAAGAAACCTTTCCATATTTGGAGATGAAACCTCTTTTCCTCTAGATGTAAAGAGTGCCCCCTTGTCCTCTGTGATGACCTTAAAGTGGATAACTCAACACCAAGTTCACTATATGGACCACTTATGTATTTATACATGTTGATCATATCCCCCCTTATTCTCCTCTTCTCAAAAGTGAATACATTCAGTTTCTCTAATCTTTCCTCATACTTGAGCTCCTCCATGCCTCCTATCAGTTGCCGTTCTCTGCACTTTCTCCAGTTCCCCCGATTATCCTTTTTGAGAACTGGAGCCTAAAACTGAACTGTATATTCCAGATGAGGTCTAATTAATGATTTGTACAGGGGGGGCAAAATGATATCTCTCTCTCTGGAGTCCATACCTCTCCTAATACAAGAAAGGATTTTGGAAACCGCAGCTTGGCATTGCATGCTATTATTGACCTTATGATCTACCAAAACCCCCAGATCCTTCTCCACCATTGATTCCCCCAGTTGTACTCCCCCTAGTATGTATGATGGATGCATATTCTTAGCCCCACAAGTGCATAACTTTACATTTATCAACATTAAACCTCGTTTGCCACTTAGTTGTCCAATTAGACAGAGCATTGAGGTCGGCTTGTAAATTTGAGACATCCTGTAAGGACGTTATTCCACTGCATAATTAGGAAGAGTTGGTATTTGTAAAATAAAGTGTGTAGGGAGCTCTTAGCAGAAATATGGAGCTCTTGATGAAACACATAAATGGCTTCAATACAGGAATGTTTCTTAGAACAAAAATCATTACAGATATATTTAAAAAGATCAGAGAGAATCAATAACTTCAGTTTGTTTAGCTACACATTGTATCTAATCCCATTTGCATCTATGTAATATATTATTGAGAATTGCTCAAAGTTTGCAGTAGTTACACAATAATACATTAAAGTAAACATAGGCACTATATGACAATTTGTTTGCTCTACAAGTGATTCTAAAGGCACAATCTGTATTTGTTTAAAATAACAGACATGTCACACTTACCTGCTCTGTGCAACGCTGTTGCACAGAGCAGCCACAATCCTCCTTTTCTCTGGTTCCCTGTTGGGGCTCCTGACCCCTCCACCCTTCCGAGTGACTCTTTAACAAACCGCTTGCTATGAGGGCACTGATGAGCTGGTGAGGGCACTGAGCCAGCTCTGTGTGCCCATTGGCACACAGAGCATAGCTTGGCCCCCTCTCTCTCCCCACTGGCTGTGATTGGCAGCAGCAGGAGCCAATGGCTATCGCTGTCCCCCCTCTGTCCAATGAGGAGAGAGATATCCGAGAAAGCAGCTGCTCTCAATCTGGATCGAGATCGAGCTCAGGTAAGTATATAGGGGGAGGGGGGCATGGGTTTGCTACATGCAGAATGTTTTTAACATAATGCATAGAATGCATTAACCACTTTAGCCCTGGAAGATTTGGCTGCTCAATGACCAGGCCATTTTTTGCGATACAGCACTGTGTCGCTTTAACTGTCAATTGCGCGGTCGTGTGATGTTGTACTCAAACAAAATTGACGTCCTTTTTTTCCCCACAAATAGAGCTTTCTTTTGGTGGTATTTGATCATCTCTGCATTTTTTTTTTTTGCGCTATAAACAAAAAAAAGAGCAACAATTTTGAAAAAAACACAATATTTTGTACTTTTTGCTATAGTAAATATCACCAATTTTTTCTTAAAAAAACAATTTTTTTCCTCAGTTTAGGTAGATATGTATTCTTCCACATATTTTTGGTAATAAAAATCACAATAAGCGTATATTGATTGGTTTGCGCAAAAGTTATAGCATCTACAAAATAGGGGAAAGATTTAAGGCATTTTTATTATTATTATTATTTTTTTTTACTAGTAATGGCGGTGATCAGCGATTTTTATCAGAACTGTGACATTATGGCGGACAGATCAGACACTTTTGACACATTTTTGGGACCACTGGCATTTATACAGCGATCAGTGCTATAAATGTCACTGGCAGGGAAGAGGTTAACACTAGGAGGCGATCAAGGGGTTAACTGTGTTCCCTAGAGAGGGATTCTAACTGTGGGTGGGAGGGGACTGACTGGGTGAGAGAGCGATCGTTGTTCATACCTAGTATGAACAACAGATCGCTCTCCTCACCCCTGACAGCACGAAGATCAGTCTGTTTACAGTGACAGATCTCCATTCTGTCTCTGTGTGGATCGATCACGGGTGCCCGGCGGTCATCGCAATTCTGCTGTCTCGCCGCGGTCGCGGACAGATCGGAAACTTTTGACACATTTTTTGGACCATTGTCAGTTATACAGGGATCAGTGCTATAAAAATGCACTGATTACTGTGTAAATGTCACTGGCAGGGAAGAGGTTAACGCTAGGGGGCGATCAAGGGGTTAACTATGCTCCCTAGGGAGTGATTCTAACTGTGGAGGGAGGGGACTGACTGGCAGAGGAGAGCGATCGTTGTTCATACTTAGTATGAACAACAGATTGCTCTCCTCACCCCTGACTGCACGAAGATTGGTCTGTTTACATTGACAGACCTCCGTTCTGTCTCTGTGTGGAGCGATCGCGGCTGCCCGGTGGTCATTGCGACTGCCGGGCACGCACATCAGCTCCAGCATCACGCCCCTGGCGGTGCGCACACGCCCCCTAGTGGTAAAAAGGCGAACCGACGTACAGCTATAAATAGCTTCACAGAATTTATCAGGGGGGCAGCTTGCATTACTTATTTAGAAATGGACACTTGTACTCTCTCTTGGAAGTGGTGTGATGGAATGACAACTCGAGAACATTTAAGTAAATAGTTGGATGGTGGAATCTATAACATCAAAAACCTTATGGATATTTTCTTCTGGGAGCAACATTCACATTAGAAAACCAAGTCATAACTATATCTAAGATGCAGACTTTAAATCCATTGCCAGGAAAACATATAAAAAAAACTGAAAAGATAGTACAATAAAAAATATTTTTTTATACATGTACAATAAAAAAACTGTTAATATACATCATAAATACATAAAAATATATAAAAGATTCCAGTTTACAAACTATGTGGAAAAACATCCACTATTTAGTCAATGCATTTTGTGGATCGGGACTTGGACATATAAAAAGTTTCTTTGTTACACATTCATATTTTTATACATTATCTCACAAAAGTGAGTACACCCCTCACATTTTTGTAAATATTTTATTATATCTTTTCATGTGACAACACTGAAGAAATGACACTTTGCTACAATGTAAAGTATTGGCCAAATTGGCTATTTTCCCTCCCTGGTGTCAAGTGATTAATTTGTGTTACAAGGTCTCAGGTGTGAATGGGGAGCAGGTGTGTTAAATTTGGTGTTATCGCTCTCACTCTCTCATACTGGTCACTGGAGTTTCAACATGGCACCTCATGGCAAAGAACTCTCTGAAAAAAAGAATTGTTGCTCTACATAAAGATGACCTAGGCTATATGAAGATTGCTAAGACCCTAAAATGGAGCTGCAGTACGGTGGCCAAGACCATACAGCGGTTTAACAAGATATCTTTTCATGTGACAACAATGAAGAAATGACATTTTGCTACAATGTAAAGTAGTGAGTGTACAGCTTGTATAACAGTGTAAATTTGCTCTCCCCTCAAAATAACTCAACACACAGCCATTAATGTCTAAACCGCTGGCAACAAAAGTGAGTACACCTCTAAGGGAAAATGTCCAAGTTGGGCCCAATTAGCCATTTTCCCTCCCTAATGTCATGTGAGTCATTAGTGTTACAAGGTCTCAGGTGTTAATGGGAAGCAGGTGTGTTAAATTTGATGTTATCGCTCTCACTCTCTCATTCTAGTCACTGGAAGTTCAACATGGCACTTCATAGCAAAGAACTTTCTGAGGATCTGAAAAAACGAATTGATGCTCTACATAAAGATTACCTAGGCTATAAGAATATTTCCAAGACCCAGAAACTGAGTAGAACGGTTGCCAAGACCATACAGCGGTATAACAGGACAGGTTCCAATCAGAACAGGCCTCGCCACGGACGACCAAAGAAGTTGATTGCACGTGCTCAGCGTCATATCCAGAGTTTGTCTTTGGAAATAGACGTCTGAGTGCTGCGAACATTGCTGCAGAGGTTGAAGGGGTGGGGGGTCAGCCTGTCAGTGCTCAGACCATACACCGCACACTGCATCAAATTTGTCTGCATGACTGTCGCCCCAGAAGAAAGCTTCTTCTAAAGATGATGCAAAAGAAAGCCTGCAAACAGTTTACCGAAGACAAGCAGACTAAGGATATGGATTACTGGAACCATGTCCTGTTCTAATGAGACCAAGATAAACATATTTGGTTCAGATGGTGTCAAGTGTGTGTGGCGGTAAACAGTGAGGAGTACAAAGACAAGTGTGTCTTGCCTACAGTCAAGCATGGTGGTGGGAGTGTCATGGTCTGGGGCTGCATGAGTGCTGCCGGCACTGGGGAGCTACAGATCATTGAGGGAACCATGAATGCCAACATGTACTGTGACATACTGAAGCAGAGCATGATCCCCTCCCTTCAGAGACTGGGCCACAGGGCAGTATTCCAACATGATAACGACCCCAAACACACCTCCAAGATGACCACTGTCTTGCTAAAGAAGCTGAGGGTAAAGGTGATGGACTGGCCAAGCATGTCTCCAGACCTAAACCCTATTGAGAATCTGTGGGGAATCCTCAAACGGAAGGTGGAGGAGCACAAGGTCTCTAACATCCACCAGCTCTGTGATGTCGTCATGGAGGAGTGGAAGAGGACACCAGCGGCAACCTGTGAAGCTCTGGTGAATTCAATGCCCAAGAGGGTTAAGGCAGTGCTGGAAAATAATGGTGGCCACACAAAATATCGACACTTTGGGCTCAATTTGGACATTTTCACTTAGGGGTGTACTCACTTTTGTTGCCAGCGGTTTAGACATTAATGGCTGTGTGTTGAGTTATTTTGAGGGGACAGCAAATTTACACTGTTATACAAGCTGTACACTCACTACTTTACATTGTAGCAAAGTGTCATTTCTTCAGTGTTGTCACATAAAAAGATATAATAAAATATTTACAAAAATGTGAGGGGTGTACTCACTTTTGTGAGATACTGTATATATATAATAAATATGCAGCGCTTAAAAAAAGTGACAAAATCTAAATCCAAAGCAATACATAAATAAAAAACAATTTGATAGTGGAGTGAATTATATGCAACTATGAAACACGTCCATAATATGTGAGAAGTCCATCCAATACAGTATCTCACAAAAGTGAGTACACCCCTCACATTTTTGTAAATATTTTATTATATCTTTTCATGTGACAACACAGAAAAAAAGATACTGAGGGTACTGAGGGACAGCAAATTTACACTGTTATACAAGCTGTACACTCACTAATTTACATTGTAACAAAGTGTCATTTCTTCAGTGTTGTCACATGGAAAGATATAATAAAATATTTACAACAATGTGAGGGGTGTACTTACTTTTGTGAGATACTGTATGTGATCTATAGGTGTACTATGCGCTCACCAAAGACATTAAAATATCAAGTAGAAAGCAGTGGTTTCAGCAGGAAATAATTTTAAAAAATATTATATAAGCACCTAAATGACCGCAACATACAGGGATATACAATGTAATACTGACATATAATCACACACATAGGTTGGACTTGATGGACTTGTGTCTTTTTTCAGCCTCACCAACTATGTAACTATGTATCCACCGAATATCACCAAGATCCGTGATGAATGTTTGCAAGAATTTACACTTGGGATGCGGTACACTCGTCTGCAACAAAGGAAGCAGACGAGAGCTGGGCGATGAACAGCACCAGTGTACCGCATCCCAAGTGTTAATTCCCGCAAACATTTGTTGCTTCTTGGAAGGAGGAATCCATGCTGCCAATGTGGTAAACCAAGAGAGACCAACTAAAGATTACTTATTGGCCTCTCTACTTCACCTGCTTGAGTTCCTTGAATTGATTTTGATGTATTTTTCATCAATGTGTAACCTCAATGTTAAATGTACTCTTTTACATATTTGTGGACTTGTCCTGCTCTGTTTACTATTTGTACTATTTGTACCTTTTTGTAGTTTTTGTAAATTTTAATAAAATGTCATTATTAAAAAAAAAAATAAAAAAAAAGATTGCTTATTGGAGCTTGTATATGTCTCATTTCTGGTGAGTGCATATTTTCGGTGGAGGTTCATTGGTGCAGATATTCGTCACGGATCTTGGTGATATTCGTTGGATGCCTTTTTCTACTTGATATTTTAATGTCTTTGGGGAGCGCATAGTACACCTATAGATTACATATCGGATGGACTTCTCACATAGTATGGACTTGTTTTATAGTTGCATATAATTCACTTCACTATCAATTTGTTTTTTATTTATTTATTGCTTTGGATATACAGTGCCTTGAAAAAGTATTCATACCCCATTGACATTTTCCACATTTTGTCATTTTACAACCAAAAACTTAAATGTATTTTATTGGGATTTTATGTGATAGACCAACACAAAGTGGCACATAATTGTGAAGTGGAAGGAAAATGATAAATGGTTTTCAACATTTTTTACAAATAAAGATGTGAAAAGTGTGGGCTACATTTGTATTCAGCCCCCCGGAGTCAATACTTTGTAGAACCTCCTTTCTCTGCAATTACAGCTGCAAGTCTTTTTGGGGATGTCTCTACCAACTTTGCACATTTAGATTGTGAAATATTTTCCCATTCTTCTTTGCAAAATAGCTCAAGCTCTGTCAGATTGGATGGAGAGCGTCTGTGAACAGCAATTTTCAAGTCTTGCCACAAATTCTCAATTGGATTTAGGTCTGGACTTTGACTGGGCCATTCTAACATATAAATATGCTTTGATCAAAAGCATTCTATTGTAGCTCTGGCTGTATGTTTAGGGTCGTTGTTCTGCTGGAAGGTGAACCTCCACCCCAGTCTCAAGTCTTTTGCAGACTCTAACAGGTTTTCTTCTAAGATTGTCCTGTATTTGGCTCCATCCATCTTCCCATCAACTTTGACCAGCTTCCCTGTCCCTGCTGAAGAAAAGCATCCCCACAACATGATGCTGCCACCACCATGTTTCACGGTGGGGATGGTGTGTTCAGAGTGATGTGCAGTGTTAGTTTTCCTGCCACACATAGCGCTTTGCTTTTAGGGCAAAAAGTTAAATGTTGGTCTCATCTGACCAGAGCACCTTCTTCCACATGTTTGCTGTGTCCCCCACATGGCTTCTCACAAACTGCAAACAGGACTTCTTATGGCTTTTTTTCAACAATGTCTTTCTTCTTGCCACTCTTCCATAAAAGTCAGATTTGTGGAGTGCACGACTAATAGTTGTCCTGTGGACAGATTCTCCCACCTGAGCTGTGGATCTCTGCAGCTCCTCCAGAGTTACCATGGACCTCTTGGCTGCTTCTCTGATGAATGTTCTCCTTGCCCGGCCTGTCAGTTTAGGTGGACGGCCATGTCTTTGTAGGTTTTCAGTTGTGCCATACTCTTTCCATTTTCCGATGATGCATTGAACAGTGCTCCATGAGATGCTCAAAGCTTGGGATATTTTTTTTATAACCCAACCCTGCTTAAAACCTTTCCAAAACTTTATCCCTGACCTGTATGGTGTATTTCTTAGCCTTCATGATGCTGTTTGTTCACTAAGGTTCTCTAACGAGCCTCTAAGGGCTTCACAGAACAGTTGTATTTTTACTGTGATTAAATTACACACAGCTGGACTTTATTTATGAATTAGGTGGCTTCTGAAGGCAATTGGTTCCACTAGATTTTAGTTAGGGGTATCAGAGTAAAGGGGGCTGAATACAAATGCACACCACACTTTTCAGCTACTTATTTGTAAAAAAATGTTAAAAACCATTTATCATTTTCCTTCCACTTCACAATTATGTGCCACTTTGTGTTGGTCTATCCAATCCCAAAAAAATACATTTACATTTTTGGTTGTAACATAACAAAATGTGGAAAATTGCAAGGGGTATGAATACTTTTTCAAAGCACTGTATATTTTGTCACTTTTATTAAGCGCTGCACATGTATTATTTATATTTTAATCACAAGGTTTTGTACAGTCACCTTTCATGCCAGCTACTATATTGATTAGTGCGCTCACTACAGTTATTATATATTTGAAGTGTTCATATTTTTATGTGTTTTTAACTTTTACTAAGATGCTTTTTTTATTGTATATGTATAATGAAATACAATTTAGTATTTTAATATATTTTCAGTTTAGTTTTTTTATATATTTTCCTGGCAGCACATTTGAAGTCCATATGTTGGGCGTGAATGTCACTTGATAACTTGAACCCATTTGGGAGACAGGGACGGAGTGTTGTCCCTCTTTTTTTTTTTTTAATTTATTTTAGGTACTTATATAGCATCAAAGGATGTATGTATTAATATTGTGCCAACTCTATGAAACTAGCAACCAACATAAACAATAGACATTGTGAAAAGTTAAACTAATATAACAATGTGGCGCCTAAAAATAATTGTTCGTTGTCATACGAAAGATTCTCCAGAATGTGGGTCTGGAGATCTAATTGGGATAACAACGTATTTTACTGAAGAGAACCCAAACCCAGTGGGTATATAAAGACTTAGATTCAAACTGTGATCTAAACACCTGTGACTGGTGTTTCGAATTGTTTAACACGTGTAAAGAATATAAGCGATGGCTTTCTTAAATATGAACAAAAAAAACCTATATGCTCCCCACCGGAGTGTGTAGGGGAAAAACCATTAATGTGATAATCATAACACATAAAACATCTGAGAAAATGTGAAACTAAAAAGTCTCAGTATAAGTGGTCCTTGTGCATGGCAAGTGATAAAAGATAAGGAATCCATCCAAGTGAACGTTAATGTATGTGTCAACACGCCATAAATAATAAATCTGTGTTAATCAAAAACACAATGAAATAAAGTGCATGAATTAGAAATGCTTAAGGAAAAATAAGCCAGTTCCAGTATAATCCCATGTATTGGGGTTTCCTTGCTCCATAGAGGATGAAGTGAACCTTGGGATGGTGTGGCTCTGGGATGTCTGGTAGATATGTGTAACGAATAAAATACTCTTACCAGAGGGGGTGGACTCACTAACCACAGGCTGCGAGTCAGATAGGCTTATCTCCAAGATCATCCAAGGGACAACTGTTCAGGGAAGTGGAACCCAATCTTACTCACCAGCCGTTCCGATCCTCATCCTATACTCTGGAGATCCCGCCAGTTCAGGTGGGTAAATGCTGGTATATACCCTTTGAGTCGATCAATAAGATGTATATCCCTCAGGAAGAAAAAAATAAAAGAATCCTCCACATAGTGTGAATCCGCTTCATCCAAAAATGTATTGAAGTAAAAATAACATTCAGGTACTGACATCAACAGGACCCAGATAAAACAGACTGTATAAAAAGCGCTTAAAAAGTGGCTCAGCAGGCATATCAGACCCGACGCGTTTCGTCCTCCGGGACTTCAACTGGGGTACATGCCTGCTAGCCACTGCCATCTTTATATATGAAATATAGGAACAAACATTGAAATCACCTGTTTTCGCCATGTGGAGCATCACTTCCGGTTTCGTGGCCGAAATGGCATCTGCGGTATTAAATGAGGCCAATAGAAAAGAGGTGTAACAACCAAGCCTCGATTTGGTCCTCAAATGGGGTTGCCTGCCCGTCAGTCCAGCTGGCCTATTGGTTCTAGAGAAGGCGGTAGATCTAAGCCTGTCCAATCTAAGGTGCTTAGATTGCACCTTAGATTGGACGGCTAGACGTCACATACGTAGGCCGTCACATTGTTAGTCTCGCGAGACGTTACCCTGGCACGCTATTGCGGTCCGAGAGAAGACGGCATGACGTCACATTGTCAATCTCGCGGGACATTAGCATGGAATGCTAGTGCGGTCCAGGAGACGACGGCATGACGTGAGTTACGTCAATCGTCATTTGTGACTACACTGGATGTACTATGGATATGGGATGCTGGTCATTAGAAATCTCCTTCCGGGCTGTGTTATATTTAGAACTTCCTGTATGTTAAGCGGAAGATAAACAAAGCACGGAACAATAAACAAAAACGTGCAGCATAACAATATTATACTTAGAAACGCTAGTGCACTCCAAGTCTCAACCTGGCTTGAAATAAGGTTATAATATCCTAAAAAGAGACGGACAAGGGGGGACGGGCACAAACTAGGGGTTATAACCAGCCCTGGGGAAATAGGAAAAACCATAATAAGATAGTATTTTAATATATTTTCAGTTTAGTTTTTTTATATATTTTCCTGGCAGCACATTTGAAGTCCATATGTTGGGCGTGAATGTCACTTGATAACTTGAACCCATTTGGGAGACAGGGACAGAGTGTTGTCCCTCTTTTTTTTTTTTAATTTTATTTATTTTAGGTACTTATATAGCATCGTCAATTTACACAGCACTTTACATATACATTCACATCAGTCCCTACCCTCAAGGAGCTTACAATCTAAGGTCCCCAACTCACATTCATACATACTAGGGACAATTTAGACAGGATCCAATTAACCTACCAGCATGTCTTTAGAGTGTGGGAGGAAACCAGAGTACCCGGAGGAAACCCACGCTGGCACAGGGAGAACATGCAAACTCCAGGCAGGTAGTCCCTCTTTAACGGGAATAACGAACTCAAAAAAATGTAATTGGTGGATACTTGTAAGGCACCTGGTTCAAGGTAGTCTCTAGACAAACAAAGATAATTTGGGGCATAATGGACTTTTGTGGTGCTTAGGGATACTCAAATATATATAAAAACTGGTTTCCTTATTAGAATCATAATTTAAACTTTACTTCCAATAATAGCTACTGTCCATCTTCATACATATTATTTATCCCTGTTTTTAAGCTCACGCCTTTCCATAGGTCCCAACTCCTAACTGAACAAATTATAACAGAACATCCATATTACATATCACAAGGGTATGAAGGGCGTCCAAGGAAAAAGAAAGAGAGCTTCTGACACTCAACACTCATAAATTATAACTGCTTCTTCAGGAAAGGGAGAGAGGAGGACTCAATTGGATAGATTTATAAATCTAAATATATCCCTGATAGTATATACAATATTATAGAAATACAACATACTACACTTAAATGTACAAAAAAATACCAGTAATGTACTAACCAAACCAAAGATGTGCAGCACACACCAAGCTTCACAGCTAGATGCTTTTAAAAAAAACATTTTTATTATTTATTATATTTAAACATTTTTTTCAACACTGTATCTTTATTTCTTTCTTTATTTTTTTGATCAGCTTTATTGCTATCCAGGGTATGTACAACATCTCTTGGGATAACATGGGTCATGACAGGTCCAATTTATGGAGAGATCTTGGGTCTACTATGCCACATACACACGACCGGACTTTCCGGAAGAAAGGGTCAGACGGAATCATTCCGTCAGACATTCCGATTGTGTGTGGGCTTCATCGGACTTTTTCTTTCTAAAATTCTGACGGACCCAGAAATAGAACAAATCAAATCTTTCTGACGGAATCAGTTCCTATCTGGAAAACCGCTCGTCTGTATGCTATTCCGACGGACCAAAAATGACGCAAGGGCAGCTATTGGCTACTGGCTATTGAACTTCCTTTTTCTAGTCCCGTCGTACCTCATCGCGTTCTAAACTATTTGACTTTGGTGTGATCGTGTGTAGGCAAGTCCGTTTCAGTGGAACTCCATCGGAACTCCATCGGAAAGACCGTCGGAGTCTATTCTGACGGAAAATCCGGTCGTGTGTACGCGGCATAAGACTCCAAATCCTTCCTCTGGCCTCCAAAGCAAGCTGAGATCAGTTTCCTGATGCTTTCTCAAGCTGTTAATGGCTTGTTTACATGAGACCGAAGTGGAGAAATCCTCGTTGCTTCTGGTTTCTGACGTCACACAGTGGGAGGAACAATCTCAGTTCCTCCCACTGTGTCCCAGGAGCTGGATGCTTCCTTGCCAGGCTCCCTGATCACATAGGAGAGCCTGGTAAAGGCAGCGACGGTGTCAGGAAAAGGGGTGGGAACCCCTTACACCACCTGTAAAAGTAATTTATAGCTCCATAGCTGCTAGAATTACTTTTACCGTAAAGGGAATCACCGGCACTAAAAAATGATTTCTCGATCATTGCTGCAGCAGCAGCAATAACTGAAATATCAACCTTCCAATCTAGCAAAGTACCGGGACGTTGCTGGAAGGGAAGCGGTTAAACAGGAAGTGTCTCAACAATGACATCATGGCAAGATCACCAGGTATTCTTTAACTGCTTCCCACCCGCTGTATTATGAAATTATGTTTGGGAGGGACCACTCTCGTTCTGGGAGGACGTCATAAGATGCTCCCCTATTCTTGCCGCTCCCACACGTTCCCCACGCCCACAGGGGTGCAGTGCGGCTACCAGTGGTGATCTTTGTCCCTTGGACACAGAGCATCACCAATTGCGGTAAAGAGCTGATGACGTAGGCTTTTTACCATGTGATCAGCTATGTCCAATCACAGCTGATCACATGTAAACAATATCCGGTAATCGGCATTTCCTTTGCTCAGCGCTGTCTGAGGAAAGGAAAGTTGATAACCGGCTTTCCTGTAGTGACAGGGGCAACTACACTGATAAACAGTGCCCTGATTATCAGTGCAACCCCATTAGTGTCCACCAGTGCTGCATATCAGTGCTCACCAGTGCAGTATATTAGTGCCCATCCGTGCCACATATCAGAGCTCATTAATGCCGCCTTATTAGTGCCCATCAGTGCCGCCTTATCAGTGCAGCCTCATCAGTGACCATCAATGCAGCTTATCAGTGCCCATCAGTGCAACATCATCAGTGCCCACCAGTGTAGCCTCATTAGTGCCCATCAATGCAGCCTATCAGTGCCCATCAGTGCAGCCTCATCAGTGCCCATCAGTGCAGCCTCATCAGTGCACATTAGTGCAGCCTCATCAGTGCAGACTTATCAGTGCCCATCAGTGCAACCTCATCAGTGCCCATCAGTGTAGCCTCATTGGTGCCCATCAATGCAACCTATCCATGCCCATCAGTGCAGCCTTATTAGCACATATCAGTGAAAAATAAAAATGACTTATTTGCAAAATTGTGCAACAGAAATAAAGAAAAAAGTTGTTGTTTTTTAAAAAAAAATGTTAGCCTTTTTTTCATTTGTTTAGCAAAAAAATAAAACCCCAGTAATGATTAAATACAATCAAAAGAAAGCTCTATCTGTATCAAAAAAAGATAAACATTTAATTTGTGTGCAGTGTTGCATGACCCCGCAATTGTCATTCAAAAGCGTTACAGCGCTGAAAGCTGTCAATTGGCTGTAAATATATATATATTAAAAAAATGTTTTGAAATACACTAGCATGGTGAAGCTTATATTGTAGTGAGTGGGTTTACCTATCCTGTACACAGTTTTATTAGGCACATATGAAAACAGCGGTTTTATGGCGCATTTCAACAAACTTTTCTTGCAGCTCCTAGTTTGCTATTTTAATTCAGCTCATGTTTCCATTTTATGGAGCACAACAGTAACTAGATATTTAATATGTTTATAATAGTACCATTTAAATTAGCATAGAAAACCATTTGCCATGCTCTGGCCCCCGATAATGACATGTGTTGCTGAAACTCGACTGAGCTTGGGGCTATTTCTCTTATCTGATCAGCTCGCTCCACCATGCCCCGGGATGTGGCTCGGCATTAGCTGCATCTGTTTCCCAACACATATTACAAGACATGGCAAGGAGGTGGCATTAATGATACTGAAAACACTAGCTAGTTTTCATTACTGCATGCTAAATGCAATATTCAAAATGTAACAAAAAGGTTTTGTTAAGCTGGGGTCTCAGATATTAAGAGAAAAGATTCCTCGTGTGGAGTTTCTAGCAGTATGAGGAATTTAAAAAGCAGCACATTGAGCAAAGGCAAGTACAATGGAGGATTTAGGGGGTTCCAAAATCCCACCATCAACCAGAAACACAATGTAAAAAAGGTTGCTGGATTCCTTTGTATTGGCAAGGTAAAATATCTTTGTAAGGCTTATGGTCTACATAGTTTGACTGGCAGTACCTAAACACAACCACGGTGGCTGGTCACATGGGTGTTGATTCAGCGCTACCCCCACAGGAGCCACTGATTTCTGTCCCAGGTTCCTTTCCCTCTGTGTAGAAGCGGCCAAGCAAACTCTTCACCTTTGTAGCTACTTCTCAGAATAGTCCCTTGAGTAGTGGGACATTAAGAGGACAGCACTGGGACACCATCAGAAATGTTCCAGGCCAGGAAAGCCTTAATACTAGTGCACCAGGGGGTTAACAGTAACAGCAGTCACTGGGATCCCTCTCTTTGGTCTGTACTCAGTGTCCCTGTTCCTGGGACTTGAATGTCTCCCTCCAGACTCAGGCAGACAGTCTCCAGACTGGATCCTTGTTGAAAGCTCTTTTGAAAATTTCAACAATATAGGCTCCCCAGCTATGCACAGTTGTGACTTTGATGAAACTAGCAGAATCTTCAGCTGAACTGCCAAGAAGGGCAGAAGTCCTTCTGCTGGGAACCTCTCTTCTTGGGAAAGACTATTTACACACCCTCCCAGCCACCATCTGGGCACCTTCCCCCAGGGATTGGCTGGAGCTGCATACATATCCAGGCTTCTCATTTGATTCTCCCACCCGCTATATTCTAGAGGTCTCCATAATGTGGGCAGAAGCAATCAAACTTGCAGCCTGCAGAGCCCAGGGCAAACCAAAGCAGTCACACGCTGCTCTGCTGATTACAGCATAGCCATGAGAACTAAATGTATCTAATTCCTACTAGCAGCTTTTTTGGGGGGTGCTACATTGAGAAAGGGTGACATTCAGGAGGAATGTACCAACCAGTGGCTCTGAACTGTTGAAGATGTCCTCACATATTGGAACAGCAGACATTCAGGTATTGCATAAAAAGAGCTAGGGTGTTTCCAGTAAGGGGAACTGCTTTTCAAAGACATATTAGAAAATGTTTCTGAAATTTCCTCTTCTGTTCCAGCATGATTGTGACGCCAACCCCACAAAGACGTGATGTGGAGGAGGAACTTGAATTTCCTACAGAGTCCTGACCTCAACCCTATTGAATATCTTAGGGATGAATTGCAGATATAATTGAGAGACAGGTCGTTACATCCAATATCAGTACCTGACCTCACAAATGTTACCCGAATGGGCACAAATTCCCAAAGACATGCTCTTGAAATGTGTGGGAAGCCTTCCCAAAGAAGAAAAGGCTGTTAGTCCAGCAAAGGGTAGGGGCAACTGCATATTAAAGGCCATGGTTTTGGAATAGGATGTCCAATAGGCTAGTGTGGCAGGCTTCATATATCAACTATGATGTGCTACCAAAACAACGCACATACTCAATGCATAAAAGAAAATAAACAAAAAAATAAAAATAAAGGTGTTTCTCAAAGTCCACAATAGTTTTTAAAAATACACTTCTGTCAAACACCTCCAAAGGGTAACGTTGTGTATCCCATGCCAAATATGCCTCCACCACCATGCAGACACAGTAAAAAGCTTCCCAGACATATATGACTCTCAAACTATAGAGAAGTCATATAATGCACAATGAAACTGTGACCACTGCTATGGCAAGGCTTCCGGCTTCCATCAATTGGATTGGCACCCAGGAGGAAACATCTCCAGTCATCTCATCATGTGTGTATACATGTTAAGATAAAGAAGGAACCAAGTGATCCAAATAGTGTGAAACACAACAAACTATGATATTAAAATAGCTAAAAGCTAAAAAGCCAGAGGATGCAACAGAGCTACCTATAATACAACCTTGGATAGCTTAGCTGGAACGTACTTCTGTCCAACTTATGGGAACGTGATCACACCACAGCATGTAGCTCTGCCCGACACATTTTATCAGAAATTTTCTGGGGTATGGTCATAAAGTGGTTGTAAACCCTTACATATACCAACTGAACTGACTAGCCTCAGATGATACACAGAGATTAAACTAATCTTCCAACATGAGCTGACCTGTTTATCTGCCATCATCTCTTCTTGACAGCCTCCTAAAGCACACATTTCACACATGCTTTCTGAGCTCCAGAAGGCAGAGGGCGGGGATCTGATATTAAACACTGCATAACATAGAGCAGGGAGTCCAGAGTGAAGGGAAAGGACACACACCCTCTATGCAGTTTCATAGGGAAACATGCACAACTAAGGCTGTTAATCACCTTCTTTGTGCTGGAGGGAGAGGGGCCATCTCCAGGGCTTGCTTGGTGTCTGCACAGACTGTCAGAAGTTACTTATACAGATATCAGATGAATGTGAGAGCAGACAGAAATCTCACTCGGTGCTTTGGATTGAGGCATGGACACACTATAGGATATGCATTGTTCATTTTAGATTTTGGGGTTTGTAACCACTTTAAAGGTGAAGTTACAGGAGTTGACTTAGTTCTGCATTCCTGTGACCCAGATTCAGCCAACAGTGGGCTAAAGTCCATGTAGTTACGTAGTGCGTGATTTGTCACTATACTGGAGCGCAGATGGAACGCAGCTTGGTGTACCTGTTCCATTTTATGTGCTTTTTATTGGGATTAAAACCATTACCTTTTACGAATAAACTGGCTACAGGTTGCACTATGAGGAGTTCTCTTTCTTCCCTTGATTTATGATTCCCATCTTCGTTTGGTTGCATTATCGGTGAGGGACGCTTGCATTGGCGGATACATCCACATCTCTGCTCATTTGACATCTGTCATGAGTGTCTGATTGATCTGGTGAGTAGGATGTTTGCCTAACGGGTGGAAGACGGCACCTTTATCTCTTCACTGAATTTGTATACATCACTTGCACATGATTGAAGAATGGTTGGTGGTGGCCCATGGACTTTATTATTGCTTTATTCACCATTATTGATTATTGTTATTTCATATGTATTTGAGCGGGGTATGTAATTAATTTACCATTAATTTCTATTTTCACATTTTTGACCTTTGGTTACACTACGGGCTGCTCTTTACTCACTTATTCATTTGTATTTACTCATTTATTTATTGATTGTTTGATCCAAGGTGCGCGGCTTTGAGGTTTCACCTTTTTTACTAAAGTCCACTCTGTCAGAAACCACAAAATCAGGCCGAGACAGAAGTACAGGTAAATCACACTTGTTTAATAATAAAAGTAAAAAGAACAAATGTAGTCAAAACATAGCCAAAGTTCAATAACCGGAACGGATAGTCAGCCAAGCCAGAAGTCAGGGATCAATGAAGTGGAACAGCAAGCAGGATCTGGAGCCAAGAGGGATGTCAGCAAAGAAAGTCTTGAACAGGATCGCAGGAGAACGTTTCTGTGATGTTGGCCAAGGAGAAGGCAGAGATCCTCTGAACTGGACGGCTTAAAGAGGAAGTAAACCCTAATGGGTTTACTTCCTCTTTGTTTCCCTGCAAAGGTAAAGCATAATGGGCTACTATGCATCACATAGTAGCCCATTATGTGTCACTTACCTGACACAGGAGCCTGCGATGTCACCGCTGTCCCCTCTGCTACGGAGCGTCCATCTTCTTTCCGGGTATCGTGGCTCCGGCACTGTGATCGGCCGGAGCTGCGATGACGTTACATGCGCACGGGAGCCGCCACTAACGGCATATCACCGTGTAGGTTTAGGAGATATTTCTTGGACCTACAGGTAAGCCTTAATCTAGGCTTACCTGTAGGTCAAAGTGGCCTGTAAGGGTTTACAACCACTTTAAGTAGGCAGGACTGACGAGTAGGATATCATCAACAGCTGGAGAGAGATGGGAGCTGGCAATTAGCCGACAGCTGAGCGGCCAGCTCAGAGAAGGGAGGGCTGAACACAGCCCTGACACACTGTTGGCTGACATCACAGAGTTGGTCCAGCTGAGATCCTGACAATAATGTTGGGATCTGCCCAAATGCCTGATGTGCAGCGGGCTCCGCCTCTCACCCCAACAGTCCGACTCTCCAGTGAGCGCTGGAGGGGCAGAGCACAGATTGATGACTGACAATCACAGCTCTGTGCTCAGAGCAGACCCAATAACACCGATTAGTGGTCTTTGAACGCTTAGTTCTCAGTGTAGAGGCAGCGGGGGACAGATGCAGCATGGGATTAAAGCTGCATCCACCTAGGTGAGTATTTTTTTTTTCTTAATTCCGCACTTCTCTATTAACTGCAGAAGAGAAAAATCAAGTCTACTGCTCTGGCAGCCAGGGCTGTGCTGTGTGACAGAAATCTCAGGGCTGGTTACATATCCTTTGGCATGTAAGCCAAAGGATATGTCTTCTGTATATTTGACTGTTTTCCTGAAGTTTAGTTATAAATTAGATAAACAGAGCATTATTTGGAAGTTTTGAGAATCAATCGAAAACACCTTCACAGGCTCTTTCTCTTGTCTTTTTTTTTTTCGGCAAAAAAGTGCAGTTATTAAGCCCAGCATGGGAGACAATCTGAAACAGGATCTTCATCAATCAGATTAACTACTTTCAAAGATGAAAGCAGACGTGGCGCAGTGTGAGCCCGAGCAGATATTTATCAAAAGCCGTATTAATAAGCACTTTCAGGCTTCCTCTGACAGGCTCATCTTCACTTCCATGTTTAACATTTTAGTATCATATGTTTTTGTCAGAGTGAAGCTGCTAAGAGCATCAATTAATTAATTCCTCTGAAGTGTGGTTTGGAAAGGTAATAAAGTGCCATCCCAAGGGTCTGGTGCAATCATCATAAGCGTCTCTGTCGCTATTCAATTTGTGACTCGGCGTTGACGGAGAATTTTGCTCCAAGAACGTTTTCAGTAAATATTTTTAGTCAATGAGATGCTTCAAGAATATTAAAATCAGTTGAGTGGGTTCTAGAGTGTGCCACCGTCTAAGAGGAATGTAGAAGTATCTTCAAAGTTTTTGAGTTTCTGGGATTTTAAAGAAATATATGTAAAAAAAAAAAAAAAAGAACAGATTGATGTCATTAACTCCTTCAGACAGAGCATACGCAAATGTGCGGCCTCAACGGACTTGGGTTTTTTCTGTGGGGCCGCATATTTGCAGGACACGCTGCCAGCACAGAGACCGGGGTCTCTCTAAGAGTCCCGAGCCCCATACTAACTATTGAGACCCGGAACTCCTGATTCCAAGTCACCTGATCACTGTGATAGCCTCTGATTGGCTATTATAGTGATCAGTCACTGTGAAGCCCGCCTCCATGTTTTCTCTCCCTCTTCTTGCAGAGAAAAAACCCCAATAACAATGAAAAAAAAAAACCTAGATTAAGGTTTGATCTAGGTCAATGCCAGAGTTAGTGTTTGGGTTAAGGTCAGGGTCAAAGGTCAAGGTCAGCATTTTTTTGGGACCGTTTTTTTTTTTTTTTTTAAATTAGTGTTAGTATCAGCGTGTTTTAGGTAAGATAAAAAAAGCAAAATGCGCACTATTTTATTTTGTTTATTTTCTATTTTTGAATTGATGGCTGATATGTAATGTGCTTGGATCTTGCTTTAATATTTTGCTCCAATGTGTATGATGTTTTGTTTGTCTGTTGTTATTATTCACTTGCCTACTGGGCACTTACACTCCCTGCCTGCCCAGGGCATTTTTCAGCTTTCAGCGCAGTCACACTTTGAATCGCAATTGCGCGGTCATGCTACACTGTACCCAAAAAAAATTTGTTATCATTTTCTTCACACAAATAGAGCTTTTTTTTGGTGGTATTTAATCACTGTTGGGTTTTTTATTTTTTACTAAAAAAAAAAAGACCAAAAAGTTTGAAAAAAATTTTTTTTTTACTTAGTTTCTGTCAGTAAATTTTCTAACTAAGTAATTTTTCTCCTTCACTGATGTGCGCTGATGAGGCGGCACTGATGGGCACTGATAGGCTGAACTGGTGGGCATTGATGAGGTAGCACTTATGAGGCAGCACTTATGGGCACTGATTAGGTGGCACTGATGAGGAGGCACTAATATGCCGCACTTATGGGCACTGATAGGTGGCACTGATGAGCACAGATAGGCGGCACTGGTGGGCACTGATAGGCGGCACGGATAGGCAGTACTGATAGGCACTGATGGGCATTGATGGGTGGCATTGAAGGGCAACACTGATGGGCATTGATCGATAGCAATGATGGGCATTGATGGGCAGCACTCATAGGCGGCACTGATAGCCAGCACTGACTGACATCGCTAATGGGCACTGATTGGTGGCACTTATGGGCAGTGGTGGGCACTGATTGCTGCCACTAGTGGGAACTGATTGCTGCCACTGGTGGGCAATGGTGGGCACTGTTTGGTGACACAGTTGGCGCTAAATTTTAATCAGGGCACTGATAATCAGGGCCCTGATTGCATCCCTAGATGTCCCCTGTGAGGAGATGCGGCTGATCAGCTCTCCTTGCCACACACTCTGTCAGTGTGAGGCGAGGAGCGCCGATTGCCGGCATTTTCATGTTTACATGTGACCGGCTGTGATTGGACACCGCCGATCACATGGTTAAAGAGCCGCGGACGCGGCTCTTTACAGAGATCGAGGTTGCACCGTGTCCTAGCAACAAGGCGCGGCCACGATTGCCATGCTGCACGCCCCCGTGGGTGCGCGAGAGTGGCCGTTCTGGGACGCCATCATATGACATCCTTCCCAGAATGAGAGCCAGAACGCTCCGCCGTCATTTGACAGTGGATGAGTGGCAAGCAGTTAAAGAAATAAAAAGAATTATAAAAAAAATGTGCACTATTGTTTTTGGGCTGTACTATGGATACAAACAACAACTAACATACACATATGTGGTATGGATTACGATCGCCAGGAGCAGGAGGATTTATTTTGGGTTGTTCTTTGGTGGAAGGTTATGGTAGTAGCAAGAAATATACAGCTAAATTAAGAAAAATATATATATTTATTTTACTATTTTGAGCCAGGTTTCCTTTGATAATAAAAAAAAAAAAATCATGAGATATCAATTACCATTTACTACCAAATGAAAGCCCAATTTGTCCTGAAAAAAGGGGTATAATTCACCTGGATGCACAAAGCAATTGTGATGAAATGTATACTTTTACAAACAAGTTGAAAATTTGTGCGTAGGCATTAATAATTGCTTTACTCTTAGGTGTGAAGGGGTTAATCTTATCATGTTTCCACAGAATATATATATATATATATATATATATATATATATATATATATATATATATATATATATATAGACATTTTATCTTCTTTGTGTAATCTGTAATTGTATTTTTAGCATCCTCCTAGATAGGTGCTAGGTCTGGTAAATTTAGGTACTGGCTCGCTGTAATCAGTTGAGCTGCATGCAATTGTTTTGGTTTGTTCTGTGTTTCACTGGCTGCAGGGTTGACTGCTTACCCCTGTCTGTCTGGAAAGGTTCTGGAAGATAGTGGGCTGGGAGAGTCTAAACAGCAGCTGAATATTTATGCAGTCCTGGACAAACCTTGGGGAGAGGTGCCCAGATGGAGGCTGAAAGTGTGTATAAACACTCTGAGACTTGGAGCAGAAGTATTTTGTCCCTGAGGAGGAGATCATAGTCTGGAGGGACTGTTTGCCCCTTGGGCAAGCCTGCTATGTGTCTACTGTTCATCATGGTCGCAACTAGGTTAGCTTTCTACTGAAAGTTACTGGAGCTGACTGAGGGACTTTTGGTCTGGGGATCCAGTCTGGTATCACTGGAAAAGTATCTGGAAGATATTGAAAGGAGGCAACCAATTATCCAAGGACATTAATGAGTACATGAGTAAAAGCTGATGTGAGAGATCCTTGACAAGGAAGAGGACCCTTGCCCAGATGGTGGCTGGGAGTGTGTATAAATACTCTGAAACTTAGAGCAGAAGTCTTTTGTCCCTGAGGAGGAAATCATAACCTGAGGGGGCTGTTTGCTCCCTGGGCAAGCCTGCTATGTATCTGCTGTTCATCGAGGTCCCAGCTAGGTTAACTGAGGGACTTTTCATCTGGGGATCTTGTCTGGTATCACTGGAAAAGTATCTGAATGTGTCAGGGCTGGGCTCAGCCCTTCCTTTTCTGAGCTGGCCGCTCAGCTGTCGGCTAATTGCCAGCTCCCATCTCTCTCCACAGTTACCCAGCTGTTGTTGATTCTGCTCATCAGTCCTGCCTACTCAATATCGTCCAGCTCACTTGATCTCTGCCTTCGCCTTTGTCAACATCACAGAGACTTTCTCCTGCGTTCCTGTTGAAGACTTGCTCAGCTGATGTTCCTTCTGGCTCCTGATCCTGCTTGCTGTACTACTACGTTTATCTCTGGCTCTCTGATATTTGCTTGGCTGACTACCCAATCCACTTAGTGAACTCTGGCTTGTTTTGACTATGCTTACTCTGTTTACCTTATTATTATTATTATTATTATTATTAAACAAGTGTGATTTAACTATACTCCTGTCTCGGTCTGATTCATGGTTCCTGATAGGAAGATATTGGAAAGAGGCAACCAATTATCCAACGACATTAGTGAGTACAAGCTGGTGTGAGAGACCCTAGAGACTGTGTGCTGCTGCCATCCCTCTTGTGCTAGAGTCAGTTTGTTCAAAAGGGGAGATTGTGCTTAGTGTCCGAATTTTCCCCAGAGTTTAGTGAAATTTCACTTTTTAAAGAATACCCAACCACGTGCATGGAAATAAAAAAAATGTTTGCTTACGCTTGATTGGATGATGGAAGTCATCAGAGCTTCACCTCATTCACTAAGCTCTAGTGTCCAAAATGTTGCTTTGCCACCAGGACCGAAATAGAGGGGACACCTTACAACAGGGACACTTGTACCTGAGATAATTCTCCAAGAGGGGGATTTCCCTCCAGCTTCCTGTGGAGTCTACAGGGCAAAAAGTGAAGTGAAATCTCCCTAATGATACACAGATGGCACAAAAAAATGACAGTGGTTTGCCCCCCTCCCCCTATACTTTCTCACACATGAAAAAAAAAGTTTATAGATAGTTTAAACTATAAACATTCTGCATTAATCTATGATTGCTAGTGGTTAAATTCTTCCCTCTGATGTTCTGTAGACCAGGAGTTCTCAGCCATATTGGGACCAGAGCCCGGCAAATTCTTCCAAAACCTTGCATGTCCCAACAGTAAAAAACACAGGAATACAAAATATGTATTTAAATGCTGGAAGTTTCTGCATAGGGCTAGTTATCACTGTGGGGGTATGGGACAGACGATCCCCCAACATCCTCCTCTGGGAATCCTTGTATGAAGCATTCGTGGCCCCTGGACGTTTTGTATCTTTCTTTTTTGGGGGCGGATGTTGGGGGATCGTCTGAACCCTGATGCAGAAATATCTTTGGTTATTTTTATCTTTGATAAGCCCTTTGTGGCTGACCCTCTGGTATGTTATTTTTGTACTACTTATATTTGTAATAACATATTTCTACATATATGTACATACCCCATTTGTTCTATGGTTCTTAACAAATACTGTGTTCTGTTATAGAGTGCTCAAAATCTATGATCTTCTCTAACAAATGCCCCTGAAGAAGAGATTCATATTTTCTCCTGAAACGTGTTGGAAACAGCGGGAAGTGAAGTGTGCACCACTATACGCTCATTGCTCTGAGTCACATTTGTATATCGCTTTGTTATAATTACTTATGGTGCTGTATGCACAAATTCTTTTATCTTTATTTATGTACTAATAAACTTTATATATATATTTTTTACATCATACTATCTTTCTTAATGTGTATTTGCCTATAAAGCCCCAATGTACTGGGGGGTCCTTCTGTGTTTGTGTTCCATATCATAGGGATGTTGGCAATAATCAAGGTCTTATGATAGTGGCTGTATTTTTCTGCCTTTTCATATGAAAGACATTTACATGTTTTCTGAACGCTAAGAAATACTTTATAATTTGTGTATTTATAAAAATTGGATCCTATACCTCTGTAAAACTGGGGTTTAACTATGTCTTATACTTATTTATTTTTATAAAAGAATAAAAAACATTAACACCTAAAAGACTAACATTTATCAAGGAGAAAATCGTTTAATATGAGTAGAATCTCAGACCTCCTTTGGTGATTTTATTTTCTATGTAAATTATAGAAAAAATATTTAATCCGAGAATAGCTTTGGTTTATTACATACAAGCCTTTATTGTCATGTTTGAAAAGCTCTGCCTGTGTTTCTATTAAATGTTCTTTCAGCATTTGGCAAATGAAACAGCACTCTAAATAAAACCAATTTTGCATACTGTTCTGTAAAAAAAAAATAATTCAGTGTCTGTCAATTGAATACTACTGTTCCGGAGTACAATTTTCTCAAGTAATATTTTGCTTAATAAAGAGTGTGAATGCGGAGACTGAAATAGTAATGCTTCAAACAGAACGTGTTTTGATTCAGTTTAAATATTTATCCAAAACCCAAACAATGTGTCATAATAACGAATAATACAAAGGTAATAAAAAGTCAAGTCAACAGTCAATGATTGCGTCATCGTTCATTTCAAAAATGATTTCCAAATGTTCTAAATACATTTAGTTATCAAAACCAAAATAAAAATGATTATATATATATATATATATATATATATATATATATATATATATATATATATATATATATATATATATATATATATACACAGTATCTCATAAAAGTGAGTACACCCCTCACATTTTTGTAAATATTTTATTATATCTTTTCATGTGACAACACTGAAGAAATGACACTTTGCTACAATGTAAAGTAGTGAGTGTACAGCTTGTATAACAGTGTAAATTTGCTCTCCCCTCAAAATAACTCAACACACAGCCATTAATGTCTAAATCGCTGGCAACAAAAGTGAGTACACCCCTAAATGAAAATGTCCAAATTGGGCCCAAAGTTTCAATATTTTGTGTGGCCACCATTATTTTCCAGCACTGCCTTAATCCATTTGGGCATGGAGTTCATGAAAGCTTCACAGGTTGCCACTGGAGTCCTCTTCCACTCCTCCATGACGACATCACAGAGCTGGTGAATTTTAGAGACCTCGCGCTCTTCCACCTTCCATTTGAGGATGCCCCACAGATACTCAATAGGGTTTAGGTCTAGAGACATGCTTGGCCAGTCCATCACCTTTACCCTCAGCTTCTTTAGTAAGGCAGTGGTCCCCTTGGAGGAGTGTTTGGGGTCGTTATCATGTTGGAATACTACCCTGCGGCCCAGTCTCTGAAGGGAGGGGATCATGCTCTGCTTCAGTATGTCACAGTACATGTTGGCATTCATGGTTTCCTCAATGAAATGTAGCTCCCCAGTGCCGGCAGCATTTATGCAGCCCCAGACCATGACACTCCCACCACCATGCTTGACTGCAAGACACACTTGTCTTTGTACTCCTCACCTGGTTTCTGCGACACAGGCTTGACACCATCTGAACCAAATAAGATTATCTTGGTCTCATCAGACCACAGGACATGGTTCCAGTAATCCATGTCCTTAGTCTGCTTGTCTTCAGCAAAGTGTTTGTGGGCTTTCTTGTGCATCACCTTTAGAAGAGGCTTCCTTCTGGGATGACAGCCATGCAAACCAATTTGATGCAGTGAGGGGCGTATGGTCTGAGCACTGACCCCTTAAACCTTTGCAGTAGTGCTGGCAGCACTCATACGTCTATTTTCCAAAGACGACCTCTGGATATGACGCTGAACACGTGCACTCAGCTTCTTTGGTGGACCATGGCGAGGCCTGTTCTGAGTGGAACCTGTCCTGTTAAACCACTGTATGGTCTTGGCAACCATTCTGCTCAGTTTTAGGGTTTTGACAATCTTTTTATAGCCTAGGCCATCTTCATGTAAAGCATCAATTCTTTTTTTTCAGATCCTCAGAAAGTTCTTTGCCATGAGGTTCCATGTTGAACTTCCAGTGACCAGAATGAGAGAGTGAGTGCGATAACACAAATTTACCACACGTGCTCCCCATTCACACCTGAGACCTTGCAACACTAACAAGTCACATGGCATCAGGGAGGGAAAATGGCTAATTAAGCCCAACTTGGACATTTTCACTTAGGGGTGTACTCACTTTTGTTGCCAGCGGTTTAGACATTAATGGTTGTGTGTTGAGTTATTTTGAGGGGACAGCAAATTTACACTGTTATACAAGCTGTACACTCACTACTTTACATTGTAGCAAAGTGTCATTTCTTCAGTGTTGTCACATGAGAAGATAGAATAAAATATTTACAAAAATGTGAGGGGTGTACTCACTTTTGTGAGATACTATATATATATATATATATATATATATATATATATATATATATATATATATATATATATATACAGTTACAGGTGGCTAACGGAGATCACAGCCAATCACGGCGGTCACATGATCATTAACCCCGCCTACCGGCATCCTAAATTTCCTGTAGACAATCAAAGAAAGTAGCTGAACGGCCGCACTCCGAATATGAACCTTTTATTTGTGGCAAAACAGTGTTAAAAAATCCAAAACTGTCACATCATGGTTGTAGTTGGTACAGAAGGAAAGGCTAACGCGTTTCACATCATATTAGACGCTTATATAGCTAGTAACCATAATCAGGCTAGAAATATATATATAGTGAGATAAAACCAATTGAGGAAACAAAAACTCCCCAAAACTCCTCCCATATCTAATCAGGTTAAAATGAACCTAGTGTGCAGAGAGATGGACAGTACATAAAAACAGAGAAACCCAGTCTCAAACTCTGAAAATATGACATAATAATGATATCCTATATATTTCCCTGTCTGAGTTTGGATTTTTATTCTTTTCTAATAGATTGTCCATTGATTATTTAGGTATTGCCTTAGTAATACAAGGAAGGGACATCTCTCTTTTGAGTGGGAACTACTAACTGGTCTTGGCCATGACTATATGATACAATTTCTAATGAGTATATCATTATTAATTTTGATACCTGAGGATTGTACGTTTATGGGTTTATGCTTATATCGGTATACATACTTTATTAATCCTTTAGAGGGACTATGCTGATTCCTGCGTCTTCTTTGATCCTACTCGCTCCTCCCAATTTTGGGCACATCGTTTTCCATCCATAGATTGAACTATCTTGCGTTCTCAGCACGTAAGTTATAGGGATATATGTCCCCATATGGGCCACTACACCTATATAAATTACTATGTATATATAGTCTCCTGGGATATCCTAGCACATGTTCCTATCTTTAATGATTTTCTCCTATGTTTTCCTGTTTAAGGTTCTCTGATCATATGTCATACGTAAATGGTTCTGAGGAAGCCACTATGTGAAACGCGTCAACCATCTTTACAGACTGAAATTTGAGAAACATGTATTTATGAAACTCAAGATAACATCTATATGTTTTTATGGAAAAAAAAAATTATATCACATTTTGTATAAATTAAATTATTGAAAATTACTATGCATACCCTCCTCATTTGGTTCACTGATACAGTCCGTTATGTTGGTTTGGTTTTGTGAATTCTATATGGGATGAGGTACCCCCATAGCCTTTTTTGCATTTTCATATAGACATAATAATGATAATAAATTTGTTTAATCAGGTATAGAACTGATTCACTGTACTAGCATGCTGTCCCTTAGCAGATGACATTGCTGTAAAATGTTCTAGTATAGACTCAATACATAACATAAAAAAATAACAAAGCACTGGACAATGCTTTTAAATTTATCTGCAAAGCTGAGGGCAATCAAACATACCGCAGACAGTGACAGAGAAAGACGATCACTACAGATGACCCTAATTATTGTGTTTTGCATGTTTATGAAAATTCGCGTCATGATCATTAATATATCAGACACATTTGTGTCAAACATATTTTATTAACAATTAAATAGAATGATATGTAATATCACAAAAACATGCGATCATTCTCCCGTCCGCTATGTCTGTGGTAAAGAGAAAGACCCCATAACAAAAAAACATTTACAAAAGAGAAGGAGAAGAATGCTAACAAACAGAAGACAAAAGGGTGAGAAGTAAATTCAGTCAATGTCAAGCGACTAGGCCAAAAGGCATACAGGCGCTGCTTGAAAGCCGTGCAGACACATGTGTCGATGTATATACAAGATACACAAGATACACATAAATATCCCGTCCCAAACCCACACATATGACACGTATGAACAACAGCAGTATAAAAAAACACAGCCGTCCGTGTATATCAGTGCGATATATATCACATGAAAAAGATATGAGAATCGAAATATTATTGTTATTATTATCATTATACAGGATTTATTTAGCGCCAACAGTTTGCGCAGCGCTTTACAACATGAGGGCAGACGGTACACTTATAATACAAATCAATACAGGAGGGATCAGAGGGAGAAAATGAATATACACTTGTTAGGTGTGGGTAGGGTAGGCTTCTCTGAAGAGAAGGGTTTTCAGGGATCATCTAAAAGCTAATAGAGTAGGAGATAGGTGGACAGATTGGGGTAGGGCATTCCATAGGATTGTGGAGCCTTTGGAGAAGTCCTGGAGGCGAGCATGGGAGGAGGTGACGAGGGAGCTGGAGAGCAGGAGGTCTTGAGAGGAACAAAGAGTACGAGTAGGTTGGTATTCAGAGACTAGGCTAGTGATGTAGCTGGGGGATAAATTGTGGATGGCTTTAAATAGATATACAGGTGGTCTTTGAGACTATACAGATACATGTGTTAATGTATATGCGGTATACACAAGATATACAGTGTGGACGGAAAGTATTCAGACCCCCTTACATTTTTCACTCTTTGTTATATTGCAGCCATTTGCTAAAATCATTTAAGTTCATTTTTTTCCCCTCATTAATGTACACACAGCACCCCATATTGACAGAAAAACACAGAATTGCTGACATTTTTGCAGATTTATTAAAAAAGAAAAACTGAAATATCACATGGTCCTAAGTATTCAAAAACTTTGCTCAGTATTTAGTAGAAGCACCCTTTTGATCTAATACAGCCATGAGTCTTTTTGGGAAAGATACAACAAGTTTTTCACACCTGGATTTGGGGATCCTCTGCCATTCCTCCTTGCAGATCCTCCCCAGTTCTGTCAGGTTGGTTGGTAAACGTTGGTGGACGGCCATTTTTAAGTCTCTCCAGAGATACTCAGTTGGGTTTAAGTCAGGGCTCTGGCTGGGCCATTCAAGAACAGTCACGGAGTTGTTGTGAAGCCACTCCTTCGTTATTTTAGCTGTGTGCTTAGGGTCATTGTCTTGTTGGAAGGTAAACCTTCGGCCCAGTCTGAGGTCCTGAGCACTCTGGAGAAGGTTTTCGTCCAGGATATCCCTGCACTTGGCCGCATTCATCTTTTCCTCGATTGAAACCAGTCGTCCTGTCCCTGCAGCTGAAAAACACCCCCACAGCATGATGCTGCCACCACCATGCTTCACTGTTGGGACTGTATTGGACAGGTGATGAGCAGTGCCTGGTTTTCTCCACACATACTGCTTAGAATTAAGGCCAAAAAGTTCTGTCTTGGTCTCATCAGACCAGAGAATCTTATTTCTCACCATCTTGGAGTCCTTCAGGTGATTTTTAGCAAACTCCATGCGGGCTTTCATGTGTCTTGCACTGAGGAGAGGCTTCCGTCGGGCCACTCTGCCATAAAGCCCCGACTGGTGGAGGGCTGCAGTGATGGTTGACTTTCTACAACTTTCTCCCATCTCCCAACTGCATCTCTGGAGCTCAGCCACAGTGATCTTTGGGTTCTTCTTTACCTCTCTCACCAAGGCTCTTCTCCCCCGATAGCTCAGTTTGGCCGGACGGCCAGCTCTAGGAAGGGTTCTGGTCATCCCAAATAGGGATGAGCCGAACACCCCCCGGTTCGGTTCGCACCAGAACCCGCGAACGGACCGCAAGTTCGCACGAACGTTAGAACCCCATTGACGTCTATGGGACTCGAACGTTCGAAATCAAAAGTGCTCATTTTAAAGGCTAATTTGCATGGTATTGTCCTAAAAAGGGTGTGGGGACCCGGGTCCTACCCCAGGGGACATGTATCAATGCAAAAAAAACTTTTAAAAACGGCCGTTTTTTCGGGAGCAGTGATTTTAATGATGCTTAAAGTAAAAAAAAAAAGTGAAATATTCCTTTAAATATCGTACCTGGGGGGTGTCTATAGTATGCCTGTAAAGTGACGCGTGTTTCCCATGTTTAGAACAGTCCCTGCACCAAATGTCATTTTTAAAGGAAAAAATCTCATTTAAAACTGCTTGCAGGTTTAATGTCATGTCGGGTCCTGGCAATATGGATGAAAATCAGTGAGACAAACGGCATGGGTACCCCCCAGTCCATTACCAGGCCCTTTGGGTCTTGTATGGATATTAAGGGGAACCCCGCACCCAAATTAAAATAAGGAAAGGTCCCTATATACTCTGAACAGCAGTATACAGGCGGTGCAAACAAGACAGGGACTGTAGGTTTGTTGTTAAGTAGAATCTGTTTGTAATTTTGAACATTTTTAACGTGTTTAGCTCCAGCCAAAAAATCTTTTCTAAGCTTTTTGGAAAACATAGGGAAGGGTTATCACCCCTGTGACATTTGTTTTGCGTCTTTCCTCCTCTTCAGAAGATTTCACCTCATTTTTTTGTCCCAATGAAAAATGTTTTTTGAAAATTTGGGTTTTTTTGTGGAACAAGGATTGGAAAGCATCAGTGGAAAGGAGAAATTGTTTTCCCATATTAACTCTTACATGAGAGAATTTCCCTTCCTAGGGGTAGATTTCATCTCACTTCCTGTTGTCTCCTTCCGTTTGCAAGTAGGAGTCGTTTGTAAGTTAGATGTTTGAAAGTAGGGTCCTGCCCTATATACTCAGCAGAAATTTGGGCCTTAGGTGTTGCTGTGGCCAAAACACTGTAAGCCCTCACAGGGCCCTGCTGTGAAATATTAGATCAAGAATTGTAATTACATGCCCCTGTTGAACAGGAGCTGAAAAATTAGGCCTTAGGCACTGGTGCTGGTGCCACAACACTGCAACCCCTCACAGACACTCTAGTTGGAACGCAGGAACGAGCCCTGCTGCAAAGTATTGCATCAAAAATTGTAATTACACGCCCCTGTTAGACAGGGGCAGAAAAATTGGGCCTTAGGCACTGGTGCTGGTGCCACAACACTGCAACCCCTCACAGACACTCTAGTTGGAACGCAGGAACGAGCCCTGCTGCAAAGTATTGGATCAAAAATTGTAATTACACGCCCCTGTTAGACAGGGGCAGAAAAATTGGGCCTTAGGCACTGGTGCTGGTGCCACAACACTGCAACCCCTCACAGACACTCTAGTTGGAACGCAGGAACGAGCCCTGCTGCAAAGTATTGCATCAAAAATTGTAATTACACGCCCCTGTTAGACAGGGGCAGAAAAATTGGGCCTTAGGCACTGGTGCTGGTGCCACAACACTGCAACCCCTCATAGACACTCTAGTTGGAACGCAGGAACGAGCCCTGCTGCAAAGTATTGCATCAAAAATTGTAATTACACGCCCCTGTTAGACAGGGGCAGAAAAATTGGGCCTTAGGCACTGGTGCTGGTGCCACAACACTGCAACCCCTCACAGACACTCTAGTTGGAATGCAGGAACGAGCCCTGCTGCAAAGTATTACATCAAAAATTGTAATTACACGCCCCTGTTATACAGGGGCTGAAAAATTGTGCCTTAGGCACTGGTGGTGGCGCCCAGAACCAAAAATGTTCTTACAAGCTATCAGCATGATGATTGAGGAGGAAGAGGATAATTACTCAGGGATAGTCACTCAGCATCAGCATAGGCAGTCTTTGAAGGGATCTGAAAAAAATTATTCAGTTACATCAGCATCAGGTGCTTGGTAGCTGGTGGTGATCCAAGACTGATTCATTTTTATGAAGGTCAGCCGATCGACCGAGTCAGTGGACAGACGCACCCTGTGATCGGTTACCACGCCTCCAGCAGCGCTGAATGTGCGTTCCGAAAGAACGCTGGATGCAGGACAGGCCAGTAGCTCAATTGCATACTGTGCAAGCTCTGGCCAGTGATCCATCCTCAAGACCCAGTAACCCAGAGGATTTTCGGTGGGAAAGGTGTCCAAGTCTGATCTTGCCCCTAGGTATTCCTGCACCATGTAAAACAGACGCTGGCGATGGTTGCTGGAACCGATCATACCTTGGGGCTGCGGACCAAAAAATTGTCTGAACGCATCGGTCAGACGGCCACCTTCTCCACCGCTCCTTCTTTGACTGACCGAAGCCTCAGCAACACGTTGTCCAGAAACAGGAGTTTGTAACCTCCCAGTCTCTGGGAACGCGTTGCACAGACATTTCTGCAAGGCCTCCCGAAGATGTTTCATCCTCTGCTCCCTCTGCGATGGCAAGATAAGGTCCGCAACCTTACCCTTGTAACGTGGATCAAGGAGGGTTGCCAGCCAGTATTGGTCCTTCTCCTTGATACCACGAATACGAGGATCCTTACGCAGGCTTTGCAGGATCAGGGAGGCCATGCAGCGTAGGTTTGCTGAGGCATTCGGTCCGGAGTCCTCTGGGTCACTAAGGACAACAACGTCCGCAGCCACCTCCTCCCAGCCACGTACAAGTCCATGTGTTCCTTGGGACTGATCCCTTAAAGACTGCTGATGCTGAGTGCCAGGCTCCACCTCCATACTGACACAATCTTCCTCCTCCTCCTCCTCCTCCTCCTTGTCCTCTTCCTGTGTGATCGGCGGGCACGCAGGAACACTGTCTGGATAAAGGGGGCCTTGAGAGCTAAGGAAGTCCTCCTCTTCCTGCCTCTGTTCTGCCTCAAGTGCCCTGTCCATTATTCCACGCAGCGTGTGCTCCAACAGGTGGACAAGGGGGACAGTGTCACTGATGCATGCACTGTCAGTGCTCACCATCCTCGTGGCCTCCTCGAATGGTGACAGGACAGTGCATGCATCCCTGATCATGGCCCACTGGCGTGGGGAAAAAAAACCAAGGTCCCCTGACCCTGTCCTGGTGCCATAGTCGCACAGGTACTCATTTATGGCCCTCTGCTGCATGTGCAGCCGCTGCAGCATGGCCAATGTCGAGTTCCACCTGGTGGGCATGTCACAGATTAGGCGGTTCTTGGGCAGGTTAAACTCCTTTTGGAGGTCCGTCAGCCGAGCACTGGCATTATATGACCGGCGGAAATGCACACAGACTTTCCTGGCCTGCCTCAGGACATCCTGTAAGCCCGGGTACCTGCCCAAGAACCGCTGCACCACCAAGTTAAGGACGTGAGCCAAACAGGGCACATGGGTCAGTTGTCCCTGTCGGAGGGCAGAGAGGAGGTTGGTGCCATTGTCGCAAACCACCATTCCTGCCTTAAGTTGGCGTGGCGTCAACCACCTCTGAACCTGCCCCTGCAGAGCTGACAGAACCTCTGCCCCAGTGTGGCTCCTGTCCCCCAAGCACACCAGCTCAAGCACCGCATGGCATCTTTTGGCCTGCGTACTTGCGTAGCCCCTTGAACGCCTACGGAGCACCGCTGGTTCCGAGGAAGAGGCCATGGAGGAAGAAGAAGAGGAGGGGGTGGAGGAGAGAGGTGTGTCACAATCAGCATTTTGGAGGCGTGGTGGCGGAACAACCTCCAACACTACTGCACCTTGTCCTGCATCCTTCCCAGCTGCCAGCAGAGTCACCCAATGCGCCGTGAAACTTAAGTAACGTCCCTGTCCATGCCTGCTGGACCATGAGTCAGCGGTAATATGCACCTTACCGCTGACCGCCCTGTCCAGCGAGGCATGGACATTGCCTTCCACATGCCGGTAGAGAGCTGGAATCGCCTTCCGTGAGAAAAAGTGGCGTTTGGGTACCTGCCACTGAGGAACCGCACATTCCACAAACTCACGGAAGGGGGCAGAGTCTACCAACTGAAAAGGCAGCAGTTGAAGTGCTAGCAATTTTGCCAAGCTAGCATTCAACCGCTGGGCATGTGGATGGCTGGGAGCGGTGCAGCAGCTGGGGCAGGGAAATTTGCCTGGTACAATCTGGCGTCGGTGTACCAAAAGCAGATTGCCCACAAGTACTTGGCTGTGACACACCTAATTCTACACCTTCATTCCTCTCACTGCAGGTCTCAGAGAGGACTGAAGGTCTAGTGGGGTTGGAAATCTCAGCTGATGAGGAGCAAGGAGAGATCCTCTTTGTTCTTTGGTGTGGGTCTTTTAGATATGCTTGCCAACGAACTGCATGGCAGGTCAACATATGTCTGGTCAAGCATGTGGTACCCAAGCGGGAGATGTTTTGGCCACGCGAGATACGCTTGAGACATATGTTGCAAATAGCAGCGGTGCGATCTGATGCACTCGTCTCAAAAAAGGCCCACACCAAAGAACTTTTTGAATAACGCGCAGAGACTGCAGCGCCCTGCACATGTGGAGCTTTGGGGTGTGATGCAGTCAATGTGCTGCCCTTAGGCTGGCCCCTGGAGGGCATCCTGCCTCGTTGGTGATGTGCCGCCTCCTCCTCCTCCTCCTCCTCTCTCCTATCAGGCACCCACGTTGAGTCAGTGACCTCATCATCCCCTCCCTCCTCATCACTGGAGCAAACCTGGCAGTATGCTGCAGCAGGGGGAGCATGACTGCCAGATTGCTGTCCTTCTTGGGCACCCCCTCTGTCCGTGCTCATGTTACTGCCTTCATCGAGCTCAGTATCATCATCAGAGCCTTCCAAACGCTGGGCATCCTCCTGGAGCATGTACCCAACACTGTGGTCAAACAGTTCGAGGGAATCCTCATGAGGACATGGTGGAGCTAGGGAAGGAGTCACTGATGACATTGAGCTGAGGGAAGAGGCCGCTGCTTTGCCAGACAAAGCACCCTGGGCATGGGTGAGAGAGGATGAGGAGGATGAGGACGGCTTGGTCATCCACTCGACCAAGTTTTCTGCATGTTGCGGCTCAACACGGCCAGCTGCCGAAAAAAAGGCCAAGCGTGTCCCATGGCCACGGGCTGATGAGGATGCACCGTCTCCACGACCAGCACTAGACACAGAGCCTGCTTGCCCTCTCTTATTGGCTTGTGACTGTCTGCCTCTCCTTCTTGGCCTTCCAGACATACTAATGGCCTGTAGCTGCACTAAGCTGGGATAGAACACCTGTAATTTTCTTCAGGTAGCTTTATATACTGTAACCAGACAAGCCTGCCTGTCAGTAGGAAGATAACAGGAACGGATCTAGCTGAACACTGTGAGCAGGACGCACTGCACTAAATGTAAATAGCAGGAACGGATCTAGCTGAACACTGTGAGCAGGACGCACTGACTGCACTAAATGTAAATAGCAGGAACGGATCTAGCTGAACACTGTGAGCAGGACGCACTGCACTAAATGTAAATAGCAGGAACAGATCTAGCTGAACACTGTGAGCAGGACGCACTGCACTAAATGTAAATAGCAGGAACGGATCTAGCTGAACACTGTGAGCAGGACGCACTGACTGCACTAAATGTAAATAGCAGGAACAGATCTAGCTGAACACTGTGAGCAGGACGCACTGCACTAAATGTAAATAGCAGGAACAGATCTAGCTGAACACTGTGAGCAGGACGCACTGCACTAAATGTAAATAGCAGGAACGGATCTAGCTGAACACTGTGAGCAGGACGCACTGACTGCACTAAATGTAAATAGCAGGAACTGATCTAGCTGAACACTGTGAGCAGGACGCACTGCACTAAATGTAAATAGCAGGAACAGATCTAGCTGAACACTGTGAGCAGGACGCACTGCACTAAATGTAAATAGCAGGAACGGATCTAGCTGAACACTGTGAGCAGGATGCACTGCACTAAATGTAAATAGCAGGAACGGATCTAGCTGAACACTGTGAGCAGGACGCACTGCACTAAATGTAAATAGCAGGAACGGATCTAGCTGAACACTGTGAGCAGGACGCACTGCACTAAATGTAAATAGCAGGAACGGATCTAGCTGAACACTGTGAGCAGGACGCACTGACTGCACTAAATGTAAATAGCAGGAACGGATCTAGCTGAACACTGTGAGCAGGACGCACTGACTGCACTAAATGTAAATAGCAGGAACGGATCTAGCTGAACACTGTGAGCAGGACGCACTGCACTAAATGTAAATAGCAGGAACGGATCTAGCTGAACACTGTGAGCAGGACGCACTGCACTAAATGTAAATAGCAGGAACGGATCTAGCTGAACACTGTGAGCAGGACGCACTGCACTAAATGTAAATAGCAGGAACGGATCTAGCTGAACACTGTGAGCAGGACGCACTGACTGCACTAAATGTAAATAGCAGGAACGGATCTAGCTGAACACTGTGAGCAGGACGCACTGACTGCACTAAATGTAAATAGCAGGAACGGATCTAGCTGAACACTGTGAGCAGGACGCACTGCACTAAATGTAAATAGCAGGAACGGATCTAGCTGAACACTGTGAGCAGGACGCACTGCACTAAATGTAAATAGCAGGAACGGATCTAGCTGAACACTGTGAGCAGGACGCACTGCACTAAATGTAAATAGCAGGAACGGATCTAGCTGAACACTGTGAGCAGGACGCACTGCACTAAATGTAAATAGCAGGAACGGATCTAGCTGAACACTGTGAGCAGGACGCACTGACTGCACTAAATGTAAATAGCAGGAACGGATCTAGCTGAACACTGTGAGCAGGACGCACTGACTGCACTAAATGTAAATAGCAGGAACGGATCTAGCTGAACACTGTGAGCAGGACGCACTGCACTAAATGTAAATAGCAGGAACAGATCTAGCTGAACACTGTGAGCAGGACGCACTGCACTAAATGTAAATAGCAGGAACGGATCTAGCTGAACACTGTGAGCAGGACGCACTGACTGCACTAAATGTAAATAGCAGGAACAGATCTAGCTGAACACTGTGAGCAGGACGCACTGCACTAAATGTAAATAGCAGGAACGGATCTAGCTGAACACTGTGAGCAGGACGCACTGCACTAAATGTAAATAGCAGGAACGGATCTAGCTGAACACTGTGAGCAGGACGCACTGCACTAAATGTAAATAGCAGGAACGGATCTAGCTGAACACTGTGAGCAGGACGCACTGACTGCACTAAATGTAAATAGCAGGAACGGATCTAGCTGAACACTGTGAGCAGGACGCACTGACTGCACTAAATGTAAATAGCAGGAACGGATCTAGCTGAACACTGTGAGCAGGACGCACTGCACTAAATGTAAATAGCAGGAACGGATCTAGCTGAACACTGTGAGCAGGACGCACTGCACTAAATGTAAAGAGCAGGAACAGATCTAGCCTAATCTAGCTCTCAAATCAAATGACACTGTCTGTCTCTCTCTCTATCAGCACACCGGAACACACTACACAGGGCCGCCGTGCAGGCGGCCTTATATAGTGTGGGGCGTGTACTAAATCCCCTGAGCCATAATTGGCCAAAGCCACCCTGGCTTTGGCCAATTACAGCTCTCTCTACTGACGGCGCTGTGATTGGCCAAGCATGCGGGTCATAGTGCATGCTTGGCCAATCATCAGCCAGCAATGCACTGCGATGCCGCAGTGAATTATGGGCCGTGACGCGCCACACGAATTTGGCGCGAACGGCCCATAACGTTCGCAATTCGACGGACGGTCGAACAGCCGATGTTCGAGTCGAACATGGGTTCGACTCGAACACGAAGCTCATCCCTAATCCCAAACGTCTTCCATTTAAGGATTATGGAAGCCAATGTGCTCTTAGAAACCTTAAGTGCAGGAGAATTTTTTTGTAACCTTGGCCAGATCTGTGCCTTGCCACAATTCTCTCTCTGAGCTCTTCAGGCAGTTCCTTTGACCTTGTGATTCTCATTTGCTCTGACATGCACTGTGAGCTGTAAGGTCTTATATAGACAGGTGTGAGGCTTTCCTAATCAAGTCCAATCAGTATAATCAAACATAGCTGTACTCAAATGAAGGTGTAGAACCATCTCAAGGATGATCAGAAGAAATGGACAGCACCTGAGTTAAATATATGAGTGTCACAGCAAAGGGTCTGAATACTTAGGAGCCTGTGATATTTCAGTTTTTCTTTTTTAATAAATCTTTTAAAGTGAATATCCAGTAAACCTCCTTTCTACACAAAATGCCAAACTTATCACCACCTCTGGTGATACTTATTTTCTCCATGTCCTGAAAGACAAGGCTGGATGTGTTCTTATTATGGTGTTGGACCCAATGCCTGGTTACCAGGGCCGATACAAGGCAGGGGCGGAAGGGGCGGATGCCCTGGGCGGTACAATTTTCTGGAGGGGGGGGGCACAGGTGAAGTGCCGGCAGTGTGCTTCACAGTACACACTAGCCGGCGCCGCTAATCGTCTCTTTACCTTTTACTGTAATGTGCCGAGTGCGCTCCTGCACCCGGCACAAGCCTAGACAGATAGTCACCGCACACGCCCTTCCCTGTCAGCACTTCACTGCCCCTATGAAGGCACTGCTTCATAGTCCTGTCCCGGCGGTGTGACGTCACTCACGGCTGGAGGCGAGATGGGAGGAGCGTAGAGACCTGCTGCCGAAGCTGTGCGTGCAACCTAGAGGAGCCGCCAAGGAGGAACCAACAAACTGTGTATATCACACAAAAGTAAGAACTAAACACTGCTAATGATTGCCAAATGGCATGCCATTACCCCCCCCCCCATGCTGCATATTAGAGAAATTAAAAATAACATTGGTAGTTAACCTCCCCTCAGCCTCCTCCCCTCCCCCAATCGGATCCAGACAGTTCATTTATGAATCTGCTGCAGATTCATAAATAAACTGTCTGGATCCGATTGGGGGAGGAAATGAGGCTGAGGGGAGGTTAATTACCAATGTTATTTTTAATTTCTGTAATATGCAGCATGGGGGGGGGGTTTATTAACCCTGACACTGGTGCCACTAATGCAGCACAAAGGGGTTAATTAACTGCCACTGGTCAGCCACTGATGCATCAGTGGACCAGCAGTGGCAGTGCATTAACCCCCCCCCCATGCTGCGAATTACAAATACCATTGGTATTTAACCACTTGAAAAGACAACCTGTCACAGTACATATACTGCTTCGGGGTGGCAGCTACAGGCGTATGACGCTGCCTGTTTTAGGGTGTCGGGCGTATGCTCCCACCCACCTACACCCCTGTGATTTGACACAGCAGGAGACTGTCAGCAGAACCCAGCCAATGATTGGTGGCTGGGACCTGCTGATCGGCTGTGTCAAATCACAGCCCACAGCTCTGTGTTGATAATCAATACAGGGCGCTTTACAGAGTAAAAAGCAGCACACACAGGAAACATAGTTGATTCCCACTATAAGTTGCTGATCGCCGCCATTACTAGTATAAGAAAAATGTATTTCCCTTTTTTTGTGAATATTTGGGCACTACCTTACGAAAAAATAATGCAAAGCTGAAAACTTAGTATGTTCACACGGGCTCTGACAGAAAAAACAGTTAGCGGGCCTTTCTGCATTATTATTCCAAAGCACTTTAAGTGCCTCTAAAAATACATATAGTTAAAACGTGTGTATTGTCTTAAGCATTTTCTTGTTTTGAAATGACACTGCCACTTTTTTACACACGGGGGGTGGGGGGGCGCAGTTTGCCATCTTCGCCCTGGGCACCGTATGACCATGTCCCGGCACTGCTGGCTACGTTGGTAGAATGGTCTTTCTTCTATATCATGTAGGTGATCATATAGAGGGTCCCTCAGACGTCGGGTGGTCCTTCCCACATACTGGATCTGACATGTGGTGCATGTGATAACATACACCACATAGTGTGTATTACAGTTAATGAAGGATATAATCCCAAAAGATTTACCTGTGGACAACGAAGTGACATGGTCATCTCCTTTGATAAAGGAACAATATGAGCAACTGCTTACACCACACTTAAAAGTGTCCTTGAACTGTAGCCAGTGCGTGGGTGGTCATTCACTAGTATACAGACTAGGTGACAGATATCTACCTAAAGTGGGCGCTCTTTTAGGGACAACCTGTATCTCAATAGATAAGATCTGTGCATATATGGGGTCATTGGTCAAAACTGGAAGATACTTCTCGATAACTTTTTTTATTTTCTCAAACTCTGTGCTGTAGGGGGTTGAAAATACAGGGGTACTAGAGAACTGTGAAGTTTGTTGCCTACGACGTTTATTGCCCGAAAATGTATAGTTCATTAAAATATGCCGTGGGGTGTTCTCAGCGGCATCTAGAGCCCTGTTGATAATGGAGCTGGGATAGCCTCTTTCTTTGAATCTGGAGGTCATAAGAATGGCCTCCCTTTTAAAATCTGATTCTTTACTGTATAAACGTTTTAGTCTACAGAACTGCCCAACTGGTATGCTCCTAATAGTATGAAAAGGATAATTAGAGTCAGCTCTTGGGAGAGTGTTCCCCCCCCGCACAGGGCTTCCTATATAGACTGGAAGCGATTCGATCTCCATTGCCCATAAGCAGAACATCCAAGAATTCAATCAATGAAGAATCACTGTGGCCCGTGAACCGGAGATTAAGCTGGTTATCATTCATGAAGTCCGGCCATGTCTCCAAAGTAAAATGTTGCCCAGAGGCAATAAACAACAGGTCATCTATATAGCGACAGTATAGCACAGTGTCTGCTCGGCGGCGATGGTCAGCCCCAAATATGCGGGACCTTTCCCACCACCCCATGTATAAATTGGCAAAGGATGGTGAGAATTTAGCTCCCATATCCCCCCGCACATCTGGAGATAGAAGAAAAATATGAGGAACTCTAAACTCATAAGAATGAATTCCTGGACAAGAGAGAATTGGCCCGACCTCTTGAGAAAAAAGGAGACTGCTTGTAAACCTAGAGTGTGTGGAATGGAGGAGTAGAGACTGGACATGTCACAAGTAATCCATCTATAGTCCTCCTTCCACACAAAATCCCTTAGCTGGGATAAAAGGTGAGTGGTGTCTTTAAAGAAGCCATGTAGCTCAGCAACTAAAGGCTGTAGTTGCTGGTCCATCCAGTGGCTTAAGCGTTCATTTAGGGACCCTACCCCAGCTACAATGAGTCTGCCTGTAAGAGGACTTAACCCTTTATGTACCTTGGGTAGGTGATGAAAAAAAGGCATAACTGGGAAATCTGGAATGAACATTTCCTTCTCTTTTATAGAAAAAAATGCCCTAAACTTCCTAAAGGGCCGGAAGGTTAAATACTTCTAAAAGGATGCAGACACTTGAATTTCCCTCATTAGAACACTAAATAAGCACCGGGTAGTTATATCGAACACTGACCCTCCCATTCATAAATCAGTCTTGAAAAGACATAGTGGAACAAACCGCTTCTTCTTCAGAACAGGAATCTGACACATTTGGTAAAATCATTGAAATGTACAGTGGATATAAAAAGTCCACACACTCCTATTAAAATATCAGGTTTCTGTGATGTGAAAAAATGAGACAAAGATAAATCATTTCAGAACTTTTTCCTCCTTTAATGTGACCTATAAACTGTACAACTCAGTTAAACAACAAACTGAAATATTTTAGGTGGAGGGAAGTAAAAATAAAAAACTAAAATAATATGGTTGCACACTCTTACACTAGTATACATTGTTGAAGCACCTTTTGATTTTAATCCAGCACTCAGACTATTTGGGTATGAGTCTATCAGCATGGCACATCTTGATTTGGCAATATTTGCCCGCTCTACTTTGCAAAAACACTCCAAATCTGTCAGATTGTGAGGGCATCTCCTGTGCACAGCCCTCTTCAGATCACCCCACAGATTTTCAATGGGATTTACGTCTGGGCTCTGGCTGGGCCATTCCAAAATGTTAATCTTTTTCTGGTGAAGCCATTCCTTTGTTGATTTGGATGTATGCTTTGGATCGTTGTCATGCTGAAAGAGGAAGTTCCTCTCTATGTTCAGCTTTCTAGCAGAAGCCAGAAGGTTTTGTGCCAATATTGACTGGTATTTGGAACTGTTCATAATTCCCTCTACCTTGACTAAGGCCCCTGTTCCAGCTGAAGAAAAACAGCCCCAAAGCATGATGCTGTCACCACCGTGCTTCACGGTGGATATGGTGTTCTTTTGGTGATGTGCAGTGTTGTTTTTGTGCCAAACATATCTTTTGGAATTATGGCCAAAAAGTTCAAACTTGGTTTCATCAGACCATAACACGTTTTCCCACATTCTTTTTGGAGACTTCAGATGTGCTTTTGCTAAATTTTGCCGGGCTTGGATGTTTTTCTTCATAAGAAAAGGCTTCCATCTTCACACTCTACCCCGTATCTATACTGTATATAACCCAGAAGGGATTTTTTTTTTTTTTTTTTACCTTCAATCTGTTTATTAATTTTCATATAAAAAAGTGAAGGTTACAACTGGAACAGTAAGCCATATGGAGTTACATTAGAGACTAAGGGGTTGATCTACTAAAGGAAAATAGATGGTCCACTTTGCAAAGTGCAGTTGCTCCAGAGGTTAGTAAACGAGGAAAAGCTCTGCTGAATTCCACCATCCAATCATATGCAAGCAAAAAAGGCTTTTTTTTATTTTCCTTTCACATGATTGGGTATTCTTTGCAAAGTGAAGCTTTACCTCATTTACTAAGCTCTGGTGCAACTGCAATTGCAGAGTGCACAGTCTATTTGCCTTTTAGTAAATCAACCCCTAAATGCAGAGAAGAATCATCCTACATCAAATGCAGTATCATTATATAACCTTTTTGACAATCAGAGAGACCAAGGTCCCCCTTCTGGGTGAAGAATGGTGGTGTTATTTATTCGTTATCACCTTCGTAGTCAAGGTAACAAATGTCATTGATGGGGCCTGCAGTTTGAAACATTCATAGGCCCAGCAAATACCTCAGAGGTGATGGGAGGGAAGAAAGAGCCTAAGTGACGAACTCCACCATATTGTAGAGGTCAACAAGTATAGTTGGAGTCAACACATTGTTAGATAGGTATAGCGTACTGAGTAGGTCTTATAGCATTCAAGTATAATGCCGCGTACACACGAGCGGATTTTCAGAGAACTTTTGTGTGACCGTATGTATGCAAGGCAAGCTTGAGCGGAATTCCGTCGGAAAAACTATCCAAGATTTTTCCGACGGAATTCCGCTCAAGCTTGGCTTGCATACACACGGTCACACAACAGTTATCTGAACTTACGACCATCAAGAACGCGGTGACGTACAACACTACGACGAGCCGAGAAAATGAAGTTCAATGCTTCCAAGCATGCGTCAAATTGTTTCCGAGCATTCGAGGGAATTTTGCGCGTCGGAATTTGTACAGACGATCGGAATTTCCGATCGGAACTTTTTACGACCGAAAAATTGAGAACCTGCTCTCAATCTTTTGCTGGCTGGAATTCGGCCAGCAAAAGTCCGATGGAGCATACACACGGTTGCATTTCCCGACCAAAAGCTCTCATCTGTCTTTTGCTGTCCGAATTTCTGATCGTATGTACGGGGCATTAGAAGAAAGAGAGAGGGAGAACTAGAGAGGAATAGCAGTGGAAGAAAAGAGTTATGCCGCGTACACACGGGCGGACTTTTCGACCGGACTGGTCTGACAGACTTTCCGACGGACTTTCGACGGACTTCCGACGGACTTTTGAACGAACGGACTTGTCTACACATGGTCACACTAAAGTCTGACGGATTCGTACGTGATGATGTACACCGGACTAAAATAAGGAAGTTGATAGCCAGTAGCCAATAGCTGCCCTAGCGTGGGTTTTCGTCAGACTAGCACACAGACGAGCGGATTTTTCGACCGGACTCGAGTCCGTCGGACAAATTTGAAACATGTTCCAAATCTAAAGTCCGTCAGATTTTCGACCGAAAAAGACTGCCGCAGGTCCGATGGAGCCCACACGCGGTCGGATTGTCCGCCGGATTCGGTCCGTCAGACCAGTCTGGTCGAAAAGTCCGCCCGTGTGTACACGGCATTAGAGTTAGAGTCAGAGGGGATTTTTTTTAAGTGTAGTTACACTTTAAAATCCATTTTGTAATTTATATACATTTTCTTTTGGCTAAAAAAGAAGATGTAACTGTTTTTGTCTTATATGATTAAACATTGATGGGTTGTTTAATCCACCACACAATAACTGCATGTTATATCATTCTAACATTTTCCAATGCGGGAGCTTATTCTGTCGATTAGGAAAATATCTGGATGTGATTAAAGTTATGAGAACAAATTCAATCATACAAGCTGGTACTTCTGCTGCTGTTGTACTGGGCATGATATCCTGATTTTACAATCCATTCATCAGCTACATATAATCTGAAGTAGGATATTACATGATGTATTATGGACATAATCCCTTCAACCCTGAGATTATTAAAATCAATAAAGTTTGTTAAAGTTTATCTACAGTAGGTAAAAAAAAAATCAATAAAAACAACTTAATAGGAAATTAGAACAGTTTATTTATTTAAACATTTTTTTTTCCCGTTCCACAAGTTGAAAATGCGCTTTACCAGATACAAAAGACTAAGAGCATTTACAGTCAGGTCCATAAATATTGGGACATTGACACAATTCTAATCTTTTTGGCTCTATACACCACCACAATGGATTTGAAATGAAATGAACAAAATGTGCTTTAACTGCAGACTTTCAGCTTTAATTTGAGGGTATTTACATCCAAATCAGGTGAATGGTGTAGGAATTACAACAGTTTGTATATGTGCCTCCCACTTTTTAAGGGACCAAAAGTAATGGGACAATTGGCTGCTCAGTTGTTCCATGGCCAGGTGTGTGTTATTCCCTCATTATCCCATATACAAGGAGCAGATAAAAGGTCCAGAGTTCATTTCAAGTGTGCTATTTGCATTTGGAATCTGTTGCTGTCAACTCTCAATATGAGATCCAAAGAGCTGTCACTATCAGTGAAGCAAGCCATCATTAGGCTGAAAAAACAAAACAAACCCATCAGAGAGATAGCAAAAACATTAGGTGTGGCCAAATCAACAGTTTGGAACATCCTTAAAAAGAAAGAATGCACCGGTGAGCTCAGCAACACCAAAAGACCCAGAAGACCACGGAAAACCACTGTGATGGATGACCGAAGAATTCTTTCCCTGGTGAAGAAAACACCCTTCACAACAGTTGGCCAGATGAAGAACACTCTCCAGGAGGTAGGTGTATGTGTGTCAAAGTCAACAATCAAGAGAAGACTTCACCAGAGTGAATACAGAGGGTTCACCACAAGATGTAAACCATTGGTGAGCCGCAAAAACAGGAAGGCCAGATTAGAGTTTGCCAAACAACATCTAAAAAAGCCTTCACAGTTCTGGAACAACATCCTATGGACAGATGAGACCAAGACCAACTTGTACCAGAGTGATGGGAAGAGAAGAGTATGGAGAAGGAAAGGAACTGCTCATGATCCAAAGCATACCACCTCATCAGTGAAGCATGGTGGTGGTAGTGTCATGGCGTGGGCATGTATGGCTGCCAATGGAACTGGTTCTCTTGTATTTATTGATGATGTGACTGCTGACAAAAGCAGCAGGATGAATTCTGAAGTGTCTCGGGCAATATTATCTGTTCATATTCAGCAAAATGCTTCAGAACTCATTGGACGGCGCTTCACAGTGCAGATGGACAATGACCCGAAGCATACTGCAAAAGCAACCAAAGAGTTTTTTAAGGGAAAGGAGTGAAATGTTATGCAGTGGCCAAGTCAATCACCTGACCTGAATCCGATTGAGCATGCGTTTCACTTGCTGAAGACAAAACTGAAGGGAAAATGCCCCAAGAACAAGCAGGAACTGAAGACAGTTGCAGTAGAGGCCTGGCAGAGCATCACCAGGGATGAAACCCAGCGTCTGGTGATGTCTATGTGTTCCAGACTTCAGGCTGTAATTGACTGCAAAGGATTTGCAGTCAAGTATTAAAAAGTGAAAGTTTGATGGATGATTGTTAATCTGTCCCATTACTTTTGGTCCCTCACAAAGTGGGAGGCACATATACAAACTGTTGTAATTCCTACACCGTTCACCTGATTTGGATGTAAATACCCTCAAATTAAAGCTGAAAGTCTGCAGTTAAAGCACATCTTGTTCATTTCATTTCAAATCCATTGTGGTGGTGTATAGAGCCAAAAAGATTAGAATTGTGTCGATGTCCCAATATTTATGGACTTGACTGTACATGCTCTTAGTCTTTTGTATCTGGTAAAGCGCATCTTCAAGCAAATGCAAAACCCTCAAACCCTCACCCCCATCGATAAACTGTTTTTTTTTTAAGTGGTTATAAAGTCTAAATTTTTTTCCCTAAAAAAATAAATAAATAAATAATATGTTATACTTACCTTCTCTTTGCAATGGTATTGCTCCTCCTATTTTGCAAGTGCCCTCATAGCAAGCTGCGTGCATTTATAGACAGACGCAGGGCAGCTCAGCCCCGCCCCCGCATTCTTCTCGCTGGATTTGATTGGCAGCAATAGGAATCGATGGCTCCCGCTGCTGCCTGTGAGAAGAGGAATAGGGGAGAACGCCCCTGCATAGGGGCACAGCTCTGGATTGAGTGAGGACTCGGGTAAGTGTTTAGGGAGGTAGGGGAGCAATGCAACTACTGGGACATTTTTTACTTTAACACAAAGAGTGCATTAAGGTAAAAAAAATGTCTTGACTTTAGAACTACTTTAAGCTTAAAAAAATACAAATACAAATACAAAAAAACACACTTTTGTCTTACCAAAATTCAATGACATGTGTACTTCTCGTCTCTTCCAAGAGTGGAGATTGGCAATCCAGCTCTCCAGTCTGTACACACTGTTGATTGGTCCCTTGCTTATGAAACCCTCCTTATGCCACCAAACTCTTCTGAAACTTGAGTTGAACCCACCATTAGACAGCCAATAGGAACTGTTCAGGTCTCCTAGGCCAGTGACACATAAGGATGCTCTTATTCTAGATAATGGAAAGCTTGAGACCCAATGTTTTACATCACAACACATTTAGGTAAGTAAAAAGAAGCACACTTGAAGCACACTTAGGGCCCTTTCACACTGGGGCGTGGGCGGCGTCGGCGGTAAAGCACCGCTATTGTAAGCGGTGCTTTACCGTCGGTAAAATCGCCCCCGCTAGCGGCCGAGAAAGGGTTGAAAACCACCGCAAACCGCCTCTGCAGAGGCGCTTTGCCGGCAGTATAGCCGCGCTGTCCTATTGATTTCAATGGGCAGGAGCGGTGAAGGAGCGGTATATACTCCGCTCCTTCACCGCTCCGAAGATGCTGCTAGCAGGACTTTTTTTCCCGCCCTGCCAGCGCACCGCTCCAGTGTGAAAGCCCTCGGGGCTTTCACACTGGAGACAAAGCAGCGGCACTTTCGGGTCGGTTTTCAGGCGCTATTATTAGCGCAATAGTGCCTGCAAACCGCCCCAGTGTGAAAGGGCACTTACAGTGCGTGCTGAAAACTATAAGGGCCCTTTCACACTGGGGCGGTTTGCAGGCGCTATTGCGCTAATAATAGCGCCTGAAAACCGACCCGAAAGTGCCGCTGCTGTGTCTCCAGTGTGAAAGCCCCGAGGGGTTTCATACGGGAGCGGTGCGCTAGCAGGACGGGAAAAAAGTCCTGCTAGCAGCATCTTCAGAGCGGTGAAGGAGCGGAGTGTATACCGCTCCTTCACCGCTCCTGCCCATTGAAATCAATGGGACAGCGCGGCTATACCGCCGGCAAAGCGCCTCTGCAGAGGCGCTTTGCGGTGGCTTTTAACCCTTTCTCGGCCTCTAGAGGAGGGTAAAACCACCCCGCTAGCGGCCGAATACCGACGATAAAATGCTGCTTACAATAGTGGCGCTTTACCGCCAACCCTGCCCCCACCCCAGTGTGAAAGGGCCCTTAGTATAGAGAATGTTGCTTTTTTTAGTGCACAGGCAGGACCTAGACAAGGGTGGGCACTAGGCAGGGGGGGGGACACCACATGCTGCAAGTTAGTGGCTTGCAACCAGTGGGCCACAGCTTCATGTCTGCTCTGACAGCTACCGCTGTCACACTGTGCTTCAACATGCCCACTCTCCAAATAGTCCGCCCACAGCTGACACAAAAAACACACCGTGCAGCTTGCTATGAGGGCACCCGAGCAGGCTCACTCCCGAGCCGCTACTCTGTGTGTCCATTCACACACAGAGCGCGGCTCGGCCCTGCCTCATTGGCTGACTGCCTGTGATTGACAGTAGTGGGAGCCAATGGCTCCGGGCTACTGTCTCAGCCAATGAGGAGGAAGAGACTGGAGAGAGCTGCTGCTCTCGTGCACACTGCTGGATCGAGATGGGGCTCGGGTAAGTATTGAGGGGGTTTGGGGGGCTGCTGCAGACAGAAGGTTTTGCCTTGAGCCTTTACAATCACTCTAAAGAATGCCTGTTAAAAGTCATGGTTTCAGAGGGATGTGCTGTAGTGGAATTCCTTGCTAAAAATATAAGCAGGCACCTTGTGTTGGGCAATTTTAAAAAGTAATGGTTTGCATTAAAATAAAATAAAAGGTATGTATGAAATGACTACTGTATTGCCTCTTACATTCTCTTGAACAAGGAAACACAGATATAAATAATCGCTTCTTTTATTTGCATAATATTTTTTTTTTTTTTTTGCATTGACAACTCCACTGTTACGCCCACCCCACTTTCCGCTACTGAGATTCTCAGGGGGAGGCATTGTACATCCTGACATCTTGTCATTGTTTGTTCTTCATCCACACCTGCTCCAGTCCTCACCTTCTATCTGGTGTCATCCATCACAATACTTTTTTTTTTTTTTAAATTGAAAGAAATTTGCAACTAATACTGTTACAGTTCTTTTTCACAATTTAAATAAAAATGAGATTTATAGATACACATTTTCTCAGCTGATGTAAAAATACACTATATTGGCAAAAGTATTGGGACGCCTGCCTTTACACGCACATGAACTTTAATGGCATCCCAGTCTTAGTCCGTAGGGTTCAATATTGAGTTGGCCCACCCTTTGCAGCTATAACAGCTTCAACTCTTCTGGGAAGGCTGTCCAGAAGGTTTAGAAGTGTGGCTATGGGAAGGTTTGACCATTCTTCCAGAAGCAAATTTGTGAGGTCAGGCACTGATGTTGGACAAGAAGGCCTGGCTCGCAGTCTCAGCTCTAATTCATCCCAAAGGTGTTCTATCAGGTTGAGGTCAGGACTCTGTGCAGGACAGTCATGTTCCTCCACCCCAAACTCGCTCATCCATGTCTTTATGGACCTTGCTTTGAGCACTGGTGCGCAGTCATGTTGGAACAGGAAGGGGGCCATCCCCAAACTGTTCCCACAAAGTTGGGAGCATGAAATTGTCCAAAATGTCTTGGTATGCTGACGCCTTAAGAGTTCCTTTAACTAGAACTAATGGGCCAAACCCAACCCCTGAAAAACAACCCCCACACCATAATCCCCCCTCCACCAAATGATTTGGACCAGTGCACAAAGCAAGGTCCATAAAGACATGAATCAGCAAGTTTGGGGTGGAGGAACTTGACTGGCCTGCACGGAGTCCTGACCTCAACCCGATAGAACGCGAGCCAGGCCTTCTAGTCCAACATCAGTGCCTGACCTCACAAATGCCCTTCTGGAAGAATGGTCAAACCTTCCCATAGACACACTCCTAAACCTTGTGGACAGCCTTCCCAGAAGAGTTGAAGCTGTTATAGCTGCAAAGGGTGGACCAACTCAATATTGAACCCTACAGACTACAGACGCCATTAAAGTTCATGTGTGTGTAAAGGCAGGTGTCCCAATACTTTTGACAATATAGTGTATATACAGTTTGTTTATTTTTTTATTTTTGAGTAGAGTACGGAAGTGTTTGCTTTTAAAGGTAAAGAAGAGATTTGGGGTCTTTTTGACCCCAGATCTCTCCATAAAGAGAACCTGTCATCCTTATTTCTATTACAAGAGATGTTTACATTCCTTGTAATAGAAAAAAGGGGGGAAGGGGGAAGTGGGACTTTAAATGAGGCACCTGAGGTGCCTCCATCCCTGTATGCGAACAACAGTAATAGGAGTTGGGACTTTAAATGAGGTCATGGATGAAATGTAGGTACCAGGGGTAATAATGCAATTTTATTGGTCAAGTAACATGCATAAAAACAGTACAAAACAGGACCGCATCATGTAAAGAAAGACATTGTGGTAAATATCATTCTAAAATCGCAGCACATGTATTTGTGCATAGGCGATCGGCATCAAGGATACAATCAACTTGGCGCCACACGGTGATCTCGTTGAGCAATTAAATACATGTACAAGGATTGCATAAAATATACAAATAACAATACCACAGCACAATAAGAAAGACAATAATGTAAAAACCATGTAGATTGTTCCTGAGATGTTGCAATGTAAACATATGTTGGTGTCCCAAATGCCCGACGCGTTTCGTGTGGAATACACTCATCAGGGGCCAGATGGTCAGGGATTTCTACAAAAATGATGCAACAGAAAGTAAGATTAAATGGTAGCGCATACTCACAGCGAAAAAGGGGGTTGGTTCACCCCAAAACACTTACATGTGAGTATTGCGGTAGGACCTGACAAATACAGAGCCAAGACCAACAGGCATCTCTCCCGGGAGCTGAGGTGCAGCGGCATGCGCGCTGGCGAGCCGGATACACAAAGTTCCCCCCGAGGACACAACGTGGGACCCCCAGAACCGACATAGATAAGATATCAGGGAGGAGTGCCAGTATAATCTGCCTGGGGAGAAATTGATGGAAACAATGTATCAGATTTAGTGTGGATAAAAGGACCATTACTGTCTCTTTGAAGGGCATGGTGAAACAAGAGAGTCTATGCCAAAGGAAATAAATAACTGTACTAGGGCTGTCACAAGTGTCTACATCCAACCATAGTGGACTATACTATGTAATACAACAAGGGAATTAAACGACAAAGGCAAGACCAGTTTCAAACAGCCACATAGATGGTAAAAGGTGACAATGTGTGAGCTTACATGTGTCCCAGGCAGGAGGAAAGGCACTGTGGATGGAAAGTAATGAAGATAAACCATCTCAGAGCAGAGGCACCCACGCTGTGTCGGGGGAGACCAGATATACCCGCCATACACCACGTGCACGCTGGCCGCGTACACCAGCGTCACCCGAGCACGGCAGAGAAAGGGGAGGGGCTCTGGTCCTGACGATCGATTGCGTCAGTGAGCAGCGTCCGCACTCCCCATCTGACTGGCTAACTGGAGGAACTCAAGCACCACGCCGTGACGCCAATATGGCATCTCACGTGGGGCAGGGGGGGGTGACGCCGATGCGCCGTGGGCGCCCGCCCGATCCCCCTAAAGGCAACGAAGTGCACTCCCTCCCGCACACAGGACGGGGCGGGGGGAGGGGGGGGCCAGGGGGGACACGCAGGGCGCATCGCAGCTCCCGAGTATAAGATACAGAGTCAGTGATGGATGTAATGTGGTCACGTCACACCCCAAAGGGGTGACATGTCAAACAGCTGTGCTGCCTGATCTCATGGACACCTGAGGGTGTCAGGGATCAGCAGAACCTGAATATGGAAGTCAGCCATTCAGGTGCGAGGATACCTAACATGTGGGCGGCAGGGGAACACTGTCGGAACCTATCCAACCTATCCTTGTAATAGGAATAAAAGTGATTAAAAAAATAAATAAATAAGGTGACAGTGTAAAAATAAAAAATAAATAGTAAAATAAATAATAATAAAAAATTAAAGCGTCCCCATCCCTCCGTGCCCCCATGCATAAGCCACGCACGTATAAGTAAACGGTATTTGAACCACACATGTGAGGTATCGCTGCAAACGTTAGAGTGAGAGCAATAATTCTAGTGCTAGACCTCCTCTGTCACTTTAAACGGGTAACCTGTAAAGGTGTTCAAAGTGTCGTCTATGGAGATTTTTAAGTACCGTAGTTTGACGCCATTCCCCGAGTGTGCGCTATTTAACCACTTCAGCCCCGAAAAGATTTGCCCCCTTAATGACAAGGCCATTTTTTGCGATTCGGCACTGCATCCTTTTAACTGACAATTGCGCGGTCGCGCGACGCTGTACCCAAACAAAATTTATGTCCTTTTTCCCCACAAATAGAGCTTTGTACTGGTGGTATTTGATCACCTCTGCAGTTTTTATTTTTTGCGCTATAAACAAAAAAAATCAACAATTTTTTTTCAAAAACAATATTTTTTACTTTTTGCTATAATAAATATCCCCAATTTTTTTTTTCAATAACAAATTTCTTCATCAGTTTAGGCCAATATATATTCTTCTACATATTTTTGGTAATACAAATTGCAAAAATTATATATTGATTGGTTTGCGCAAAAGTTATAGCGTCTACAAAATAGGGGATAGATTTATGGCATTTTTATTATTATTATTTGTTTACTAGTAATGGCGCCGATCAGCGAATTTTATCAGGACTGCGACATTGCGGCGGACAGATCGGACACTTTTGACACTTTTTTGGGACCATTGAAATTTATACAGCGACCAGTGCTATAAAATTAGCCACTGATTACTGTATAAATGTCACTGGCAGCGAAGGGGTTAACACTAGGGGGCGATCAAGAGGTTAAATGTGTTCCCTCGTGTGTGTTTCTAACTGTGGGGGGATGGGACTCACTGGAGGAGGAGACCGATCGCTGTTCCTAATTAGTAGGAACAGACAATCTGTCTCTCCTGCCCTGACAGAACCGGGATTTGACTGTTTACACACACAGATCCCCGTTCTGGCTCTCGTGCCCGCAACCGCGGGTGGCCGGCGGGCATCGCGTCCACCGGCCACGCGCATCGTGTCCCCTGCAGTGCAGCGGGCGCGCGCCTGATAAGGCTCTTAAAGGAGCAGACGTACCTATACGGCGGTTCGCGCAGGGCTTCCAACCTGCCACAGTATATTTACGTGAGCCGGTCGGGAAGTGGTTAAAGCAGGACATGTTAGGTATCTATTTACTCGGTGTAACATTTTCTTTCAAATTATAAAAAAAAAAATTGGGGTAACTATTGTGATTACGTTTTTTTTTTTTAAATAAATTGAAGTGTATTTTTTCCCAAAAAATTGCGTTTGCAAAACCAATGGCCAAATACCGTGTGACATAAAAAATTGCAACGATTGCCATTTTATTCCCTAGGGTCTCTGCTAAAAAAAAAAATATATATATATATATATATATATATATATATATATATATATATATATATAAGGTTTGGGGGTAATTTTCTAGCAAAAATACTGATTTAAACTTGCAAACAAAAAGAAAAGTGCCAGAAAAAGCCTGGTCGGCAAGTGGTTAAATTCTAATCCTAGAGCATACTAACATTATAAAATGGAGAAAATACAAGGTCTTCTTGTATAGAATAAGGCGATGTGTGATGTTTTATGCATCCGATCTGGATTAATAAAACCAAACCACAATAGATGGAAAGAGGACAAGGATAAGCACATCACTAATGAAAACATTCATAGGGGAGGGATAATGTACTTCTCAGATAGCCTACAGTATTTGTTTAGAGAGAGAAAAAAATTAGCAGCGAGTAATCCATTAGGCTTTTGAGTAAACAGCGCAGATGGGTGAACGCGTTTGGCGAGGTGTGGGTTGGATATTAACATTGCAATGCTACTTAAGCACATTCTTTACATTTAAAAAATATAGATTTCTACCGAGTCTTGACAAAGTTAAGAAAGCTCTTGACAAATAATGGAGCGAGTTTTCACTACGCATTTCGTTTTTTAAGTAACAGTTAAAGTGTAGGTGCAGAAATGTTTCTCCGGCTACTTTCACGCTGGGGTGTCGACGGTAAAGCGCCGCTATCTTTAGCGGCGCTTTGCCATAGTTTTTTCCGGCCCCTTTCGGCTGCTAGTGGGGCGCTTTTAACCCCCGCTAACGGGCGAAAAAGGGTTAACTGCTTGCCGACCCGCCGCCGTCATTTTACTGCGGCAGGACGGCACGATCCCGCTAGCCGTCGCAGCTATACGTCGGCTCGCGGGATCAGGATAGCAGGCGCGCCCGCTGCACAGCAGGGGTGCCGATGCTCGTGGCCGACAGTCGCGATGACGAACGATCGCGGGCACAAGAGGCAGAACAGGGACATTTGTGTGTAAGCACACAAATTCCTGTTCTGTGAGGAGAGGAGAGGCAGATCGTGAGTTCCTACTAGCTAGGAACAACAATCTGTCGTCTCCTCTAGTCAGTCCCACCCCCCTACAGTTAGAACACACACGAGGGAACACATTTAACCCCTTGATCGCCCCCTAGTGTTAACCCCTTCCCTGCCAGTGACATTTACACAGTAATCAGTGCATTTTTATAGCTCCGATCACTGTATAATTGTCAATGGTCCCAAAAATGTGTCAAAAGTGTCCGATCTGTCTGCGACAATGTCACAGTCCCGATAAAAATCGCAGATCGCCGCCATTACTAGTTAAAAATAATAATAATAATAAAAATGCCATAAATCTTTCCCCTATTTTGTAGACGCTATAACTTTTGCGCAAACCAATCAATATACGCTTATTGCAATTTTTATTACCAAAAATATGTAGAAGAATACATATCGGCCTAAACTGAGGGAAAAAATAGCTTTTTTTTAAAAAGAATGGGGATATTTCTTATAGCAAAAAGTACAAAATATTGTTTTTTTCAAAATTGTCGCTCTTTTTTTGTTTGTAGCGCAAAAACTAAAAACCCCAGAGATGATCAAATACCACCAAAAGAAAGCTCTATTTGTGGGAAAAAAAGGACGTCAATTTTGTTTGGGCACAACATCGCACGACCGCGCAATTGTCAGTTAAAGCGACGCAGTGCCGAATCACAAAAAATGGCCCGGTCATTCAGCAGCCAAATCTTCCTGGGCTGAAGTGGTTCGCTCCCGCATAGTGCCGCAAAGCCCCGCCTTGCCGGCACTTCAGCAGCGCTGCCCATTGACTTCAATGGGCAGGGGCGCTGTAGGAGCAGTGTATACAGATGCGGCTTGCAGGACTTTTTTTGGCATCCTGCCAGCGCACCGCTCCAGTGTGAAAGCACTCAGGCTCTCACACTGGAGTGAGAGGAGAGGCTCTTTACAGGCGTTATTTTTAGAGCTATAGTGCCTCTAAAGCGCCTTAGTGTGAAAGCAGCCTCCTACTTATCTTTTTTTTTTTTTTTTTTAAAGGATTTTAAAAAAACACTGTACCCAATATTTTTTATTCCCTGAGCAGGAAAAGCAGATAAAAAAACCCAACAAGATCGCTTAGTAAAAGCAGCACATATTGTACACAATACACATTGTTGGGCACATAGTTAATCCCTTGATCGCCCCTAGATCTTCGATCTGACAGGGGTGGAGGGATGGATTTTGTGTCCCTGCAGTAGTACAGTGACAGTGTATAGTATTAGCACTGATCTCTGCATTAAAATACTTATATGTAAAAATTATGTAATACATGCTACGTTTTGATACTTAGATGTGCTATCTCTACCCATTAAAAAGTAGATAACCTTACAGCGAATAACATCCCCTGAGGAAGCCTGATTAAAAGGCGAAACATGTTGGGACCTCCATCTATACCGCTTTATGCAAACTAAGGACCACTATGTCTATGGGTTACAAAAATGTTTTTAATGGCGATATTGTTTTTAAATGCTAGTAAGAAATATTGACATTTTAACCTTAATCTTTGGTTTGAGTTATATATCTGCACTGTTATAATCCCACTCAATTTCTTGCTTCTTGAATACTAAATAACGGGATGAGGTGCTTTAAATCATAGTGAAATATCCACACAGAAACCATATTTGATCTCTGTATTAGTGTCACTGTTAATGTCAGTTAGTCAGTTAGTGTCCCTCCCAGCCAGCGTCAGTTAGTGTCAGTTAATGCCAGTATATATACTGTATACTGTACTGATAATGTCCCCACTTTTTGCATTTTTCAAAAACAAAAAATCAGAGAATAGGTGCAGGCACTCCTCCCTTCTGATTTACCCCTTGTCTCCACTCCCTACCCACCTCTGAGCACTCTTCCTTGATTACACCCCTACCCACCTCCCAGTGCTGACACTTTTAGAGAATACAGAACCAAGTTTCTCAAAAATCAGTAAAATAGATCCCCTGCAGCTAGCAACAAGAGACACCCCCCTCAGCAACAATAGATCTTTCCCCAGCAACAGTGGACCCCCCTCACAACAAAACACTTCCCTGGTAACAAAAGATCTATCCCATGAACAACAGAGCACCTGCAACAATAGATCCCTCCCCAGCAAAAATAGACCCATGCCAGCGACAATAGATCTCCCTGTATCCGGCATCAATAGACCCCCCAGCAGCCAGAAACAATAGACCCCTCCCTCAACATTATATCCCTCCCCAGCAACAATAGATCCCCCACCAGCATCAAAAGACCCCCCCCCCCAGCAATAATAGATCCCCTAGCAGTGAGAAACAATAAACCCTCTTGCACACCCCACCACCCCTTGCCATTACATACATTCAGTGCTGGAGATGCCGGGACTATGTTCCCCACGTTCAAGCCCTAAGTTCTAAATAGCCAATGCTTGATTAGAAAGTGTATATCTTCAGCAAAGGATCACCCCCAGTTCCTCTAGTTGGGAAAGTTTACTGAAACGTTCTAAAAAAAGGAAAAAAAGTACAGTTTTGAAGTAATCTTCCCATACTTAACAATTGTATTACTGGATGTGTGTTGCTAGTGACTGAATTAATTTGTTTTCTGTGTCTGCTCATTACATCAAGTTAATTATATTTAGAGCGTTCAGAGTGAGTACAAGTCGTACAAAGAAAAAGAACTTTGTGAAAAGATCTTTTGATTAAAATTCATGGAATTGTTACTTGCGTTGGTACCTTAAAGAGATTTTTAATTCCTTAGGAAATGTCTCTAAGGCTTCCTTCTTCTCAAAAGCCTAAATTAAAAAGTAAGAATAGAAAAAAAATCAAAAAGTTAAAATTTTCAATTCTGCAACTGGACAAAAAATATTTTTAGATGCGTTATCACTGAAGGTTTTAAATGTTCTTCAAGTTCCATTTACTAGAAAATAGGCTATTAACTTTGTAAGTGAATTTGCCTCAGAGACTACTGAATGTGGCAAAGCCTCATTTCGCAATGAATATCCAATCACGTGCAAAGAAAATAAAAGTGTAGCAAACACCATTTTTGATTGCACATGATTGGATGATGGAAGTCAGTAGAGCCTTTGGTCAGGGCTGGGCCCAGCCCTTCCTTCTCTGAGCTAATTGCCAGCTCTCATCTCTTACCGCAGTTACTCAGCTGTTGTTGATTCTGCTCGTCAGTCCTGCCTACTTAAAGCCATCCAGCTCACTTGATCTCTGCCTTCGCCTTTGTCAACATCACAGAGACTTTCTCCTGCATTCCTGTTGAAGACTTTCTTGGCTGACGTTCCTTCTGGCTCCTGATCCTGCTTGCTGTACTACTACGTTTATCTCTGGCTCTCTGACATTTGCTTGGCTGACTACCCGATCCGGTTACTGAACTCTGGCTTGTTTTGACTACGGTTACTCTGTTTACATTATTATTATTATTATTATTATTAAACAAGTGTGATTTAACTTTACTTCTGTCTCGGTCTGATTCATGGTTCCTGATACCTTTGCACAAAACGCATTGGGGCGCAGCTACATATTGACGTCATGCTGTCGTTTCCATATCTGAAAATGGCGGCCGTCTTTTGTAAGTGTTTTCTCTGCAATTTTATGGTCTGATCGCCCCTGGAATTGTATTATTAAGATTTTTATCAATTTTGTTTGGAGTGTTATGATAACTGGTTGGTCTTTAATCTTCATCAAGCTGTACTGACCTTTTAATAATAGTTACTACACTATATGAGGTTTCTATTGTGGCTCCATTGTAGGAGTGGTTCTCCCAGTCCACACATATGGCCTTTCAATAGTACTGTGGCGGATGCTCGTGGCTCGTGGCAAGATTTGAATAACTTATAAACTGTGTATATGTGTGATCTGTTGCTTTATCCAGCTTAATATCTGCATAGTGGTGTTGGCTTAGAGGACACTCTGGGTGCTGCACTTTCCTTTGGTGGCGGAACTCAAGGATCAAAACTTCAGTGTTTTTTATACAAAGAACTTTATTGTTTTTATATTGGGAAGATTACACATAAGACTGTTTTCACTTCGGTGGAGGACTATAAATTCACACCGTGGACTTCTTTATGAAAGTTTATTTACCATTTGGGAATTTTTTCGCACATTTTATATTATTTCATTATTTATTAACAATCTCTGGTATATATAACTAATCACTAGGAACAGACGATATTTCTCTATTCCCCTGTCAGAACGGGGATCTGCTTTGTTTACATTGGCAGATACCCGTCCTGCCTCTCTGTGGAGCGAACGCGGGTGGCCGGCAGGCCACGCGCATCGGCTCTGCCCGCTGTAACTGTTACATGAAGCGCCGTACCGGTATGGCGATTTGTGCCATAGAGCCGCCCTGCTGCAGTATAACTGTGGCGGCTGGAGAAAGTCTTAAAGAGACAGTGTGAAATTAAAAAAAAATAAAAATAAAATAATAATATATATATATATATTTTTTTTTTAAGCACCCCCTTCCTAAGGAGGTATGCTAATGCATTTTAGAGTGTAAGCTCTAACGAGCAGGGCTCTCTGATCCCTCCTGTATTGAATTGTATTGTAACTATACTGTCTGCCCTTATGTTGTAAACGCTGCGCAAACTGTTGGCGCTATATAAATCCTGTATAATATATAATAATAATTATGTGAAACTGAACAGGATATCTTTTACAGTAGCTTTTCTGTTCCTTTAACATTAGGTAATCTGGGAATGCATGCACTGAATAAATTAGCCATAAATCCTCATTAACCAGCTTGTTTTAGAAGTGGCACTTTCTATGAATGTAGAACATGACATCGTTTTTGCACACTTTCATCTCAGAAAATATTTCTTAATTATAGCATAAACAGAGGTGGTTTTATGTTTCTCTAATTGTTATGCTTTTCTGTCTTTGCAAACTGGGCAGAAGCTGGCAGTAGCAGGGATAGAGATTTCATCAGAAAAAGCTTTGTTCTCATGTTCCTTGGTAGAGTATCTTTTCACTGAATAAGGTAAAATTTCTATTTCTTAAAAAACAAAATTGGGTCTAGGGTATGTAACCTACAACACAGTGTACAAATTGCAGCTGTCCAGGTAACCTACACTAGACCCTCCACTGGATGTTATGAGCAAAACAGTGTACAGAGGTTTGCAATATGTAACATAGAGCACAATGAGTGTGGTGGCTTGGAATCATCAGGGGTGTAGCCGAAGCAGCCGAAGCAAATACATACTATATATATTTTTATATATATATATACACTACCGTTCAAAAGTTTGGGGTCACATTGAAATGTCCTTATTTTTGAAGGAAAAGCACTGTACTTTTAAATGAAGCTAACTTTAAACTAGTCCTAACTTTAAACAAATATACTCTATACATTGCTAATGTGGTAAATGACTATTCTAACTGCAAATGTCTAGTTTTTGGTGCAATATCTAGATAGGTGTATAGAGGCCCATTTCCAGCAACTATCACTCCAGTGTTCTAATGGTACAATGTGTTTGCTCATTGGCTCAGAAGGCTAATTGATGATTAGCAAACCCTTGTGCAATCATGTTCACACATCTAAAAACAGTCTAGCTCCTTCCAGAAGCTACAAAACTGACCTTCCTGTGAGCAGATTGAGTTTCTGGAGCATCACATTTGTGGGGTCAATTAAACGCTCAAAATGGCCAGAAAAAGAGAACTTTCATCTGAAACTCGACAGTCTATTCTTGTTCTTAGAAATGAAGGCTATTCCATGCGAGAAATTGCAAAGAAATTGAAGATTTCCTACAACGGTGTGTACTACTCCCTTCAGAGGACAGCACAAACAGGCTCTAACCAGAGTAGAAAAAGAAGTGGGAGGCCGCGTTGCACAACTAAGCAAGAAGATAAGCACATTAGAGTCTCTAGTTTGAGAAACAGACGCCTCACAGGTCCCCAACTGGCATCTTCATTAAATAGTACCCGCAAAACACCAGTGTCAACATCTACAGTGAAGAGGCGGCTGCGGGATTTTGGGCTTCAGGGCAGAGTGGCAAAGAAAAAGCCATATCTGAGACTGGCCAATAAAAGAAAAAGATTAAGATGGGCAAAAGAACACAGACATTGGACAGAGGAAGACTGGAAAAAAGTGTTGTGGACGGATGAATCCAAGTTTGAGGTGTTTGGATCACAAAGAAGAACGTTTGTGAGACGCAGAACAAATGAAAAGATGCTGGAAGAATGCCTGACGCCATCTGTTAAGCATGGTGGAGGTAATGTGATGGTCTGGGGTTGCTTTGGTGCTGGTAAGGTGGGAGCTTTGTACAGGGTAAAAGGGATTCTGAATAAGGAAGGCTATCACTCCATTTTGCAACGCCATGCCATACCCAGTGGACAGCGCTTGATTGGAGCCAATTTCATCCTACAACAGGACAATGACCCTAAACACACCTCCAAATTGTGCAAGAACTATTTACAGCAGAAGCAGGCAGCTGGTATTCTATCGGTAATGGAGTGGCCAGCACAGTCACCAGATCTGAACCCCATTGAGCTGTTGTGGGAGCAGCTTGACCGTATGGTACGCCAGAAGTGCCCATCCAACCAATCCAACTTGTGGGAGCTGCTTCTAGAAGCGTGGGGTGCAATTTCTCCAGCTTACCTTAATAAATTAACAGCTAGAATGCCAAAGGTGTGCAATGCTGTAATTGCTGCAAAAGGAGGATTCTTTGATGAAAGCAAAGTTTGATGTAAAAACAATGTTATTTCAAATACAAATCATTATTTCTAACCTTGTCAATGTCTTGACTCTATTTTCTATTCATTTCACAACGTATGGTGGTGAATAAGTGTGACTTTTCATGGAAAACACAAAATTGTTTGGGTGACCCCAAACTTTTGAACGGTAGTGTATATATATATATATATATATATATATATATATATATATATATATATATATATATATATATATATATATATATATATATATATATATATATATATATATATATATATATATATATATATATATATATATATATATATATATATATATATATGTAGCGCTGGTAGATTTACAATCTACCGCAGGTTAGGTAAATTTGGTAAATTGTGTGTTAGGAAGGTTAAAAGTTCGCCTCTGTTCCAGCTTGGCTGACGTTGTGTGTGCTTCCGTGCTGACCGGTGGGTGTCGCTGTTACCACTGGTTGGTGTTGGAAGGGCAACGTGTCAAAGTGTATAGATGCTCCTCTGTCTCGGAGACAAGCTCGGTGGAGGTGGTCCTCCGAGTTGCATTCTGGGAAGAGGGTATTTATGGGACAGACGCCATGTTCTAGGGTCTTCTTTTTTTACAGCCACCTGCTGGCCCTCCTGTCCGACAGGTATGCGTTAAGGAGCTACCTCGTGGTCCTCCGATCGGGAGGCCCACGATGCTGCGGCACAGGGGTGGGCCCAGAGGCTTGTCTGGGGCCTACCACCGCGGCCGAGGAATGGTTCTGAGCTGTTGGCCCTGTGTGACGAAGCTGGACGACCGAGGAGAGCCTAGGGGAGGACCCGTCTTGGAGAGATCACGCAGCGTGCTGGTCTATAGAGGGGCCTGGTCACTCAGTCGAAGGACGTATCCAAAAGAAGTAACCATACAGCATAGTGTTGCCGGTTCGGTTAAAGGTTCAGGCACTGTGACTGACTTTCACTGCAGAGAAAATCTGATACATCCTGTGGCAGAGGATCGTACGGATTTACCCCCCAAATGAGTCTGTGGCAGAGACTTTTGATCCGTGCTGCGTGCTGGCTGCTAGACCGGTGAGAGAGGCCTATTCAGACGAGCAAGGAGTGTGTCCCACGAGGGGAGCGCATTCCACCTAATTATCTCAATTCTACCGGGACATTAGTTACTAAGATTCTATAAGAAGATATTTGAGTTTCTCCTGAAAGTTTCCCTTTCCGCCTCTTTCCTGCTACTTCCTAAAGTTTGTTTTTTCAATAAAGCATTGAAAACGTACTCCAGTGTTGGTGCGTGTGTTGTCCAGAGGTAAACTCAACGGAACCCCCTAGACCCGGTGCCAGTAAAACCAAGGGAAGCAAGGTGAAGGTAACAGACCCGCTTAAACCAGCAGCTCCACCGTGAGTTAGTGCTATATATATATATATATATTTACACACACATACAGTATCTCACAAAAGTGAGTACACCCCTCACATTTTTGAAAATATTTTATTATATCTTTTCATGTGACAACACTGAAGAAATGACACTTTGCTACAATGTAAAGTAGTGAGAGTACAGCTTGTATAACAGGGTAAATTTGCTGTCCCCTCAAAATAACTCAACAAACAGCCATTAATGTCTAAACCACTGGCAACAAAAATGAGTACACCCCTCAGTGAAAATGTCAAAATTGGCCCCAATTAGCCATTTTCCCTCCCTGGTGTCATGTGACTTGTTAGTGTTGCAAGGTCTCAGGTGTGAATTGGGAGCAGGTGTGGCAAATTTGGTGTTATCGCTCTCATATGTGGCTACCATTATTTTCCAGCACTGCCTTAACCCTCTTGGGCATGGAGTTCACCAGAGCTTCACAGGTTGTCACTGGAGTCCTCTTCCCCTCCTCCATGACAACATCACGGAGCTGGTGGATGTTAGGGACCTTGCGCTCCTCCACCTTCCATTTGAGGATGACCCACAGATGGTCAATTTGGTTTAGGTCTGGAGACATGCTTGGCCAGTCCATCACCTTTACCCTCAGCTTCTTTAGCAAGGCAGTGGTCACCTTGGAGGTGTGTTTGGGGTCGTTATCATGTTGGAATACTGCCCTGTGGCCCAGTCTCCGAAGGGAGGGTATCATGCTCTGCTTCAGTATGTCACAGTACATGTTGGCATTCATGGTTTCCTCAATGAACTGTAGCTCCCCAGTGCCGGCAGCACTCATGCAGCCCCAGACCATGACACTCCCACCACCATGCTTGACTGTAGACAAGACACACTTGTCTTTGTACTCCTCACCTGGTTGCCGCCACACACGCTTGACACCATCTGAACCAAATAAGTTTATCTTGGTCTCATCAGACCACTGGACATGGTTCCAGTAATCCAAGTCCTTATTTTGCTTGTCTTCAGCAAACTGTTTGCAGGTTTCTTGTGCATCATCTTTAGAAGAGGCTTCCTTCTGGGACAACAGCCATGCATACCAATTTGATGCAGTGTGTGGCGTATGGTCTGAGCACTGACAGGCTGACCCCCCACCCCTTCAACCTCTGCAGCAATGCTGGCAGCACTCATAGGTCTATTTCCCAAAGACAACCTCTGGATATGACGCTGAGCACGTGCACTCAACTTCTTTGGTCGACCATGACGAGGCCTGGTCTGAGTGGAACCTGTCCTTTTAAACTGCTGTATGGTCTTGGCCACCGTGCTGCAGCTCAGTTTCAGGGTCTTGGCAATCTTCTTATAGCCTAGGCCATCTTTATGTAGAGCAACAATTATTTTTTTTTAGCTCCTCAGAGAGTTTTTTGCCATGAGGTGCCATGTAGAACTTCCGGTGACCAGTATGAGAGAGTGAGAGCGATAACACCAAATTGAACACAATTGCTCCCCATTCACACCTGAGACCTTGTAACACTAAGGAGTCACATGACACTGGGGAGGGAAAATGGCTAATGGGGCACAATTTGGACATTTTCACTTAGGTGTACTCACTTTTATTGCCAGCGGTTTAGACATTAATGGCTGTGTGTTGAGTTATTTTGAGGGGACAACAAATTGACACTGTTATACAAGCTGTACACTCACTATTTTACATTGTAGCAAAGTGTCATTTCTTCAGTGTTGTCACATGAAAAGATAGAATAAAATATTTACAAAAATGTGAGGGGTGTACTCACTTTTGTGAGATACTGTATATATATATATTTATAATAATATAGATGATAGTTCATGAGCATGTACCTGTAATACTGAATGGACAATTCAGGTACTTACACTATTTATATTTAGAGATACATTGTAAAAATACATTTTTAAAGAATACATTATCAGATTAAATTATGTTTTAAATTGTATTGGCATGCAACATTTTATCAATTAAATATTAAAATATGTAATTTTACAAATAAGCACATGTATGCAAAAAATCCACAATAGCTACCAAAGGATTTGGTGGTCAAAAAGCGAGGTTTTTATTAAACTGTTTATCAAAGTGTTTTTCTGAGACTCTGGAACTATCTGAACTTTGTTTTTGAAAGAGAGGAAATGAAATGGTTTAAAATTGACATTGTGATGCAATGCAATTACCGCGGAGAGACAGAGGATGTCAGATCCGCTGATCACTTGCTCTGCCATCTATTAAACTTGACAGCACTAAATAAAAAGCTTTTAGACAAATCTTAATCATGTTAAAAAAAAAAAGTCGCATAATCATGTGTGGGGTCACTCTCTGTCAGAAGAAAAGAATGCTTGTATGTATACAATTCAAGCTCTCTGTAGAAAACAATACAAAAATAAACAGAACTGTACTAAATAGCTGTGTTTTAAATGAGCGCTCTGTGCCATGGGGTTAAGAAACACAAATACATTAGTGACCGCCTAATGTCTAACCCCAGTACACATAATTAGCATTTCTCACATTTTCTATTTATTCCAGGCCAGAGACTCGGCAAGTTCAGGGAAGTAAATCTTTGGACCCATGGCTTTCATGTGTGTTGATAATCACCCGCTCCTCTGAAAAGTATTGAAGGCAGGGTCTTACTGAGATTGTGATCTCTGTATTCCATGAGCTTCAAAACGAGCTCCAAAACTACCGCATTGATACCTATGAACTGATTATAATTAGGGATGAGTCCGAACGTAAGTTTGACTCGAACATCGGGTGTTTGTTTGTTCTAAAACGAACCGAACCTATGGGGCTTCCGTGGGAAATTTGAGCGCCGCGGAACGCCCCATAATGCACTGCAAGATCGCAGTGCATTGCTGTATGATGATTGGCCAAAGCATGCACCTGACCTGCATGCTTTGGCCAATCACAGCATGCTCAGCTGAGAGAGCCATAATTAGCCAAAGGCAGGGTGCCTTTGGCCAATCATGGCTCAGGGGGACTAAGTCCACGCCCCACACTGCTTACATAGCGGCCATGTATAGTGTGTGGATGGAGATAGATTACGCAGGCAGGTTAGTTAGTGGCAGTGTATTTGATATACATATACAGTCTAGTATATATATATATATATATATATATATATATATATATATATATATATACAGTCAGGTCCATAAATATTGGGACATCAACACAATTCTAATCTTTTTGGCTCTATACGCCACTAAAATTGATTTGAAATGAAACAAGCAAGTCGTGCTTTAACTGCAGACTTTCAGCTTTAATTTGAGGGTATTTACATCCAAATCAGGTGAACGGTGTAGGAATTACAACAGTTTGTATATGTGCCTCCCACTTTTTAAGGGACCAAAAGTAATGGGACAGATTAGCAATCATACATCAAACTTTCACTTTTTAATACTTGGTTGCAAATCCTTTGCAGTCAATTACAGCCTGAAGTCTGGAACGCATAGACATCACCAGACGCTGGGTTTTATCCCTGGTGATGCTCTGCCAGGCCTCTACTGCAACTGTCTTCAGTTCCTGCTTGTTCTTGGGGCATTTTCCCTTCAGTTTTGTCTTCAGCAAGTGAAATGCATGCTCAATCGGGTTCAGGTCAGGTGATTGACTTGGCCATTGCATAACATTTCACTTCTTTCCCTTAAAAAACTCTTTGGTTGCTTTCGCAGTATGCTTCGGGTCATTGTCCATCTGCACTGTGAAGCGCCGTCCAATGAGTTCTGAAGCATTTTGCTGAATATGAGCAGATAATATTGCCCGAAACACTTCAGAATTCATCCTGCTGCTTTTGTCTGCAGTCACATCATCAATAAATACAAGAGAACCGGTTCCATTGGCAGCCATACATGCCCACGCCATGACACTACCACCACCATGCTTCACTGATGAGGTGGTATGCTTTGGATCATGAGCAGTTCCTTTCCTTCTCCATACTCTTCTCTTCCCATCACTCTGGTACAAGTTGATCTTGGTCTCATCTGTCCATAGGATGTTGTTCCAGAACTGTGAAGGCTTTTTTAGATGTTGTTTGGCAAACTCTAATCTGGCCTTCCTGTTTTTGAGGCTCACCAATGGTTTACATCTTGTGGTGAACCCTCTGTATTCACTCTGGTGAAGTCTTCTCTTGATTGTTGACTTTGACACACATACACCTACCTCCTGGAGAGTGTTCTTGATCTGGCCAACTGTTGTGAAGTATGTTTTCTTCACCAGGGAAAGAATTCTTTGGTCATCCACCACAGTTGTTTTTTGTGGTCTTCCGGGTCTTTTGGTGTTGCTGAGCTCACCGGTGCGTTCTCTCTTTTTAAGGATGTTCCAAACAGTTGATTTGGCCACACCTAATGTTTTTGCTATCTCTCTGATCGGTTTGTTTTGTTTTTCCAGCCTAATGATGGCTTGCTTCACTGATAGTGACAGCTCTTTGGATCTCATATTGAGAGTTGACAGCAACAGATTCCAAATGCAAATAGCACACTTGAAATGAACGCTGGACCTTTTATCTGCTCTTTGTAAATGGGATAATGAGGGAATAACACACACCTGGCCATGGAACAGCTGAGCAGCCAATTGTCCCATTACTTTTGGTCCCTTAAAAAGTGGGAGGCACATATACAAACTGTTATATATACTCTGCATTTAGCCTAGACTAGATATTCAGTGTAGACTCTAAATTCAGTCAATGCAGGCAGTGTATTTGATATATATATATACAGTCTAATATATATATATATATATATATATATATATATATATATATATATATATACAGTGCCTTGCGAAAGTATTCGGCCCCCTTGAACTTTTCAACCTTTTGCCACATTTCAGGCTTCAAACATAAAGATATAAAATTTTTATTTTTTGTGAAGAATCACCAACAAGTGGGACACAATTGTGAAGTGGAACGAAATATTTTGGATTGTTGAAACTTTTTTAACTAATAAAAAAAGGAAAAGTGGGGCGTGCAAAATTATTCGGCCCCCTTGCGTTAATACTTCGTAGAGCCACCTTTTGCTGCGATTACAGCTGCAAGTCGCTTGGGGTATGTCTCTATCAGTTTTGCACATCGAGAGACTGAAATTCTTGCCCATTCTTCCTTGCAAAACAGCTCGAGCTCAGTGAGGTTGGATGGAGAGCGTTTGTGAACAGCAGTTTTCAGCTCTTTCCACAGATTCTCGATTGGATTCAGGTCTGGACTTTGACTTGGCCATTCTAACACCTGGATACATTTATTTGTGAACCATTCCTTTGTAGATTTTGCTGTATGTTTGGGATCATTGTCTTGTTGGAAGATAAATCTCCGTCCCAGTTTCAGGTCTTTTGCAGACTCCAACAGGTTTTCATCCAGAATGGTCCTGTATTTGGCTGCATCCATCTTCCCCTCAATTGTAACCATCTTCCCTGTCCCTGCTGAAGAAAAGCAGGCCCAAACCATGATGCTGCCACCACCATGTTTGACAGTGGGGATGGTGTGTTGAGTGTGATGAGCTGTGTTGCTTTTACGCCAAACATATCGTTTTGCATTGTGGCCAAAAAGTTTGATTTTGGTTTCTTTGGACCAGAGCACCTTCTTCCACATGTTTGGTGTGTCTCCCAGGTGGCTTGTGGCAAACTTTAGACGAGACTTTTTATGGATATCTTTGAGAAATGGCTTTCTTCTTGCCACTCTTCCATAAAGGCCAGATTTGTGCAGTGTACGACTGATTGTTGTCCTATGGACAGACTCTCCCACCTCAGCTGTAGTTCTCTGCAGTTCATCCAGAGTGATCATGGGCCTCTTGGCTGCATCTCTGATCAGTCTTCTCCTTGTCTGAGCTGAAAGTTTAGAGGGACAGCCAGGTCTTGGTAGATTTGCAGTGGTCTGATACTCCTTCCATTTCAAAATGATCGCTTGCACAGTGCTCCTTGGGATGTTTAAAGCTTGGGAAATCTTTTTGTATCCAAATCCGGCTTTAAACTTCCCCACAACAGTATTACGGACCTGCATGGTGTGTTCCTTGGTCTTCATGATGCTCTCTGCGCTTTCAACAGAACCCTGAGACTATCACAGAGCAGGTGCATTTATACAGAGACTTGATTACACACAGGTGGATTCTATTTATCACCATCAGTCATTTAGGACAACATTGGATCATTCAGAGATCCTCGCTGAACTTCTGGAGTGAGTTTTCTGCACTGAAAGTAAAGGGGCCGAATAATTTTGCACGCACCACTTTTCAGTTTTTTATTTGCTAAAAAAGTTTAAAATATCCAATAGATTTCGTTCCACTTCACAATTGTGTCCCACTTGTTGGTGATTCTTCACAAAAAATTAAAATTTTATATCTTTATGTTTGATGCCTGAAATGTGGCAAAAGGTTGAAAAGTTCAAGGGGGCCGAATACTTTTGCAAGGCACTGTATATATATATATATATATATATATATATATATATATTCAGTCAATGCAGGCAGTGTAGTTTATATAAAACAGTGTACTAAAGTGGTTAAGGAGAACCCCACACCAACATTTTTTTTAAAAGGGTGTGCATGTCCCCCCAAAATTCATGCCAGGCCCTTCAGGTCTGGTATGGATTTTAAGGGAAACCCCACGCCAAAATTAAAAAACAAAATGGCATGGGGTCCCCCCCCAAGACCCTCATCCGATCATGCAACCTGGCAGGCTGCAGGAAAAGGGGGGGCGAGAGAGCGCCCCCCTCCTGAACCGTACCAGGCCACATGCCCTCAACATGGTGAGGGCGCTTTGGGGTCCCCCCAAAGCACCTTGTCCCCATATTGATGGGGACAAGGGCCTCATCCCCACAACCCTTGCCCGGTGGTTGTGGGGGTCTGCAGGCAGGGGGCTTATTGGAATCTGGAAGTCAAAAAAGTAAAAGCGACAGGAGACAGTTTTTGACAATTCCTTTATTAAGAAAAAAAATGTCCCGCAATGTCCATTCATCTTCAATCACGGCGCCGATGGTCCAGAGAAAAAAAAACAAAAAAAAACAGAAATACTCCGCCTCCATGGGAGGCGTCCCGCTGACTGCCGTCTTTTTGCGGTGACAGCTGTTATATAGCCAAGGACGGGGCCACCCGGTGATACAACCAGGTGACCCCGCCCTCATTACCCATTCACATAGGGGGGACGGGTTCCTTGGGCAAGGGTTGTGGGGATGAGGCCCCAAAGGGCCTGGTAATGGACTGGGGGGAAACCCACACTGTTTTTTTCAAGGATTTTTTATGTATATTGCCTGGATCCGGCAATACATTACAGCCGCGAGCAATTTTAGATGACTTTTTTTCCTTTAGAAATGTCATTTTGCTGCAGTACTGATATAAACAATGGAAAGATGCGCTACTTTACAGGCAGACTAAGCAGACCCCAGGCTCGATATTTAACCACTTCCCACCCGGCCACTGAATATGTACGGCCAGGTGGGCGCTCTCTCCTTCTGAGTGGACGTTCAGGAACGTCCCTCAGAAGGAGGGGGATCACGTGCGTGCGGGCCCGTGCAGCGGCGAAATCCCGATAATCACCCGGACATGGCGCATCTCAGATTGGCAGGAGGGCTCTGTGATTGGCCCTCCTGATCACATGACGGCTGTGTCCAATCGCAGTCGTCATGTGATGTAAACAGAGAGCCGGTTGCTAGGCGATCGGCTCTTCTCTCGCTGCAGCCGGCTGGTGATCAGTGTGTATGAGCTGTTTTTTACACACTGATCACCAGCATAGTAACACACAGTGTAAAACACAATGTTCCAAAACATGTCCCCAAAACACAGGTCCCCAAAACACATGTCCCCACATAGTAAAAACACCTGTCCCCCACATATGTCTCAGTAAAATCACATGTCCCAATGATTATCTGCACACATATGTCTGTGATCACCTGCGCACATCTGTACATGATCATTTGCGTACATCCGTCCGTGATCATATGAACCAATTATTATACACTTAAGGGATTTTTTTTTTACCAAAGACATGTAGCAGAATACATTTTGGCTTAAATTTATAACCAAATTCGATTTGTATTGGATTTCTTTTAAAATAGAATAAAGAAAATACTGTTTTTTTTCCAAATTTCCGCTCTTTTTTCGCTTATATCACAAAAAATAAAAAACGAGTCGTGAATAAATACCACCAAAAGAAATGACCGCGCAATTGTCATTGAAAATGCGAGAGTGCTCAAAGCTGAAAATTGGCCTGGGAAGGAAGGGAGCGAAACTGCCCGGTATTAATGTGATTAAAGGAATATTTCATTTTTATTGTTTCACTTTAAGCATTAAAAAAATCACTACTCCTGAAAAAACGGGCATTTTAAAAACTTTTTTGCATGTTACATGTCCCCTGGGGCAGGACTCGGATCCCCATACCCTTTTTATGGCAATAACTTTCATATAAGCCTTTAAAATAACACTTTTGATTTTTCACGTTCGTGTCTTATAGACTTTAACGGTGTTTGCACAAATTTTTTGCCTGTTCGCATGTTCTGGTGCGAACTGAACCGGGGGGTGTTCGGCTCATCCCTAATTATAATTATGCCTTAGAGTATCAGAACCACATCCCGATCATAATCAGTAAACATATGTGATTCTTTTCATTACAAATTGAAGTTTGGAAGAAATGGTTTCTGATTTGGAGATTCAGATACATCCGAATCTCCGAATCACAATAGTAAAGAGTTTCAACAAATCTGAAATGAATTATAACAAAAACAACAAATTCATTCGTATTAATATGCTTCATTCGGATGACACGATGCAATAGTTTGGGCCTTTTGTTAATATTTGAAACATCTGAAATAACATAACGACATAACAAATTATCCAAATTGACTCAGATCCATTTGTTTTTATTCAAATGAGTGTAGAGTGAATATTCTAATAATCAGCCAATTCTTTTTGCATTAACATTTTTCATTATTGTAAAAAAATGCACTACATATGAAATGGAAACATCATGCAATAAATACAGTAAGGTATAAAAGTGAAATAAGATGATTCCCATTTATTGTGTTTGGGTCGGATGGAGGTGGATCCATCAGAATATCTGACTGAATCCAAAATTAATTTTGTTCCATTCACTACTTTTGGATGCTTGTGACTCCAGTCAATATCGTCCAATCAGATCATTCCATTTCTCTTTGTAGGTTGGACTAGCAGGGATGGCTCAGAGTGCATAAGTAATCTCCTGAAGGTGCATGCGCAGCAGCTCCTGACATGGACGTCTAGTCAGTGAGCTCCGTCCCACTCCAGCCAACCAAGGCCGCCAGCGCTTCGAGCACCCCCGCTCTCCACACACATCACCCCCCCCCGCAGGTAGCGGACACCCCGCTGACTCCCCCGATGCACTCGGGGACAGTGAGGAGAAGCCTCAAACAATCTTTTGGGACAGAGAACGAGCGGGCCGCGAGTCCCAAAATGGCGACCGCTTCACCTCACACAGCCCTGGATCACCTGACCGGCGCTCAGGACGCAGCTCCATCCCACCAACAGCTACTTGGCTTCACAGTACAGCTGCCCTGGGCCCTATCTTCCCTGCTTCCACAGAATCCCTGCTGGATCAGACCCTGAAAGAACTCGGTCTCTCCCCCATGGAAGCCAGCCCCCCCCCCCAGCCCCAGCAGCTACTACAGCCCGGGGATTCGGGCCTAGTTCTGCCTGTGTCCATGGCAGAAATGTTTTCAAAATTTGGGGCCTTCAAAATACAGCCACTAAGATCACAAAAGACATTAAAGCGGACCTCCACACCATAGGATCCTGCATTGAGATAATAGAAAACCATTTGGAAACTACTATTGCAAGAACTAATCAAAATACTAGTTGTATCCAGACCCTTCAAGATCAACTTGAGACAGCGCATGCTAAAATCGATGACCTCGAGAATAGAAACAGGCGCTACAACTTTAGGGTCAGAGGCCTCCCAGAATCCTACAAAGATGTCCCTGACGCCATTCGCTCCTTCATTAAGGAATTATTCCTGAGATCCCTCTCCACAGGTTGGAGCTTGAACAAGCTCATAGAGCCCAGCGGCTGACAAGGGCTGATGGTCTCCCAAGGGACGTTGTGGTGAAGCCACATTTCTATGCTGTCAAAGAAGAGGTGATGCGCAAACCCCGAGCCCTATCTAAGCTATCATTTCAGGGCCATGAGCTCCAAATCTTCGCCGACTTGTCTCCATCCACCATTCAAAGGAGAAGAGCCCTCAAACCACTGCTCAACATCTTGATAGAAAAAGAAATCAAATATTGGTGGCTCTTCCCTTTCCAACTCAAGCTCCTCTACAAGGGCAAACCCTAACCGTTTGCCTCCATGCAGGAGCGGGAAAATCATCTACTGAAACCAGGCCTCATCAGACAAGACCCGAATCGCCAGCCTTCTGGACAGGCTCCCAAACTCATCGAAAAGACAGCTACCTACTAGCCCTCTACAGCCAGTCTGGGAAACCACCAGATCCACGAAGTCCAAGGAAACACCTCCACCCTGAGATGCTCGGATCTCCTAGACCTCCTTTATATTTTTCCCTAAATACAGAGACAGCTCAGTCTCCTTTTTGATCTCACTGAGCTACTTTGAACCCATGTGACTGCCTTTTTTTGCCTCAGTTCGGACAGACCCAGGCGATTTTCGCCCCAAGGGGCTCTTTATTTTGGTTTTCCCCTGTTTCACCGAACTTGACACTTTGCCTGGGTTGGGGGTGGAGGGAGAGGATTGGTTCCATTTCAAGCTCTGCTTGCCGCTGATCATCCAGTTGGAGTAAGCTGACTTCAACGCCTCATCTACCCCCCTCCCCTCTCCACCTTCCCTCACCCGATCCTCCCTTCCCCATCCCTGTCCTTTCCCCACCACCCTTCCTGGCCTATTCTCCTCCCCCCATCCCTGCCTATTCCCCTTCCCCTGTCCCTTGCTACCTTCTTCATAGGACTCAGGAAATTTATCTGACATAGGCTATGGTCCTAGGTCTGTTGTTTGTTTTTGTTACCCCCCCCCTTTTTTATTTCTTTTTCCCTTTAATTTTAATTTCTATATCGGTGCTCGATATGTTTGCAGGCACTAGGCCCGCTTTAACCAGTTATATGTTTCTTTTGAAATGGCCTCGCGGCTGGAGTGGTGCTCATGCACCCCACCCTGTCTTGTAGAACAGGTACTACACCCTTCTCTCGACAGGATTGCTCCCCTCTTCGTGGAGGGGATCCTTTCTTTGGTTCCCCTTAAGAATGAAGGACCCTATATCCTCCACTTCCCAGGAAACTCTCTTGTTTCCCGGCCCTCTCCTCTCTCTCTTTTATCCCTTCCATCTGTATCTTTCTAACTATTGTTTTTTTGCAGTGATCGACTTGGGAAGAGCTCCTCGACTCACACCAGAAAAGTTGGAGGCCGTCATCGCAAGATGAACGCTTCGTAGCTAGTCGAAAGGAAACGGTAGGTGCCCTTGTTGTGCTGATATGGTTCCCCCCTCTGCTCCATGGCTGATATCCCCCCAGAGTTGCACCCCCTGAAGGTGGTGACCCACAAAGTTCAGGAAAAAAAAAAAGAAAAAACTGCGCTATAAACCAATAAATCGTTGGAAAGCTGCAATCCCGACAATAAACATCAATTGTGGAGTAAACATAAAAAAATATAAGGAATTGCGCTAATACATGTGCAAAATGACATAAAAAGTCTTCAGTGAAAAGAGTTATTTTGATAATAAGTGTAAAATAAAAATAAATATAGATATGGATAACAGTTGATTGTAATCCACCTAAATGTCCCGACAAGTGAAAACTCAATATAATGTGTTAGGAACTCCAAATCACCCAAAAGGTACAAAAAAAGAGTCCAAGTGATAATGCAATCCGTGACAGCAAAGGAGGGTCCACCACCAGGAATAGAAGGGGTTACTCCTTACCAGATGGCCATGACCCCCCACTACAGAGGATCACAGCAAGCAGACAACCTTGTAAGACAGAAAATGGAAATTTCTATCGGCATCCACCAGGGGTCATCTCACCGTCAGTCACACCAGCGAAACCAATGGCAGGGATACACCATAGAATATATAAAGGGAGCTCACATAGTGTAAAACCGTCAAGATTTATTTGAAGTTTAAAACATAAAGTGAACACTTACAAAACATAGGTAGATATAATAGCCTTAAGTCCGGTTCCTTGGCCACAGGAGCGCGGACAAACCCGTCCTGCTGGAATGCAACAGGCCCCTGGAAGACGTGATGATGTCACAAAACGCGTAGGGCGGAGCCAGACGACGCGCTGACGTCACCCCCAAACAGTGTTGCATTCCAGCAGGACGGGTTTGTCCGCGCTCCTGTGGCCAACGAACTGGACTTAAGGCTATTATATCTACCTATGTTTTGTAAGTGTTCACTTTATGTTTTAAATTTCAAATAAATCTTGACGGTTTTACACTATGTGAGCTCCCTTTATATATTCTATGGTGTATCCCTGCCATTGGTTTCGCTGGTGTGACTGACGGTGAGATGACCCCTGGTGGATGCCGATAGAAGTTTCCATTTTCTGTCTTACAAGGTTGTCTGCTTGCTGTGATCCTCTGTAGTGGGGGGTCATGGCCATCTGGTAAGGAGTAACCCCTTCTATTCCTGGTGGTGGACCCTCCTTTGCTGTCACAGATTGCATTATCACTTGGACTCTTTTTTTGTACCTTTTGGGTGATTTGGAGTTCCTAACACATTATATTGAGTTTTCACTTGTCGGGACATTTAGGTGGATTACAATCAACTGTTATCCATATCTATATTTATTTTTATTTTACACTTATTATCAAAATAACTCTTTTCACTGAAGATTTTTTATGTCATTTTGCACATGTATTAGCGCAATTCCTTATATTTTTTTATGTTTACTCCACAAAGTTCAGGGCCTAAACTCCCCGGTCAAAAGGCGAAACGTCCTGCAATTTCTTCACTCCCAAAAAATTGACACCCCTCTGTTGTAAGACCCACCATGCCAAAAATAATTCATAGAAGAATAATAGAAAACTTGAATAAACTTGAAGTAAAATTGTTTTGGACTTCTGACACAGAGGAGTCTCAATCAAGAAAATGTTGAACTGCCTGGTATCCAAAATCATATGAAATCACAGTATATAGTGAAGCTAAAAAATTAGTATCCTTTAAAAAAGAAGGAATACCCATCACCAGTGTTTGCAAGTAGTAATAAATGTACTTGTAGCTGCGATGGAATCTATTCCACTGATGCACTGATGATGGGACATCCAGGAGGTTAGTTAAACATTTATATAGATTTTTGGCAGGCAATACATTACTAGTACCCTGGGAGCCAGTGGTATCGAAATTTCACGTTCCTTTTTGTTAAAAACTCCCTCCTTAAAACCAGTATCAACCACTTTTTAAGCTCTTTTTTATATACATAAGTGGAGTTATTTCAAAGCTGGGTGTAAGTATCACCATCAGATAGGATCCTAGCTAGACATATGCAATTGGTTTTCGGTCCAAATATAAATTCGATTTTTTGGTTATTCGGAGATTCAGATGTATCTGAATCTCCAAATGAAATAGTAATGAATTTTGTGGAAATGCTTTTAATTTCATTTTGTATATTAGTTTTCTAATGAATTCCAAAAAAAAGAAAAAGAAAACCTCCAGTTCCGATGAAGGCTTCTGCTGTCTGCCAGCTCCACCGTCCGACAGTTCTTAAATAACTAAGGGGTGGGATGACCTGATGATGTCATCAGGTGACCCCACCCCTTGTGACATCATCAGCTGTGGCATGCTGAGTCGATGACATCACAAGACGGTTGGTCCACTAGGTGACATTGCCAGGTGGCCCAGCTCCTTAGCTATTTAGGAACTGTCAGACGGAGGAGCTGGCAGATGGCGGGAGCCTTCGTTGGGACCGGAGGTTTTTTGTTTGTTTCCTTTTTGGGGTCGGCGGTGGCGACGGGCGGCGTGATTGACAATGGATCTACGCCGGGGGGACTTGTCAAAAACCTGTGTTGTGTTTAAATTAACTTTTTACACTTTCACACTCCTTCACGTAGGGGGGCTGGGATCTGGGGGGCCCCTTGTTAAAGGGGGTTTCCAGATTTCGATAAGCCCACAGACCCCCAGAATCACCTGCCAGGCCCTTGTCCCCATCAACTTAGAGACAAGGTGCTTTGGGAGGGGTCAGAGCTCCCCCCTATGTTGAGGGCATGTGGCCTGGTTTGGTTCAGGAGGGGGGATGATTGCTCGTCACCCCCTTTCCTGGCCTGCGGGGCTGCTTGCTCAGGTAAAGGTCTGGTATTGATTTTGGGGGGACCCCACGCCATTTTTTTTAATTTTGGCATGGGGTTCTCCTTAAATCTATACCAGACCCAAAGGGCTTGGTATGGATTGGGGAGGACCCAATGCTGTTTTTTTTTTAGCATTTTTCATTGCTGGCATTTTTTTGTTAACATTTCAGGTGTCAGTGGGGAAGTCTGCTGACAGCTGATGAGTCATCGTTGTTAAGGACGCGGTGACCAGCTCGCTACTTAACATCCAACTATTCACACAGAATTTTGGGCTGAAAATTTTTCAACCGATCCAAATTTTAATTGTTCCGAAAACTTGGAATTCATTAGAAAATTAATAAACAAAGCAAAATTAAACTAAATAATTCTGAAACTAATCAACTAAACAAAATTAGTACCATAATGAATCTATCCGAAACAAAATGGATTTCTTGGTTATAGCTGCCTTTATTTAAGACAACCACCTCCTTTATCCGCATGGATACCCCATTTGTATATCCTTTGGAGTTTTCATATTCCCTATTTTTACAGCATCCAACTCTTTAAAGACCAGGTCTCTAAAAAAAAAAAAGTGGGAGGAACATTTGTGGGAAGATTGAAAAGTGAAGCCTTGGCCATATTGAAATGAACAATTTCAGAGGAAACCACTGTTTTATTCCTTACAGGGTTCGTTATAAGGTTCCGCTTAACAATTAATTTGCATACATATTTTTGGACATCCACAAATATCTAAAATGTATTTCAATTTCTAGGGGGTGCATATATAAGTCCTTCTAAGATAGCTTCTTTTTCTTTGGTTATGGTTTTTCCACTGAGATTAAAGATGCCACTTTTCTTTAAACCAGCCTTCTTTTTGGGGTGTAAACGCCTCCCCCTTTGGTCCCTCTCTTGTGTCTGTGCCTCGCTTTTGTCCTATCCGCACCACCATGTGAAAAACCATGTTGGTTGCTCTCTATCATTATTATTTGAACCTCTCCAATAGCCTTGATCGTAGGACGTTAGAGGATGGTCCTTGCTGACCTGTCCTTCCCTATATGGTTCACTATCCTTTAATGGAGCAAACCTATTATAGGTTGGGTTATTCTATCTATTCTGGCTAGGGTTATTATTCCAAAGGGGAAGGGGGGGTCCTGAGGTAGAGATAGTCAGCGTGGAACATAGTCCAGAGGGTAGTATTGGGGGCATTAGTAGTAGGTTGACTTAAGCACATAAGCACATAAACCCAAGGTAAGTATAGTAACAAGTCCTAGTTGCAATCTCGGAACACCCAATAAGAGGATAGTATGCGACTGGTTTAAACTACGTTGCATGTTCACCAATGCCAGGAGCCTGGCGGACAAGATAGATGAACTAGAGATACTGATGTATGAGGAGGATTTGGATTTTGTGGGAATTTCAGAGACCTGGTTAAACAGCTCTCATGATTGGGTGGCAACCATTCAAGGGTATACCCTTTATCGCAGGGATACAGAGGATGAAAAAGGGGGAGGGGTATGTCTATATATCAAGAATAATGTACAAGTGAATGTGAGAGATGACATCACTAAGGGAGCTAGGGAGGAGGCGGGATCCTTATGGGTAGAGCTCCAAACGGAGGAAACTAAGGGGAAAGTAATACTGGGAGTATGCTATAGGCCCCCTAACCTGAGGGAGGAGGGGGAGACAGACCTCCTATCACAATGTGGATTAGCAGCAAGGATGGGAAGTGTTATCATAATGGGGGATTTTAATTATCCAGACATAGACTGGGCAGAGACTGGGCAGAGGGAACCATGCATTCGTCTAAGGCTTGCCAGTTTCTAAAATAAAGCGTTACTAGATCTACTGATTGCCAACAATACAGACCTGATCACGGATGTGGAAATACAGGGCAATTTAGGAAACAGCCATCACAGGTCAATTGGCTTCAGTATAAATCACGCGAATAGGAAACATAAGGGAAATACAAAGACACTGAATTTCAAAAGAGCCAACTTCCCTAAACTACGAACCTTGCTAGAAGGCATAAACTGGGATAAAATCATTGGAAGAAAGAACACGAAGGAGAGATGGGTTTGATTTAAGAGCATATTAAAATAGGGTATTTGCCAGTGCATCCCATTGGGTAATACATTTAAAAGAGCAAACAAAAAAGTCCTGGATGGCTTAACTGCAATGTAAAAATGCATAAAAAAGCAAAAGAGAAGGCCTTCAAAAAATACAAGGTTGAGGGATCATCATCAGCATTCAGACTTTATAAAAAATGTGACAAGAAATGTAAGGGTGCAGTTAGGGCGGCTAAGATAGAACACGAAGACACATAGCAAAGGAGAGCAAAAAAACCCAAGAAATTCTTTAAGTATAAAGTATAAGCCCCATAAAGAATGAGGAAGGACACCTGGTTACAAAGGATGGGGAGATGGCAAAGGTATTGAATTTATTCTTCTTCTCAGTCTTTATGAGGGACTCGGGGGGCTTCAGTAACCAAAACTACAGTGTTTATCCTTGTTACACATCACAGGATGCACCCTCATGGCTAACAGAGGACAGAATTAGAATTAGACTTGGCAAACTTAACATTAATAAATCACCGGGACCGGGTGGCTTGCCCCCAAGGGTACTTAGGGAACTCAGTCAAGTAATTGCCAGACCATTGTTCCTAATTTTTACTGACAGTCTACTGACTGGAATGGTACCAGTGGATTGAAGAAAAGCCAATGTAGCACCAACATTTAAAAAGGGGTCAAAATACATCCTTGGGAATTACAGACCAGTTAGCCTAACATCAATAGTATGCAAGCTATTGGTGGGAATGATAAGAGATTATATACAAGATTTTAGTATTGAAAAAGGTATCATTAGCAGTAATCAGCATGGATTCATGAAGAATCGTTCTTGCCAAATCAATCTATTAACCTTCTATGAGGAGGTGAGTTGCCATCTAGATAAAGGAAGGCCCGTAGACGTAGTGTATCTGGATTTTGCAAAAGCATTTGACACAGTTCCCAATAAACTTTTACTGTACAAAATAAGGTCCGTTGGTATGGACCATAGGGTGAGTACATGGATTAAAAACTGGCTACAAGGGTGAGTTCAGAGGGTGGTGATACATGGGGAGTACTCGGAATGGTCAGGGGTGGGTAGTGGGGTTCCCCAGGGTTCTGTGCTGGGACCAATCCTATTTAATTTGTTCATAAATGACCTGGAGGATGGGGTAAACAGTCCAATCTCTGTATTTGCGGATGATACTAAGCTAAGCAGGGCAATAACCTCCGCAGGATGTGAAAACCTTGCAAGAAGATCTGAACAAATGAATGGGGTGGGCAACTACATGGCAAATGAGGTTTAATGTAGAAAAATGTAAAATAATGCATTTGGGTGGCAAAAATATGAATGCAATTTACACACTGGGGAGAGAACCTCTGGGGGAATCTAGGATGGAAAAGGACCTGGGGGTCCTAGTAGATTTTAGGCTCAGCAATAGCATGCAATGCCAAGCTGCTGCTAACAAAGCAAACAGAATATTGGCCTGCATTAAAAAGGGAATTAACTCCAGAGATAAAATGATAATTCTCCCACTCTACAAGACTCTGGTCTGGTCTCACCTGGAGTATGCTATCCAGTTATGGGCACCAGTTCTCAGGAAGGATGTACTGGAAATGGAGCAAGTACCATGAAAGCTAGTAAAGGGTCTGGAGGATATTAGTTATGAAGAAAGGTTGTGAGCAGTGAACATATTCCCTCTGGAGAAGAGACGCTTGAGAGGGAATATGATTTCAATTTACAAATACCGTACTGGTGACCCCACAATAGGGATGAAACTTTTTCGCGGAAGGGAGTTTAACAAGACACGTGGCCACTCATTAAAGTTAGAAGGAAAGAGGTTTAACCTTAAGCTATGTAGAGGGTTCTTTACTATAAGAGCGGCAAGGATGTGGAATTCCCTTCTACAGGTGGTGGTCTCAGCGGGGGGCATCGATAGTTTCAAAAAACTATTAAATAAGCACCTGAATGACCGCAACATACAGGGATATACAATGTAATACTGACATATAATCACACACATAGGTTGGACTTGATGGACTTGTGTCTTTTTTCAACCTCACCTACTATGTAACTATGTAACTATTATGGGCATTATATGTTGAATTCCAATGATCTTCATGAGGGGAGTAGTCCCTAGTCCTTCCCCTGGGGAAAGCGGAAAATGATGGGTTTGGGGCTTACGGGGTTTTCTTCTCCCTCTATAACCCCCACCTCTCGGGATGGCTGATGAATACCTCTCTCTCTATCCCTGCCACTCACATTTGGTGTTTGTACAGGACCCTTTCCCAAAAGCAAAAGCTTGCGGTAGGGTGGATGCTCTGCTCATGAATAAGGCAGTCTCTGGCTGAAACGTGTTGACATTCCTTGGCTGTTATTTGTTACCCACTTAATAAAGCCTATGACTGCAGAGCATCCACTGTAGTACCTGCTTTCTCTGTTGGATCGATCGCTTGAAACAGAACAGACTTTGTAGGTACTATACAGAGTCAGAATCAACATATATTTATAAAACTATTTTGTTCACATTTTGTTTATACAAAGTTTAAAAAATGCATGCCATAGGTCCGATTAGCCTGGCACCTAAGGGTATACTCTCTATCTTAATACAAGAAACACCTCCTAGCTTACTTACTCAGATATAAGACAAGTAACCCCCAACAAGAATTTAATATGTATAAATCTTATCAGTAGGTAAAATGTGCAAATGTTATCTAGTGCGCTAGAGTATTGCAGCGAAAGCTAGCCAGGAGATATATTTTGGTTAATTTGAACTGGTTCCTATTTTTGAACACTTATAGAATGATTCACCCTTTGTGGATTTGGCTGTGCATATGAGATATGGTATAGTATATGGGAAAATAACCTTGGATAGTTTGCTATACATTCTATGACTTTTGCTTAATGGTAATACTGAAACAATTAATTAAAAGACCTCATATATATATATAAATCTAAATCCCTGCAAGACTTTACCCTCTACAAAGCTGTCCTTCTCAAATACAACTCCTGCCTCCACACTGCTAAACAAACCTATTACAACACTCTCATCAAAACCCTCTCATCCAAACCTCGTCAACTCTTTTCTACCCTTAATTCCTTACTTCACCCCCCACTGCCCCCTCCCACCAACTTGCTTACCGCTCAACATATTGCCAACCACTTCAATAGCAAAATCAACACTATTCGCAAGGAGATATCCAGCATTAAAATTCCTCCCCTACCCAACATATCAGGTCCAACACCACACTCAATACTCTCCTCCTTTTGCCCAGTTACCACAGAAGAAGTTGATAAACTCCTCTCCATGGCACACCTCACTACATGTCCCCTGGATCCTGTCCCCTCTCAATTGCTGCGACCACCTTCCCACTCTATCCTCAACTCCCTAACCCACATCTTCAACCTCTCCCTCTCCTCCGGCACCTTTCCTTCCCCGTTCAAACATGCACTGGTTACCCCCATACTCAAAAAACCCTCACTAGACCCCACCTGTTTGAATAACTTAAGACCTATCTCCCTTCTCCCGTTTGCCTCCAAGCTCATCGAACGCCTTGTTCATGACCAAATGAGTCGCTACCTCACGGACAACAACCTTCTCGACCCCCTACAGTCTGGCTTCCGCCTACAACATTCGACTGAAACTGCCCTACTAAAAATCACCAATGACCTAATAACTGCCAAAACCAATGGCCACTACTCCATACTCATACTTTTAGACCTCTCTGCTGCCTTTGACACAGTTGACCACCTGCTGCTCCTCAGCAAATTACACTCCCTTGGCCTCCGTGATTCTGCATTATCCTGGTTCTCCTCCTACCTATCTCAGCGCACTTTCAGCGTCACTTACAACTCCACCTCCTCCGCTCCCCTTCCTCTTTCTGTTGGGGTACCCCAAGGCTCTGTCCTTGGGCCTCTCCTTTTCTCACTCTATACCTCTTCCCTGGGCCAGTTTGATCACCTCCCATGGCTTCCAATACCATCTCTATGCCGATGACACACAGATCTATCTCTCCACTCCCCAACTCACCCCCACTATCTCCTCACGGATCTCAAACTTGCTGAATGACATATCGGTATGGATGTCACACCACTTCCTCAAACTTAATCTTTCTAAAACTGAGCTTGTTATATTTCCTCCTTCACGGTCCCCCTCCTGTGACTTCACCATTAATATCAACAACACAACCATTGGTCCCTCCACACATGCCAGAGTCCTGGGTGTAATCCTTGACTCTGACCTCTCCTTCAGCCCCCATATCCAATCACTGGCTAAATCCTGCCGCCTTAACCTCCGCAACATCTCCAAAATTCGACCCTTTCTGACTAATGACACTACAAAACAACTTATTCACTCTTTGATTATTTCCCGCCTCGACTATTGCAACTCTCTCCTTAATGGCCTACCCTTAAGCAGGCTATCCCCCCTTCAGTCTATTATGAATGCTGCTGCTAGACTAATACACCTCACTAATCGATCCGTGACTGCTGCTCCTCTCTGCCAATCCCTTCACTGGCTTCCCCTACCCCACCGTGTAAAATTCAAAATGCTAACCATAACATACAAGGCCATTCACAACATCGCCCCCATCTACATCACCAACCTCATCTGCAGATATCACCCAAATCGCCCCCTCCGCTCCTCCCAGGACCTCCTGCTCTCTAGCTCCCTTGTTACCTCCTCCCATGCTCGCCTTCAGGACTTCTCCAGAGCCTCTCCCATCCTCTGGAATTCCCTGCCCCAGTATGTCCGATCAGCCCCTACCCTGTCCACCTTTAGGAGATCCTTGAAAACTCATTTATTCAGGGAAGCCTATCCCACACCCACATAACTGTCCCTGAGCCACCCCCATCAAATCATTCTTTGCAGCTATTACCTTTTGTACCACCACCCCCTCCCTTTTAGAATGTAAGCTCTACGAGCAGGGCCCTCCTGTACCTTTTGTATTGTACTGTAATTGTGTTGTCCCCCTTATACATTGTAAAGCGCTGAGTAAACTGTTGGCGCTATATAAATCTCGTATAATAATAATAATAATAATAATATATATATACATATATATATACAGTATATTTCTTTATACTATATAGGTCTATACTAAAGAACCAGCCAACGATAGTTTGTTTATTAGATCTAATAGCGGGGGGTTTGAGTTCCTTCTGCCTTTGTCATACTTCTCTTTTAATAAGGTAATACATACAGTACTGTGCACATCTACATGTATGCCCTAATTAGAAAATATCACAGTAGAATGTTAGCATTCATAAGCACAATAGTCAATACAGTGCCTTAAAAAAGTATTCATACCCCTTGAAATTTTTCACATTTTCTAATGTTACGACCAAAAAGGTAAATGTATTTTATTGGGATTTTATTTGCTAGACCAACACAAAGTGGCACATACAAATTGTGAAGTGAAAGGAAAATGATAAATGGTTTTAAAAAATTTTAACAAATAAATATTTGAAAAGTGTGGCGTTGATTTTCTATTCAGCCCCCTTTACTCTGATACCCCATAACTAAAATCTAGTGGAGCCAATTGCCTTCAGAAGTCACCTGATTAGTAAATAGAGTCCACCTGTGTGTAATTTAATCTCAGTATTAATACAGCTGTTCTGTGAAGCCCTACAAGGTTTGTTAGAGAACCTTAGTGAACAAACAGCATCATGAAAGCCAAGGAACACATCAGACAGGTCAGAGATAAGGTTGTGGAGAAGTTTAAAGCAGGGTTAGGTTATAAAAAAAATATCCCAAGCTTTGAACATCTCACAGAGCACTGTTCAATCCATCATCCGAAAATGGAAAGAGTATGGCACAACTGCAAACCTACCAAGACATGGCCGTCCACCTAAACTGACAGGCCGGGCAAGGAGAGAATTCACCAGAGAAGCAGCCAAGAGGTCCATGGTAACTCTGGAGGAGCTGCAGAGATCCACAGCTCAGGTGGGAGAATCTGTCCACAGGACAACTATTAGTCGTGCTCTCCATATATCTGACCTTTATGGAAGAGTGGCAAGAAGAAAGGCATTGTTGAAAGAAAGCCTGCAAAAGACTTGAGACTGGGGCAGAGGTTCACCTTCCAGCAGGACAATTGCCCTAAACATACAGCCAGAGCTACAATGGAATGGTTTAGATCAAAGCATATTCAAGTGTTATGCCCCGTACACACGGTCGGATTTTCCGACAAAAAATGTGTGATAGGACCTTGTTGTCGGAAATTCCGACCGTGTGTAGGCTCCATCACACATTTTCCATCGGATTTTCCGACACACAAAGTTTGAGAGCAGGCTATAAAATTTTCCGACAACAAAATCCGTTGTCGGGATTTCCGATCGTGTGTACACAAATCTGACGCACAAAGTACCACGCATGCTCAGAATAAATAAAGGGATGAAAGCTATTGGCTACTGCCCCGTTTATAGTCCCGACGTACGTGTTATGTGTCACCGCGTTCAGAATGATCGGATTTTCCGACAACTTTGTGTGACCGTGTGTATGCAAGACAAGTTTGAGCCAACATCCGTTGGAAAAAATCCTAGGATTTTGTTGTCGGAATGTCCGATCAATGTCCGACCGTGTGTACGGGGCATTAGAATGGCCCAAAGTCCAGACCTAAATCCAATTGAGAATCTGTGGCAAGACTTGAAAATTGCTGTTCACAGACGCTCTCCAACCAATCTGACAGAGCTTGAGCTATTTTGCAAAGAAGAATGGGCAAATATTTCACTCTCTAGATGTGCAAAGCTGGTAGAGACATCCCCAAAAAGACTTGCAGCTGTAATTGCAGTGAAAGGCGGTTCTACAAAGTATTGACTCAGGGGGGCTGAATAGAAATGCCCCCCCACACTTTTCACATATTTATTTGTAAAAAATGTGAAAACCATTTATCATTTTCCTTCCACTTCACAACTATGTGCCACTTTGTGTTGATCTATCAAATAAAATCCTAATAAAATACATTTACCTATTTGGTTGCAACATGACAAAATGTGGAAAATTTTAAGGGGTATGAATACTTTTTCAAGGCACTGTATATTTAATTGCACGCGTTCAAACACTCTTACTTTCTAAACCTAGAACAAATTTAAATTTCTGAGATTATTATTTGGGCTCTCTCCACATTTATACAATTAAATGCTATTGACAGTTTTGGTAGCAATATGGTCAATAAAAAAAAAATATATATTGAACACTTTTATTAATATTATTATTATATTATTAATATTATTATCATCATTACTATTAACTAAAATTTACTTTTCAACACACACATGTTATTAATGAAATAATTGTTATTATTATTATTAATAACAATACAAATAATATAATAGTAATATATATATATATATATATATATATATATATATATATATATATATATTACTATTATATTATTTGTATTTATTCAAGAGCCTGAATTCAAGGTGTGATTTATTTTTTAATATTTGTATGTACATATAAATAATATATATATATATATATATATATATATATATATATATATATATATATATATATATATATATATATATATGTGTATATTTGTATGACATAAAAATATTTAAAAAAAAACCATCACACTTTGAATTCAGGCTCTTGTATGCAATCTATATATAGTAAGTAGTATGAAAGTCAGCTTCCAACTCTCTTTACCTGTATTATCCTCCCCAGGGGATGAAAGTCAGAGAAATTGATTATCGGACAGCGGTGAAGGAAATAAGGGAAAATGGGATAGAAGTGTAATCAAGTGCACTGGACAGGACAGAAGGCTATCAGTCCAACTTTAGTTATTATCCCTTCTAATGCTGCTCAATGGTCCGCAGCCATATTACACAATCCCTTCCTAATGCCTAATACAGGAGACAGACAAATGAAATACATTTTCACTCTATATGTCATTATCTATTGTAGCCGAGCACTAAGCCGCCGCACTGAACCGGACTTTGTCAGAGCCGTTTTGGTAAAGAACACAGCTTCAAAATGGATTTTTATTTTGTTCCTTGATTGCTGTCTGCTGATATAAAATAATTTAGTGCATCCCCAGATTTAGAAAAGGGTAAAATGTGTCAGTTATTAAATATTGTAGAATATATCCATCATATAAAAAAAACAGAAAAGCAAGCACTTAGAGCAATATGATTTTTTTTTTTTTAATACCTCACAATGTTGATCATTTACGAAGAATAAAACTGTTTTCATTGCAGAGCATAACATTTAAAGTGTATCTAAACCCAAGAGTAAAAAATTTAATATATAGAGATACAGAACAAGGGTGTCCAAGGAACTTTGAGAGACACAAAGACTTAATAAAAATACAAATTTATTCAAAAGTAATATCTTAAAAACGTGCGCATACTTGTGTGGGGGAAAAAATGCAAAAAAAATGCTCAGTTTAAACAAAATATCCAGAAACAATCCATACTAAATCAAAATTTCCGAAAAATGCAATATATATAGCAGTCTACCAGACCTTAGGTGTGGGGGATACATTCATTTTCTTTTTTTGGGCTTTTTCAAAATTTTCACCTGGTGATCCTGCCAGCAAAAGTCTTTGCTGGCATGATATGCATTGGTGCAGTTGCTTGTAGCATCCATTGGGAGAGTGTGTGACGGTGACAATCCAGGAAATAAAATGGGAAACAGGGATGGAGGGTTGTCACCCTATAACAGGAAGTGTCTGAACAAAGATTGTCATTTCAGGATCACCAGGTGTTGTTTTGAAGCTGAACTCCAGGAATCAGACATTTTCTAAAATGTTCCAGATTACTATGGGTTAAGTCCAAGGAGGTGCATGCCACCTCCTGGACTTTAATTCATAGTTAAAATTTTTACTGAGTTCCGGCAGCATAGTTATCACTATACTTCTGGCGTTCCTACGCTGGAACTTCTGGTCTCCCCTCCTCTTGCCTAATCACAGAGCAGTTTGTATTATATGAACCCATCAAAAAATACAAAGCCTTGTGTGAATGGACAATGGAGTGGAGGGGCAGTGTCTCTCCCATCTGAGCACCGGGAGTATAGCAATATCCAGTCCTAGATTAAATGATTTGTATATCTAGCACCACATTCCAATTTTATTATGCACAAGTGGAAAAGATCTAGGGACTTTAAAGGTGCAAAATAACACAATATCCATAAAATTCAATCATTGTTTATTTCATATCACTTAAAACCATTTTTTGTAGAAACACAAAAGTCATAGATAAACTTGTTTGTTTAACAGACATAGTTTACATATTCCATGTTACAGTGGATGCATCAATATGGACATGTTTCACCAAATGACTTTCGGCTTCTTCAGGAATTTATGTATCACACCTGACACATCTGAACTAAATGACAAAATGTCTGTTAAAACTCACATGGATATTATCTATGCTTGCAGTGGTAATTGGAGCCCATAGAACAATTGCTTAGGCAGCTGGGTAGATGGCCATAGGGAGGACAAAAATTCCAGGAAGAGACATAGTTTCCAGCATATCAATCGGGAGCAAATTTCTGACTGAGATTGTGTGTCTGGGATATCCAAAACAGGGGATGTAAAGGTATAAAGACTGGGTCATGATATATTATACGTTTGTTTGCTCCCCCGTGGCGCCACTCATGGTTGGAAGAATCATCTCCTGAAGAAGCCAAAAGTTATTTGGCGAAATATGTCGAGATTGATGCATCCATTGTAATATGGAATATGTAAATTATGTCTGTTGAACAAACAAGTTTGTCTATGACCTTTGTGTTTTTCCAAAAAAAAGGTTTTAAGTGATATGAAATAAACAATGATTGAATTTTATGTATATTGTGTTAATTCGCACCTTTAAAGTCCCTAGTTATTTTCCACTTGTGCATATAGGGACAAATAGATATGGGCTGCATTTCATAAAGTTCTCTAGTTTGTCAAGTCCCCTTCTAATTACATACTTCAAATTGGAAACTGGAAATATTCCTTTTACAAAGCGCGTTCCAGCTTCCAATTTCCGCCATGACTCTAGGCAAAGCAGTGAAAGCTAATACTCAGTGTGCCAGAATTTGCTAATAACCTCCTCCTGAGCCGCAGAATGATAATGAAGCTTCCGTAGAAAACAGACATCCCGAGCTCATTTACTTGTGCTTATCTGCTCATGAAATTCAATGAAGGGTGGATTGATCATCATAGCGGATTGTAAATGGTTAGACACCCCCTTTTCACTAAGCCTAGGATGGGGTTAGCCAGGAGCAAAAGTGCCGGTGACTCCCCATACCATTAAATCTCTTTAAACAGGTTTCTGAACCGGTGTATCATAATGTTTATACACATGACATACACTTTATTAAAAAAAAAAAAAACTTTAAAATGCCATAGGTACTGCATGCTCACTTTCATCTTGATTCTTGTCATTTAAAAATGTGACATTCAGCCCGCGAATAATTTGATACTGAAAAGCTAATAGAATCAGATGGAGAATAATTATAGCTTAAAGTGTATGTAACTTTTCTTTTTAGTTTTGAAAAGAGTAGGGAGGGGGGTTCATAACCTCTGTCATCTTATTTTTGCTAGCAAATCATCCCAGCCACTCTGCTCCAAGGCTCCCAGCACCATTCCACCATCTGAAAGGTCCAGCCTTCAAAATGATCCGCTAGCAATAGAAGCAGAAAATGCAATGATGGAGAAGCTCAACTTTCAGCAGTCCAAAATACATATGTTATTACATATATTAATATCATCTAATATATGGAAAATACTCCTGCTGCCTCTTATGCATTTTACAAAATGGCATAGACATGACTAAGCTCCTGATGGAATGAAACGCGTAAGGGCAACTAGTGAATTTTTCTTGGATCACGTGATATTAATAAATGTCTTTTGGAAGTTAAACGGTTCCATCCCTGCTTTTAGTGCTTCCAGTTTATTTTTGCCATTGGAATCCAGTAGAGATTTCCCTTCTCTTCCTGACCTGAGATGCAACAGTTAACAAACCCCCAATGGCTTACCGGCCCCGAAGGCCTGACGGCAAGTTACGTGACATACTTCCAGCAAGTTAACAACACCTGCAATAGCCTACCAGCAAGTTAATAACCCCACCTGATGGCCCATCAGCAAGTTAACAATCCACCAACAGCCTACCAACAAGTTAACTACCCCCCCCCCCCCAGCTGACTAACAGCAAGTTAACATGGGCAGTGCATATGTTTGCATACAGTACCGTGGCCACTTTTTTGGTGCAAAAATTGATTATTGCTGTATATGTATCCATACATATAAGTCAGTACAAAACAATGATAAATGGATTGCCATCTCATTGTAACATATTTGGCATACATAGTATGAAACAATCCAGTTGAGTGGCTCCATCCTTGTTTTGTGCTTCCAGTTTATGTCCCCTAGAGATTTTTCATAAGTTCCTGTCCTGGAAATGCACTACTACTTAATAACACCCCCCCCCCAAATTTACAACCCTCCTCAACAGCCTACTGGCATGTTTGTATACATTGCTTTGGCTGCTTTGTGATGTGGCCAATTTCTAAAAAAAAAAGAATCTCCTAAGATGAGCCTATTTACTTTCCACAACTATACTTCAGGGACCATCGCTCTATGGATATTTATCTTCTCCCTATGTGACTATGCGGGGGCCATGCCTCACACTACCACAGCTCCTGGAAAAGATCCCCTAAGGGGGTTTCCAGCTCTCAATTTTTGGCACTATCGCATGGCGATTGTGAGTATTTTTCTGACAAGGTTAGATTTCTTGATCTACACTCCTCTTGTAATTGCTGTTTTATTTTTCATTTTTCCCTAGGCAGTGAGTTTGAAACATTTTTGTTTTTCGTTTCATTTCATTTCAGATATTTACATTGCTGCTCCTGAAGAGTGGATATAAATACTTCACGAAACGCGTAGAGCCTTTTTAATGTAATGTTTATACCGATCTTGTTATTATTCATATGTACAATCTTAGATGTTCATGAAGTTCATTCTGCTGCAATGGGAAGTTCTCAGGTTGTGTAAGCTCAATCCCTCTCCACTGTCATGTTCAATCATGTTCCTTTTGTGTATATCAATGATTTATATTGTAACATATTTAATGATTTTTGTGAATTTTATGGTATGTAAATAAAGTACCTTGTCTTGACCCCTGACTGATGTCTACGTACCTCACTCAAAGTCCCGCACTGTCCCCTTTATTTTGTCATATATACAGGGATGGAGGTATGAGACCACACCAGGTCTCTTTCTCATCTAAAGTCCCAATTTTTCCCTTCCCCCCCCTTTTTTTCATATACCGGCGTATAAGACGACCCCCGATTTTTGGGGGATTTTTTTAAGTATAAAAGGTCGTCTTATACGCCGGAAAATACAGTAAACACACATCTCATTCAAAAGTCCCAACCCTCCCCCTTTTTTACTGAATTAAGAGAGCTTCTTGTCTAGCCAGAAAAACCTATATGCAAACATTGAATACCATTCCATGTCAATTTACTTTGCTTTAACCACTTGCCGACCGCTGCACGCCGATATACGTCGGCACAATGGCAGCGGTGGGTAAATGGGCGTACCTGTACGTCCCCTTTAATTGGCGGGGCTAGTGGGCCTGCGCGCGCGCGCGCCGTGTACGATGTGACCGTGTTCATGGGTCCCGCAGACTCGATGTCCGCCGGTGTTCCGCGTTCCTGTCACGGAGCCGCAGAATGGGGAGATGCCTATGTAAACAAGGCATTTCCTCGTTCTGCCTAGTGACATGACAGAGATCTACTGCTCCCTGTCATCGGAAGCAGTGATCGCTGTCATGTGAGTAGTATCACATCCCCCTCCTCAGTTAGAATCACTCCCTAGGACGCACTTAACCCCTTGATCGCCCCCTAGTGTTAACCCCTTCCCTGCCAGTGTCATTTACACAGTAATCAGTGCATTTTTATAGCACTGATCGCTGTATAAATGACAATGGTCCCAAAATAGTGTCAAAAGTGTCCGATGTGTCCTCCATAATGTCGCAGTCACGATAAAAATCGCAGATCGCCGCCATTACTGATAAAAAACAAATTAGTATTAAAAATGCCAAAAAACTATCCCCTATTTTGTAGAGGCTATAACTTTTGAGCAAACCAATCAATATACGCTTATTGCGATTTTTTTTTTTACCAAAAATATGTAGAAGAATACATATCGGCCTAAACGGAGAAAAAAATATTTTTATATATATTTATTATAGCAAAACGTAAAAAATGTTGTCTTTTTTTTTCAAAATTGTTTTTCAAAAACTATCCCCTATTTTGTAAATGCTATAACTTTTGGGCAAATCAATCGATAAACGCTTATTGTGATTTTTTTTAGCACGAATACGTAGAAGAATACTGAGGAAAAAAATGTTTTTTTATATATTTTTTGGGGATATTTATTATAGCAAAAAGTAAAAAATAATGCGTTTTTTTCAAAATTGTCGCTCTTTTTTTGTTTAGAGCGCAAAAAATAAAAACCGCGGAGGTGCTCAAATACCACCAAAAGAAAGCTCTATTTGTGGGAAAAAAAGGACGTCAATTTTGTTTTGGTGCAATGTCACATGACCGCGCAATTGTCAGTTAAAGCGACGCAGTGCCGAATTGTAAAAAGTGCTCTGGTCAGGAAGGGGGTAAAATATTCCGGGGCTGAAGTGGTTAATATTACCTGTCAAAGCGTATAGTGCAGGGAAAGATACCCCGTCTGTTAGGGACAGTACTAGTAATAGAGAAAGGTACCTGACGAGGAGGGAAAGCATAGGGCCGCATCTGTTCTGGATACCTTCTTGAATGGGCACTTGACGACCAGGCAGCATGCAGTCCCCTCTCAATAGAGGCTGTCGGTTCAGCTGGAACCTACTTATTCACGTCATTGGAAGCTGTGAGTGTGCCCGGTCGGGCAGCTGTCCCACCAGGTTGTTGTGAACTGTTGCTGCCTTACTTCAATACAAGTTTTCTATTGCACCTGACTGTGCGAGTTATTTCCCCGTTCTGCCTAATGACAGTGTCACTGATCTCTGCTCCCTGTGATCGGGAGCAGAGATCAGTGACGTGCCACACACAGCCCCCCCCCCCCACAGTTAGAAACACTCCCCAGGACACACTTAACCCCTACACTGCCACCTAGTGGTTAACCCCTTCACTGCCAGTGTCATTTACACAGAAATCAGTGCATTTGTATAGCACTGATTGCTTTACAAATGACAATGGTCCCAAAAATGTGTCAAAAATGTCCGATGTGTCCCCCATAATGTCACAGTCATGATAAAAATCGCTGATCGCCGCCATTACTAGTAAAAAAAAAAATATTAATAAAAATGCCTTAAAACTATCCCCTATTTTGTAAATGCTATAACTTTTGCGCAAACCAATCGATAAATGCTTATTGCGATTTTTTTTTTTAGCACGAATATGTAGAAGAATACATATCGGCCTAAACTGAGGAAAAAAAATGTTTTTTTATATATTTTTTGGGGATATTTATTATAGCAAAAAGTTAAAAATAATGCGTTTTTTTCAAAATTGTCGCTCTTTTCTTGTTTATAGCGCAAAAAAGAAAAACCGCAGGGGTGATCAAATATCACCAAAAGAAAGCTCTATTTGTGGGAAAAAAAGGACGTAAATTTTGTTTGGGAGCCACGTCGCACGACTGCGCAATTGTCAGTTAAAGCGACGCAGTGCCGAATCGCAAAAAGTGCTCTGGTCAGGAAGGGGGTAAATTCTTCCGGGGCTGAAGTGGTTAATAGTGGATTCATGATTACAGAGTAGGGATGAGCTTCGTGTTCGAGTCGAACCCATGTTCGACTCGAACATCGGCTGTTCGACCGTCCGTCGAATTGCGAACGTTATGGGCCGTTCGCGCCAAATTCGTGTGGCGCGTCACGGCCCATAATTCACTGCGGCATCGCAGTGCATTGCTGGCTGATGATTGGCCAAGCATGCACTATGACCCGCATGCTTGGCCAATCACAGCGCCGTCAGTAGAGAGAGCTGTAATTGGCCAAAGCCAGGGTGGCTTTGGCCAATTATGGCTCAGGGGATTTAGTACACGCCCCACACTATATAAGGCCGCCTGCACGGCGGCCCTGTGTAGTGTGTTCCGGTGTGCTGATAGAGAGAGAGACAGACAGTGTCATTTGATTTGAGAGCTAGATTAGGCTAGATCTGTTCCTGCTCTTTACATTTAGTGCAGTGCGTCCTGCTCACAGTGTTCAGCTAGATCCGTTCCTGCTATTTACATTTAGTGCAGTGCGTCCTGCTCACAGTGTTCAGCTAGATCCGTTCCTGCTCTTTACATTTAGTGCAGTGCGTCCTGCTCACAGTGTTCAGCTAGATCTGTTCCTGCTCTTTACAATTAGTGCAGTGCGTCCTGCTCACAGTGTTCAGCTAGATCCGTTCCTGCTCTTTACATTTAGTGCAGTGCGTCCTGCTCACAGTGTTCAGCTAGATCTGTTCCTGCTATTTACATTTAGTGCAGTGCGTCCTGCTCACAGTGTTCAGCTAGATCCGTTCCTGCTATTTACATTTAGTGCAGTCAGTGCGTCCTGCTCACAGTGTTCAGCTAGATCCGTTCCTGCTATTTACATTTAGTGCAGTGCGTCCTGCTCACAGTGTTCAGCTAGATCCGTTCCTGCTATTTACATTTAGTGCAGTGCGTCCTGCTCACAGTGTTCAGCTAGATCCGTTCCTGCTATTTACATTTAGTGCAGTCAGTGCGTCCTGCTCACAGTGTTCAGCTAGATCCGTTCCTGCTATTTACATTTAGTGCAGTGCGTCCTGCTCACAGTGTTCAGCTAGATCCGTTCCTGCTATTTACATTTAGTGCAGTGCGTCCTGCTCACAGTGTTCAGCTAGATCCGTTCCTGCTATTTACATTTAGTGCAGTGCGTCCTGCTCACAGTGTTCAGCTAGATCCGTTCCTGCTATTTACATTTAGTGCAGTCAGTGCGTCCTGCTCACAGTGTTCAGCTAGATCCGTTCCTGCTATTTACATTTAGTGCAGTGCGTCCTGCTCACAGTGTTCAGCTAGATCCGTTCCTGCTATTTACATTTAGTGCAGTGTGTCCTGCTCACAGTGTTCAGCTAGATCCGTTCCTGCTATTTACATTTAGTGCAGTGCGTCCTGCTCACAGTGTTCAGCTAGATCCGTTCCTGCTATTTACATTTAGTGCAGTCAGTGCGTCCTGCTCACAGTGTTCAGCTAGATCCGTTCCTGCTATTTACATTTAGTGCAGTGCGTCCTGCTCACAGTGTTCAGCTAGATCTGTTCCTGCTATTTACATTTAGTGCAGTCAGTGCGTCCTGCTCACAGTGTTCAGCTAGATCCGTTCCTGCTATTTACATTTAGTGCAGTGCGTCCTGCTCACAGTGTTCAGCTAGATCCGTTCCTGCTATTTACATTTAGTGCAGTGCGTCCTGCTCACAGTGTTCAGCTAGATCCGTTCCTGCTATTTACATTTAGTGCAGTGCGTCCTGCTCACAGTGTTCAGCTAGATCTGTTCCTGCTATTTACATTTAGTGCAGTCAGTGCGTCCTGCTCACAGTGTTCAGCTAGATCCGTTCCTGCTATTTACATTTAGTGCAGTGCGTCCTGCTCACAGTGTTCAGCTAGATCCGTTCCTGCTATTTACATTTAGTGCAGTGCGTCCTGCTCACAGTGTTCAGCTAGATCCGTTCCTGCTATTTACATTTAGTGCAGTGCGTCCTGCTCACAGTGTTCAGCTAGATCCGTTCCTGCTATTTACATTTAGTGCAGTCAGTGCGTCCTGCTCACAGTGTTCAGCTAGATCCGTTCCTGCTATTTACATTTAGTGCAGTGCGTCCTGCTCACAGTGTTCAGCTAGATCTGTTCCTGCTATTTACATTTAGTGCAGTCAGTGCGTCCTGCTCACAGTGTTCAGCTAGATCTGTTCCTGCTATTTACATTTAGTGCAGTCAGTGCGTCCTGCTCACAGTGTTCAGCTAGATCCGTTCCTGCTATTTACATTTAGTGCAGTGCGTCCTGCTCACAGTGTTCAGCTAGATCCGTTCCTGTTATCTTCCTACTGACAGGCAGGCTTGTTTGGTTACAGTATATAAAGCTACCTGAAGAAAATTACAGGTGTTCTATCCCAGCTTAGTGCAGCTACAGGCCATTAGTATGTCTGGAAGGCCAAGAAGGAGAGGCAGACAGTCACAAGCCAATAAGAGAGGGCAAGCAGGCTCTGTGTCTAGTGCTGGTCGTGGAGACGGTGCATCCTCATCAGCACGTGGCCATGGGACACGCTTGGCCTTTTTTTCGGCAGCTGGCCGCGTTGAGCCGCAACATGCGGAAAACTTGGTCGAGTGGATGACCAAGCCGTCCTCATCCTCCTCATCCTCTCTCACCCATGCCCAGGGTGCTTTGTCTGGCAAAGCAGCGGCCTCTTCCCTCAGCTCAATGTCATCAGTGACTCCTTCCCTAGCTCCACCATGTCCTCATGAGGATTCCCTCGAACTGTTTGACCACAGTGTTGGGTACATGCTCCAGGAGGATGCCCAGCGTTTGGAAGGCTCTGATGATGATACTGAGCTCGATGAAGGCAGTAACATGAGCACGGACAGAGGGGGTGCCCAAGAAGGACAGCAATCTGGCAGTCATGCTCCCCCTGCTGCAGCATACTGCCAGGTTTGCTCCAGTGATGAGGAGGGAGGGGATGATGAGGTCACTGACTCAACGTGGGTGCCTGATAGGAGAGAGGAGGAGGAGGAGGAGGAGGAGGCGGCACATCACCAACGAGGCAGGATGCCCTCCAGGGGCCAGCCTAAGGGCAGCACATTGACTGCATCACACCCCAAAGCTCCACATGTGCAGGGCGCTGCAGTCTCTGCGCGTTATTCAAAAAGTTCTTTGGTGTGGGCCTTTTTTGAGACGAGTGCATCAGATCGCACCGCTGCTATTTGCAACATATGTCTCAAGCGTATCTCGCGTGGCCAAAACATCTCCCGCTTGGGTACCACATGCTTGACCAGACATATGTTGACCTGCCATGCAGTTCGTTGGCAAGCATATCTAAAAGACCCACACCAAAGAACAAAGAGGATCTCTCCTTGCTCCTCATCAGCTGAGATTTCCAACCCCACTAGACCTTCAGTCCTCTCTGAGACCTGCAGTGAGAGGAATGAAGGTGTAGAATTAGGTGTGTCACAGCCAAGTACTTGTGGGCAATCTGCTTTTGGTACACCGACGCCAGATTGTACCAGGCAAATTTCCCTGCCCCAGCTGCTGCACCGCCGAAAGAAGTTTGCTCCCAGCCATCCACATGCCCAGCGGTTGAATGCTAGCTTGGCAAAATTGCTAGCACTTCAACTGCTGCCTTTTCAGTTGGTAGACTCTGCCCCCTTCCGTGAGTTTGTGGAATGTGCGGTTCCTCAGTGGCAGGTACCCAAACGCCACTTTTTCTCACGGAAGGCGATTCCAGCTCTCTACCGGCATGTGGAAGGCAATGTCCATGCCTCGCTGGACAGGGCGGTCAGCGGTAAGGTGCATATTACCGCTGACTCATGGTCCAGCAGGCATGGACAGGGACGTTACTTAAGTTTCACGGCGCATTGGGTGACTCTGCTGGCAGCTGGGAAGGATGCAGGACAAGGTGCAGTAGTGTTGGAGGTTGTTCCGCCACCACGCCTCCAAAATGCTGATTGTGACACACCTCTCTCCTCCACCCCCTCCTCTTCTTCTTCCTCCATGGCCTCTTCCTCGGAACCAGCGGTGCTCCGTAGGCGTTCAAGGGGCTACGCAAGTACGCAGGCCAAAAGATGCCATGCGGTGCTTGAGCTGGTGTGCTTGGGGGACAGGAGCCACACTGGGGCAGAGGTTCTGTCAGCTCTGCAGGGGCAGGTTCAGAGGTGGTTGACGCCACGCCAACTTAAGGCAGGAATGGTGGTTTGCGACAATGGCACCAACCTCCTCTCTGCCCTCCGACAGGGACAACTGACCCATGTGCCCTGTTTGGCTCACGTCCTTAACTTGGTGGTGCAGCGGTTCTTGGGCAGGTACCCGGGCTTACAGGATGTCCTGAGGCAGGCCAGGAAAGTCTGTGTGCATTTCCGCCGGTCATATAATGCCAGTGCTCGGCTGACGGACCTCCAAAAGGAGTTTAACCTGCCCAAGAACCGCCTAATCTGTGACATGCCCACCAGGTGGAACTCGACATTGGCCATGCTGCAGCGGCTGCACACGCAGCAGAGGGCCATAAATGAGTACCTGTGCGACTATGGCACCAGGACAGGGTCAGGGGACCTTGGTTTTTTTTCCCCACGCCAGTGGGCCATGATCAGGGATGCATGCACTGTCCTGTCACCATTCGAGGAGGCCACGAGGATGGTGAGCACTGACAGTGCATGCATCAGTGACACTGTCCCCCTTGTCCACCTGTTGGAGCACACGCTGCGTGGAATAATGGACAGGGCACTTGAGGCAGAACAGAGGCAGGAAGAGGAGGACTTCCTTAGCTCTCAAGGCCCCCTTTATCCAGACAGTGTTCCTGCGTGCCCGCCGATCACACAGGAAGAGGACGAGGAGGAGGAGGAGGAGGAGGAGGAAGATTGTGTCAGTATGGAGGTGGAGCCTGGCACTCAGCATCAGCAGTCTTTAAGGGATCAGTCCCAAGGAACACATGGACTTGTACGTGGCTGGGAGGAGGTGGCTGCGGACGTTGTTGTCCTTAGTGACCCAGAGGACTCCGGACCGAATGCCTCAGCAAACCTACGCTGCATGGCCTCCCTGATCCTGCAAAGCCTGCGTAAGGATCCTCGTATTCGTGGTATCAAGGAGAAGGACCAATACTGGCTGGCAACCCTCCTTGATCCACGTTACAAGGGTAAGGTTGCGGACCTTATCTTGCCATCGCAGAGGGAGCAGAGGATGAAACATCTTCGGGAGGCCTTGCAGAAAGGTCTGTGCAACGCGTTCCCAGAGACTGGGAGGTTACAAACTCCTGTTTCTGGACAACGTGTTGCTGAGGCTTCGGTCAGTCAAAGAAGGAGCGGTGGAGAAGGTGGCCGTCTGACCGATGCGTTCAGACAATTTTTTGGTCCGCAGCCCCAAGGTATGATCGGTTCCAGCAACCATCGCCAGCGTCTGTTTTACATGGTGCAGGAATACCTAGGGGCAAGATCAGACTTGGACACCTTTCCCACCGAAAATCCTCTGGGTTACTGGGTCTTGAGGATGGATCACTGGCCAGAGCTTGCACAGTATGCAATTGAGCTACTGGCCTGTCCTGCATCCAGCGTTCTTTCGGAACGCACATTCAGTGCTGCTGGAGGCGTGGTAACCGATCACAGGGTGCGTCTGTCCACTGACTCGGTCGATCGGCTGACCTTCATAAAAATGAATCAGTCTTGGATCACCACCAGCTACCAAGCACCTGATGCTGATGTAACTGAATAATTTTTTTCAGATCCCTTCAAAGACTGCCTATGCTGATGCTGAGTGACTATCCCTGAGTAATTATCCTCTTCCTCCTCAATCATCACGCTGATAGCTTGTAAGAACATTTTTGGTTCTGGGCGCCACCACCAGTGCCTAAGGCACAATTTTTCAGCCCCTGTATAACAGGGGCGTGTAATTACAATTTTTGATGTAATACTTTGCAGCACGGCTCGTTCCTGCATTCCAACTAGAGTGTCTGTGAGGGGTTGCAGTGTTGTGGCACCAGCACCAGTGCCTAAGGCCCAATTTTTCTGCCCCTGTGTAACAGGGGCGTGTAATTACAATTTTTGATGCAATACTTTGCAGCAGGGCTCGTTCCTGCGTTCCAACTAGAGTGTCTGTGAGGGGTTGCAGTGTTGTGGCACCAGCACCAGTGCCTAAGGCCCAATTTTTCTGCCCCTGTCTAACAGGGGCGTGTAATTACAATTTTTGATGCAATACTTTGCAGCAGGGCTTGTTCCTGCGTTCCAACTAGAGTGTCTGTGAGGGGTTGCAGTGTTGTGGCACCAGCACCAGTGCCTAAGGCCCAATTTTTCTGCCCCTGTCTAACAGGGGCGTGTAATTACAATTTTTGATGCAATACTTTGCAGCAGGGCTCGTTCCTGCGTTCCAACTAGAGTGTCTGTGAGGGGTTGCAGTGTTGTGGCACCAGCACCAGTGCCTAAGGCCTAATTTTTCAGCTCCTGTTCAACAGGGGCATGTAATTACAATTCTTGATCTAATATTTCACAGCAGGGCCCTGTGAGGGCTTACAGTGTTTTGGCCACAGCAACACCTAAGGCCCAAATTTCTGCTGAGTATATAGGGCAGGACCCTACTTTCAAACATCTAACTTACAAACGACTCCTACTTGCAAACGGAAGGAGACAACAGGAAGTGAGATGAAATCTACCCCTAGGAAGGGAAATTCTCTCATGTAAGAGTTAATATGGGAAAACAATTTCTCCTTTCCACTGATGCTTTCCAATCCTTGTTCCACAAAAAAACCCAAATTTTCAAAAAACATTTTTCATTGGGACAAAAAAGTGAGGTGAAATCTTCTGAAGAGGAGGAAAGACGCAAAACAAATGTCACAGGGGTGATAACCCTTCCCTATGTTTTCCAAAAAGCTTAGAAAAGATTTTTTGGCTGGAGCTAAACACGTTAAAAATGTTCAAAATTACAAACAGATTCTACTTAACAACAAACCTACAGTCCCTGTCTTGTTTGCACCGCCTGTATACTGCTGTTCAGAGTATATAGGGACCTTTCCTTATTTTAATTTGGGTGCGGGGTTCCCCTTAATATCCATACAAGACCCAAAGGGCCTGGTAATGGACTGGGGGGTACCCATGCCGTTTGTCTCACTGATTTTCATCCATATTGGCAGGACCCGACATGACATTAAACCCGCAAGCAGTTTTAAATGAGATTTTTTCCTTTAAAAATGACATTTGGTGCAGGGACTGTTCTAAACATGGGAAACACGCGTCACTTTACAGGCATACTATAGACACCCCCCAGGTACGATATTTAAAGGAATATTTCACTTTTTTTTTTTTACTTTAAGCATCATTAAAATCACTGCTCCCGAAAAAACGGCCGTTTTTAAAAGTTTTTTTTGCATTGATACATGTCCCCTGGGGTAGGACCCGGGTCCCCACACCCTTTTTAGGACAATACCATGCAAATTAGCCTTTAAAATGAGCACTTTTGATTTCGAACGTTCGAGTCCCATAGACGTCAATGGGGTTCTAACGTTCATGCGAACTTGCGGTCCGTTCGCGGGTTCTGGTGCGAACCGAACCGGGGGGTGTTCGGCTCATCCCTATTACAGAGCTGCATTCTCCCGTGTCTTTTATATTGATAGGTAAATTGCACATTTCATATTCCTCATATTATTGTTGGCCTCACAAATACCTAATGAAGTCTCCTATTTCCTGGTTTTTCAGGATACCTTACATGACTTTATGTTTTATGGATGTGATTGTATGGACTGACAAGCCAGCCCACTCTCTTTTCAGGAATGTGACATTTTCCTTAGCAGGTCATTTTGCTCCAGAAGGGGCATTCCCGACTCCCCCTCCTGATTGGCTAAGACACAGCAGCGGCGCCATTGGCTCCTGCGGCTGTCAATCAAAGTCAGTTAGCCCATCGGGAGAGAGAGAGGGGGCGGGACCGAACGGCCGCTCTGTGTCTGAATGGACCCACAGAGCTGCAGCTCGGCTCGGGTGCCCCCCATAGCAAGCTGCTTGTTGTGGGGGCACGCGACAGGAGGGAGGGGCCAGGAGCAGTGAAGAGGGACCCAAGATGAGGAGGATCAGGGCTGCTCTGTGCAAAACCACTGCACGGAGCAGGTAAGTGTAACATGTTGTTATTTTAAAAAAAACCTAGACTTTACAATCTGTCAGTTTTAACCGCATACCGACCAGCCGCCGTCATTATACAGCGGCAGGTCGGCACGATCCCGCAAGCCGTCGTAGCTATACGTCGGCTCCTTTAAGTGGGATAGCAGGCGCGCGCGTGCGCCCGCTGTACTCGGGGGCTGCCAATGCCCGTGGCCGATGGTCGCGATGACCGCCGGCCATGAGCGATCGCGGGCACAAGAGGCAGAACAGGGACGTGTATGAGGAGAGACAGATCGTGAGTTCTTAATAGCTAGGAACCACGATCTGTCATTTCCTCTAGGTCAGTCCCCTCCCCCTACAGTTAGAAACACACACAGGGAACACAGTTAACCCCTTGATCGCCCCCTAGTGTTTAACCCCTTCCCTGACAGTGACATTTTTACAGTAATCAGTGCATTTTTATAGCACTGATCGCTGTATAAATGCCAATGGTCCCAAAAATGTGGCAAAAGTGTCCGATGTGTCCGCCATAATGTCGCAGTCCCGATAAAAATCACAGATCGCCGTCATTACTAGTAAAAAAAAAAATATTAATAAAAATTCTATAAATCTATACCCTATTTTATAGACGCTATAACTATTGCGCAAACCAATCAATAAACGCTTATTGAGATTTTTTTTACCAAAAATATGTAGAAGAATACATATCGGCCTAAACTGAGAATTTTTTTTTTTTACATGGGGATGTTTATTATAGCAAAAAGTACAAAATATTGTGTTTTTTTCAAAATTTACGCTTTTTTTTGTTTATAGCGCAAAAAATAAAAAAACGCAGAGATGATCAAATACCACCAAAAGAAAGCTCTATTTGTGGGAAAAAAAGACATTCATTTTGTTTGGGTGCAGCGCCGCATGACCGTGCAATTGTCAGTTAAATCGACGCAGTGCCGAATCGCAAAAAATGGCCCGGTCATTCAGCAGCCAAGGGGCTGAAGTGGTTAAATAAAAAAAAAGCCTTCCTGTGTATTTAAATATTGGAATGACAGACAAGGAAAAACCCAGCACCAATCGAAAAACACTAGATGCACCACAAGTGCCCTAAAAACAAGCAGCAAATCCATTCATTTAATTATGGCCAAGTACCAACAAAGTCTTTCCACCGGGCTCCTCTCCACTTTGCATGGTGGGTGTTGCTGCAGAGTCTGACTTCATTCCTCAAACTGACTCTTATTTCAGGATTAAGAGCACACAGCACACATTTTCAAGTAGTTCCAGCAGCTTTCAAAGTAGCTGAAGATTAGTTTCAGCTCCTTGAACTACATTTCTGTTTCCCATTAAATCTTTTTCACCGTTAAGCCAATTTCCGAGCAAACGACTTCATCGTAAATGGAAAATATTTCTGGTGTATTGTATCTTCTGTCTGGATCTCTGAGCACGTCTCCTGCTATGACTCACAGGGCCTGATTTACTAAAGGAAATGATCAAGCCAAGGGATAAAAATGTCATGGTATGCTTGTATGGCAGGCTCACGCGAGCACGTGGATATATGTGGCAACGGAAAACGTGATCATGTCATAATCATACATTGACGTCAAATACATAGGTTGCAATCTTAGTTTGTTGCTGCAGTGTGTTTGAGTGCCAGACAAATGTAGAATACATACTGCATGTGCATCCTAATTTAACCCCAACCCCCCCCCCCCAAAAAAAAACAAAACACAAGACTGGTGGTCAGTCATTGGTGGTCATTTTTACCTGCCCCCCCCCCCCCCCACACACACACAAAAAAAAATTCCCACAATTATTGGTAGTGAGTGGCATTTAAAAATCCCCACTCCCTCTGTTCATGATTGGTGGTTGCATGACGTTTAAATCTTCCCCAAAACAATCCTATGATATGGTGGTCCATGGCCCCTAAAACCTTCCCCACCCCCACTTCAACTGTAGATGTCCTCCTCTGCAGCAGTATCGATTGGACCCTGGGCAAACGTTTTCTTGGCCCCCCCTATACAATTTCGCTCTCGACCTGCTCTGAGACATACAATAAATAGCAGCTAAACTTAAAATCAGTTTACTGTATCAGATCAGGCAGCGATTGCGATTGGTTGCTAGAGGTTACAGCACACCTCACGGCTCACTGATTAGTTGCTAGATGTTACAGCACATGATTTCTACTTGTTGATTGGTTGCTACAGATTACTGTACAGTAATACTGCTCACTGATTGGTTGCTAGAGGTTACAGCACATCATCTCCTCACTGCAGGCGGCATGATATACATATGAATGCCACCTTTATTTACATATCTATCCCGCCGGTTGCAGCTATTTACATATGAATGCCGGTTATTTACATGTAAACACTGGGTCTGCAGGTGAGTCATCTGTACACAACAATAGGGCAGAGCTGGGCAGCATTAGTAGCAGCACTTCACACTGAGATACAGAGGCACAGGTACAGAGCCACTCCAATCAGCTCTGTGCTTTAGCTGAAGCTCTCCACTGTCTAATGACACGGGCATGTATGCAGGGGCATTTTTGTGAAATGAGATGGCCTGTTTGCAAGATCATAAGTTGGGCCCCATTTCGCCGCAGTGTATAGTGGGTGTGACCAAATTGTGGTAATGGTGGGAGGGGCTTAAGTGGGGTGGATAAATAAAACAAAAGTCTTCTTGTACCCATAAAATATGCATAGATTGCTGTTACACAAGTAAGAGTCTCATGCCCTGTACACACGACTGGACTTTCTGGCAGACTAGGTCCGACGGTCTTTCGACGGAGTTACGGCAGACTTCCGAATGAACGGACTTGCCCACACACGGACTAAAGTCCGTTCATTTTGAACGTGATGAGGTACGACTGGACTAGAAAAGGAAGTCAATCTAGCCACTTTTATTGGCGAGATTGACACCTTGTGAGCCCCGTCACAGAGCATACCAGGCCCTTAGGTGTGGTATGAATCTTAAGGGGGACCCCCAATGCCGAAAAAACTGCGTGGGGGTCCCCCCAAAATCCATACCAGACCCTTATCCGAGCACGCAGCCCGGCCGGTCAGGAAAGGGGATGGGGACGAGCGAGCGTCCCCCCCCTCCTGAACCGTACCAGGCCGCATGCCCTCAACATAGGGGGTGGCTGCTTTGGGGGAGGGGGCGCCCTGTGACCCCCCTCCCCACCCCAAAGCACCTTGTCCCCATGTTGATGAGGACAAGGGCCTCTTCCCGACAACCCTGGCCGTTGGTTGTCTGCGGGCGGGGGGCTTATCGGAATCCGGGAGCCCCCTTCAATAAGGGGGCCCCCAGATCCCGGCCCCCCACCCTATGTGAATGAGTATGCGGTACACCGTGCCCCTACCCATTCATCTAGGAAAAAAGTGTCAATAAAAAAACACACTAGTTAGGTTTATAAAGTGATTTATTAGGCAGCTCCGGGGGGGTCTTCTTCCGACTTCGGGGGTCTCTTCCGACTTCAGGGCTCTCTTCCGACTTCTCCACGCTCTCCGGTTCTTCTCCCGGGGTGTGTAATGTACACTATAGTACAGGAGCATGTAATGTACAATATATTGTATATAGTACAGGAGCATGTAATGTACAATATAGTGTATAAAGTGCAGGAGTATGTAATGTACAATATAGTGTATATAGTGCAGGGGTGTGTAATGTGCAATATAGTGTATATAGTACAGGAGCATGTAATTTACAATATAGTGTATATAGTACAGGAGTGTAAAATGTACAATATAGTGTGTATATAGTACAGGAGTACATAATGTACAATATAGTGTATATAGTGCAGGAGCATGTAATGTACAATATATAGTAGTGTATATAGTGCAGGGGTATGTAATGTACAATATAGTGTATATAGTACAGGAGCATGTAATGTACAATATTGTCTATATAGTACAGGAGCATGTAATGTACAGTATAGTGTATATAGTACATGAGTATGTAATGTACAATATAGTGTATATAGTGCAGGGGTGTGTAATGTGCAATATAGTGTATATGGTACAGGAGCATGTAATGTACAATATAGTGTGTATATAGTACAGGAGTACATAATGTACAATATAGTGTATATAGTGCAGGAGTATGTCATGTGCAATATAGTGTACATAGTGCAGGGGTGTGTAATGTACAATATAGTGTATATAGTGCAGGAGCATGTAATGTACAATATACAGTAGTGTATATAGTGCAGGGGTATGTAATGTACAATATAGTGTATATAGTACAGGAGCATGTAATGTACAATATTGTCTGTTAAGCTGTCCATAAACGGTTGGGCCGGCCATACACAGAGCAAATTTCTTTCTTGCAACCACGGGTTGCAGGAAAGAAATTTGCTTGATTCCTCCATACACACAGACATTGTTGATCCCTCCTGCCATTGTCTGTATTGGCACACATAAACATAACATAACTTTCAAAATGTTAAATTCCTACTAAGGCCTCGTTCACATGGGGTGTACTAAAGTGTATGCCTGTATAAGAGCAGTGTTCCGGGCATCCCTGTGCAGGCAGTCCTATGCATGTCAATTGTGATGCAGCGGCTGCATGGACACATTCGCTGCTCCCATCAATTAATTTATAACTAGATTTTTAAAGTAAGGGGCACGTGGACAGGACATGTCAAAGAACAATACAACAAAAAAATTTCCCAGCACTCTTACCAACCAGGCAAAAAAAAATTAATTGACACGATTTTCAACAATTTACATTAAAACAGAGATTTTTGTTGCATAGATTTGCAAATATATGAGGAAGCTAAACTGCCTCAACAAGGAACCCCAATGAAGTGTAATCCCTAACCTAGTCTAACAGAACTTTCATCAACTTTCCCCACTTTCAACTTCAACTTCCACTTCTATCTTAACTTCAACTTCCATTTCCACCTTACCTTAGACTTCCACATAACTTTAACTTCCACTTCCATTTGAAAATCCACTTCCACCTCAATTTCCACTTCAACTTCCATTTCTACTTCCACTTGGCTTAACGTTTGCCCAAGAGGGCTGCCTCACCTCCTAAGGGCTTTGAGTCCATGGGGAAAAAAGCGCTGTAGAAATACAAAAAAAAATTATTTGCATAGAGCAGCCTTTCTCAACCTTTTAACACAGAGGAATCCTTCAAAATAACTTTCCAGTCTCAGGGAACCCCTACTAAAAATGTCTATATCTACAACTCATGATACATTAGTGTGATGGTCAGCGGGAAGAATTCTCCTCACACTTGTGGTCACTGGGAAGAATTGCCCCCTTACAGATAGCTTAAAAAGGGCAATGGTGTCAGTAGGACCTTATCTGAGAGGTAGAAATTGCTCATTGCTCAAGGAATCCCTAACAACCTCTGGAGGAACCTTAGGGATCCATGGAACCCTGTTTGAGGAACCCTGGCATAGAGGATACCTGTTCTTTATGTGTTTTTGTGGGTTTCTGCCCACACTCCAAAAACATTCTGGTAGGTTAGTTGACTCAAATATGTGCACCCAAGATGACTGCTATGTGCTTTGAGTTGCCAGGGAGAAAAGCTCTGAATTGAAATTTAAATACAATTAAAAAAAAAAATATATAGAATTTTGCAAGATGCACCATACATTAATAACAGACAAGCCATTATTAACACTTGGTATTGTCTACGTATCTAAGTTAGTGGTAGGAGAAAAGACAGAATACATCTCCCGCTCTTGAAGGAAGAGCAATATTCAATCATCACAAAGATCCCTATGAAACCATTTAAACTACGTTATTGATTTTCCCTGAACGGCACTGTTTAATTCAAACAGTTCCCAAGGAGTACAACATCACCGCAGGCAAATTATCCGGCATTCTGGCCTCTTGTCCTCTGACCACGCTGATGCCGCAGCTTGAGCCAAAAGTGGGAATAATGGCCACATCGATTATTTGACAACGATACGAAAAATAGGTCCCATCAGCTGCAGTCAATAAAGGCATTCATTCTAACTAGGAAACTATATTAAACTGAAGGGAAGAGGCCTGGAGATTGTAATACATTTATTCTAATTTGTGGCCAGAATAAGATAGGGGGAATTAATCTTCTCTCTCCTTTATGCCTCTTAATAGACTGGAAATAAATGGGCTCACAGATTTGACTTAGCATTGTGCTGAAGTATATCTATTTGTATTGTTAAAGGCCAACGCTCCTAAAACGGAAAACTCTACCTTATATTATAAAGAGCTACAAATATAACACGTTTAAGAAATGTAAGAGTTAATCTGAATAGTTCAAGAGGATCTAGCATCACATAAAATTCTTCATGTTAAAGTGGCTGTAAACCTCTGAGATGAAAAATGAACAAAACATATCATCCAATTGTATGTGCTTCCCTCTACAATATACTTCCACCTACCTGCTCGATAATGGGGAAGAAAGGATTGTTTGGGGACTTTAACTACTTCCCTACTGGGCCAATTCTGGCTTTTCTCTCCTACATGTAAAAATCATATTTTTTTTTGCCAGAAAATTACTCAGAACCCAGAATTACTCATTATACAATATATATATGTTTTAGCAGAGAACATAGAGAAGAAAATGGCAGTCGTTGCTACTTTTTGTCATCACGCGGTATTTGAGCAGCAATTTTTCAAAGCCAGTTTTTTGGTAAAAAATACACTTTAATACATTTTAGTGCAAATTATATATATATATATATATATATATATATATATATATATATATATATATATATATATATACAGTGGGGACGGAAAGTATTCAGACCCCCTTAAATTTTTCACTCTTTGTTATATTGCAGCCATTTGCTAAAATCATTTAAGTTCATTTTTTTCCTCATTATTGTATACACAGCACCCCATATTGACAGAAAAACACAGAATTGTTGACATTTTTGCAGATTTATTAAAAAAGAAAAACTGAAATATCACATGGTCCTAAGTATTCAGACCCTTTGCTCAGTATTTAGTAGAAGCACCCTTTTGATCTAATACAGCCATGAGTCACTTTTGGGAAAGATGCAACAAGTTTTTCACACCTGGATTTGGGGATCCTCTGCCATTCCTCCTTGCAGATCCTCTCCAGTTCTGTCAGGTTGGATGGTAAACGTTGGTAGACAGCCATTTTTAGGTCTCTCCAGAGATGCTCAATTGGGTTTAAGTCAGGGCTCTGGCTGGGCCATTCAAGAACAGTCACAGAGTTGTTGTGAAGCCACTCCTTCGTTATTTTAGCAGTGTGCTTAGGGTCATTGTCTTGTTGGAAGGTAAACCTTCAGCCCAGTCTGAAGTCCTGAGCACTCTGGAGAAGGTTTTCATCCAGGATATCCCTGTACTTGGCCGCATTCATCTTTCCCTCAATTGCAACCAGTCGTCCTGTCCCTGCAGCTGAAAAACACCCCCACAGCATGATGCTGCCACCACCATGCTTCACTGTTGGGACTGTATTGGACAGGTGATGAGCAGTGCCTGGTTTTCTCCACACATACCGCTTAGAATTAAGGCCAAAAAGTTCTATCTTGGTCTCATCAGACCAAAGAATCTTATTTCTCACCATCTTGGAGTCCTTCAGGTGTTTTTTTAGCAAACTCCATGCGGGCTTTCATGTGTCTTGCACTGAGGAGAGGCTTTCGTCGGGCCACTCTGCCATAAAGCCCCGACTGGTGGAGGGCTGCAGTGATGGTTGACTTTCTACAACTTTCTCCCATCTCCCGACTGCATCTCTGTGGGTTCTTCTTTAGCGATAGCTCAGTTTGGCCAGACGGCCAGCTCTAGGAAGGGTTCTGGTTGTCCCAAACGTCTTCCATTTAAGGATTATGGAGGACATTGTGCTCTTAGGAACCTTAAGTGCAGCAGAATTTTTTTGTAACCTTGGCCAGAACTGTGCCTTGCCACAATTCTGTCTCTGAGCTCTTCAGTCAGTTCCTTTGACCTCATAATTGCCATTTGCTCTGACATGCACTGTGAGCTGTAAGGTCTTATATAGACAGGTGTGTGGCTTTCCTAATCAAGTCCAATCAGTATAATCAAACACAGCTGGACTCAAATAAAGGTGTAGAAACATCTCAAGGATGATCAGAAGAAATGGACAGCACATGAGTTAAATATATGAGTGTCACAGCAAAGGGTCTGAATACTTAGGACTATGTGATATTTCAGTATTTCTTTTTTAATAAATCTGCAAAAATGTCAACAATTCTGTGTTTTTCTGTCAATATGGGGTGCTGTGTGCACATTAATGAGGAAAAAAATTAACTCAAATGATTTTAGCAAATGGCTGCAATATAACAAAGAGTGGAAAATCTAAGGGGTCTGAATACTTTCCGTCCCCACTGTATGTATATAATAAAATTTTTTTGTTAAATTATAAAAGATAATGTTACCCTGAGTAAATAGATACCTAACATATCATGCTTTAAAATTAGGTACACTTCTGGAATGGCACCAAACAACGGTACCTAAAAATCCAGATAAATAAAGCTTTAAAAATTGTTACAGGTTACCAGTTTAGAATTACAGAGGAGGTCTACCACTAGAATTATTGCTCTCGCTATAACGTTTGCTGCAATACTTTACATGTGTGACGCGAATGGCGTTTACAAAGGCTGGTGTGACCTATGTATGTGTTTGCTTCTGCATGCGAGTGCGAAAGGACGTAAGTGCTTTAAAAAACTTTTTCTTTATTTTTATTTTTTTTATTTTTTTATTTTTTACACTGTCCCTTTATTTTTTATCAATTGTATCCCTATTACAAGAAATGTAAACATCCCTTGTAATAGGAATAAGGCATGACAGATCCTCTTTATGGAGACATCTGGGGTCTATAAGACCCCACATCTCCCCTCTACCCTGGAAAGCATGAGATCAAAAAGAAAAACATCAATCTCTGCTTTCCAGAGAAAAAAAAAATTGCAGTATCATGGGGTCACTTCCGGTCTCCCAAGATCATAGAGATGTCCATGGACCTTGCGGTCCTTGGCAAGCTCTATGGTAACCTGGCGCCGCTGCTGGATCTGATCTACGGCTCCCTGATCACATGGGAGAGCCCGGAGTCGGGCAGCAGGGGGGCAAAAGCTGTCCAGCGGTTAATCAGCCACTAGCAGTGGCGTCGCTTGGGGGTGGCTATTGGGGCTACAGCCCTGAATATGGAGCCCATAGACCCGAGTCTCTCACCGGGTGCAGCGGTGCCATCAGCGGTGGACATGACATTGAAAAAATAAAATTTCCTCTAGGTGGGATATTTGGAAAGGGATAAATAGCGCAATGAGGTATGAGAGTAGTGTAAAAAGTATATAAATTTTTATTAAGAAACAGGTTTAAAATAATGAGCACATATATACACTATACATATCACAGAATATCATGAATGAATACTGGACAGGACTAATCATATAATAACATTACAAAAAAAAAAAAGACAGCTAGTAAATTGCAAAGATCTGTTATGTTGGAGGTGAGCACAACAGAAAAGACCCAACGCGTTTCAAAAATGCTATTTCTTCATCAGGGGTGTATGCGATTTTATCGCAGAACCTACAACCGTCGTATGAACTGTGTAGTACTAGTGACACGTACCTTGTATGTGAGCCTGACGTGCAGAGGGAGACCTCTCGTACAGCCCTGGTTCCCAGATCACTGGAGTTGAGGACAGTGACCGTAGGAGCACAGTGGGGTATGAGTGCCTGGTGGATTCTCTGGAACTGGAGATGATGTCCACTGGGAGACACTGGAACTGACTGGAGTGCCGGGTGCAGGTAAGCTGGATGCAAGTCAGCAGATAAGCCGGATGCAGGTCAGCAGGATGCAGGTGAGCTGGATGCAGGTCAGCAGGCTGCAGGTAAGCTGGATGCAGGTCAGCAGGCTGCAGGTGAGCTGGATGCAGGTCAGCAGGATGCAGGTAAGCTGGATGCAGGTCAGCAGGCTGCAGGTAAGCTGGATGCAGGTCAGCAGGGTGCACACAGCAGGCAGAAGCAAGGTCAGACAAGCCGGGTCATACACAGTGGATCAGTTCAACAGATTCGGCAGGCAAGGAATAGTCAAGTTCGGGCTGGTTTCTGGTAACAGGAGATCAGACAGGCAGGTAAACAGAATCAGAGTCAGGGAAAGCCAAGGTTCAGGATTGGAGACAGCAGCGTGGTCAGAGAGCCAGGTCAGGTGATCGGATGCTGATTACAGGAACAGGTCACAGGTGAAGCTGCAGATCAAACAGCAAGTGCTGAATTGTGGAAGCCCCTCTTAAAGGCCACTGGGCGCCAAAGCCGAATCACTGTGCGTGCGATCTCTGCGATCGGCACATGCGCATTGGCGCACGCCTGTTCGTTACTGGGAACCTGTTGGTGGGGATGCGCCTGAGCCCTGTTGCAGGTCTGGAAGTAGTATGTCCATGACATTGCCCCCCCCTTAAGGGCAACCTCCGGGTGCCCAAAAGAGCTCTTTTATGAGGATGTCTGCGGAAGAAGGCCTGGATCAGTTCTTGGGCATGCACATTTTGCTTAGGTTCCCATGAGTTCTCCTCTGGTCCATAGCCCTTCCATTTGATTAAAAATTGAAGTTGGTTACCTCTTCTCCTGCAGTCTACGACAGCCTCCACCTCATACTCCTCATCCTTATTAATAATAACGGGTCCGGGTGGCCCCGTTCCTCTGTCCGGGAAAGGGTCGGGTACTGTGGGTTTAAGCAGAGACACGTGAAACACCGGGTGCACTTTGAGCGACTCAGGCAGGGTAAGTTCATAGGAGACCTCATTCAATTTCCTTTTAACTGGGAAAGGGCCAATGAATCTGGGTGCCAGCTTCTTTGAAGGGCAAGCCATCTTGAGGTTGGTGGTAGATAACCACACCTGATCACCTGGTTGGAGACGTAATTCACCTCTTCTCTTCCTGTCATAAAGCCTCTTGTTGGTTGCCTGCGCCTTGGCCATAGCTTCTTGCAACAACTTGTTGTTGCGACCCAGGAACTCGACAGTGCTTTGTACTGCTGGAACAGGAGATTCTGGAATAATGTTAGGCAGGAAGACAGGATGGAACCCATAGTTCGCAAAGAACGGTGACTGACCTGTGGCTGAATGGCTGGCATTGTTGAAAGCAAATTCCGCTAAAGGCAACAGTGCTACCCAATCATCTTGGACAAATGAGGTAAAGCAACGGATGTACTGTTCCAGGGTTTGGTTCGTCCTTTCAGTTTGTCCGTTAGTCTGGGGGTGGAAAGCAGATGACATGGAAAGTTCAATTTTCAGAATTTGGCATAGTGATCTCCAGAAGCGGGAGGTGAACTGGACTCCCCTGTCAGATACAATGTTGGTTGGTACCCCGTGCAGCCTTATGATCTCCCTGATGAACACCCGGGCGGTTTCCAAAGCAGACGGCGTACTCTTTAGGGGTATGAAGTGGGCCATCTTAGACAGACGGTCAACCACTACAAAGATAGCTGTATGTCCTTCAGAAGGGGGTAGTTCCACTACAAAGTCCATGGCAATCATGCTCCAGGGTCTGTCAGGAATTGGTAGTGGTCTGAGGAGGCCCCAGGACTTGGTCCTGGCAGACTTGCTTTGGGTACAGATGACACATGACTTAACATAGTCCTTGCAATCTTCCTCAAGCTTCGGCCACCAAAACATGCGCTGGATTAGTTCACGAGTCTTGTGAACCCCAAAATGTCCGGCCAGCGGGTGGTCGTGACACAGGCTCAACACTTCTGTCCGGCAACTTTCTGGCACAAAAATTTTGCTGTCCTTCCAAAGCATCCCATCCCTGGGTATCAAGATTGATCCTGGAGGACCGGACACCCCCTCTGAGGCTTGTTTTAGACCGGACATCAGGTCTGTCTGGAAAAGCAGAAAGTTGCCCTCAGATAAGATGGTGTCCGGAACTGAAGTTTCTTTGGGGTCATCGTACATCCGAGAGAGAGCGTCAGGCTTGATGTTCTTTGATCCTGGCCGGTAGGTGATGTGAAATGAAAATCTGGAAAAGAATAACGCCCATCGTGCCTGACGCGGCTTCAAACGTTTGGCAGTTCGCAAATATTCCAGATTTTTATGATCCGTGTAAATAAGTATGGGATGTGCCGCTCCCTCTAGCAGGTATCGCCATTCTTCGAGTGCGGCTTTAATGGCCAAAAGTTCACGGTCCCCCACATCATAATTCTTCTCTGCAGGCGAAAGCTTCCGAGAGAAGAATGCTATGGGGTGCATGAGATCCTTGAGTCCTTGGCGCTGAGAAATAACTGCCCCCACAGCTGTTTCTGAGGCATCAACCTCGAGTAGGTAAGGAAGAGAGGGATCCGGATGGCTCAAGATGGGGGCAGAGGTAAAGAGTCCCTTTAGGGTAGAGTAGGCAGCTTGAGCCTGGGGATTCCACTGGAATCGGACGTTTTGTCTTGTTAGCTGGGTGATCGGAGAGATAATTGCAGAAAATCCTTTGATGAACCTTCTGTAAAAATTGGCGAAGCCAACAAAACGTTGCACCCCCTTTTTATCTGAGGGTGCAGGCCAGTCCAGAACAGCTGTGACTTTTTGTGGGTCCATCTTGAACCCTTCTGTGGAAATTACCAGGCCCAGAAATTGGATACTCTGCCGCTCAAATTCGCATTTTTCTGGTTTGGCATATAAGCCATGCTGACGGAGTCGGCAGAGTACCATCTTGACGTGTTTCCGGTGCTGATCCAAGGATGAGGAAAAGATCAGGATATCGTCTAAGTAGGCTATGACGAAAATGTCCAGATAATCTCTGAAGATATCATTTATCAGGTGCTGGAAGGTCGCAGGGGCATTACACAGGCCGAAGGGCATCACCAGATATTCATAATGGCCAAACCTGGTACGGAAGGCCGTTTTCCACTCGTCCCCTGCACGAATGCGAACCAAATTGTAGGCCCCACGAAGATCGAGTTTGGTGAACACAACAGTAGTTCTTAATCTTTGAAAAAGCTCAGGTACCAGGGGTAAGGGATACCGGTTCTTGACCGTGACCTTGTTCAGCTCCCGGTAGTCCACACAGGGACGCAATGAGTGGTCCTTCTTCTCCACAAAAAAGATCCCTGCCCCAGCTGGAGAGGTGGATGGCCGGATGAACCCCCTCTTAAGGTTTTCGTCAACATATTCCTTTAAAACCTCCAACTCCCGCTCAGACAGAGGAAAAATTCGCCCAAAGGGGATTTCAGCTCCGGGCAGTAACTCAATCGGGCAATCGTAGGAACGATGAGGAGGAAGTGTCTCTGCCCCTCGTTTACTAAAAACGTCTAAGAACTCGTGATACTGTTCAGGTACTGCTGAGCGTAATTCTGAGTCAGCTTCCAGGCACAGCAAAGGACCAGATATCTTGGAAGGTAAGGGCAGACAATGTTCTTGACAGTAGAGGGACTGAAACCTGATTTCTCCGGAGCCCCAGTCAATTTGCGGGTTGTGGGCCTGAAGCCACGGTAGACCCAAGATGATCGGGAACAGAGGGGAAGCAATAGCATCAAACTTAAGCAGTTCCTTGTGGTTTGAGACAGTAATTACAGGCAGTGGGGGAGTCTCTTGAGTCACCTGGCCAGATTTAATACGGGATCCATCTTCCAAGAAAACAGACAGTCCTTGAGCCCTGTGCTGGAGTGGAATGCGTTGTTGGTTGGCAAAGTTCAAATCAATAAAACAACTGCATGCACCAGAGTCTATTATTGCAGTAACAGACACAGTCTTTCCAGAAAACTGAAGGGTGATGGGAATAGCCAGGTGAGTAGAGAGAGCTGGGTGACTGTGTGGTGGGGTGGATGAAGATCTACGGTACTTGGCAGGACACGAATGTACATAATGGCCTGGTCCCCCGCAGTACAAGCACAGGTTGAGCTGTTGCCGACGTAGACGTTCCTCAGCAGACAATGCGGGTCTCATTAGTCCGACCTGCCCAGATTTCTGAAAGTCCGGTTTTAGTTTGGTTGGTGCAGAATTAACTGGGACCGGTCTAAGGGGAACAGGGCGAGAGGTCGTAGGCACTTGGGGTAACATCCAAGTTGGTTGAGTCTGCTGGGTCACCCTCTCCATCCTGCGTTCCCGAAGACGACGGTCTATCTGAATAGTTAGGGTCATCAAGGATTCCAGGGAATTTGGTACACCGACCCGAGCCAGTTCATCCTTTAGTCCTTCTGACAAGCCTAGGCGAAACTGGTGCCGTAAAGCTGCATGGTTCCACTGGGTATCCGCGCTCCAGCGTCTAAAGTCCATTATATAATCTTCGACCACTCTGCGGCCCTGCTGGAGCGTGCTAAGAGCAGCTTCGGCAGTGGAAGTTCGTTGGGGGTCATCATATAAGAGTGACATTGCGTCAAAGAAGGATGACAGAGAGTCCAGAGAAACATGGTGTTCTTCCAGCAGGTGATGAGCCCAGGCTTGTGGATCTCCCAGCAGAAGTGAGACAACAAAACCCACCTTGGTGTTTTCCCGCGAAAAGGTTAAGGGTAATAAGGAAAAGTACAGCTCACATGCATTACGGAAAGTCCGAAACTTGCTTCGATCCCCAGAAAACTTCTCCGGAATTGGGACCCTGGGTTCTGGAGATAACATCATTACAGGGAGTGCGGGGGAAGCCTCTGATGACAACCCACTGGAAGAAGGATTGGTAATACTCGTCCGGGACTGCACTTGTCTCACCAGGTGTTCATAGCTGTCCTGAAGAGATTTCACCTCTTGAGTGAGGACGGAGAGTAATTGGCAGATTTCATCAGTAGCAGAGGTCCCTCTTGCAGGCTCAGGCATGGCTGTTTGATACTGACACGTACCTTGTATGTGAGCCTGACGTGCAGAGGGAGACCTCTCGTACAGCCCTGGTTCCCAGATCACTGGAGTTGAGGACAGTGACCGTAGGAGCACAGTGGGGTATGAGTGCCTGGTGGATTCTCTGGAACTGGAGATGATGTCCACTGGGAGACACTGGAACTGACTGGAGTGCCGGGTGCAGGTAAGCTGGATGCAAGTCAGCAGATAAGCCGGATGCAGGTCAGCAGGATGCAGGTGAGCTGGATGCAGGTCAGCAGGCTGCAGGTAAGCTGGATGCAGGTCAGCAGGCTGCAGGTGAGCTGGATGCAGGTCAGCAGGATGCAGGTAAGCTGGATGCAGGTCAGCAGGCTGCAGGTAAGCTGGATGCAGGTCAGCAGGGTGCACACAGCAGGCAGAAGCAAGGTCAGACAAGCCGGGTCATACACAGTGGATCAGTTCAACAGATTCGGCAGGCAAGGAATAGTCAAGTTCGGGCTGGTTTCTGGTAACAGGAGATCAGACAGGCAGGTAAACAGAATCAGAGTCAGGGAAAGCCAAGGTTCAGGATTGGAGACAGCAGCGTGGTCAGAGAGCCAGGTCAGGTGATCGGATGCTGATTACAGGAACAGGTCACAGGTGAAGCTGCAGATCAAACAGCAAGTGCTGAATTGTGGAAGCCCCTCTTAAAGGCCACTGGGCGCCAAAGCCGAATCACTGTGCGTGCGATCTCTGCGATCGGCACATGCGCATTGGCGCACGCCTGTTCGTTACTGGGAACCTGTTGGTGGGGATGCGCCTGAGCCCTGTTGCAGGTCTGGAAGTAGTATGTCCATGACAACTAGAGTGGATTTTCTGTCCAGATTTTGACGTTTAAAAGCAGTTTAAATGTTGCAGCTGTCAGCCTGTGGGGCCCAAAGCCCGACGGGGTGAGTAAATGCACCAGCGCAAAAAGATGGGTCCAATGGTGGCACGAGGGGAAACATGGGCAGAGTCTCACACAAAGGACAGCGGTGGACATGGGTGCCGTGCAGATAACCAACATCTTGGCCTGTTTTACTTTGTTCTGCCACTGTGCACTGGTTGCTAGGACCGCCCAGCGTCTAGCAACCAGTGATGTCACATCACTTGAGTGACACAGCGTGAGCCCAAGGCACAGGCGTTCAGAGCGGAGCTCCACGCCGAGTGGTTTAGCTCCGCCCACCTCCTCTATCTGCTCGGGCGCAATCGGCGGCATGCTCAAATGGAAGGGCAAAAGAACCCAGGACTTGAGAGCACTTGTCTAGTATGAGGTGAGGCTGACTGAACACCGGGGATGCATCATGTGTGTCATGAAGGAGCTGGGCACTGCAGAGAGACCCATACAAAGATGAGGGGTTCATGCTGGGACTTGTAGTTCTTAGCTTTTGGGAGATGTGTGGCCCCCCAAAAGTGAAGGACTACAGGTCTCAGCATGAACCCTTCAGAGCTCAGGATGTGTCATGCTGTTGTCCTGAGGGGGGCCTGTACTGATGGAGGGGGGTGGTCTGTACTGAGGGGGGTCTGTACTGATGGAGAGGGGTGGTCTGTACTGAGGGGGGTCTGTACTGATGGAGAGGGGTGGTCGGTACTGAGGGGGGTCTGTACTGATGGAGGGGGTAGTCTGTACTGAGGGGGGGTCTGTACTGATGGAGGGGGTGGTCTGTACTGAGGGGGGTCTGTACTGATGGAAAGGGGTGGTCTGTACTGAGGGGGGGTCTGTACTGATGGAGAGGGGTGGTCTGTACTGAGGGGGGATCTGTACTGATGGAGGGGGGTGGTCTGTACTGAGGGGGGTCTGTACTGATGGAGAGGGGTGGTCTGTACTGAGGGGGGTCTGTTCTGATGAAGAGGAGTGGTCTGTACTGAGGGGGGGATCTGTACTGAGGGGGGTCTGTACTGATGGAGGGGGGTGGTCTATACTGAGGAGGGGTCTGTACTGATGGAGGGGGGTGGTCTGTACTGAGGGGGGTCTGTACTTGGGCAGGGGGGTGGTCTGTACTGAGGGGGGTCTGTACTGATGGAGGGGTGTGGTCTGTACTGAGGGGGGGTCTGTACTGGTGGAGGGGGGTGGTCTGTACTGAGGGGGGTCTGTACTGATGGAGGGGGGTGGTCTGTACGGAGGGGGGGTCTGTACTGATGGAGTGGGGTGGTCTGTACTGAGGGGGAGTTGTACTGATGGAGGGGGTGGTCTGTACTGAGGGGGGTCTGTACTGATGGAGGGGGGTGGTCTGTACTGAGGGGGGTTTGTACTGATGGAGGGGGGTGGTCTGTACCATGCCCGCAGCCTCTGCATTTCCTGTACCATGCCCGCAACCTCTGCATCACCTCCTGTACCATATATATATATATATATATATATATATATATATATATATATATATATATAATATATATATATACACACACACATACATTTATATTATATACATGTGTATCCCCACCCAAGTGTATGATTTTCTTTACTTCGCTGCTATCGGCTCTAGCCCCAGATCTTTTGTAGACCTAGCAATGCCCCTGACCACTAGTATGACTTTTACAAAAGAGGGAATCACTGGCTGAAAACAAAGATATCTTCATAATGCCTGTAGCTGCATCATCCAGCTATCTCCACTTGAAGTCCAGGACATCATATGATGTCCTATGGGTGGGAAGTGGTTAAATGTGCCACAAAGAGAACATACAAAAGTAAACAGCCAAAATATACAACATCTTTATTATACAATTAAAACATCATTAAAAGACCACAGATGATAGCTGCCATAAAAAGTTGTGTTCAATTGATGCTCCACATCAATATGTAGCTACACATTGGGAGATTCCCCCTGCAGCACACAGCAGGTGACTGACAGCATCAGCTGTGTATGTTTCCCTATGAGACTGTGTAGAGGGGGTGTGTCCTTTCCTTCCACTCAGGTCTCAGATTACACTTAGCTCTCTGCTCTACTCAGCTGCCCGGCCTGCCCGCTCTCTCCCCTGCCCGCGAAGCCGACTGCTCTCTCAGTCACCCGCCCGCTCTCTCACCCGCCCAGCCGCCGCCTGCGGAGCCGCCCGCTCTCTCACCTGCCCGCGAAGCCGCCCGCTCTCTCACCCGCCCAGCCGCCGCCTGCGGAGCCGCCCGCTTTCACACCCGCCCGCCGAGCCACTCAGCTGCCCCGCCTGCCCGCTCTCACCTGCCCGCGAAGCCGCCCACTCTCTCAGTCGCCCGCCCGCTCTCTCACCCACCCAGCCGCCGCCTGCGGAGCCACCTGCTCTCTCACCCGCCTGCCGAGCCGCTCAGTTGCCCGGCTCGCCTGCTCTCTCACCTGCCCGCAGAGCCGCCAGCTCTCTCACCGGCCCACTAACTCACCCGCATCTAATTTCCTGGGGGGGAGCAATTGCCTCGTTGCCCCCCCTGGATCCGCCCCTGGTGTCATGGCAGGTACGATTGCAACACTGTAACTTTGTAGCAAGTCAAAGGGTCAGAGGCTGCAGCAGAGGCCGATCTGTGTCAGACATTTGTAAACACACCCGGACAAGAACTGCGCAGGTACCACCCGATTGTGTCATCTCTGAGCCAATTGTTCTTTAATGCTGTTGCCCCAAAACTGTGTCAGTGGCACCAGCGCATTAGTTATCTCTAAATTATATTTATAAATTCAATCTAGAATATCTCCATAACTTAAAAAAAAAGGTGCTGAGATGAGAGAATTCTGGGTTTTTAAACAAGCTAACTCTCACCCACATTATATTCCCCCGTGTTGTATTGATTTGATCTGTTTATCAAGAAAGAAATACGATTCTAAGGCAGTAGGCTGGATGGTAAAACTGCAATCACATTATAGTGCTGTAATCCTGACAGTGACGGATTTCAAGTAATTATATGGACACCATAACGAGATTAAAACACAATATGCCGAGATAAGAGGAACCTCTGCTCAGCTCCTAATTAGTGCTTTTTACAATGTTACTAATAGTTACTAACTTGTACTTCAGTTTAAGAGGAGTTCCATTTATTCTACGCTCGCCGGCATTTTTTGCGCCAAAGTTCATTTTCTTTTTCGACCTCCCAGATGATTTCCAACTTTCATAAACTGTACAGTTTTGATTAATGATCAATCCCTTGAAGATTAAAGGGTCAGTAAAAAGTCAGTAAACAAATTGCAATCAAGTTTAAATAAAATAGATTTGCAAAAGAGATTTAAAAAAGGACAAGTCCGTGCAAGAATGTATCAAATAATTGTCCTAAAGGGAAACTATAATGGATTCTAGCCGATTGTATTTATTTCCAAAGAAGAGCCCTAGAAAGAAAAATACTTTTTTAAATGGTTTTAAACCCAAAAGCAAACATTTAATATATATATATATATATATATATATATAGATATATATACACAGGAGGTCCCCGAGTTACAAACCTCCGACTTGTGAACGACTCCTATTTACGAATGGGAGGCGGCGTGACGTTCTGCGCATGCGTGGCCACTTTTCAACGGCGGGCACATCGGAAAACATCGAAAAACAGCAGAAAACATTGGAAAACGACATCTGCGCATGCGCGGCTACTTGACAGAACATCAGAAAACATCGGAAAATGACGTCTCTGCCGTTCTGCACATGCATTTCTGACTTACGAACAAATCTGACTTAAGAACAAATCGGCAGTCCCTAACCCGTTCGTAACTCGGGGACTGCCTATATATATATATATATATATACTAACTATATTGTCAAAGTATTGGGACGCCTGCCTTTACACGCACATGAACTAATGGCATCCCAGTCTTAGTCCATAGGGTTCAATATTGAGTTGGCAATAATCCATGTCTTTATGGACCTTGCTTTGTGCACTGGTCCAAATCATTTGGTGGAGGGGGGATTATGGTGTGGGGGTTGTTTTTCAGGGGTTGGGTTTGGCCCCTTAGTTCCAGTGAAGGGAACTCTTAAGCGTCAGCATACCAAGACATTTTGGACAACTTCATGCTCCCAACTTTGTGGGAACAGTTTGGGGATGGCCCCTTCCTGTTCTAACATGACTGCGCACCAGTGCACAAAGCAAGGTCCATAAAGACATGGATGAGTGAGTTTGGGGTGGAGGAACTTGACTGGCCTGCACAGAGTCCTGACCTCAACCCATTAGAACACCTTTCGGATGAATTCGAGCGGAGACTGCGAGTCAGGCCTTCTCGTCCAACATCAGTGCCTGACCTCACAAATGAGCTTCTGGAAGAATGGTCAAACATTCCCATAGACACACTCCTAAACCTTGTGGACTGCCTTCCCCGAAGAGTTGAAGCTGTTATAGCTGCAAAGGGTGGGCCAACTCAATATTGAACCCTACGGACTAAGACTGGGATGCCATTAAAGTTCATGTGCGTGTAAAGGCACGTGTCCCAATACTTTTGGTAATATAGTGTATATATATATATATATATATATATATATATATATATATATATATATATATATATATATATATATATATCCTAGATGAGTAGAATTGTATTCATACCTTTTTAATACAGTGCCACAGGACAGCACACTCCAGCTTCCACTGGGCACTCTTCAGTGAGCACTGCAGACCAGATCCCAGGGTGAAGCTACTTAGTTACCTCCAAAGTTGATAAGGAATGGGCTCCCGGCTCTGCAACATCTGTGACCTCGAGCAATTGCAGCAACTCCAGCAAGCTGCCCCAAAGGGGCATTAGCCCCTGAGGATGGGAACTTCCACAGCCACCTACAGGGCACATATTCAAGCTGCCCATAAGACTCTCCCAGGCCCCTATGTTCTAGAGGTCTCTAGAAGACGGGGGGATTATTTAATCCTGCAGCCTGTGAAATACAGAACAGCCTAACCACTTGCCGACCAGCCGCCGTCATTGTACTGCGGCAGGGCGGCACGATCCCGCGAACCGTTGTAGCTGTACTTCGGTCCCTTTAAGCGCACAGCGGGGGTGCCGATGCTCGTGACCGGTGGTTTCGATGACCACCGGCCACGAGCATTCGCGGGCACGAGAGGCAGAACAGGGACGTGTGTGTGTAAAGACACATCCCAGTTCTGTGAGGAGAGGAGAGACAGATTGTGAGTTCCTACGAGCTGGGAACCATGATCTCTCATCTCCTATAGTCAGTCCCCTCCCCCACAGTTAGAACACACACACAGGGAACACAGTTTCCCCAGTGTTAACTCCTTCCCTGCCAGGAACATTTATAATTTCAAAATTTCATTTTCAAAACCGGCCATTGTATATAAACGTCCTCACTTTGGGGGGGGGGGGGGGGGATATCTGAATGATGCCTGTAGCTACAGACATCATTCAGATATCATTCATTTCAGCCGGCAATTCTGTGCCCGATAAGAACCCTCATAGCGGCAGTTCCACTGCTTGATCGTTCTTATAGGCTACGGGAGGGGACGCCCCGCCCCTCCCGCCGCCATCCGGTGCTTCATCGGGCTCTCCCGTGCCACCGGAGGCCCGGAGAAAGAATCGTTAGGGCACCAGATGACGACGATAGAGATTTCCGGTGACCAGATGGTCTCCAGTCATCTCTATGACCGTCGGAGGCCCAGGCGTGACGTTATGGATGTCAACAAAGCTGCGATCGCGGCTGTCAGCATGAAGATTGGTGAATTTTTTTTTCACGATCTCATGCTTTCCAGCCTGGAGGAGAGATGTGGGGGTCTTACTGACCCCACATTTCTCCATAAAGAGGACCTGTCAAATAGATTCCTATTACAAGGGATGTTTACATTCCTTGTAAAAGGGATAAAAGTGATCAAAAAAAAAAAATGTAAAAAAAAGTGTAAAAATAAAAAAATTAAAATAAAAATGTAAAAAAAAAGTGTAAAAATTAAAAAAAATCAAGTAAAATAAAAAATAAAATAATAAAAACATTTTTTTTAAACGCCCCTGTCCCCAGTAGCTTGCGCTCAGAAGCAAGTCCCACCCACATATGTAAACGCCGTTCAAACCACACATGTGAGGTATTGCCGCGTGCGTTAGAGCGTGTGCAACAATTCTAGTACTAGACCTCCTCTGTAACTCTAAACTGGTAACCTGTAAAAATTTTCAAAGTGTCACCTATGGAGATTTTTAAGTACCGAAGTTTGGCGCCATTCCATCAGTGTGCGCAATTTTAAAGCGTGACATGTTAGCTATCTATTTACTCAGCGTAACATCATCTTTCACATTATACAAAAAAATTGGGCTAACTTTACTGTTTTGTTATTTTTTAATTCATGAAACCGTTTTTTTTTTTTTCCAAATACCGTGCAAGATAAAAAGTTGCAATGACCGCCATTTTATTCCCTAGGGTGTCTGCTAAAAAAACATATATAATGTTTGGGGGTTCTGAGTAATTTTCTAGCAAAAAAATGATGATTTTTACATGTAGGAGAGAAGTGCCAGAATAGGCCCGGTATTGAGGTGGATACAATAATCAATGCATTTTTATAGCACTGATCGCTGTATAAATGCCAATGGTCCCAAAAATTTGTCAAAAATGTCCGATGTGTCCGATATAATATCGCAGTCCCGATAAAAATCGCAGATCGCCGCCATTACTAGTAAAAATAATAATAAAAATTCCATAAATCTTTCCCCCAAACCAATCAATATACGCTTTTTGCAATTTTTATTACCAAAAATATGTAGAAGAATACATATCGGCCTATACTTTGCTTTTTTTTAAAAAATTGGGATATTTATTATAATAAAAAAATACAAAATATTGTGTTTCTTTCAAAATTGTCGCTCTTTTTTTGTTTATAGTGCAAAAAATAAAAACCGCAGAGGTGATCAAATACCACCAAAAGAAAGCTCTATTTGTGGGGAAAAAAAGGATGTCAAATTTTCTTTGGGTACAACGTCGCACGACCGCGCAATTGTCAGTTAAAGTGACGCAGTGCCAAATTGCAATAAATGGCCTGGTCTTCGAGCAGCCAAATCTTCTGGGGCTGAAGTGGTTGAAGAAATCAACAACTGCTCCAATGATTACAGAGCCAAAAATAGTTTACATTTACCTATCATCCTAGCAACCTACCTAAGAGGGCGGTACAGATACTTGGTTCTGTTAGGGGCAATACTGGGAGGTAGGTAGGGGGTAAAACCACGGGACGGTGCTCGGAGGTGGGTAGGGGGTGGAAACAAGGGGTGACTCCTAGGGGGAAGGGCCTGAATCTATTCTCTGAGAAAAAAAAAGCCCTGGCCGTAAGGCTCGATTCACATCTATGCAAGTTGCTTTTGATCATTTCTGCAGTGCTTTTTTGCTGTGCTTTCTGTGGTTTGACTCATCGGTTGTTAAGGACGCGACGGCCGGCTTCCTGGCCCGCTCCTTAGCAACCAGCTATATACAGTGAAAGCAAAGCCAAAAAGATAAAAAAATGGCAAAAAAAAGCAGATTGCGTCAAAATCTCAGTAAAAATGCAGTACTTGCATTTTGGATGCGGGTCCATTGAAGTCTATTACATGCAAAATGCTGCGGGAAAAAAAGTCCCTGACCCTTTCCAAAAACATAGAGTTCAGAGGTGTAGCTTGGAGCTTGTGGGCCCCGATGCAAAAGTTGACCTGCCCCCCCCCCCACTACTTCCAACGTGTGTGCAGATACATCCACCGCACGCCAAGATACTCAAAGTGGCTTAAGAGTTTTGAGTTCCCAGAGTTCCTCTTTATATCAGAGGACAGGGATTACCATTGGAGAATCAGAGGACAGGGACCCCTGGCAGGTCACCTGGCAGAGCACCTCTACCATTCCAGCACTGTATACAGCCCCCCCCCCCCCCCACACACACACACACACACTACACAGGGCTGAAGTCACATTCCTTTACACACAGTCTGTCAGTCTTCACAGGGTGTATCTGACTTTTATGTGGCCCTTCTGACCTGTGAAATTCTCTGGTCAGAACGGCAGTGTAGTTGCAGTAGGCAGATACACCCTGCGCAGATCGTGGATGACTGGCTGTGTTGTAAAGAAATGTGATTTCAGCCCTGCAGAGGAGGAACAGTATAGGGTACTGTACTGGGAAAGAAGCTCAGCAGCCAGGCATAGCATGCAGGGTGGAGGGGGTGGTCAGGGGGCTTTGGGGGGTGGGCAACTTAGATCTGGGAGGACAAAGCCATGTGAGGCAAAATTTGGAGCCTGCAGCCCTTCAGGTGCCCCCCGAGGAGGTGTTAAGGGATTTGTTTTAGCAATTTCTGAAGGTTTCTCTGTCAGTGTTGGCAGGTGTTGGGAGAAGGTCACCTCCCAGAGGTGTGTGTCCTCTCCCCAGTTGTCAGGGAAGTGAGGTAAGTAGACATCCCAGGGTGGGGGGTACAGAGAATCCCAGTTGGTGACTAGGAGACACTGAGCAGTGTCATACCTCACCAGTGACATCAGTCCCCTTCGTGGCTACAGGATGGCACTCTCCTCCTCTTGCCTCGCTGAGCTCGGTTACCATTCCATGTTGCCAGTACACAGCACAGACACTTCCCCATCCTGGGCTGTTCTCACCTTGTGCTCCTCTCCATTCAGGAAATGGCTCACAGCTTCTCCCCAGCCAGTAGGAAACGAGAGGGGTGTGGACTGTTGAAGACAAAGTAGAAGCCCAGTACTGGAGCGTGGCTGTGGGGCCCTAGGGCAGATCAAAGCTGCATTTTTGGAGGATATGATAATATGACAGGGAGGCTGCAGGGGCCCCCTGGAGCTAGGGGAGGGGTTGTGATTGTGACCCCTGCAACCCCTTATGCTACGCCCAGAGTCACAAAGATGCATTGATGTGAACGTGTTCCATAGGAACCCATGTTTAACCACTTGAGGTCCGGGCCATAGCCGAATGACGGCTACAGCGCAGACCTCAATCTCCGGGAGGCCGTCATAGGACGTCCCCCCCTATGCACGCGCACCGCGCGCACCCTGCAGGGCGCGCGGTGTGCGCGCTGTGATCATCGAGTCACTGAGACTCGAATGATCACAGATCCAAGTAAGGGGCCGGTCCCGGCCCCTTACCATGTGATCAGCTGTCAGCCAATGACAGCTGATCACATGATGTAAACAAAAGCTCGGTGATCGGTTTCGTTTTCTCCTCGCTGACAGTGTGAGGAGGAAAAAAGAGCCAATCACCGGCTTATGTCAAAGGGACATCGGTCCCGAAGAGGAAGGAGGCACAGATGCCTCATCTGTGCCTCCAAGTGCCATCTGTCATTGCCACCTGCCAGTGCCCACAGTGCCCACAAGTGCCACCTATCAATGCCCACAAGTGCCACCTATTAATGCCCACAAGTGCCACCTATCAATGCCCACAAGTGCCACCTATCAATGCCCACCAGTGGTGCCAATCAGTGCCACCTAGCAGCGCTGCCATCAATCAGTGCCCAATCAGTGCCCAACACTGCCACCCATCAGTGCCCATCACCGCCACCCATCAGTGCCCATCACTGCCACCTATCGGTGCCCATCAGTGCCGCCTCATCAGCGTACATCAACGAAGGAGAAAAATTACCTGTTTGCAAAATTTTATAACAAAATATAAAAAAAATATATATATATTTTTTTTAAATTCTGTCTTTTTCAATTTTTTTAACAAAAACTAAAAACCGCAGAGGTGATCAAATACCATCAAAAGAAAGCTCTATTTGTGGGAAAAAAATGATAAAAATTTCATTTGGGTACCGTGTTCTATGACCGCGCAATTGTCATTCAATTTGCGACAGCGCTAAAAGCTGAAAATTGGTCTGGACAGGAGGGGGGTTTAAGTGCCCAGTAAGCAAGTGGTTAAAGTAATGTCCTGCATTTCTGCAAAAAGCATGAATAAAAACGCATAAGTGTGAATGGAGCCTAAAGAAGAATTATTATGACTTTTTTGTCAATCCTAATATTTTTTCAGTGTATAAAAATGAATAGATGCGTGTTTTGTGCCCTCGTTTTTATATCAGACTAATCTATTATTTTCATTGTATAAAATTTGTGGCCATCCTTTGTCTTTGTCATCGTCCTTGTACAATTATTCATTAGCGAATGTTTTTTTTTTTGTTTTCCTTTTGTTACCCTCCGAAAGATGAGATGAAGAATTAACCTGCAAATGCCATGTAGACTGGCGAAGCCTAACAGCCTTGTTAATGGGTACAATTTATTGTTTTATGTTCTTATAATCTGAGCTTGTAACACAATTAAGCCGCATGTGCTAATGAAATCTCCACCATAACACATTTGTTGCTTGCTGCATCAAATAAGTTTAAAACAAGATTTCCTAAATGACTTGCATATATCTGGGGCGCGGGTTTTACTGTCTGCGTTTAATTTATTTAATGTAATATTTTAATGAAAGCCATGCATCTTAAACTAGAGCCTGTATACTTATATGATAACATTTTATTAAATCACGCTGTGCAAGTTCACTTCCAGTTCCATTGGATGTTAAATGTTTCGTCATTCTTGATTTATTTATGTAATTTTTGTCCTGAATATGAAATCAGTATTTTCTACTATGAGCAGGAATATGGTTTATTATAGCTTTAAAGCCGAACTCTTCCCTTTCTATCTTGTACAATTGTACAGGATCATCTCCTGTATTGAAATAGCTTACTCTGATTTCACAGTATAACCTGTGAGCTTCTCATAGTGAAAACAGTCATGTACAGTGCCCTGAAAAAGTATTCACACCCCTTGAAATTTTCCAAATTGTGTCATGTTACAACCAAAAACATAAATTTATTTTTTTGGGATTTTATGTGAGACCAACACAAAGTGGCACATAATTGTGAAGTGGAAGAAAAATGATAAATGGTTTTCAAAATTTTTTAACAAATAAATATGTGAAAAGTGTGGGGTACATTTGTATTCAGCCCCCTTTACTCTGATACCCCTAACTAAAATCTAGTGGAACCAATTGCCTTCAGAAGTCACCTAATTAGTAAATAGAGTCCACCTGTGTGTAATTTAATCTCATTATAAATACAGCTGTTCTGTGAAGCCTTCAGAGGTTTGTTAACCACTTGCCGACCGCCTCACGCCGATATACGTCGGCAGAATGGCACGGGCAGGCAGAATCACGTACCCATACGTGATCTGCATCCCGCGGGGCGGGGGGTCCGATCGGAACCCCCCCCCCGGTGCCAGCGGCGGTCGACTTTGGTCTGGGAGCGTTTAGAGATGAGGGGGAGGCCATCCGATCGTGGCTCCCCCTCGCGATCGCTCCCAGCCAATGACAATCATCCCCTGCCTCTGTGTAGTACACAGAGGCAGAGGATGTGATGTCATCTCTCCTCGGCTCGGCAGTTTCCGTTCCGGCGCCGAGGAGAGAAGACATGTGAGTGCACAACACACACACACAGTAGAACATGCCAGGCACACATTACACCCCCGATCACCCCCCGATCACTCCCCAATCACCCCCCCCCCCCCCTATGTCACACTGACACCAAGCAGTTTTTTTTTTTTTTTCTGATTACTGCATGGTGTCAGTTTGTGACAGTTAGAAGTGGTATGGCAGTGAGTATTAGCCCCCTGTAGGTTTAGGGTACCCCCCTAACCTCCCCTAATAAAGTTTTAACCCCTTGATGACCCCCTGTCACCAGTGTCACTAAGCGATCATTTTTCTGATCGCTGTATTCGTGTCGCTGGTGACGCTACTTAGGGACGTAAATATTTAGGTTCGCCGTCAGTGTTTTATAGCGTCAGGGACCCCCATATACTATCTAATAAATGTTTTAACCCCTTGATTGCCCCCTAGTTAACCCTTTCACCACTGATCACCGTATAACCGTTACGGTTGACGCTGGTTAGTTCGTTTATTTTTTATAGTGTCAGGGCACCCGCCGTTTATTATCGAATAAAGGTTTAGCCCCCTGATCGCCCGGCGGTGATATGCGTCGCCCCAGGCAGCATCAGGTTAGCGCCAGTAGCACTAACACCCACGCACGCAGCATACGCCTCCCTTAGTGGTATAGTATCTGAACGCATCAATATCTGATCCGATCAGATCTATACTAGCGTCCCCAGCAGTTTAGGGTTCCCAAAAATGCAGTGTTAGCGGGATCAGCCCAGATACCTGCTAGCACCTGCGTTTTTCCCCTCCGCCCGGCCCAGCCCAGCCCACCCAAGTGCAGTATCGATCGATCACTGTCACTTACAAAACACTAAACGCATAACTGCAGCGTTCGCATAGTCAGGCCTGATCCCTGCGATCGCTAACAGTTTTCTTGGTAGCGTTTTGGTGAACTGGCAAGCACCAGCCCCAGGCAGCGTCAGATTAGCGCCAGTACCACTAACACCCACGCACGCAGCATACACCTCCCTTAGTGGTATAGTATCTGAACGGATCAATATGTGATCCGATCAGATCTATACTGGCGTCCCCAGCAGTTTAGGGTTCCCAAAAACGCAGTGTTAGCGGGATCAGCCCAGATATCTGTTAGCACCTGCGTTTTGCCCCTCCGCCTGGCCCGGCCCAGCCCACCCAAGTGCAGTATCGATCGATCACTGTCACTTACAAAACACTAAATGCATAACTGCAGCGTTCGCAGAGTCAGGCCTGATCCCTGCGATCGCTAACAGTTTTTTTTGTAGCGTTTAGGTGAACTGGCAAGCACCAGCGCCCTAGTACACCCCGGTCGTAGTCAGACCAGCACTACAGTAACACTTGGTGACGTGGCGAGTCCCATAAGTGCAGTTCAAGCTGGTGAGGTGGCAAGCACAAGTAGTGTCCCGCTGCCACCAAAAAGAAGACAAAGACAGGCCCGTCGTGCCCATAGTGCCCTTCCTGCTGCATTCGCCAATCCTAATTGGGAACCCACCGCTTCTGCAGCACCCGTACTTCGCCCATTCACATCCCCAACCATGGGCATTTTTATGTCCTCCCGAGTACCCCTACCCAACGAACCCCCCCAAAAAAGATGTCGTGTCTGCAGCAAGCGCGGATATAGACGTGACACCCGCTATTATTGTCCCTCCTGTCCTGACAATCCTGGTCTTTGCATTGGTGAATGTTTTGAACTCTACCATACACTAGTTGAGTATTAGCGTAGGGTACAGCATTGCACAGACTAGGACACACTTTCACAGGGTCTCCCAAGATGCCATCGCATTTTGAGAGACCCGAACCTGGAACTGGTTACAGTTATAAAAGTTACAGTTACAAAAAAAAAGTGTAAAAAATAAAAATAAAAACACAAACAAAAATATAAAATAAAAAAAAATAGTTGTCGTTTTATTGTTCTCTCTCTCTCTAGTCTCTCTTTATTGTTCTGCTCTTTTTTACTGTATTCCATGGCCTCCGAAACTGTGATAGGCAGTGAAGAGTGAAATAAAAAATTTACACCCTTAGAAATCCTGAAGGCGGTGATTGGTTTTCGGGGCCCCGTACGCGGCTAGGCTCCTAAAAAGTCCCACACATGTGGTATCCCCATACTCAGGAGAAGCAGCTAAATGTATTTTGGGGTGCAATTCCACATATGCCCATGGCCTGTGTGAGCAATATATCATTTAGTGACAACTTTGTGCAAAAAAAAAAATTGTCACTTTCCCGCAACTTGTGTCAAAATATAAAACATTCCATGGACTCAACATGCCTCTCAGCAAATAGCTTGGGGTGTCTACTTTCCAAAATGGGGTCATTTGGGGGGGGGGGGGTTTGTGCCATCTGGGCATTTTATGGCCTTCAAAACTGTGATAGGTAGTGAGGAGTAAAATCAAAAATGTACGCCCTTAGAAATCCTGAAGGCAGTGATTGGTTTTCCGGGCCCCGTACGCGGCTAGGCTCCCAAAAAGTCCCACACATATGGTATCCCCATACTCAGGAGAAGCAGCTAAATGTATTTTGGGGTGCAGTTCCACATATACCCATGGCCTGTGTGAGCAATATATCATTTAGTGACAACTTTTTGTAATTTTTTTTTTTCTTGTCATGTTTTTTTTTCACTTGGGACAAAAAAAATGTATATTTAATGGGCTCAACATGCTTCTCAGCAATTTCCTTGGGGTTAAAAACAGAATATAGGGGATGGCGCTGTGTAGATGTGAGTGTTTAAAGTGCCAAGTGCTTTGGTGCGTAGTACAATCCTACCTCAATACAAAAAAGTATAAAAATAAAAATAAATATAAATAAAATAAAAGTTGTGAATTGACCAAAAATTAATCAATATTATGGGGTGATAAATCCTTAATGGAATTGCAAGTAATTATAATCCCATACATAAAGCAAACTCAATCCTGATATTGTCTAAATTGTGAAACATGTGTTAACAAAATCCACTAAAAATGCAAAGTGACAAGTATCGAATCTAAAAAAGTTTGGTTGTCAGACTACAGTGCAACGCACCCAGTGCAATAATGTGCAAATACCGTTGAGAATTGAAACCAATCTATTATATATGAAAATGTGTATCAAAAAATGTATCACAAAAAATTATTAAAAAATATAAAAAAAATATATAAAAAAATATATATATATATAGTCCCAACTGCTATATAATACAAAAGTTCATAATGGTGATACAATTGCAGTGCAATAAATCGTATAGCGTGTTTCCCAGAAGATTCTTCTTTAGCAATGGAGATCCAT